>OU452223.1:16053801-16734717 GCA_911728455.2 Marthasterias glacialis
CCTAATCAATCAGAATGTTTGTCCAGTGTACTCTAAAACAACTATTCTTGCCAAACTGAAATTAACCAGTGGACAGTAAGCAGAGATATTGGGGTGGAGTCCTGACTGGGGACTGGGGTTGCTTTCATAGACCTGCGGAAAGCTTTGACGCAATGTACCACATCATCTAGCCCTATATAGGACTCTTCCTCTGTGCAGAGTACACAGTATTTACACGAAAGTGAAGGCCACCAGAGCTACCACGACATCCTTGTTAAATTATAAGTTCATTTGAATGTTCCAGCAAGTACTTTAAAGTGGTTTTCCAGCTGCCTGTCAGGTCGTACACAGAGAGTTTACTTGGCCCAAAGCATTTGGCCCAGAATATTGTTAATGGGGTACCACAGGGCTCTATCCTAGGTCCGTTTCTGTTTTCTAGTATATACGTTAACTCCATGCCTTCTCCAGTCAGTGGCGTTGTTGACATGTTTCCCCATGACAGGTTGTGGCAAAACGACTGCAGAATTTAAACAAAAACTATCGCTTGCTTTGACACAGATTTCTAGCCGGCTGAATACAAATCGCCTTATTTTAAACTACGGCAAAACCAATGTTATGATAATAGGATCTAGAGTAAATGTTACTGACAATGCTGACTTAAGAGAATGGAAGTAAATGACACTGTTCTTAAACGAGTTCATAAAACTCAACGTCTTGGAGTGATTATTGATGATGAGTTAAATTACAAGCTACGGCACGTTTTTGTAGTTTGAACAACTTTTCGATGTGCATGTGAAACCTTTCGGATTTAATTTGCGAACAGTAATTGAAGTGGGGGTAAAATGAACGAATTAAAGTCGAGCATTTTTGATAGAGCAGGAATATATGGTTTTACACGACGAAGAATACCCAACTTAGACAAGAGACTGATGATGCACTTTCCGTTGCTTACTCTCATTATGGTTCACATTTCTGTATTCTCTCCTTAATATATTTTCAATTTGTATTCATCTTTATAGTGATTTTGATTGCTTTTATTTTTGAGCTGTTATTGTCTTTCGCTCCTTTTAACTTACTTCATTTCCCATGTTACTTTATCTTTTTGTTATTGTAACTCAGGCCTCCGTGGGACTACCCTGATAAAAGATCCCTGAATTAGGTGATACATAAACGGATTTTATAATTCAAAAAAATTCAAAAACCTGTCGTCAAACAATATAATAAGCGCCCTGATTACCTACCTGTTGGTAGATACGTGTTCTATAAGACTTCAGTATCATTATTATCCAGTGAAATCGTTTCGCCGGGACGTGTTATTTCATTTGGAAGAAAAATGCAATTTTGTTTCATTTTGAAGCGATGTTCGGCCTACCATCGCTTAGAGAAAACCGGTTTTCGTTTGAACACGGGTTCTTCATCTACAACACCTCAAAAACGCTACCACCTTTTGAAATGGAATGTTCACAGGTTAGTTTTATAGTATGTATCTCCAATTATATTTCATTGAAACAAACTTACGGATCCAAATACCAATGATGTAATTTCCCTGTCAATAATGTTTAATTGTCAGAAACAAGATACACGCGCCAAATTGAACTGTTTGTACCTTACCCCCCCCCCCCCCCCAATCTTGAGTTACTAATGATGTGTTGGCACTTTCGACCCATGATTTCACCCTACTTTACGCTTTATGTATATGTCAACGACTCGACAAAGTGAATACTTCTTACCGTACAGGAAATCTCCACCAAAAATGTGCACGGGTTTTTGACGGCATTTTCCGTGGCGGACTGATTAATCCCGCCCGTAGATTTCTCTCATCGCCCCCCATGGATGCGACACAAATGCCGGGGTCGGTAAGATTTTATGATTGCCACTCGATCTCTAAAAGACGTGAAGCTGTCTGTAACCTTGCACAGTATCTCTAGCAACTCTAATTAAGCTGTGGGTAAAGGATCTACACCGTTATTTTTGTATTTTTGTTGTTGCTTATATACATTATTTGTATTTCTATATTTAACATTGTAAGATGGAAGATCGCACGTGGGAAGAACCTAGTCAGGTAAAGACTGAAAATCTAATTCGAGGCTCTTGTCAAGGGTGGGATTTGAACCAGACAGAAAGACAGACAGTCAATCATTCAGTTAACAAAAAAGGGCCACGATAACCATCACGAAAAAACAGCAGGTGATGATTAAAAAGCGAGGCATCATGAGCAACAAAAAAATAGCAGGCAACGGAAGAAGAGCGATGTTTTATAGCTCTATTGTATGGTGTATAATTAAAAAATATATATATATATATAAAGACATCATCAACAATGAAACAATGGACTCGAAGCCCGGACTGCGAAGCCCGGAATATATACTAGGGCGCTGCTCCCGCCATCCCGCTGCCCACACCATTATTGATTGATTCCCTCGGTATAAGACCCAATTTCTATAAAAACTAAGAAGATATCACAGAAGGACTGTCGTCAAAGGGAGTTCGTTTCTTACAATCGGTGAGAGACCCACATTCATACACGGACATAGGTAGAAAGCACAATCAACTCATAATCACCCCGTATCACATTTACACTAGTTAACCTGAAACCGCTTCCATTCAAGACATTTGAAACTCTGTAGCTGAATGACAAAATGAACGCACGAATTTGACCACTTTCTGATATAGATTAAAAAAGGGTCTCTGACAAAGGAAATTTTCGTTGCCTTTTCCCGTAAAGAGTTTACCTTTTATCTATCCTTTGTGCGCAGTTTCTTTGGATTTCTTAAAATTGAATACCACACATCCGTAACACTGGAGGCGCACAGGCCGCCAGGTGTTTACCACAAGTTAATTAATATTACTGTATCTTAATAATCTATTAATATTTTCAGCCAAAATGAAATGCATTCAGCGCCAAATTTGGACGAGAAATCATGGTTTGGTAACCATGACCAGAAAGTATTAACCGATAATGGTTTTACAGAAGTTGTGTAATTGGAGCCTGACTGCACAACGTTTTGAATCTGTATGGCTTGTTGCACGTGTCAACATGTTGATGATAAGATTTGCCTCTCCCAGTTGGGATTTGGTAATTTACTTTCTTTTTACAGGACAGCCAAAAGTGCTACAACCTCGGTTTAGTTACGTCAATTATTAGTGTAGAGAATGTTGCCTGTGAGTGGATGTTGTCTGGAGGCCTATATACGTATATTAAGCCATGGTTTTACAGTCGACACAGTGTATTGACCGATATTAAATGGCTTTACAAAGTTGTATACTAATATCGCCTGACTAAATGTTTTGAATGTGTATGACTTGCATGTGTCAGCATGTTGATGACAACGATTGCCCCTCCCAGTTGGGATTTGGTAATTTACATTTTTTTTTACAAGAGATCAAAGTGCTACAACCTCAGTTTTTGTACGTCAAAAGATGGCCTTTATTGTTGTAGTTGCCTGGCTGGCTGGCCTATGGTTTTATAGACGACACAGTATTTTAACCATTAATGGCTTCAAAGTACTTATCGTCTGACTACATGAAAATGTATCACATGCTTTTGTCAACATGGTGATGATATTTGCCCCTCCCTGTTGGGATTTGGTAATTCACTTTCTTTACAAGAGCCAAAAGGGATACAACCTCATACGTCAAAGATGGTCTTTGTTGTTGTATAGAGAATATTGCCCGTGGGTAGATATCGTCTAGGCCAATACTTACCATTGTTCCACAGTTGACGCGGTATTTTAACCGATAATGGCTTTACAAAGATGCATACGCCTGACTACATAATGTTTTGAATGTATATGACTTGCATGTGTCAAGATGTTGATGGTGATAAGTGCCATTACTCTAAGTTGGGATTTGGTAATTTACTTTCTTTTACAAGAGCCAAAAAGTGCTACAACCTCAGTTTTTGTACGTCAAAGATGGCCTTTGTTGTTGTAGAGTATATTGCCTGGCTGGATGTTGTCGAGGCCTATGATTTTATAATAGTCGACACAGTATTTTAACCGATAATGGCTTTACAGTACTTATCGCCTGAATACATTATAATGTTTTATGAATGTATCACTTGCATGTTGGGATTTGGTTCTTTTGCAAGAGCCAAAAAGGGCTACAATCTCAGATTTTGTACGTCAAAGATGTCCTTTATTGTTGTAGAGTATATTGCCTGATGTTGTCGAGGCCTATGGTTCTATATAGTCGACACAGTATTATTTTAACCGATAATGGCTTTACAGTACTTATCGCCTGACTACATTATAATGTTATGAATGTATCACTTGCATTTTGGGATTTGGTTCTTTACAAGAGCCAAAAAGGGCTACAACCTCAGGTTTGTTACGTCATAGATGGCCTTTATTGCTGTAGAGAGAGTTGCCTGTGCATGGATGTTGTCTAGCCCTATATCCCCACCATGATTTTACGGTCGATACAGTAATATTAACCACCAGTCTGGTACCGACAGGGGTCGATGAGCCTATGACTTTCTTTTATAAGAGCCCAAAAGTACCACAACCTCAGTTTTTGTACTTGAAAGATGGCCTTTATTGTTGTAGAGTGTATTACCTGTATGTTGTCGAGGCCTATGGTTTTATAGTCTGTGAGTGGATGTTGTCATAGGCATATATCCCTACCATGGTTGTACAGTCAACACAATACTTAAACCACCAGTCTGGTGCCGACAGGAGTTGATGAGTCCACAATACGGCTATGCTCGGGAGTTTCCGGAAGGACTTTTATGTGATTCGGAAACGTTTCTCACGTATACCGGAAGAAATTTTTACTTGCGTAGAATCGGGCAGGTTGGACAACATTTTGTGTTTGGTATTTGCATCTGTGTCGCTTCACACCCGTTTCCTTCCGTGAATTCCTCCCCTTTTTCGCCCTGCATTCCTCTTTCAGTCGCACCACTGCCCACATCCTCGACATGCCCTCTCGTCTTTTCCCCCAATTCAATACAATACAAATTCAGTTCAATACATGTCACTCAATACCCTGAGTCATTTCACGTGCGGAGCCCACTGCGGTCAGTAGCCTAAAACTGGCCGGTCGTGCCACGGGCCAAAAAAACTCCCAACTCGCGCTCTCCGATTTCCTCGCAACCTCTATAATTACAAGCGTTGTTGCAAGCTGATGTGCGTTCTCTTGCGCGGTCGTAGCCTGAAACCGTCCGCCAGTTTAAACCCACGAAGTCTAAATCGATGAAATGTATACCCGAAGAATAAGTTTTACTGATGGTTGTTACTGGAGAAACATTGACAAACGCATCGACCCAAGGGAGGTGCAAGATATACCCTTACGTCATTTGTGAAATAAACGACGCAACATTAAAGTGTGCTCTTGTATACTGTAAAATAAAGTCCCATCTACTTCTGTTTTATCTAATACCACTTGGCTGGGGCTGCCTCCAAATATACCTGCAATCAATGCTGGAATGTTTCATCACAGCATACTCTGAAGGTGGAGTGATGTCTCTACCCACTTTAGATTCAAAGAACCTAACAGAACACGCTCCTTTAAAGTGTTGAAGAAAGTGTATGTTTCTGTTAAATGAATACTTGCACTACAAGTATTTGTGATTGTCAGATAGAGAGAAAAAAAAGCGTATATTTTAAACCGAAAACTTACACTTGCATGGTTTACGATTTGCGTTGTTAGCAAGCTTCATGAAAAAGAACATCACCTTTCCCCGCTGATATCCTATTTCGTGGAAATAGTGTGGAATCAATTCTCGTATAATGAAGTTAATGATAAACATGCAAGTCGAAGCAATAACTTAATGTGTACAAAACCATTCTGTCAAATGCGCTTTAGCTGTTGGGTGTAAAAAAAAATATAAAAGAATAAAACTATCGGAAATTTTGTTTCGTGAAAGAAGCTTTGAATTACTTCGCATGATATTAAACTTTTTTAAACATGTACAAAAGAAGTGAACAAACCACTGTGTGATTTTTTTCTCTAAAACGGGAGACACTTTTCTAATGACATTGTAGAAACTATTCTGATGATACTATTTCTTGAAAACAGAGGATTAAAATGAATGTATTCTTCCAACTACCAATCCTGTACAACCTGGTTAATTGAAATCACTCCAATGGTGGTAGCTACAAAAACTTACACCAAAACATATCCTTATTTACTAAATAATAAAATGCAACGGCAAAACATTCCTTAATGCGAACCGGTATTCTGCGCTATCGGGAAATAACTTCCGGTTATTCAGCTGTAGAGCACACCAGTAAACGGGTTAAGACTAAACCGAACCAGAGGCTCTTCCCTGAACCACCGTTTCTTCCACGAGAAGACTGAGATCTTAAACGAAGAAATTCTTCTACACTCTAAGAAAAAAAAAAAAAAAAAAAAAAAAAAAAAGGGAACAGAATTGAACCGGATTCCGGGTCCCACAGGGGGCAGGGCCCAATTCTGGGTCAGTCTGACTCGCAAACTCTTTAAACAGCGCCCTCTGGTAATAAGTTTTTAAAATGCTACCAAAAGATGTTGTGACTCTGTTTTACGTCAAATGTTTTGTGTGTTAGTTCATTTAAGTTTACCAGCATTTTCATGTTCACGAACACCTAAAGTTTTTATGTCATAAAATCTCAATGTCTAGTTATAATTTTTTTTGTAACCGCCGGATATCCTATATTTGTCTTTTTTCCACAAGAGATCTCGGGAGATGTAGTTGTTAAATAGTTAAACAACTATTGTTGTATAGACTCGAAAAAGTTACAAGCTTTCATTTAAGGTATCACACACAAAAAAACGCCATTGATTAGTAGTAGATAGTTAAAAACTAAAAATGAATTGTTGTCGGGATCCCGATATTAAATCACGTCCATCAGCCATGTACAAACATGTTTGCATGTTACATGTATTTTGTGCATTGTTCGTAGCAGATGCGAAAGTTTGTGTATGTTTTTTTTCGTTTTGAAACAGCATCTTCTGTCATAATTCGTTCAGAGAAATAAAAAATAATTAAAAAGTCGCCGAAAATCGGACCACAGATCTTTAATATTGAACTGGACTGGGAAGGTTTGCTGTCAAACGATTTGTGAAGGAGTATTCTAAAGATAGACTTAGTGAACTGTTATGTGAAATATTTTCAGAAGTTGAGATTTAAATATATAAAAAAAAAACTAAAAAAAAAACAATGACATTTTTTTCTGTTGGCAACTCATCATCTCTTGGTTGGCTTATATAGGGCAAGAATAAAGACCCTGTAAGCTTGCGTACGCTCTCAACACTCCTGGGTCAAAATTGACCCGGATTGATTCCGGGTCGCAGGGCCCCGACCCATTTCTGGATTTAGTATGACGGGGAATTTGTGTCAAACTGACCCGATACGGTGTCAGACTGACGCAGAATCCGAGTCAAAATCACAATCTTTAATAGTGTAATGTCGTCACCAGTTTAAAATTGAAACAGAGAAGGGTCAGTTATCAATGCACACACTGAAACCATGTCCAAAACCCCTCTTATGTTGACTGCGGAGCTGAACTGGTGACTTTTTAATACCGTAGTTTTTTACTTCAACTACCGGTTTGAACCGGAAGTCAGTGTCAAATTGTGGTCATATTTGTTGTATATCCATTTAGTTTTTATTACCTTTCTGAATATAGATTGTAGAAATCCATTGTGTACTTCAGGAGTTAGGATTTTCTGTATTGAACTTTGATTTAATGTACTTTGACATCTGACGACGTCATGATGACGTCATTATTCAAGTGCCGTCTTCATGTTGATGTTCAAGTATATATATATGCGAAGTTTCAAGGTTCAATTCAATTTCAACCTTGAGTTATCTTTTGGAGAAAAGTAAAGAGGAAAACGATGAAGAAGAAGTAGAAGAAGAAGAAGAAGAAGAAATGTTGATTGTGTATATCCCTTCATTTAATTATGTATCCCTTCTTTAACTTGTTTGGAAATCAGAACGTTGTACAGGGGACGCCGTTTTTACAAGCTGCTTCAGTAGTATTAATTGTGTAACCTTACGCCCATTGAAGTGACGTACATGTATACATCGCAGTAACTGTGGTAACCGGAGATGTTGTGAATTAGGAATTAAGCTTCAGAGGAAATTTAAGGAGATGGAGAAGAAAATGGGTCATTATAAACATTGTAAATAGTATATAGGTGTGCGACAGAAAATGCAGTTATAGCTAAGGTGAAAAGGCGACTGTGCTTAAACATTCTCTTTTTATTTTTATTTTTTATTTGGGTCCAATGGGCGTGAATGTGGATCTTAATCGCAAACGCTTATAAATTCACGATTGAGCCAACAACAGCAATAATCCAGCTCTCCACAAAGGAATTGAAATGATGTCAAAAACAACAAAAGGTGCCGTGTGGTCCCAATTCGTTTTCCCGCGCGATGAATGCCGTCAGTCAACGGCCATCTCGCTACTCTCAAGGTATCATTCCGTCTTGTCAACACGTCGGGGAAAAAGAGCTCAGAAAACCGCCAACGAATAATCATCGCAATTGCTGCGGTTGTCGCTTATTTAACACGCTTTACTTCCCAAGATAATGATCCGCGCTGACAGCTACCGGTGGTAAATGCTGCCACCAAGACCAGTGGGATCACAAATATCAGCACCGACAATTGCTGAGGTGATAAATGAGAAAGCTCAGACACATTTTTTACATTTATCCTTTCTGACCTTACGTTTGACCCCCAAATACAAGAAGCATCTTTTAGTTGCTCACCCAGACCTCTCTTCCTAATTATGAAATCAATAAAGCCTGGAAGAATTTATGGAAGTGTCATCTTGTATTCAACCTCATTTTGTTCGTTTCAAGCAATCTTGTAGGGTTGATATATTTCCCCCGTTAAAAGTTCGTCGAAGACTCTTTCAATCACATATCAAAAATTGATATGTGATTGAAAGAGCCATCGCACAATCTCTTGGGCTGTGGTTCTATTTTGAGATGCAAGCGAGCGTACAATTGGCTATTGATGAGGAGCAGCATGTGTTGCCCACAACAGCTCCCGGATACAGACCACTGCATGCGACAAGCCAACTCGGCACATCACTGAACCAAACCACCGATATCATCCCATCCATTTTCAAACGTGCACTTCGTGCCGGCGTGGTATTTAAAGGTTCACTCAACAGTTGGTGCCATTTCGAACCAGCGCAGACCTTTGAGAGAAGAGGCAGTCTTAAAAATACGTACTGCGTGACCATGCCCACGACCCGTTGATACAACTTGTCACCTCTTACATCAACTACTCGATACGCGTTGTAGGAAACATCTCGCGATCGCTCAACTCTCTCTCTCTCCCCACACACACTCGACTATACGCCGTTTGACCATTAAAAATGACGTACTGACGACATCGTGGGCTAAACAGTTTCTTAAGCAGCGCGCTCTGGAGGTTCACACATGGGCGGTTATCTCTACTCTAAACAAGTCCACTGTACAACGCATCGACTGGCGCGGCGCTAAACCCCTAACTCCACGATAAGGCAGAACCCGCACATGGAGGCAGAGTTATTGTGAGTTATACTTGAAATCGCCGCGCTCCAACTAAAAAATCGTCCAAACAATAAGTGAGCTTTGAAGACTGTTAGGGGGGTTACGTGGAGCGCCCATTCCTTGAGCCTTCTTAAGGGGGCCTTGGTTACTTTCCTGAAACTCTCCTTCTTTACACCATGAGGTTCTGTTGTGTTGTAGTGGTTCTCCCGTTGATCTGTGTGCTAGCCGGGTGCCTAGTGGCCCGTGCTGCACCAAGGAGGGGAGGAGGAGGCAACAGCGACCCGCGGTGGAAAAGGAATTTTTCGCCACCGGGCATGCAGAATTCTGGCGGCAGCTACAATAAAGGAGATCTTGTTGAAAGGGTGAGTGTTTTTCCAATTGTTTTAATTCTTTACTTGAGAGTACCGTTCATGGATAAATTACTATATACAAATAAATTAGAAGACAACAAATAAATCAAGCCAGATTCGATTAAGCATCGCAAACAACAACAAAATGCTTACGTTCTTACCAAATATGAGGCTTTGCTTGTTTTTAGCACATTATCTGCACGTGGAGACAAATTCATTTTCGCCGAGGCCGACTTTTCACAATTTTAGATGTGAACATGTTAGGTTTAAAGTCGGAATGATGTTGAGTCACTATAGTATATTACGCACTGTATATTGCATCCCCTCGGGGTAGGGGGGGGGGCATCACAGTGTCGCTTCTCCATCTTCAGGTCGAATAAATCTACATGTCGAACAAAATAAATCTGTTTTTTTTTAAAGTCTTTTGTAGGAAATACCTTCAAAATAGCAGGTTACTTGAAATCATTCTTTGAGTACAATAGCAACGTTTCCCCTTTGCCTCCAATGTTTCGTGCCCTGAGAATTTTCTTTTCAACAAAAGCATTCCGGCAGTCGCACGCTGTGAAGGGATTAAGTATAGCCGCTGAAATCTCTCCCCATAAGCGATGTGACTTCTCGTCCGTCGCCAAAAAAATGTGTGTAACTGACAATGGTTCAATGGGGGAGAAGAAAGCATTCAGGTGAGACGGAACATAATCAAAAGCTCTGTGTGTGTGTGTGTATATATATGTACGTGTATGCATGCCCGATAAAAATGGTGTCAAACCCTTGTTATGATTTGATTAGGGACCACTTTTCTAGGTGAGACGAGGGTTTCAATCAGTTTGAGATGTGCGATCATTTTATAAGGCCTTTTTTCTTTTGTATACCAAGACGTGGCCGCTTCTGATTATGCATATATCTCATCAAATCCGCTGCAGAAGAAGAAGAAGAAGGGGAAAAAAAAACGATAAAATATTGTGTGATCCCAGATCGGAGATTTATAGTTGATAAAACTAAAGAACTTGAGTCCTCATTTGTGTTTTTGAAGGAAAATTATTAACAGAGTACTTACAGTAGTGGAACTTATGAGAACAAAAATGCCGTTCGCGCTGTTATATCAAGTTCATATCGAAACCAATCCCGCACAGGAATATGTCCGTCCAAAACTATTGTCAAAGTCGAGAAAATTGCATTTAAGACCCCATTTCGATCCATGTCGAAATCGAAATAAGCCCGATATGAGCGTATGCACGATATCCCTGATTTAACACAAATAGTATATATTTTTCGTTGATTTCTCTCAAACGAGACTTAGAATTTAATGAAATGGCTACAGGTTTTTCGTTAGGTGGTGTGTTGATTGGGAACCAGAAGATAAAAATTGATAAATCTTTTAAAAAAAAATTAAATAAATAAATAAATAAATAAATAAAAACAATAAGCGCACTGGACTCAAGCTCTGGTGTTTCTGATCACCAGAGTGTGAGTTCGAGTCCCGGTCTTGACACTTGGTGTCCTTAAGCGTCGTGTAACAAACGTAAACGAATCGCGTTACACTTTAAGAAGGGGTTTGCCCCGTTGTTTCTGGTAGTGGCTGCCGAATTCACCGCAGCACACTGAAACCCTTAATATAAAGTGCTACATATATAAATGGGTCTCACAGTGAGAAAAATAAATAAATAAACAGACAAACAAAACCTGTCTTAAAATAATAATAATACGCTTTTTGAGTACCTAATTAATGGTAAATACCTGGGCTATATAAAATTCTGGTAATTATTATAACGATGTGTATAGTCTGTTTTAAAAATATATTTCTTTTCACCACAGGAACATTTCGTTTACCTGATGTTCTAACTTTGCAATACAATGTTGCTGTTGTCGCTGTCATATTTGTTTGGTTCCTTGTCTGTAGTTGCCGTAATGGTTCTTGATAGTAATTATTCCAAAAAAGGCACAGACTAATCCGCTACTGCAGCCTTGAGCATAGGTTACATTTTTATTTTAACGCTAGGGGGACAAAATTGACTAAGCCATAAAAAGAAGTAAATTCATTGAGTCTCACAATGACAATTTTATGTGAGTATATTTCTTGTTCAAGGCAGACAGCATTTTCCAACGTCTCTTTCTTTATTTGAATTTTTTTTTTACAATTCAGCTGTTTATTGATAACAACGTTTCTCGTTGAGTGCAACTCGCGTGTGACTATACCGGGACTTGAACGCAAGAGCCTCGTGTCTTGAAGACATTATCAAGAAGAGCTTTGCATCTTGGATAACGAACTCGTCGAAAAGACGAGTTGTGTTTGTTGCGGAGAGAACACGTGATTTATGTTGTTTAGCCATTTAAAGATAATATACCGGTATACCGCGGTATATATAAAATATATACCCCATGAAACTGTGAGAGATTTATATGTCTTGTAGTCAATTAAAGATAAAATAAATATAAAGGGAAGGCCCAATCAAACTGTGCTAGATTTAAAAGCTGATGTTGGTTGTTGAGGTAGTTAAAATGTTGGGAGTTTGGTCATTGGCGTTAACCAGACATACTCATGGGGGGGGGGGGGTGGCAAGCGGGGGCAAAGATATGGTTTTGGGGCTATTTTTAATGTATCAAACCATTGATTTGTGTATTTTTAAGATCTCATGGGGGAAGGGTTCTGAGTGGGGAGGGGGATCTTACCCCTCCTCCGGTTACGCCACTGATTTGGGTTTTGAACAACAGTGAGTAAAAAACAAAGTTCCCATAATTATAGTTTCACTCGCTCACGACACGTGCGAAACCGTGTTCAGGTTGGCGCGGGTTACAAATCTCAAGAAACGCGCGGTGGCATTCTCGTTGTGATCAACATGACATAGGGCGTATAGGTGCGCCAATTTGTTCTGGTTAGCTGAAAACATCAGGATTTTGGTTATGGAATTAGTTCTATTTACAACCCTTTTGTTTCAAGTTATGATATTTCTTTTAGAAAGGAATATATTAAAACCCTTTCGTGATACGTTAGTTGTCGATAAATTACAAATCATCCTGGTTATACGGAGTTTGAGTGCTAATGAAAACTACACTCTAAAAACCAAAGTGTTAAATCAACACTTAAAGAGTACGGTCAATGACAACACTTTGAAAGAGTCATATGTTACTCAACTGAAGAGTTGAATTTGCACTATTAAGAGTTAAACCTCAGCTTCTGAAATGCTAGTGTGACACATGTATTAGTTGAAGCTAACTTAGTGTATAAAAGTGTTGTCACTGACTGAACCCTTGATTTAACACTTTCATTTTTAGAGTGTGTGCGTAAGAATGAAGTACTTTAATCAGTTTAGGAACTTTTTCGGAAAAGGACACAGACGTGACAAATACCGTTCACTCACTTTGATATATAAATATTTTGTTTTTGGCCGCGTACGTTGTAATGCGCAATTATAAAATGCTTATTCAAAATATTCGTGTGCTGGCAGCAAGTGAAAGAAAAAAATTATATATATATATATAAAACTAGTAGGGATATGTATATATTCCTAGGGTTTATTGACACTGACAATGTCATCAGTGTCTATTTTGAAATTATATTTTGTACCTCCATTTAGAATGCAATTGATTTTTTTCTTCTTGCAATTAATTAAGACCGACGTCGAGGGAGAAATTCTAAAATAAAAAAAAATAAATTCCTCATTCCAATAATTGCACACAGAGTTTCTCTCCGTTTTGATTCTACGGGCGCGTGATCAATCATTAACGAGCATGAAAGATGTCGCGGAGTGAAATATATTGCAAAACATTTTAGTTCCAAATTGAAATAAATTTTAGTCCATACTTAAAACTTTACTGATGATTGTACACACACACCGACTCCCACATGCACAAAAGTGCGTGCGATGTGATTGACCTACGACTGTAAAGTTGGTAACAAAATATTTGATAGAGTGTTGCACTTTATTTTTCACAAGTTGCGACGTGTTTGTCAAACATTATGACATCATTATCTTTAAAGATTATTTAATATTAAGATGTAGTTAAAAATGTAAAACCAAATTCGCAGATAGTCAGTACCAGATTAAATTCAAATCTTCACTACTTATCATAAAAAATCCAATCCGAATCTTTGAGAAATTCTACTGGAACCAAAAACTCGCTCATGAAGCCCTGATGGTTCAGTCTGAAAGCTTACTGATTATGAAGTTCATACCAGAACCGATCTTCCTCAGAGATATTTTTGTCTGAAATACTATGTCAAAGTCGAGAAAGTAGAATTTGAAGACCCCTATTTTTAATTTCGATTGTAACAATCGAAATTATGGACAATGTGTTTACGTGCTGAAAAGCATGCATGTTTGTTCACTATTTTCTCCTGACTCGGACGACGGATTGAGCCAAAATGTTCATTAGTTTTTACATGTATGTATTGAATCACACAAAGTAAGAGCGCTGCACTATGGGCTTTATCCTATATTTTACCTTTAAAGAAAAGACACTCGTTCAAGGTGCTTGAAATTCTATTTCCGGACGAACCTCACAGCTTTTTGAGAGTGTTCCTTTTTATCTACCTGGTTGTTGACCCCTCCACTATACCCAAAGTTCTCCTCAAGGAAACCCCAATATTTTGGCTCTGTCACAGGTGCAAGGATATAACGGCTTAAAAAAGGGAGGACAAAAATCAATGAGCCTTTTAGACACCGTGTGATCGATTGAACAACTACGGGACTAGTTGATCCAGCTGTAGGTTTCACGTATTGCTCATGAAAAGCTCACTCAGGTGTTTTATTCCACAACTCCTA
The DNA here is from genome assembly GCA_911728455.2 of Marthasterias glacialis. Classification (NCBI taxonomy): domain Eukaryota; kingdom Metazoa; phylum Echinodermata; class Asteroidea; order Forcipulatida; family Asteriidae; genus Marthasterias; species Marthasterias glacialis. Next base: position 16,068,362 of record OU452223.1, read on the forward strand.
TAATAAGGGAATAAAAAGATCTGACAATTTCAGTTGCTAAAAGTTCAGCTTTATTCATATAGTAATGGTTACGTGCACTCAACATAAGTTCGAATTTTTTAACTTGCACAAATTGTTTCAAAACTCATTTTGCTGATCGCACTCCAAAAAGAAGGGATATTTTGAACGTCACTTGGAAAAGGTTTGTAAAGATGTGCAGTAAAACACCCCTATTGCCTTCCTCTAATATTTAAAGAATACACCTTACATCTAACCTGTGAAAAGTTCAGCTTGGTTTTTGTTTGCATTGTTCTCTCCATTCGGAAGGTTTTCTTCTACGCCTGCTCTAAATTATAGTTGTTGATTTTTTTTTAAAAATGCAACTTCTCTGTAATAAAGAAGCCAGCAGGAAATGAACTCATAGGTACAAAAGCTCCCCGTACAGAAAGGAATAAGCACAAGGAAAAATACATCCTCACAATGTCCTGCCATTGTAAGCATAACAATAATATGAACACTTTCTCACATGAACATTTACATGACCAAATAAAAGAAAAATGATAACTCGATATTTTATTGAAACAAGTAGAAACTTACATGTCTTGCCTCACACATCGAATAATTTATATTGAGAGAAAAAGAATACTTTGAAGAGTATCCTCGACCTGAAATTTTTTCTAAGTGTCTGCAAATGTCGTATTTTAACATAAACTCATTTAAGAAAATAATTTCATCAGCAAAACACGCAAACAAAGATTTTCATTCAAATACATTCTAACCTCCAAAGGTAAAGAGGGTGGATTGGGAGTTCTTTATGGGAAATTATGAAAGGTGTTCGAAAAATAGATAATCTGAGATGTAAATGACCAGAAGGCTGCTTTGATGTGATTAAACTTGTAGTTGACATGAATGTGTTTCTTGTGAGCTGATTTTTGCCCTAGAAACCCTACTCCTGAGGGATTAATTTGCACAAATTTACAGACACCGTTTTTCAATTATTTGTTACTCACGACGAGACTTAGTATGCGGCTCGCTCGTTGGCTTCCTTTTCTACACCAACAAATTCATAAAAACGAACACCATTTGTGGTATCGAAGGCGACGGCTCTCTGTAGAGATAAATTACTGCTATTTATAAAAATGTTACTATGCTAACTTCTCTACGAAATACAAATAAAAAGACATAAAAGAAGAATAAGTATATACAACAACAACAACAACAACAACAACAACAAAAGAAGAAGAAGAAGTATATACAACAACAACAAAAGAAGAAGAAGAAGAAGAAGTATGTACAAAAAAAAAAAAAAAAAAGAAGAAAGAAAGAAAAGAAGAAGGAAAAAACAAAAACGGCAACTCACTTTTTAGTCCACTGATACACGAGGGAGTTATGATAGCCGCAGTCGAAAAAAATAATCTTATTTTTTCTTCACTGTACTTACCAAAGAATTTTTTTTCTTTCCTCCTTCTCTTTTCCGCCGAAAGAGAGCCCGGAGCCATTGTGCTACCCGAAATTCGATTTGTGTGGTGGTGAAAACCCTGAACCATTGGCTTATCAATTAAATTAAACCAACACTTCTTTCTTCAGGACTGCGGACGAAAAAAGAAAAGAAAATGGCACTTTGTTTAGCATAACACAGTGATAGGGTTATCTATACAAAGACCAAGATCAAGAATACAAAAGATGTTACACGATTGTTTGGAATTAGCAACTCCTCTGCAATAACATTCTTGAGGTATAGACAACTAGAGACACTGTCAGAAAGAAATGTTTAGTTGTAGCTTTTGTTCTGGACTTATCGTTGATTATCTCTTTGTGCTTCAAGGTTCAAGGACACTGCCTTTGCCATTGTATATTTACGCCCGATTAAATCAAGGTAGCCAAACTAATGAAAAAAAAAAGTCTTTGTGTCACCAGTTCACACCGAGAATAGAACAGTTCGGGGTCTCGACAAAGGTCAAGTACAGTTTTCCCAAGCAATTTGTTCTGCTCGAAGTAATGTTCTTTGAAATAACTTCAACTCATTTTTTTTTGAGCCGTGTAATCGGCAAAAGAATATTCACTCGTGTTTAAAAATAAGTAAATAAAATGAAGACATAAATAAGTAGATAAATCAAATGTATTATTTTAGTAAGGGTACCCAGATAGGGAACATTTTGTAAAATGGATGCAAAAGAGTAGAATCGTTGTAGGATTTGAGATTTCGGGCGGTGTAGGTAAAATTGATATCTTATAATGACAGTCATTTCAGCTAGTGTGAAGCAGTAGAATTGATATGAGTCGTTCTGAAAGCTTTATCAAAATGACGCTTCTGAAAGTAACGATTGCACGGAGACTCTAAGGCACTTTATTTAAGGCAGGTCATTATTTGCACATTTACCAGTTACTATGCCGGTAGGTACCGGGTACAGTCTTAAAACACCCGGGTCAGAATTGACCCGGATTCCGGGTCTCTTGGGGCCTGACCCTTTGCTGGGTCAGTATGATCCGGGTTATGTGCCCAAATGACCCAGAAATAGGCCAAACTGACGCAGACTCCGAGTTCTTTAACCATTTTCCGGGCAATCTGACCCAAAAATGGGTCAGGCCCCTCGGACCCGGAATCCGGGTCAATGCTGACTGGGATTTTTTTAGGCCCTATTGACCCCTTGCACGCACGTCACACGCGCCGACTGTGCCACGCTCACCATTTTGGTGGTCAATAGGTTTACGTGTAAACACCGCGTTGCCTAAAATACGCACTTCTCTGCAGAACACACAGTAACATTGCCCACCAAAATGGCGCAACCAAGATTATTGTGATGATGACGTCAGGTGAATTGGGTCAATAAGTCTTAACCCAAATAAGACCAATGTCCAAACGTTGACCTATGAAATTGCCTGAACGGTGTTATCGGCTTTAACTTAATAATTAACAATTTATATCACAACACGTTGTTAAAAAATGTATCAGTAACTGTAAACGACCCGTATGGCTATTGAAACTTTCCTAGCCTCAAGCTATCGCGCTTAATTTCAAACGACGTAAAAACAAAAAAAATCATTTGCACATTACATCTGTACGTTATGCACGGGAAGGCCAAAACATGACTAAGGTAGACGTCAAACTCACCTGCGCAGATGGTCAATGACATCAGCAAGGCTGCACATTTTTTTTTTTAACATGGCGATGGCAATTATACCACTTCAGGAAGTTCATTTTTTAGATTTTTCCTTTGGTTAGTTATTTTTTTATTATTTTTTTTCACTTTCAATCTCGATCAATGCTGTTCAAGTATTTCCCCTGACGCTAGTGTGATAAACATTAGTGCTTTCTGTAGACTCATGTTCACACCACTATAGTAGAGGCATTTCTTAAGAGCAGCTGACACCTTTTCGAGCACACAGCAACTAAACCTTTTCCAAACAGCAGGGAAATAAAATAAAACTACATTTGAAAGTGGTGTCAAATAAGTTTTTAAATTTTTGTATAAAAGTTACAGGTAACGACATTTTGATAAACCCGCCTTTATCACGTAGTATACGGCAATTTAAACTTTATACTTACAATTTCAAGATTTATTTAGTTATTACTATTATTATTATTAGGTGTTCGGACTTCAGCCGAAACCCCTTGTTAATTCTTCTTCTTATTATTATTGGGGTTTTTTCTGTTTTACTTATCCGATGAAAGTCATAATCGTTGGAGTGTTCCTGACCCAGGCTGCCCCTATTTTGGGCCAGCGTGATCCGGAATTCTTTTTTTTCTGGGATATATTGTCAGAACTGTGGACTGCGCGTTACTGGAGGTCTGCGTGAACGTTTTCTGAAAGAGCAAATAAATTCCCAAAACCGAACAAAAACAGTTTTGACTATTGACACGAACCGATTACGACCTACCTATGTTTATTCGCCGTGAAATAACTGTAGAACACACTCCAGGTCTCCGAAAAGTATCGATTACCCCAGCCCGGTTATCGGGGAGTATCAATTAACCGGTTCAGTTACATTTGACCGATGTCAAGAAACTGATCTCATTGTTTTAAAAAGAAACGCAATCCTTCTCCGAGAACAATTAAAGAAATAGTATTAGTCCTATTTTTAGGCATAATTGGATGTTGCTAAACAAATTGAGGGCGGATTGAGTTCAAAGGTAACCTTTAAAAGTGGTAGCCAGAGAAGTGATTGTTTTTATTGTTTGCGGATGTATCCCCCCTCAATCTGACCACGACCTATTGGTGACATATAAACACTCTAGATGATATCGGATACGCCTGTGATATTTACTGGTGTTCATTCTGAGCATTGTTCGAAAGGCCTCTTCAATATCCCCTCCACAATAGAATAGTGTCGAAACCAGATACGGCAAACGCGCCATCTCGTACAATATACATTGATGACCGGCCGAAGGGATCGGTGTCCGTGACGAAGGAGTTGCTTGTTGTAAAGAAGTATTAATAAAGCGGTTAATTGATGTATTGGTATTTCACTTGAAAGGTCTTCCGTTCCACTTAGAAAGGAGGTTTTTTTGTAATTGCTATTGTAATCTTAATGTGAACTTTTAACTCACTGGCGAATATTTGGAGATTGAATATTGGAAAGGTCGTGAGAGTGTATCATTTAATATTAAACGTCTTAGACTGTTCTTGGTACCGGTATATTTTTGTCATCAATGTGCACACATCACAGCAAATAGCTTTTAATGTAACCTATCATTCTATTCTTATAATAACATACTATTATACTAGCCATGGATTAAATGTTGACCTTTGCAGCTTGTAAACTAACGTACAAGGAGATTCAAGCTGGTGACATTTCAGAACAATTTGGGCTGTATTAGTTTTACTCACAACGTCGATCTCACCTCCATCATTCACCCCGGCTAGTTTTTGTGTTCAGAATAGAAAACAAATGTGGCCATTGGGAAGACTTCACTTTTCTTGCAAAGGAAAAAGTAGACAAGAAAAGAGAAAAAAATATCGCACCCTTACACCAGTTCTCAATTTCTGCGAAGTAATAATCGCTGCGAAGTTTTACGACGCCGTTGCCGGGTATACCCAGAAACCCTGACACCAGAAAGTCTACGTGTCCAGGTCTCCAGGTAATTAGAGTCCAACGCCATACCAACATCTTCAGAAATCACAGGAGACAGACTCATTGGCCAATCGAACCAGACTAATTTAATTGTTGCGCGACCATCAGTCTTTTACAGTGGTATCATCAAGATCCTATTTTTTTATTACTATTTTTTTTTTTTTTTTTTTTTACGGGCAATGACGTCTTTGTTTTTATTTTGCGTGGAAGGCAAATTATAAAATTGGTAATGCCATATCGGTGCCTTATTGGTCTGTATTATAATAGTGGGTTATAGTTTAAATAACTGACTAGATACCCAAACTGTTCTATTTTAAAGCTTAATTTGTAAGAAATCGCTACAGAGTCCTGTTTTCCCTTGAAAAAAAACCAAAAAACAAATTCCGTCTGAATTGTTTCAGGACAAGAGAAACGTGATCGTGTAAGTTAAATTTTCAGTCGTGAATTGATACGATGTGTTTCTAACTACGAATGTACTATTCCTTTAACGAATATGGGCTGTTTGATTAAGCGTAGAAACCTCGCAGACATGTCTAAACCACATCAATGTGCCTTTTTCAAAACAGGGTGTTTATTTTTTACCTACCCAAGGCCTACGAAATATAATCTTTTCATCTCAAGGATCGATTCGACAAACACAATTTGTCACTTTAATTAAAATAAATATCGTAGCACACAACAAAGAATTCCTCTGGCCCCTGATCGATTGCTCCATCGTTAAATAACTTATACCGTGACCTTGACCAAATTGTATCTTAATAATAATGGTTTATTAAAGGATATGAAAATTAACATTTCAAATGTGAGAAGGAAAAACAATGAAAAAATGATACTCAAATGAATATCCAGAATAGATATCCAGAATATATATCCAGAATAGATATCCAAATAGATATCCAGAGGTGTGAGAAAAAAGGACTGAAGCGAACTGACTTCTTTGCTGTTAAATGGTGTGACTTGTGGTCGATGATGTAAAAACAGGTTGTTCCTCCATGTTGTATTCTATCAGTAATGTTGGTATTGGGTGTCACTTGTTTGCAGTGCACCATATCTTATGGTATCCCAACCCCCACTATCACTCTCCTATAAGCTGACAATCGATGTTTACCTTCTATGTAGATTTATATATATAAAAGGGTTTTCATGTTTTCTCGTGAAAGAAAACACACGAAGCATAACAAGGGTTTTCTGATGGATCAGTGGTACAGGATACTACGGGATGGAATCGGGACGTGAGTTGCATCCAAACGGCCGAATTACCGGGCGTGGTGATGGCCGTATGCAATCATGCACCACGATATAGCGATTTAGATCAGCCTTTATTTACAGGATAGAGGCTGGGAGACAGAGCTATCAAACTGACGCCGGGAGTGGTGCCGAATATCAGGATGATTTCCCCACCAATGCCCCATTCGTGTTTAGCTCCATCCTCAAGTACATATCTACATCCTTTGGTTTCTTAAATTTACTGCATGAGTAGGAAATCAAAGAACAGTGACAGCACTGGTTTAATGAATAGCTGTACGGGGCACGCCATACAATCGATTTAATGTCCAAGGTCGACCTTGTAGAAAACAGATTTCCTGCCGTTGACGAATAATGTTTAAATCCAAATCATGACACATAAAGTTATGAAGCAATATCAAAAAGGTCGACAGTTAGCCAATAGGTCGGTATCCACTTCAAAGCAGATATATCAATATTCAATGAAGCACAACGGGGATATAGCTTGATTGCTTATCAGTTTTAAAACATGTATTCTAATCATTTTTTTGTTCAGTAGTCGTGGTTTTAACTAGTATTTGCCAAATCTAGTTGTACTTTATATTGATTCCGAGAGTAACACCAGTGGCAGCATGTCTTGACATGACCAGTGCCCTGCCGTGTATTGTTTCGAAGAGAGTTAGGCACACCATTATCAGCTGGTGTCCTGACGTGACCATCGTCTGGCTTTAGTAATTCAAAGAGAGAAAGCACATCAGTTGCAGCAGGTTGCTTGACATGACCATTGCTGTACCTTATATTGGTTCATAGAGAGTAAGCATGCAACTGGCAGCAAGTTTTTTTCACATGACCAATGCTGAACATTTTAATGCTTCAGAATGAGTAAACACTCTTGTGAAAGCAGGTTTACTGACGTCACCAATGATGTACATTATAATAAATTAAACAAGCGCATCAACAGCAGCACTGGTTACTGATATTTCCACCTCTGTACCATATATTGATTCAAAGAAAGTGAGCACACCAGAAGCGGCAGAAACATGACTAATGCCTGACTTTTTTCCAGGACAGTTTCCGATAATTAAAGTGGAAACAATTTTGTATTTCTTCATCTATTGATCTTACTTTAAGACTGGGTGGTGTTTTCCAATTGAATAATCTTGATTGATTGATTTATTATTGTTATTTTTTTTTTTTTGGACTGACTATTCATTTGCAAATACAAATGTGTGTTTATTACATTTCATATCATCAAGGATAAATACAAGACACTTTAATGATAATACAGACTCAAACTGCGCCACAGGTCCTTTACCCCGTTATTAACAGTTGAATATGATTGGCCCCCATCCATCAAAATGTTTCCCTATTACGGATCAGAGCGTGTATATTTTGCTGGATGGGAAATAACGAGCATCGTTGACGCGGGAACTCCTACCAATTTACAACACGTGTACTAACACACGTGGTTATTCAGGAAAAGCTTGTACGTCCTGACTCCAAGTGGTGGTCAGTGCCCTACGGCTGTTTCATGGTTGGACATTCAGTAGTATTAATCGCAATACTATGTACAGAATATGTTTGCACCCTTTTTGGAACAAGGAGCGACCAGAGAGCACACGGTCCTTTTCTTCTGTCAGCTACTATTGATTAGAATGCTATGGCACTAAGGTTTCCAAAAGCCACTCCTGTTTTCATTATTGTTCACGTACTGCAGACATATTTGCGAAGGTAGTGTTGTGTAGTGTCCACCTTTAAAGATGCTTGACTAGCTTTTATTTTCAGAAGTAGTTTAGTGTTGTGTCTAGCCTGTATAATATGAACAGACAAATGTGAATTCTTGTGAATACATTCGCCGTTTTCTCACAAAAACTGTACGCAAAATTCAGAAAAATTTTCATAGAGACACCAAAAGACCGCTTCAAGAAGAGAATGTAGTTTTGTTTTGAGCAGAGAATCGAGGCATTTCCCGTTTCACACAAAAATGTATACCAATACTTACTCTACATAAAGTAAGATTAATAATCTCGTTTCCGATATATCCACGGGCAAATTATTTAATGCCCAAAATAAAAGTTAAGGAATTACATACCATTTGAATGTTTGGTGTGAATAGATTTGAGTGTTATTCGGTATAAATTTTATATATCCTGAAATTTAAACCAAAATTTCCTCAAATCAAAACGGCCGTTTTAAATTTTGAGCTTTCATTCAAATACAACGATACCGGTAAAACTATATAAGGCTTATTCGTCCTTTATAGACACTGTGCTCTGAACAGTCGTCGGGATCAATTTAAAAACCAATAATAAACATGAGTCAAATTAATTTTCCAGAAACAGCACGGATGCTGGGCTGTCGTGTTGCACTCAAATGAAATTCCATCGCATTTTCCTGAATGCCTGATGTTTTAACAGGTGATCCACAGGCGGGGGGAATCACTCCGCGAAAAAACAGAGATTGTCACGCCTTCGTAAAGTCGACCGTGCGATCGAGCTGAAGACGGCAGCCAAATTACGCTCTAGTAACTCTGATTATACCGCACTTTAAACCCATTCAGCAGTTAAGTCTAGCACATTTTTTTCCCTCCCTAAATCTATTCGGGTCATTTTAAAACTTTTTTTTTGCAGATTGCTCAAGTTTCAGTAATTTTTGAAACCATTTTGTGCAAATAGCTCTGAACGAATTGAGCATTTTTTTTACGGAATGTGGTTTTTGTCTGAAAACGTGATATAGTGGGGATTAGCGCACGTGGTAAATTCAAAGGTAAAAACAATACGATTCAATTGAAGATTGCCGTCCGAAACGTATTCTTAATGGAATTGCCTTCTTATTTGAGAGAAACTAATGTTGGTAAACATCTCAATGTTTATTGTAAACATTTGTTTCAAGTACTTTAACGGTTATTTACCAGGTGTCTGGGTGCCAGATTACCAGCATAAAAGAAAAGGGCATCGTGTAAAACATACATTTACATTACGGTAACGATTTGTGATAAAAAAACCGCCTTGTAACTTTTACGTGTGTATACAGTGTGTGTATATTATTTTATAGACGGTTAAGTCGCCATAGAAGCCCCGTCCATACAGATCGCTAAACTCACAAAGTAAAGCAAATTGAACACTCTTCCACAAGTTAGGGTGTTTTATCTAGACACACAATTCATATTTACAGAAGGAATATAGTTTTATTAAATCATAAATTGCAGTGCTGGACCAACAGTTGACGGCACAGGTACGTTTTACACTGGATATTACCATAGTGTTACATAATAACACTGAAAGTGTTTCTACCTACTTGCAATAATCAGGAGCGTACACAGGTCATGGTTAGTGGAGCGTAATGGGTCAGGGTGTCAAACCGTCATCACCTTATACGTATCTTCTTTAAGTAGTCCGTAAATTATTGACGGTAATTACTCTGAAACTTTACACAGAGAAAAATACAAATAACACATTTATAAAAAAAAAAGGGCTTTTTTAATTCTTCTTGCCGTGCCCTAATTTCCCTCGATCTTTTTTTTTTTTTTTTTTTTTTTTTTTTTTGGGGGGGGGGGCAGTCCCCCCTCCCCGCCCCCGGCTCGTTCTTCTAAGTTGCTAGATAGATTACTTAAAACGTTTCTTTAAGGGGTGTTTGTACCAACTACCCCAATACCAGAATACTTTTCTAAGCATTCGTTGTAACTTTTCATCGATATCAGATATATATCTTATTCGCGTCTACAGTTAATACCGGTATACTGAAAGCCTACTGAGTACTGTCAAAATACAGGACACATACAAAAACTTCTCATATTCTGTGTCGACTTATTGACAAAACAGACGACTTCCTTGAAATGTAGGGCAGAGTGTCCTGCTCTACTTTTTTTCCGGATAACAATCCTGAAATCAAATATCTGAAACATAAACTAATTTCAGATTATTTCACCGCGATAGAGACGGTTTTGAATAAAAAGCGCAATCTCTTCCATTTTTGAGTGGGAGTCCTTCTTGGCTCAGTAGCTTGGTATCTCTCGCAGGGCCTTCAGCCAATTTATTCATCTTGTGTAGCGGAACACTCGGGGGACAGGTTACAATTTACCCGTACGTGTTTTAAGGCTATAGTGTTAAAGCGCCCACTTGCGAGATTGATTCCGACTATCGGTTACAATTACTCGGGTAGTTAAGTATCGAGAACACAGTTCACTGAATGCACTCGCCTGTATGTCAGGACCCGATTAATTCTTGAATTACACACAACACGATTATTCGGGTTTTTTTTTCTTTAGTTGCTGCTAACTGAGATCGATGCTCTCCAGGAGAATATGTTTTGATAATAAATAAAACTGATGACTTCTGAGTAAATCACCAGGCAGCTTGAGACAATACTGGCAGAGAGAAGATGACGTGGTTGTACAGAGAGCGATTTTGTTTGTTAGATTTACGGACCAACATTGAAAGGAAATCATTCCCTGTAGACTCTTGCAGATCAACAGGTTTTCAGATCAGCCCAAGCGTTTTATAGCAGTTTTAAAACGGACTGTGTTTGTTGTGCATAATTAAAAAAAAAAAAAAATAATAATAATAATAATAATAATAGGTGGAACCAAGCCTCGATGGAAATTTACAATACTTGACCATAGAAATAAAGAGCTATAATGAGAAGTACAAGTAACATATTACAACTGCGGTTTATTTATCAACATAATAGCACTGCTTGGGCAAGTAGACAAAGTAATTGCAAGTATTGAACGTATTGATGTTTTAGATTCCAAGAACACGATGTTAAAGGGCTTTGAAATACGTTGCTGGCGTTGTTTTGTGAGCCCTGTCAAGGAATTTTCAAATTAAAAGTGAACTTTCGAAGGAACAGCCACACACTTGGAGAGAAAAATCATTGGAAAAGAACATTCAGTGCCAAGCAAAAAAGATACGGGCTAACAAACGAGTCTCTCAAACATAACCGAAGTGACGTTCCGAAAGATCTGTCTACCAGATATGCCAATTTCCATCCCATCAACGCAAGTTTTGTCACAATTTCAATCATAGTGATGGGCGATAAGAAGCCAGACCGTGTTGGCCGAGAGCGCCGCGGCCCGTGCTCTCAGAAACCCCTGGCAAATACAATCGAAGTAAAATAGATACATCGCACGTTTTGAATTATATGGGGATTATTATTATTTTTGTAAAAAAGAAATTTCACCTTTTCGAAAGTTGTCAGATTGTTAGTGAGAATTTATTCTATATTATTTCTTATTTGTCAACTTGTTCTGAAAGTTGTCAGATTGTAAAGTGAGAATTTATTCTATATTATTTCTTTCACCTCTCTTCAATGAGTTGTTTTTCTTTATTGAATTCATTCTGAGCTGATTTTGTTGTCGTACTTCGCTTGCTATTCCACTTTTTTCTTGAAGGTTTTATCCTTCTTAGAATGAGCTGATGTCATCTATGTTGATACGGTGGCTGGGGGGGGGGGGGGGGGTCACTTTGGTGTAACATCGGATAGTTGCTTGTGTTTTATTGTGGATCGTTTATTGAGTAGTATCCATCCTCAATATAGAAGTTGCCGACATCCTCATATCGTGTACTAGTTGTTTTTGTTGTTGCTGTTGCTGCTGCTGTTGTTGTTGCTGTTACTGTTGTTATTGACGATTGTAAATCGGAAATAGAGCTTTTACTACACGCGAATTTTCATTTAAAATGTTGACATCTAAAATGTGTTGTTACCGTAAGAATTAAAAAATAAACAGAACAAGAACATGACGAAGGACGAAAAAACAACCCAACAAACCAACAAACAACCCAAAGAACAAATAAACAAACAAACAAATAAACACTTTACGTTAAAATTAACAGGAATTAACAGCAAATTACTGTGGAATTTACCCTGTTTTTAACAATCGGTCAATTTAAAAAAGTTGCGCAGGCTTTTCTTTGGCATGGTGCCAATTCTTTTAAACTTTTAATCTGCATATAAGAAGAAAAAAAAGAAGAAGAAGAAGAAGTAAAAAAAAAAAAAAAAAAAAAAAAAAAAAAAAAACAGAAGAATAAGAGGAAGGGGAAAAAACATAGAATCCTAAAAAGATTTGGATTCATGTCTCCGAGAATGCCAAAACAAGCAGAGCGTACCTCAGGGTATATTCCATTTTTTCGTGCTCTGTCGAAAATTCACCGCCCCCAAAACAAATCAAGCATCAAATTTGATATTTTTCTGGGACATGGAAAAGTTATTAATTTCTCTATGAGGAATGGAAAGAATACTTATTGGCGAAAAATGTGGAACACGGGAAATGAAGACCGAGAGTTACGTCAGAATTTTCGAGAAGTCAACACGTCTAAAGGCTGTACAAATTATGCGGAAATATAGAACGAACCTTTGGCGGGCCCAGAGAAATAAATATAGAAGGAAAACAGACCATTTAAGACAAAAATAGGAGTTCAAATGAAAAGATTCCATGCATGGTTCGTTTTGTGTTCGTTTCGGTTAAATTTGAAAACCATCGACACTTTTTTGTGAAAGAGAACTTAGGCAATGGGTTTTTTAATCCAATCCATTTTCAAGAAATAAATCGATAATGACAGCAATGATGCTCACCACTTACATATTCTACGTTCTACTGTGTAATTCTACACAATTGACAGTTGAAATAAATAAAATCTATATTTTCCATAAACATTTGCGACGATGCCAACATGTCCTCAAAATCGCAGTATGATAAATATTACGCAAAGTAGGTTTATGGATTAAAATCCACCACTTTATATCGGTTAGTAATAACTTAAATAGCTTAAATCTTTCAGAAAAAAACATATTATAGTTATTTATTTGTTTATTTTCTTATATTCTTTTACAATAATAATGAAGAAAATAAATAAATAAAACTGTACAGTTGCACGTTGGGATTCTCAGCTACATTCTTTACTCTCATACTAACTTTAAAAAAAAAACATTGACTGTCTACGATATACAGGTTTTACTAAGTCCTACAAAACATTGCTTTATAGTATTAATGTACAAGAACGTTTTAGTAAAAGAAAATAATAATAATAATAATAACATACATGGTTACAGTTACAATGACATTTATAAAATCCTAGAATCATTAAAGCATAAATGTCTTGTCCACCATAAGAAATCAATCCAAAATTGATTTTGTATATTTATTTATTTTTATTTTTATTTTTTTGTGTTTGAAAGTGTAGACCTTTTTTTTAATACGAAAATTGTTAGTGTGCAAAACCTTGACCCTGCGGTGTTCGGTACATTTGAGAAACAGGTTGGTGGGGAATATGCAAAATGCAAAATATTGACTTGTAAATGACGGAAAACACAGTAAAATGGGTCACTTTGCATCCGTCACGTTAGCATTTTTGCCGATGGTTGTAACGTGTTTAACTGCCTGAAACCACCATAAATGTTTCAACTTGTGAATGGACATGCAGGCTTATATACTGAACATAATTTGAGTTGATTCATTTGATGTTTTAACATTTTTTTTTAAATCACCCTTACTTGCATTTTCTTAATTTAATAATTCTTATCAACGAATTCACATAATGAAACACTTACAGTGGTTTCAGATACTTAAAACAAAATTACTACTTGACTGTAGAAAAGTGGTCCTTTTATTGGGATTCCTGTAAAAATGTGAGTCATTTTTAGCATAAACATCACAGAATTCACATTTTTCTTTTTTTCTTTCTAACAGTAACATACCTTTAATATTTTTTTTTTCCAATTTGCGGACGAGATCACTGTTCACTATTTCACTTTTTTTGGTAGCCCAAATAACCATGTGGAGCCTAGCTATAAGAAGCAAAGGCACGCCTTTTGCGCATGTTTCCCTTCCCCCAAGAATTGTTTCTCTGTCTTTGAGAAAGAATGTATTGTATCTTATTATTGGTAGTAGTTGTTATAGTATTAGTAATAGTAATATTATATCAAATCACTGGATGCATTTCAGGTAAAATAGTGAAATGTTTCTCCTTTGTTTTGCTATATTCAAGTTACGATCAACTTTCGCATACACCCCGGCAATCAATTGTCATAAAATAATAAGGCGTCCGCACGGAGCCACCCTTTGTGAGAAGTTTGTCAAGACGCTTTTAATATCTGGAAGGGTAACCCGACTCGTTCATTTCATATTCAGAAGCGACCAAACAATTAAGCCCTTAAAAACGATACCTCTAACGAGCTAGAGATATTGGAAATTCGGAGAGATACAATTTCAGAGTCGCGTCTCCGAAAGAAAAATAATAATAATAAAAAATGCAAAAAAAAAAAAAGATTCGCAAAGATCTTTGTTGAATCCAGCAATTGTCAGTCAGTGGTACTTGCTTATAAATTCCACATCTTTTAAGCTCGAGTTGCAGGTACATTGATACGCCAACAAAACGGAAATGATTTGCGGGAAGTGGTGAACAGGATAGGGTTTCATTTAATCTTCTTTTTCTTGTCTTGTTCTCTTCTGCCTGGCAAACTTAAAGGACTCGTCAGAGTAATATAAAAGGCCTGTAAGGTGTTATATAAGTGTTTCTAATATAAATAGAAAAATGGATCAATATAATTTGAATGGATAGTGTCAATCACACAAATAAAGGAGTTACTGGAACTGCCTTTTAAATACATTGCCGATTGATTACTTGGGTATACAGGTTTTTGTTATCGTATCAATATCTGTTACAAGCTTCATTTGGTGATGTGCTAATATGTTGACTTTCATTTCATTTTATATTTTTCACTAATCTTTGGTAACAAGTTCTTCTTTTCCAATGTGTTGCATCTCGGTAAAATTCAATTTTCAGTAGCTTGTTTTCCCTCAATCCCTCGATCTATCATGTTTCATGGAGGATTATACGTTTCTCCTTTCAGCTTGTGCAACCCTTGCTTTTCGTAATTCTTTCGCCTTTTTTTTTTTTTTTTTTTTAGCCCTGTAACTTTTAGTGGCATTTAGCATTAAGAAAACTGTTAAAGCTTTACCCAATTTAGATACATTAAAAATGTGGGGGGAAATAAATGAATAAATTTGATAATAAATGGTCACCCCAAACGAGGATAGCGTGAATTGTGATTGGTATGATGGATAGCATTAGAAACTTCGTCATTATAGAAGCAACACAATAGCTATATTGAAATTAAAAAAAAAAACAAATGTGTTGAATTTTTTCCCGTTATATTCAGTTCCCCACAATGTTTCCATACAGGCTACATCCCCTTTAATCGGACATTCTCACAAATCTGAAGCTGCCTCAAGGGTAGGGTTAACAATGCGAGGATTCCAACCAGAAATTATTTGCAAAGCTAATTTCACCAACTAAGGCGCCGGGGGACACCATTCCAATTGGTTGCATGAATTCTAGAGTCCTGCAGGAAAGTAACGAGTTGGACGGGGGATGATGGGGGGGGGGTGCAGGCTTTGGCTGCTTGTAGTTTTGAATTTCATCCGGACCATTCAACAGATGAACATTTTCCTGTCGGTCAAGGCGAAATAAAAAAGCCCAATTCATGGAAACATTCCAAACACCATTCAAAATTACTCCAACTTGTCTTGAGGTATCACCCGAAGATTTGCTGAAGTGATAAATTGCAAGCGTCCCCACTCTCCTCAGATCGGGGTCTTATCAGTTTGCGTAAAATGTGGAACGTACGATTCCGTAATTTATCCACAGCTGTTGATTTATTTCGAACGCAGGAAGAAAATGACTCCAAAGTGTGAAAACAATTCTGCCATTTCCTCGGAATGCATCACTGTAACACGTCATTTCATTTGCTACTTCTTAATATGTAGATTGACCCATGGATAAATGGTTTCATGAAACAAAACTTTCGTTTCATAAATTATTTACCGCCAAGCTGACCTATAGATTTAGATTTCCGATTATGCGGTAATATGTATACCACAGATTTATTGTCAACCGCTGCCAAATCTGTTGACATCACTTAATTCCGTAATCTCATTAACAGTTTAAGGTGGATAGTTGACGTAGTCAACTCTATCAAAAGATTACCACCACCGAGCCTATGCTGCAATAGTATTACCAAAGGTGATATATATTTGGTTATAATAAATCCGGTATTTTAACCACAGATGAATAGTGTATCGCTTCCAAATCATTTTGCCATACAAAGCCTATATTTGTGCGCTAACCAAAGGTGGATAATAACCGTTATCCAAATATTACCACAACTGAGCCTATAATGCTGCGACAGTATTACCAAAGGTAATATATATTTTGTTACAAAAATGCGGTAAACCACAGATGGATAGTATACCGCTTCCAAAACATTTTACCATTGCCTGACCTATATGCGCTAACCAAAAGTACATCTAAATCTTTATCAAAATAATTATTACCACAACCGAGTCTATATGCTGCGATACGGTAGTGTTACCAAAAAATATTTTACCATTACCGAGCATATACGTGCTTATATATATTATACCAAAAGATATATATTATACCAAAAGGTGAACATTAAACCTCTGAAATATTGATTTACACCTAGGCCTTGGTTTAAAGTGAACCGTTACCAAAATGATTATAACAATTACCAATGCGCTGATATATCTTACCAAATTTGGATAGTTAATATCTTTTCAGTCTTATAGCGGGCCTTCAACGTCAAATGTATATATATATATATCGCCTGTGAGATATTATGCACATGTTGCGCATAAAAAGCAAGGGTGATTTATAGGTGGCAAACTTTAGTCAACCTGTGAGTGTGAGACGGTTACACTGCTTGGCAGTCAGTCTGTCGTATCGATTGCACACCGTATACTCCCCGGCTGTATTTACTGACTTTATTTCCCAACTTGCTGGGGAAGAGGTGTTCTTGTTATTTCAACCCATAAAATACACACATGCACTCCACATCGATGTGTACATAGGTTTGGGTCAAGTTCAACCGTCTTAAAGATAACGTTATTTAATATTAATGCTATGGGCACAACTGTTGCTATCAGAACCCAATTCGAATCGGGGTAATAATACACGTCACTAATGAAGTGGAGGCGAAAGTGTGTTTGTGATATGCTAGTGTCGTCTTTAAAGAAAGATATAATGATGGATAATCAAGCTCGTGCGCGGCAAAGTGCTTCATTGGCGTACTGTCTTTGAATCAATATGATGTACAGCATTTGTAGTGTTAGCAAAAACCGCTGCTTTTGGAATGGTGACTGTTTTTGAATCAAAATTAGATCATTGTGGCGAAACGAAAGCAACATTAATTTCTAAACATTTTTTGTTGAATCTTCACCAACAGTAATATTCAAACTACTCTTAATTATTGTTTTAACACTCCTTAAATGGGAGACTGAGAAAGGGTATTTTAAGCAATCAAAGTTGACCTCATATTTTTGTTTTTACATCCCTTTACTAATATATATTAAAATACGCCCGCAAGTATCAAATTTTGAAATCATAAGTGATGAAGCTTTCAAAAACAACAACACTTCACAAGTTGCATAAAAGGTTCTGGAGAAATGTAATTACAGCAGAGGGCTATAGGTTGATAAGCCACATCTTCTCGATGTAATCTGGATAACATTTTCTGAATACGATTAAACCTTGGAAGACGCTTAAACCCGAAGGCCCGGCGCACCAACACGCGCAGTCTTATCGCATCTTGCGATAATGTGATGCTCACGGGGTGAGCCTCAACAATTTAATTGATAATGTTCTAGAAGAATAAATTCACACTTTGCCGATAAGGCCATTTGGCACCGTTAGCTATGAGTGAGGTTTACTGCAGGACAAGGCCGGTGCTGAATGCAACACTAAAAAAAAAATCACTGACGCACGATTTGTTTTTAATGGGAAAATGCGCTCACATTGGATGTGTTAAAATCATCAGAAATAATGTTGATGATTCTCGAGAACCCAAGTGGCTATTTTTGGCCTTCCAATCCTGCTGCGATGCTATACCCTCTGACGACGTGATTCCATCTCTCGAGAATGGTGGTGGCATCCTTTTTTATCTCTTCTGTAACGTAATGGAAACACGTATCAACCAATGGTCTTCAACCCCCGCCCCGAAAACGTCACTATTCATTTCCATGGAAGCAACACGGGTAATATGTTTTATTGAAAGCGTGGATGTTGAAAGAATTTACTCTGACTTCAAATCAATATTGTAGCATCCACCAAGGGGAAGTTTGCTCCTGATGTTGGTGAAATGTTTGCTATTAATATACACTCAAGATTGGGAAAACCCTCTTCGAGTTTCCGACAGACGTTCTTAACCCAACCCTATTAATCAAATTGCAGTTTATGAACACGTGGTAACCCCATAGAAGTATTGATGCACCCAGTCCTACAATACCGGTACCCTTATCAGGTCACTGCTAATGTATAAAAAAGATTGATGTTATCTTCTGCATTTTGCAAATATTTTGTACCGACATTACGCATGTCCATGGTCGCTCGGACATTGCGCAAGCTTTCTGTTATGTACGCAAGTGCAATTTAATAATTGACCGATGGAGGAAATCGTGCTTCTCACCTTTAAAGTTGCCCGTCACACATGGGCACTTTAAAATCACTCAATCCCCATCCATCATATTATGATTGAAAGCGACAAAATGAGAGAGGAGTATCGACAGAGATCGTTAACCTATATGCCATGATAGTTTGCCTCTCCATCTCGGTATATTTACAGGCCGCCTTTGCCACACAGACGGAACATTTCGTCTCAATTCGAGCCATGTAAAGATTAATTTGAAACCGGTATACCACCGCGTGTAATGTTTGTTGATAGTGCCTGTATATCTAGGACGCGCTAATCGTTGAACAAGCCGCCTGTTCATGTTTTTGAAACACTTCATTCATGTTTCTTGACCAGCTCTCGATATAGTCATCTCGGGGATGTGTATCTATGTTAGAATATTGTTTTGTACCCATGAGTACGGGGGTTTCCAACAAAAAACGGTGATTGATAAAAGACAAGAAATTACTCCGAGTCAAAACCAGGTCCTTGATCCGGATCTACTGAAATCCGGATTTATATGACTTAGATTCATAAACTGACCGAGTCTTCAAGACAGGATTGCTTTTGATTAAGAGGGCCGAAGGATTACCATGACTACTTGGATTCCTGCTGTCCCAGAGAGGTTGGTCTATGGCTTGCACGAGTTCTTGAACTCTGTCAGCCGGGAATTTAAAAAACAAAATCGATCCCGGTTTTGTATGTTTGTACTGGGCGTCACACAAATTTAAACACCGCCCAGAATAAACAGGCGCCATATTTGAATGTACACAGTTTTGCGAGAAGATCGCTCATTGTTGCTGGGTTGCCTTAAAATGCTGAGACTTAGCGGACATTTACTTGCAGAAAACGGGTATGTGACTGATTTAGATCTATAGTCGTGATTTCTATATTATAAAAACCATCCTATTACAATTGCAAGAAAGGCAGCCATTTAGGTTCATATTTATTATCAGCATATGTTCGTTGAATTTATTTATTTACTTATTTATTAAAACTTATTGATACAGGATACATCTTTCACCTGAGAGGCTGTTTTACATTATGGTTATAAAATAAACAACAAAAAACATCAAAGAAAAACACAGATTGCGGTCCTTACATACACTCTAAAAAAGAAGTGTAAATATTTGCTGTGTAAAACAGCTGGGTAAAAATATTGTGTAACATTTGCTCAATATTGGGCAAAACCACAATTTTTGTATTACCCCTCACTTGTGTAAAACTATTACACAATGAAAAAGGTCATACGGTACTCAAAAGTGGGTAAGAAATCAGTTAGCACAACAAAGAGGTTCGAATCAAGACTGTTTACCCAAGAAATGGGTAAAACAACAGTTGTTTTACCATGAAGCGGTGTAACATTTGCACAACAAGTGGTAAGAAGTAACAAACGATGAGGTAAATTGGCCCACGTGGAAACATTTTTCACATAATGCAATGTGTGGCATACACTCATACATTTAGTAGCAATTCGCAGGCAAATCATAGTACAATATGGACGGGGCTGGACGTAAGTCTGATGCTGTGCGTTCCTATGAACATAGTTGCAAGAGAATTTGGCTTCATGTTAGCATTCTGCTTGAGGAACAACTGTCTGGTGAAGAGGATATCTCATCAAGGAAAGCTGCATTGACTTTTCAACATGAAGGTTTCGTCACTGAAAGGTCTGGCAAAACCAACCGGCTCTTTTCAGAGCCAGCACTTCTCACAAGAAGAGATTCTTACATTGTCTGTTCGCAAGAGTTTTGTTATTAGTCATTTTGTTCAATTCGACACCATATTCGTTCATCTTAGGATCAAGTGTATCTGGTCCCCCCCCCCCGGAATTGTAAACGCATATAATATAGTTTCAAGCAAGGTGATTATTGCGTTGTCTCTTGCCAGATTATTTGTTATTAATAATGAAAAAACAAAGATAAATCCACAGTTTTGTAGAATAAAAGTTTTACAATTATACACTTTTCATGTTGTTACTGTTAAACAAGAGTTTTATATACTATACTTTTCTACTTATCACGTTTCATGTTATAGTTGAATAAAAGTATTTTCACTTAATTGTTAGTTTTCGTCTTTACTCATTTCTCACAAAATGACAATTCAGGCATAAAACTGCAAATTAATTTGTGCACAAAACTGGTTTAAAAGCAACACAAGTGGGGGGTAATTTAACTACACAACAGTGCTGGGTAAAATAATATAACCCAATCATTGGGTAAGAATATAACACAACACCTGGGTAAAATGAAGGTTGGGTAAGGTTTACCCAATTTTGGAGTAAAAAGGGAACATGGTCGGCACATGGGTAACTTCTTACCCAACTGTGCTGTGCTAAAAATCATGCACATGTTTGTATTAAAAATTACCCAATATTGGGTACTTTTTTACACTTTGAATGTTGTGCAATATTTTTACTCATGTTGACGATCATGTTCCCTTTTTAATACCGAAAGGGTAAAGATCTTACCCAATGTTGAGCAATTATTTTTTAGAGTGTATATGAGCATTAATTTAACCGCTCGAATGGAGTTGTAAGCATCAAAAATACAAGAGAAACTATCAAAAATATTGCTCTAGTACAAATCATGCGACTATATACAATAGTTGTTACCGTTAAGGCCCCAGCTCAACATTGGTAAATCTGACTGTAAATGGTTCCATTCTTTGCACAAATCAAAACATTTGTTATAAAACCAACCTGTGAAAATGTCAGCTCATTTCATTGTTTCGTTTGCGAGGAAACGGTAAAAATACATTCAACATTTTTGTACGCATTACCTATATTGGCAGAGTTTTCGTCTCACTGAAACGAAAACTATTTTTGGAACTGATTTAATTTATTATGTAAAAATACACTTCAGGCAGAAATATTTTAATGAAATTTTTCTACCATCATTATCTTTTTACCATGTAAGGTATATGTAAATCTGTGAACAGTTCATGTTTTTCTTCTTTCCAATGTTGAACTGGGGCGCCGTAAATTCCTGGTTGTACTGTCGTTAGTTTGAGTTACGATGCGTCAAAGTTTGGCACTGTTAATAACTTGAAGACTGTCGTAAATAACGAAGCATCTCATAATTAAGAAACATTTTGCACCTTGAGTCAAAGGTAACTTTAAAACACATATTTAAGAAATTGCGCAGTGATCTGAAAAGTGGTTTGAATTAGTAAGCCGTTTTTGCGTACCATTTTATTTCCGTATAAATTAAGTCATCTTTGACTAGAGCAAATGTATGTATATATATACATACATATATTTATATCAAATAAACTAAAAATCTCAATCTAAATGATATAATTTCCTTTTACCCAAAACATGGAGAAGAAATTATTTACAACGTTTAATTTGAGTGGATATGTATCGTTCTCCAAATGTATGTGCTTTTCCTTTAAAACAAAAAGTATTCGTGGTGTTAAAAAAAAAAAAGTATCAACCATTCGTTCGTAATGTTTCGCAAAGAAATAACCTAATTGAATCTTTCCGTATTAATATTTAACTTCAAATGTGCCAGACAATAAGAATGGTTTCACGAACCCGCCAGACAACAGACTTTGATAATTGTGGATGAAGTTGGGATTATTATAGTATCGTAAACTAGAACGGCCTAAACCCAAACAAGTTATTTACCCAATGATTAGCATTAAAAAAAAGAGAAAAAGAAGAATAACAATAATAATAAACTAAACCTTAGTGTGCAAAATCCTTACATACGGTACACTTCTACACATAGTGATAGTTGTCGGTGAAGCTGAGTGAGACTACAAATCTCGCAAATAAAACGGCCTTGACCTGAATGCATTATTTACCATAATGATAGAACCAATTAAGCCTGAATCCCTTAGCCCCCCCAAAAAAGACTAACAATAAGAATATCAAACTAGACCCTAGTGTGTAAAAACCTTGGCACATGTTTGAAGAAAAATAAACACAACTTCGAATTCAAGATTTGCCGCCGATATTCAAATATTTGAAAATAACTCTAAAGGAACAAACTAGTTCTTTCCTCGTGTTTTTAACTTTTAATTCTGAAAGTTAGATTCAATTTATTGATATTGTGGTCCAAATAATAATCGTCGGAAAAGGTTTATTTAAACAAAAAATTAGGGGATCAATTTTGTTTCTCATTAAGTTTGCCTATCTCAGCAATTGTGGAATTTCAATCCCCCCCTTCGGTACTTTTGAAGAACGATACCCATCCAGTTAAATTTGGGAAGGAAGAAAATCTGGATATTATTAAAAATAGCCCTGTGAACCAATGGCACGGGCAATCTACATCGGGCTAATCCGGCTCGTCCTCAAGCCACCAGTGAAAGTGACACACAGAACAAATAGCAACGCTATATTCCTCAAGTGCTTGTCGTCTTAAGGGTTGCAAACCAACCCCAGCTGTCTCTTTGGGAGGAAAGAAGATGGCTGAATCATTGGGGCAAGTTGACAGGGACAAGTAGCGCAAACACGAACGGGATTGACCAAGATTGTCTGAGAAGCAGTCATGAAAAAAAAAAACCTAAATGAATTCTCTAACACAGTGCATGGGCAGTGACAATTAAACTCCGCGCCGTGGTTCTTCCGTTAAGAGATATCGACGATGTTTGGCAGTCGCTGTATAATTAAAAGAGAGAGAGCCATTTTATTTCTCTATTCGCGCTGAAAAAGAGCACTGAAAGTACAGATTATTTTGTGGGTGAAGCGCGGTCCGTGATCGGTGTTTGCTCTCTGAGACAGTGTCGAGGAGTTTAGTGAAAGGATACTGTTTCAGACGTTGTAGATCGAAACCACGATAAGAGGAAAAGAAGGGTATATGCATAATACTAGGTATATTTACTAGACTTTCAAGCCCAACCATTAAACTGTAAAGTCTTTGTATAGATTACCATCCACCTATTACCCGCTTTTCTGAACTCGCACCAAGTTCTTCACCCTCTGGTTCTGCGCTGCTCGATTCCGCTTCCCATGTAAACTTACACCATATGAAAACTCCAATTTATTCTAAGCTGTCATGATTGACTGTCTCAAGCAATTGCTCAACAGCAAACTCGTCGTCATAATGTATTGTAAATACCTTGTAATATTTTTGGTACAACATCTGGAAAACACATAATTTGACGTGGTTTTGTTTAATACATAAGTGGTTCTTATTGAATAACTCAAGTGAAAATGTGATTAGAGATATTGTCATAAAATGGTCGAAATTATGAAAAAACATACCTCCATATAGCTTCTGCTTTCTATAAATTACAAATACTGATCAGTCAACATTTATCATGTTGATTATTTTCTCTTTTATTTTGCTGTGTTGTGTCGAAAGTGGTCAAAGCTTTTATCGTTTACTTCTTAACATCGAAGAATGACAGAAATAGAGATGAATGAATAATTATCTAAACACTGAGAAAGGTAAATATACAAACAAGCTTGTGGTATCATCATCGTTAGATATACACATTATCGAGTGTTGCATTAATTTTGAATTTCCCCGCTTTGCAATAACAAATCGCCTTTCCCTTTATTTCAATGACCAGGCGTTATCAATACACACCTGTGTAATTAATGGAAATGGAGCAGTAGGGCTAGACAGTGATAAAACATCGGCCCCAACATTTTCAAGTTATTACATGCTTACACCTGCACATGCACGTGTATGGCCCCAAAGATTTTCTGTCCCCCAAAGAAACAACAAAGTCTCTCCGATCAATGCCAAGGGAATGACAACATACCTTGCACGATCCAGGTAGAGAGGACACATTTTAGAGGAAATAGAATTAAAAGAAAACAGTTTTGCCTGGGGGAATTCTAGCTCAGTATATGAGGTGTTTGGAGGGGGTTAGCCGTTCAGAGACTGTCTCGTACTCTGTTGTCATTTTGAACGTGTTCTCGGTATTTTTTCGGCTGGATCTTGCGGACTATTTCACGACGCGGGCGAAGCTGTCCGTCGGGGCTCTGGTCCATGAAGATGTTCGGCATAAACGTTTGCTAGAAAATATCCTGCTGATCAGAAATAGATTACCAACTGACATGTCCTCCTCTCTACTTTCTGCATAGCAAATAATTTTGTTCAGCACAGGTCTCTGCTTAACAAGTAAACGGGCCATGGTCGTGGTAGGCTTATGCATAAATGAGCAGGCAGTGAATGCTACAAGTTGTTCTGAACTTGTTGATTTTCTTCTTTCGATCCTTCGATCCTACATTGACGTAAAAGGTAGAAAAACAAGATGGCGTCACTACAGTGAAGCTCTAGCGACTGTTTAGAATGTGGGGAGTCAGTCCTTGGTAGAATGATCTCTGGGTCTGGTTGCAATAATGTGTTACCATCATCATTGGGGAAGGAACATCACTATAGTAATCTTTTTTCGTAGTGTATTTTTGATCTGATAGTGTAACTATCTGCAGCGATGAATAGCCTACAATATAAGTTGAAATTACTTTTGAAAATGATACTTCAAACAAAGTCAGAATCTCTGGCATTTAGAAAAATGAATGGATTGGACATTGATTAATTTACTCCACTTGAAAAAAGTGCTTCCTGTTTTTGTTTCATGATAGATTTAAAGTGAATATGAACAGGATAGTGTAACAGCATGGTTGCGTTTTGGTTTCACATTCAGCGTGTTGGCAGGGCACTATAGCATTGTCGTTAGAACCGCCGTGATCAAGTCGTGATCGATGCAGGTGATCACCGGGGAATTGGGCTTATTGGATGGATAATTGCTGATTTGCTGAGGAGTGGGGAAGATTGAAAAGAATCTTCCTTAAAAAACATTTGCTAATCTGTTGTTATGCTCATTTATGATGTCTGTGAGATGTTCAGTTATGAAAAGCATGAGTTTAAAGCTGTGTTTTGAAAGGAAGATTGAATAAAAATTGCGAGGATTAATATTAAAACACACACACACACAAAACACGTTTTTAGTAATAAAAATGAACCATTTTGATTATTATTATTCAACAGTTGTTTCTAAACACGAAGAATTCATTTAAATATTTAGAGATGTTTCAAGATGTAAATGTGCGATGATACTGCTCTACGCCAAAACCAGGCAGTTCTCGAAAAAAAGATAAAAAAGGAAATGAAGTTGCAATAAATGTGAAGACGATGAAACATCACCAGTGGTATAAATATAATGTGATATCAAGCTGAGAAATACTTACCGTATAGGCCATAATTAGGTGTTGTTAAAAAGCTCGTACCATTTATTCGTAATGAGCAAATCAACCCAGTTTTAAGTCTCCGCGGGGACATGGTTGGTTTGGGCGTGGAGCGTCACACATTCCAAAACTCCGCCGCGATTCGAGTGACCAAAACGAGACTGAGAGGTAAAATAATATGGCCCCTGTTCGGTGTGACGGGAATCTCTATACACGACCGGGAGACTTACCTTCGGTACTCCCCCCGGCCCCCACCCGTCTGTCATTCGGTAGCGTTGCATCTAACGCCCACCTCATTGATTTCCCTGACTGTATTAACACAACCTGTTCATCGCATAATCTCCGTTGTTACATTTCGGTGACCCTTATTTTACTAAAGGGTGTAATCGATGTTTTGCTGAATAACTTTCAACGTCCCGTGCACTCACAACCGAGGCTTTTAATGTTGATAAGGCTGATTGGGTGCACGGACAGATACAAATAAAGTATCATCAGTGGTATAGCCAACATCTTAGTACGGGGGGAAAAGGGGGGGGGGGGCACATTTTGTAGAGTGGGTTAATTTAGTTAAAATTGCCTGCCTGTACCAAATTTCACGGTGTCCATAGGCCAACGGGGCGGGGGGAAGAAGGGAGGGGGCAAGCGGGGGAGGGGGACACAACCTAAAGCTGAACGTTCTTATAAAGACATGATACATCTTTTGGTTTTGAAAGACATTATTTAGGATGTACAAAAATTGAACATTGAAAACAGGGCCCAACAGTGGGCAGATAGGGGAAATACTTGGGGGAATTGTGCCTTTGATGATACAAGCATGGAATTTAGAACACAGCACAGTCAGAGCAGGTCATGAGAAAGGTTTTATGGAGGCCAATCGCAGAAAGACTCTTCTTTGGTTCAGGCCTACAAACATTGACCATCCATTGTGTATAGGAGACCTTGAGTATCACAAAATATTTAAACTGCCTTGGAAAATATTTGAGCACTATTATAAAAATCAATACTTTTTTATGAAGTATAAGTTTCTTTCTGTTTTGGCTAGTAAATTGTATTTATCTTTAATTTTTTTGTTTTAATTTAATAGCAATATGGGGTCAAATAATACACTTGTATCTTATGGCAGTGAAGGCCGCCCGTTTTGCCAACCAAGGTTTTCGCAGCTGTGACGTTGCAAAAGAAAGGTCTATAGGTAAAATAACAAGCAATTATAGTTTTTGTTTTTCAAAATGGCTGCCACTGCTTGTTATTCGACCTATTATATTTTCAAATGACAAATCTGCAGCGGCTCTATAGCCAAATATCTTTCCTGTGACATACTCTTGCTATGTGCCGAATTACATGCGGTATCATCAAAGGTGCAATCCAATAACTTTAATATCTGCCGTACTTTTTGTCAGGAAAATTGTGCACGTTCATAATATTGTTGTTGCTGTTGCTGTTGTTGTCGTTTTCGCTGTCGCTGTTGCTGTCACTGTCGCTGATGCTGTCGCTGATGCTGTTTGCTTTTACTGTCGCTGTCACTGCCACTGTCACTGCCACTGTCACTGTCACTGTCGCTGTCGCTGTCGCTGTTGTTGTTGCTGTTGCTGTACCTGTTGTTGCTGCTGTTGCTGTTGCTGTTGCTGTTGCTGCTGCTGCTGCTGCTGCTGCTGCTGCTGTTGTTGCTGCTGCTGCTGTTGCTGTTGCTGTTGCTGTTGCTGTTGCTGTTGTTGCTGCTGCTGCTGCTGCTGCTGCTGCTGCTGCTGTTGCTGTTGCTGTTGCTGTTGCTGTTGCTGTTGCTGTTGCTGTTGCTGTTGCTGTTGCTGTTGTTGCTGTTGCTGTTGCTGTTGCTGTTGCTGTTGCTGTTGCTGTTGCTGTTGCTGTTGTTGTTGTTGTTGCTGTTGCTGTTGCTGTTGCTGCTGTTGCTGTTGCTGTTGTTGTTTTAATTGTTGTGCTAATCGAATCCAAAAGCTGAGTGATGGGAGACATTTTTCTCGCACATCGTAGTGTTTCAGACGGAAATATTTGTTTTACGGCATTTCTTCCTTGGTATTATAGCTTGTAATGCCTATAATAAAGTAAGCTTTCATACCAAAAATTAGAAGTTTCTTCAATCGTTACAATTTTACTATAAGAAGTTTATTTAAAACTCATCCAGTAAATTAAACTCATCCAGTAGAGCACTAGTTCATGAACCCAGCTTCAAACACTGGATAGACGCCTCGGATGGGGATTCAAACCCACGACCTGGGGATGGGCGGGGAAGGTTATAGTTCAAGAACAGCTTTGCGAACCACTGAGCCATATACATTTTTCTTATGATATTTTTTTATCAATTGGTGGCCACACGGGAGTTATCAATATAAATATGCCATCGAGTTTCAATCGGTATGAAAAAAAGAGACACACGCACGAAAAAGAGAATTTAAGAAGACCTGATTTGTCGCTATGTGATAACAACCAGTTCATTGAGTCATTACACTGTGAGGGATGTCTAGACACATTCCCTCCATCCTGACGGACACAAGTACCGTTCTGGAAGGGAAAAACTTCTTCTGCCTATGAAAGGTCAGAGGCATCTACATTAGTTTCACCCAGGGAGAAAAACAAAGTCACTTTAGTTTGAAGTTCGGCACCGCTTGAAGCTGACGTGATAACAGTTTCTGTTAGGAGATCATGTCAAAAAAAAATGCTCAATAAAATCTACATTTTTGAATAGAGGAGAATCCTCTGAAATACCTGTTTACCCAAGGGGTTAAATATCCTCTACCCCCCCCCCCCCCCACTCCCCCGTGTTATCTGTAAGAAACTTTGTCGGTGTACTCTAATTTGCAATTTAAGGTTAGATAAATCTGGCAGACTCCACGGCGCGTAAAACCTCGTGAAATTACCTTCCATTGATTTCGACAACACTGCTAGCGGGTTTTACAGTTGCTGGGGTTAGGTTGTCATGGTTACCGGTGCACTATGAAGTCACTGGACCTGACTTTTGATTGACACATCCCACTCTGGCCTCCGGTTCAGAAGGACCAGTTTTCCAGAACTAAAACAAACCAGGAATCAATAGTGAGGTGAAGTTGACGCTATAGTCGTTTCTTCATGAGTTGGCGTGTACACCTTGAAGGCAGTCTACACTTTCTACGAATCAAGACATGAACCGAAGTTTGCTGTTTCAAAACATCACGGCCCGCAACCACAAGAACTCACATATACACACATTGTCCATCCTGTCAATTAAGGACTTCTCTTTGTTCTCGCATTGTTCAGACAGTTTTTTAAGCGACGTCCCGATTGGGTTTGTACACTGAAAGCGAAACGAGGACGTCCTGATTTTGAACCAACACTTTGAGGGATTAATTTCAATTCGGTATCTTCTCTTTACGTGGCTAATCCTGGTTCGATGCTGCTCAGCCTCAGACCTATCCTTGTCGCATATTTGTTGTCACCATACGTAGTCTTTCATACGGCATTATAGCCCTTAATAAAACTTCAATGTTCTTCATTGTCTTCTTGTCATTACAAGATTAGAAGAGCCCTAGTATAAATAATTGAACATTGCAAATTTTTCCTGGCTGATTTTACGGCATATATTACTTCGTGATGTTCGTATAGCGAGCCATCGGTAATGCACCAGGGACACAGTCAGTGAACATTCCATCCATCGTAGATTAGCTGGCGAGAAATTGATTAAGG
Organism: Marthasterias glacialis; assembly: GCA_911728455.2. NCBI lineage: Eukaryota > Metazoa > Echinodermata > Asteroidea > Forcipulatida > Asteriidae > Marthasterias > Marthasterias glacialis. The sequence goes on from OU452223.1 coordinate 16,097,919, forward strand.
CGAGCGTTGAACCCGCAACCCCGAGCTATAATGCCCGGGAGTTCTCCGGGGACAATGTCTTCAATGATTGAATTCTCCACCGATATCAAATAATTATAATTGACTCGTCCTGTTCGTAGTTTTTTTTATTTATTTTTTTTTATTTTTTTTAAGTGTGGATTTGAACCCGCAACCCCAGCATTAGCGGCTGCAATGCCCGTCCCTGAAGTCATACAATACATCGTCTCCGTACTCACTGCACTTTCTTTGGAATTCTCTGAAGGTACTGGACATAATTGGTTCGTTCTGTCATGTGAAACTCTCGGGACTCTCAGTTAAACATCCTCTTTCCCGAACCATGAACAAATGACCCCCCCCCCCCGTACGCTTCAGCCACCGTTATTTTCCTCCATGGCAATATTATCAACAAATACGGGGTCGATGTCTTGATAAACTTGCCCAGCCTATCGGGTGTTTGTTCTCGGACTCTCACGGGCACTGCATCAACACGACCAAGTGGGTCGGGAAGAAAGCTGCATCTGAAATCCCTTCTTTATCCCCAAATCATTGGTTAATTAAAACATGATATCTCAAGGCAATGACATCAAGGCATTTACAGCAAATGGACTGGGAATATTCTTGAAAATAAGAGATTTGAAAATAATCGATTTCTCTCCTTTATATACCTCTTTTATACTATTACATCTACCAAAGTCTTCGTACAATTGCTGATGCAAAGTTTGGAATACTGTTCCTTCTTCAACACAAAATTCTCCTTCTATTGACAATGTTTATATACGACATTTTATTTTGTAGTAATCCTCCTTTTCAATTTGTATGTTTTGTACTGTTTTGTTTGTCTCGTCTTTTGCCTTTTTTTTTAGTTTGTTGTCTTTGTTGGCCCCACAGGACAGTGATGTAAAAAAAACATTGTGCTGATCTTTTTTATCCTGTATAAATGTATTGAAATAAATAAATATACATATATATAAATAGATAAATAAATGAATATGTTAATGCAAAGCCAAAACATGTTATGTTTTACAAAGAAAACATATCTGCCTGCATGCGTATGTTTTTCTCTAATGTAATTAGACATACAAACACAATCTGTTTTTTTACCATTGTGTAATATTTACATGCTGGCACCTTAAGCTGAAACCAGCATCGACAGGCTAATACCTTTCATACGTGTAGTCAAGAACTTCGCCAAGTGCAAATTGTTTGTGTTATTACCAGCGTGTCAATGCTTGGTTTGCCAGACTTCTCTACGTACTAAGTGAAACCGTTGTACCTTGCCGAGGTGATTTGATTATCGGACCTCGACGATGCCAGCAGAATACCCGAGCACGCGCTTCCTTTTGTATCCGAACGTTAAGCAAATAATATATACAGCACAACCATTGAACGAAGGTGGGGTGACCTCAACTATAGATTTTTAATTGGAAGGGCAATTATCAGTGTCTGCCTTACGGCAAAAATGGTCGATATATATACAACTGATATTAGAATTGAGATAAAGTGTAAACCTATGCAGTAGATGACAAATCTATAGATAATCTCTTCCTTTGGAGCATTACTAATTAATGCTTCTTTCACGAGTGTATACAGGTAATATATACATCGTTTTTAAGAAACATATTATATAGTTTCATGAAACAGTAAAATACTTTATCGTGAAAATTTCGCTGAAATTACGCACACGTTCACTATGAGTCAGTACGTGCAAGTTTTTACATGTTAATTCATACAATGCTTATTTCACTTCGTGGTAACATACAGGATTAAAAAAAACTTTCTTGCGGGTGAAAGCATTTCAGATGTAAATATTTTTTGGCACGATTGTTACAAGTGGTAACTGATCCCCAAAACCAGTTTTTTGGTACGAGTTGGCTTTTATCTCCTTGTTCAGTAAGTAACCAGCTGGACGAGTTTGCTTCTTTCTATAGCCTGAAAGTTATTCGCTTGTCCATATAAATTTAAGGTTTATTTATTTTATTTTTTTTCGATTGTATGCGACTCAAAGACCTAAAATTAACGATGTAGCTGTGATAACCAGCGACAATCAATATGACTTTCACTTTATAATTATCAACTGCCTTCAGGTGCTATGACACTCTTATAACGACCTGGTCAAGATATTGACTGGTTTTCTTAGTGAAAACTGACGAGAAAATTAGATAAACATACGAAAATATAAAAAATATATAAGAACAGATTTAGTCCCACCACTTAGAAGAAGTAATTGAATTTGACTCCAATTTTAGTTATTTAAATAATTTTGACTAGAAAAAAAAAATAGCCAGACTGACTGATTTTCAGTTCAACGCAGCTGACCCCTAATTGTTAGTAAAATCTAACAGGTTTTTATGGCAAAAATCTTTGTGCCCCCCCCAAAAAAAAAACAAAAAACACACACAAACAAACAAACAAACAAACAAAACAAAACAAAAACAAAAACAAACAAAACACGTGTTACCCCTCCTTCAACAGCTCCACCGGCTACTATTCCCAAAACGTATCATCTTCAATTTGTTAACCTTTACGTATAAATGTATGGATGAAAATTCCCCCCCCTTATGTCACTGAAATTAACTACCCCATACCAGGCATAATCAAACACTCCGTTCAAGCTCCGAAACCAGGATTCTAACAAAACCTTAAACCAGTCTTTCTTCATCTGCCAGAGGCTTTTATGCAGCTACTCAAAACCTTTGGAATAACCTTCCTTATCAAATCCGTCGTGTCTTTTGTCCTACTGAATTCAAAGCATCGCTCAAAACTTATCTTTTTCAGAGTTATTTTAGTTTGTATGTATTTATATTTTCTTACTATTTATGTCCTTCTCAGTACTTTTTTTGTTTTGATGAATTGTTATTTATTTGTTGTAAAGCATCGTGATCCTTTGCACAAGTACGCTTTAAACGCCTAAGTGCTTGGATTATGTATTATTATTATTCTACGATGTAAACCCAAATCAAAACATTGTATTGTTCAACATTATACGTCTCCCAATGTGACATCACAGTCAATACATTTAACCTGACCATTTGGTTGTATTGCTTCCATGCATTCGAACAGCCATGACCCTGTATAATTGTGTCGCCATTCAAAACACACTGCTCTTAAATAATTATCAATCCAAGCAGTCGAAATGGATGTATCTTATATAATTGAATAATAACGAGAATTCCAAACTGAGGAATCGAGCTTCATTGCTATCCAGGAAAGCTGTCTGTCTCAGTGGCTCGGACATCCGACCTGCCACTCAAGCCTCTATACAATGCGGAAGGTCCGGGGTTATACTCCAACCAAGATACATCCGTGTAAAATTAAAATACAGGATTAATATTCATTGAAATAGTAACATTAATAATAATAATAATAATGAAAATAATAAAATAATAAATGATTTATTAGTACTGATATGAAAGCTTACTGATAAGAAGTTCATACCAGTACCAACCTTCCACAGAAATATTCCTGTCTAAAATACTGTCAAGTTCGAGAAAATAGAAGTTGAAGACCCAGTTTGAAATTTCGATTGTAACAATCGAAATTAAGGACAATGTGTTTACATGCTGAAAAGTGTGCTCGGTTTTTCACTGAATATTTTGTTCTGACTTTGGTGACGGATTGGTCCAAATGTTTGAAAAAAAACCCACATATTTTTGTATGTGTATATTGAATCACACAAAGTAAGAACACTGCACTATTAGCTTTACCAATCCTGTATTTTACCTTTAACCTGCGTCCATAAACCAGTGCTAGAAGTAAATAATTTATTTATTTGTTATTTATTTTTTTTTTTTACAATTCTGGGGACGATCGAAGATGTTCAATGTGTAAGCTTCTATACAAAACTTGGTAAGCATCATTTGTCCTGGATTATATTTCCTTCTTAAATGCAACGATATGCGAGGAAGTTGTAACACCCGCCCCACCCATCCCCCAATAATCCGGTTCCTATTTAGGTTAGTCAAATTGAACTCATCAAACATTAAAAGACACAAAAAAGAGTTTCATCTAATTTTGTGAAAATTTGCAGGTTGGAGGAATGGTACGATTTCTTGAAAAGTTTGAAGATAGGAAGGACTGCACGATGCGCTTAACATTTCACTTCACAGTACCGTAGTTCATCATTAGTATTTCAGATTTTAAAACTTGTCCAATCATTATACAGTTTTCACAATGTCAAAGTTCATCATTCAATATTTCAAATTCTGGAGCTATTTTCGGGGCAATATACAGTTTGACCCCACAAGTATTGGTACCAACAATCGTTTGCTGGTTGTTGCTACTATTGGACCAAAAAAAATAGCACAAAACCACAAATTACACTCTAAAAAAAACAACTTGTTTAAAATGTAATACAACTGGACCACCCGAATGTTTTTATTTTCCAGAAGGCGTCCAAGATGGCCGACAACAAACTTTCAATGGAAAACAATTTAAGTCAGTGATAATTCACCCTGGGGTGTTGTAATGTCGGTGTGTACCCCTGAGTTTCATAATTGATCCGACTAAACTGATAGACCTCCTCGAAGTTGCTTCCGTTGGATTTGAAATCGAGTTTGTTTCACTTAGATATGAAGCGCTGTTGTATACTTTCAATTAATCAACCTGATTTATGTCCTCGGCTCAATTCACGAAATTAACTGAGGGTTTTACTCGTGTGCTTCAAAATACACGGGGGGCAATTAGAGTAACAATACATGTATAAATGTTTCCAATCAACATTGCAATGGAAACCTTATCCCTGTAGGAGCCATCGCTTTGTTGTCCGAGACATTCAATTTCGTTACAACATCCAGTATTTTTTTTTTTTTTTTTTTTTCATTGTAGAATTAGGAACATTACATACAGAATGACTGAGTAGAATTTTGTGTTTATGGTGAATGACAATAATGGATGACAAATAAAAACAGTTCAGAGAATTATCTCGTGAAGCGCCAGTTAAGTTGTTCGTTAATTAAGAGTTGATCGCCGGGAGTAATTTCCTTCTTTTCTTTTCTTTTTCACCGATGATGTTTACTGAACCGGTATAATATAAATGTTTCTGCCTTAATATATATATATTTATTTATTTATTTTTTTTTTTTTTTAAGAAGCAAAGTATGAACGATTACAAATAATCATATAAATGTATATAGATCGTAATATATAATAAATTTTTCATGGCCATCTAAAATGCTTTTATGAATGTTGGCCTGTATATAAATGTTTTGTTTTTTTTTTGTCAGAAATTTATTTACAGAATCTATATAACCTTGTTGTCATTAGGCCTACTTCCTGCCCAAACTCAAAACAAAATGTGTTTTTGAGTGTATTGGGCGTCATGTATATTGCATATGTCAGAATAGAAACATGTATTATCATAAATATCGAAACATACCTCTCTTTTTTCTCTTTTTTTTTTTTTTACAATGATTGAGTGAATTTGGGCGCTCATTTTGCAAGCTTAGTTTGTGTCTTATACACGCGACGGTTGAAATGAAATTAGGCATTATCTTCTATAAAGAAGAACTCAAATAACGATGCATACCGACGTTGAAACGGTTTTCCCAGAGCAACATGGTGCACTTGTTATTGTTTTTATTTTTTTTAATTCAACTGTTATTTAATTCAATTGTTATGATAACGATGATTATAATTGTTTAATGATTGAATGATTTATTTATTTATTATTTATTTGTTTATTTATTTATTTATTTTAGGGTGGAATTTGAGTGTTTTCTTATTCATAACTTGTACAGATCATGTTAACTTACGGAGCTGCAGTAGTGTCATGCTGTTGTCCAGACGTCTTACTAAACTTAAGACGTCGATTTAGTTTCAGTAAGTTTTCATGGCGAGACAAACTATCTTGCCAAGTCGACTCCTCATGAGTTCATCGTTATCTTGATAGGCGTTGTGGCACTCACGGAGCTCCGTACATTACGGAGCCTCGTGATATAGCTCAGTTCTAAGACTGCCAATTTTTTTTTTTTTTGAAGCAGCAGTATATTTACCGGAGACCAATAGTTCCGTTTTATTATTACCGTGACTAACAATAAAACGCCGATTTCTCGTCGACGTGAAATGAAGTGAGAGTAAAGTAATCCATCATAAGTTGTACACAATGAAACACTTTCAAATCAAACCTTATTGCTTCAACTTCATCCTCGTCAAGATTCCATGAGTGATCCAGGGAAAGATGAAAAAAAAGAGGGGGGGGGCAAGAAAGAAATATCACTCGAAGATGATTTCACGGTCGGCCGGGCTCCCCTTTCCTGGAGGCACCAGCGCCCGGTCCTACTATATAAATGGTCGGTTACACTCAATTACTTTGACGATGTGAACGCAAAGAATATTTTGACTGAATTAAATTTCGCTCCATGAGATTCGTTTAGGCACCGCCGACCGCCTAGAAATTGATTGTTGAAGCACACGCCAAAATGAAAGCCTGCCGTCTACTATGGGGGTCATTACAAGCAAAATTTACAAACTCGAAAAGCTTTTCTTTTTTTCTTCTTTTTTTTCCCCTTTCCCATTGACAAATACTGAATAACAATCAAGAGGTCTCGGCTAGATCTTACAAATGTATTTTGTCATTGTGCGGGGTTGTTTAAAAAAGAAATGTAAATAAATGTTATCAGTGTATGTGTACGTACGTTACTGCAGTATAACATAACACAAATGAATAATTCTCTGAAGAGAATTTAGCTTGCCATACTGTGCACTGATTAAAGTACTAAAAAACGGTTGCTATACGTAACCGAACTGAACATACGTAGCATCATTGTGTGTGCAATTCTGAAAATGCACGCTTTCTTGTGGGTCCACCCATAATACGCACGACGACAGATGCAAAACTGCGTGAACATGGAAAGTTCACACTAACACGAAATAGTCGTTCGAGTCAAGATGACAATTCTGGTGATGAAATTAAGCAGGGAGGCCCTGGGCCCCAACTCGAACAGCTCCCTTCAAATTTGTGTAGCGGCTACAATCATGTGGTTGTTTCCAAGAGCAACATTTTGGTCGTCGGTGTTTGGATCTTGTACTTCGTACCTCTCAGCTATTTGGGAAAAGGGCCTTGGTCCCGTAAAATCAGTGTAAATTGTATACTCAGGCATTTTGCACTTTTTGAAAACTTCGATCATGGGTTAAGAAAACACCTCCACATAAAAGCATAACATCGGAGTATAGTTTATGACACGTGAATGTTTATCATCGAGCCCTCATTATGTTAGGTTTAAAAACCTACCTCTGGCTCTACAAAGCGAGGCACGAAATAAATACTGAAGGGGAGAACGCAAAGAGAGAATTAAAGCCAGATTCGAAATGCACATGTCTGACGAACCTACGGTATAACCTATTAAAATTAGTTTATAACAACACCAGTCTCTAAATTCCAAATAAAATATATGCATTGAATGATACATTTCCATAGAATAACTGCTTGGAAAATGTAAAGCTACAATCCTGCATCAAGTGACAAGACACATCTGCGTTTTCAGTTGTTTGCATCCACTATACTAGCAATAAGCGTAAAAAAACAATTTGGTCGACCGATGCCTGCCTCGGTCTGACAAATTCATTTAAACAAATAAATTATCTTTTACCGCCTTTGTGATTTTTATTGTTGAGCCAAACAAGACATCAAATAAAAATGACAACAATAATGCAGCCGCAAGGACAGAAGAAAACATCGCTTCCGTGGAGATGAAATTTTCACCGATGACGTCAGCAATTTTACGGGCACCCGCCATGTTGAAATGGAGTGACGTAGGACGATGTGCGTACGTGCATCAGAATACAGGCCTTTTTGAAACCCTGGTTCGGGCTTGGGCTTGGGGTTAGGCTTTGTATCCGTCAGTTACTTAGAAAACGTGCGCTTTTACTACGGGGCTCGATTTGAGTCGCCGATGAAACTTCAACAAAAGCCGAAACCGCTCTTTAAAAAAAAACACCGTGTGTAAAGGCATGAGGTTCCTCATCGTATAACCTTGCTCGGGAAAATCACGTTATTAATTAGTTCTGGCAATTAAATTAAGAAATTTGCCCGATTTAATTTGGACTATTATGTAACACAATGCAGGCTTTCGAAATAATTCATAATTGGTTACGTCATCATTCCCCTCGCCTATCCCTAAAGCACCAATTTATAGTTATGTCAATACTAACCTCTGTGTTTATGAATCTCTCTTGGTTAGTTTGTACATGTGGTCATTGAATTTATAAATTTTGTTTGAATACAATATTTTTGCAAGCTTTTGAAAAGTACAATTAAATCAATAGGCTATTGTTATTTTTTTTTTAGTATCCAATCATGGAAGTTTCGATCTAATATATTCTTTGAAATGTTGATGGTGAAATGCAGTTATTTGATATTTCTTAAGAGCACCGTGTTTTTCTGGGGGGGGGGTTTAGCGGGGGTGGGGGGGGGGGGCAGAGTGAGATTAATGTGCATTTCCTTTTATAAGCTAACATACAAACAATTCTGGATGAACATGCAGAAATCAAGCTATTACTTCTACCAATAAGTGCAACTTTGACTTTTCATAATATTCAGAGCAATTACAGAATGGGGATCCAGTTATCAAAAATGCTGACAAATAGCAGCTTCGTATACTCCAGATAGTATTTTCCAGCCTAATATTAATGCTCCGATGACATCCGATTTAGGAGGTCGTATTGGTACTTTGGTCGGCGCCGATTGTCCAATTAATCCTCGCCATTGGAATAAATGGCTGTGTGGATGGGAAAGATTGTGGTCATTTTTTTTTTTTTTTTGAAAATGGGTGTTTATTAAAAAAAGGAGAGAAACAAAAATCACTTCAACTTTGAACTTATTAACTGGTCTGTGAGATTATTCATATTGCTAGATAAACTTAGGCTTATTCGTCGTCTGTGTTTATGGTCACAGACTACTATCTTTACTTTGAGATAAATCAGAAAGATATCCAGAGTCGGTTCCAGTTTGTTGTTGTTGTTTTTTTTTCAATAAATACACAAACGAAAAACTTTCAGTCTAACTGTTAATGATTATCTAGGAAGAAAAAGCAACATGATTTAAAGCCCATAAAGCTTTCCCGATTTAAGATAACAATCAATCCGTCCGACATGGGCTTGATTTGACGAAACTCATCTTAGTTTGTTTTGTTTTTTTTTTATTTTTTTTTTTTACCAACGATCTCCGGACATTCGAACTGCCAAGTAATAAACCCCTTGCTTTTGAATGGTGAATGCCAAAGGGCGTGATCATAACGCTTCTTGAAATCAAGTAACGGCGGGTTTTGTTTCTACCCTCACGAACAAAGCAAAAACTTTGATTGCACGACACGGGCATGACTCCGCTCTCATCCTATGAGGAAAGCCTAAACTGGCTCATTACTATCCCAACGGAAAGTCTCGCGTGTCAACACCCCTGGTATCCCCCCGGACGAGAACCTTTTCCACGGAGCTCGGATCGGGTGTCCGAGCCCGTCGCGCCCCGGCAACACGTTGAAATGAACACCTAAATGGATTGGCGTGGTTATCAATGCTAACACAGTCTTACATTATTATGACACACAATCTACGCTGGCCGGAGTGTAGCTTCTATCCCAGACTTGTGCGCGTGTCGAAACTGAGGCTCGGAGTGTGAAGTGGTCAGGGGGCTCTGTTTTGACTCACCAGTACCGTACCGACCTACAGGATTCCAACAAAGATGGCGAGTTATACACAACGTCCTATGATTAAACAACAGTTCAGGCAGCACTGTGCATGTTACAAAACTGAACATGTTTAATATTTTGTGTTTGTCTTTAATTGTATTTGCATCAATGTCTGTTTTTCTTTAATTTCTTCAACATATCGCGGATATGTTGATATTTTATTCCCTGATCAGACTCTAACTCTCTTTTACCTTGGAGCACCCCGCTCCTTCCCCCGTATCATACAACGACCGTGTATTGCCAGTGATATCTGTAGGTCTTCGGTTACTTCAAAGTAATCGAAGAAACTTGCGAATTTTGGAGACAGATGGGATTTGCAAGTTGAACGAAAACATCTTTGAGGGATGGGTTCGCTGTATTCGAGAATCATCCTGAAATGGCTCACGTGCTGTTTATAAAAGGATCCCGGGATACGCATTGTATGTATTAAGAAAAAAACAGTGCATTTATTTAAATCATCATAAGTAGCCCAAAATTATAATGACATAAATGTATGTGTATTGGAAATGATTGAAGACACTTTTGATGTTGATTATTATTGTTATTATTATTATTTTGATAGTTATAGAAATTCTGCCAAGTACAAACAAATTGTGCCCCGACACTCAGTTTCGTATTTCGATTGCCCAAATTGATTGATGAAGTTTGTGTGTGTTTTTATTTTTAGTTTTTTTTTTAGTTTATTTTTATAGAAATATCTACTTGTGCAATTCTTCGAAGTGTAAAACAACTGTGCCCCAACACTCAGGTTTTTTTTATATCTTATTTCGATTACCCGAAATGATTGATGAAACTTTTGATTGTATTATTTTTGTTTGAGAGAGAAATATTTACGTCCGAAATTCTGCCAAGTGCCCCCAACACTCAGTTTCTTATTTCGATTGCCACATTGATATAACCTCATAAGAACGTGCCAATAATCCCTGAAAACCATAAATCATTGTTCGTTATGTTACCTTTTATGATACTTTCACAAGTTGTCAGTATGGTGTGTCTGAGTGAAAAGTACAAGTTTTTTGTGTTTTTGTTTTGTCATTTTTTTTTGTCATAGGAGAATTTCAAGATCTTGCATCTTATCACTGGACAAGAAAAGTTTGTACAAACCACAACAATACAAAACATGAATACTTATTATTCTTGGTAAAAAGATCTGGTAGAATCTCGCCATATTATCAATGCAAGTACATGTACAGATATTTCCCTATGGAGTATTAATTCTTCAGTACCTTTCTGAGAATTGAAAGAGATGGTATCTTCTTGGTCATTTTCATTTTATGGATATGATGTAGACGGTAAATTAATAGAATTGGGAAATAGACCTTATCCAGCCGCGATCTTAGAGGTAAAATGATAATGAAACAACGGAAACGCACAGATTTGTTCGCGCGTATAGCGCATGCTTGGCCAATGAACCTTTTGTTCCTTGGCGAGGGCGCCCTACTCAATGACGTCGTGTGCTTCGGGTCTATTGCTTTACAATCAAAGTCTTGGATGAGATGACATTTAGTTTAATCCTCGATCCACGAAACAGCTGTTTAAAATGAGATTGTTGAGACACGTGAGCAAAACAGGTGGATTGTTCTCATCAAAGCTACAAAAAGTACATAAATCGGTGGTTATTTATTTATTTATTTATTTATTTATTTATCTTTTTTTAAAAAGGACAATAATTATGTGGGTTTTTCCCGACCAAAAACCATGGAACAACCGTACCTTTAAAAAACAATACTTGTGTCTTTTCGTCAACTTTGGGAGTATATTTTGCTAGGTTACACTAATACCAATGGTTCAGAGACGTTAGAAATCATCCTCAGACGCTTTGGCAACTTTACACACAAAAACTACACACGTGATGTATCCTTAATTCCAAAGCTTCAAGACAGCAAAATATTTGCTGACGGTTCCTAGGGATTATCTTTTAGCAATCATCAGTGAGGGTATCGGATTCGTGTAGACGAGCCTCTGAGACTCGTCTCTCGGTCGACGGTGAAATTTGCCAACACGTGCATTCAAAAAATAACGATAATCCTTGCCACCCACTCGACCCAAGAATTCATCGGTGGATCACTGGATTGTGTCGCTGGATGGACTTTGAGCGTCTTAAAGTACAAACCTACTTCTAAAGTGAAACTTCCATTTCTCAAAGTTTTGCTAAACCTTTTTCTGAATGCGTAGGCCTATATCAGTACCGTTTTCTAATTGTCCGTCTCAGCTCTAGAATTTTTTTCCCCCTCATTTTTTTGAATACTGCCTGTGAGTTCTTAAGTGGAATGATTCCATGTTTTCAAAAGAAAACTAAATTCCTTTTATTCCTGATGTTTTGTTTTCGTCCGTCGATAATGTAGCTGCCACACATTCTTTTACATCATAGAGAGTGTACTGAAGAATTAACTTGTCATTTGGATTAAGAGATTACCATATTAAACTCTTTTTTTTTTATTTACACAATTTATTGATATCGAAAATAACAAATAAGTAGCTCCAATGTGAAAATTCACTGATTTATAAAAATATTATTAGAACAAAATCTTCCCGAGAATGGTTTCCCTGTAAACGAGGTAGTTGTATAATGCCAAAGGTGAGGAAATAGGATTTAACGAGCCGATAAATCATTGCTGCCTAGCATTTATTTCAAATGTCGTCGTCGACATAAGCCCGATTTCGGCAGTGCAAGTCCAATGTTCGTTGGTTTCCATGATTAACTTTGGTTGGTTCTATTATGGTTTGTTTATTGAAGACAATGAGGGTGGGAATGAATCTAATCTTCCAAAATACACTTATTATCGACCTCCCCTTCAAGGTGAAAAGTCTCGCCTCGTTTGTAGAGTATCGGAAGCCTATAACTACAATCCATTGTCTTAACAAAATTAGGGTAATTGATAATTTGCCTACTTTAAACCCATCCCCTCAGCCCGTGATTACATAAGACCCATAGGGGGGAAACCGTAAAAACACCAAGCAGGACACAAACACACACACACACACACACAAAAGCAGACAGACACAAAAGTCAAAATCAAATTATTTCTTAGTGTAAAACGGAAGTTATACAAACACGATGGTACGGCATCTGCGACCAAGAGCCAGCTATGGTAACACAGGGGGTGTCTGTAATTTGCTGCAGGTGTGCTGAACCGGGGCTGAGTCACTAAGCTCACGGGGAATTCTCTCCCTTAAAACCACGATAATCTTCTGGAAAAATACTGTATGATCCAGTTTTTGTTTTATTTATCTAATCAGTGGCTTGATCTAAAAACAGTTTCAGGTATATTTCAAAGTGTGTTATTTTACTGTTTTGCAGTAGTGAAATCGGGTGTTGGTTTCTATTTGTTTTGTTTGTTATTATAAAAAAAATAAAAGGGCAATTGAGGATCCAGTCGACAAAGTAAGCTAAGCTCATCTCATGGCTATTTAAATGAGCAGGGGCGGGGCTTAGTTGTAATCAATCCCTTCATCCAGTATAGGGCTTTTGTGTGAATTAAAAAAGGGAAAAATACACCAAAGCGATAGACCTTATTCGTATGACGTCACTACGAGCATTTAGTATTGGAAACGACACCGTCGCGCTGAGGTCAAGACAGCTACAACGCACGTTCGATGCTGCGTTTGACCTCAAAGATGGCGGCAAATGCGTACAAAACAAACGTTCACATCAATTTAGCACACGGGTGTCGCATTATAAGTTGCCCTTGTTGTCGATTGTAATTGTCTGTCCTGCCCGAGCGCCTTTTCCCCCCTTCTTTTTGCCGAAGGGTGCACTACAAAAACTGTGGTGTCAAATTGATTCTCTTGGCATCTATATGGTGTTAGTTATCCTCATTGCTTTATCATGGTTAAAATAACAGCATGTCGGTGTTGTCACATATAGATACCAAGAGAATCAATTTAACACCCCATTTTTTGCAGTGTGGGTATTATAGTGGACAGTATTGTGGTAGGACGGCCTTGTAAATGTGCTGGTCACCTGTTCCGCCTTGCCACGTACTTGCTTTTTTGTATTAATTTCCTTTCTATCTTAATTCCTCTATTTATATTGTTTTCTGTATTTATTGTCATTTTTATGCCAGTGCAAAGTGAAATAAAATATAAGAAAACACAAAGCTTTTTTGCAAATATTGGCTGCGTTTTATCGTTTTCCTTGTAAAATACAATGTCGAGAGATATCTAACGATGTGATATAAAATGGCGGATATATCAAATTGTCAAAACCAAACAGAGCTATCTGTTTCTTTCATTTTTTTCCAGACGAGACATGACAGACAAAAAAAAAAAAAAATGGCGTGTGCTGGTCAACAAAATACCTGTCTAGCATGGATAACTTTGCATAAAATCAAATTTAGTTGGATGCTTCGTAAGTGATCCACGAAGCATCATATAACACCGGGCTAGATCCTAGCTAGCGGCAGTATTTATCAATGTAATGCATTTCTTCCCCTTCTAACCAAACACCTAGCTGCATTACTGCTTCAAACTCCTTATGTCATAAAGAAATGCCCAACTTGGACGAATCTCTGTAACGTAGATTCGTCAAAGGCTTTTGCGCATTGAGTTACAGAATCTAACGATTTCCATTTATTGTTTTCCAAACCAGGGTTTTAGAAGAAGTATTTTTTTTTCTCTCTCTCACTCTCTCCATCTTGCTGTTGAATCAGAGGGAGGTATTACGCTGGTAATTCTGTTACAGTAATTTCACAGACGACAAAAATGGGTGATTTTGACGGGGGAGGAGATTTAGGATGTTGGGCAGTAAAAAGATCGACAATTAGACGGAGGGTTATCCTTTTTTATTTGCAGCGAGGTATAGACCTATATCTTTATTGGTACCCTCCATCTGTAGCCCAAACACTGGCAATGTACCGCGATGAATACATAAAATAAAGTACGGTTCCGCGAAACTTGCATTTTGTTTAACTTTCTGAGTTTTTTTCTCTCGAGGTTGTTGTTGTTGTTGTTGTTGTTGTTGTTGTTGTTGTTGTTGTTGTTGTTGTTGTTGTTGTTGTTGTTGTTGTTGTTGTTGTTGTTGTTGTTGTTGTTGTTGTTGTTGTTGTTGTTGTTGTTGTTGTTGTTGTTGTTGTTGTTGTTGTTGTTGTTGTTGTTGTTGTTGTTGTTCATGCCTTTTCCCGGAGATTCAAACCCTAGAAATAAGGAGACACAACGAGAAATTGTTAAATTGTTCCATGGATTTGTCTTTTGATTGGTCTTTTGGCGTCTGTACATGAATTTAAACATTCTCACGTTTCTTGGATGTCATGTTCAAGGTTTTTTTTTGTTTTTTTTTTTTTTTTTTTTTTAGAATTGACTGAAACGGCTTACAATCTTGAATCTCAAAGACACTATCTCAGCTATGGACATACAAAGTGCATTCGTAATGTGGGACTTATTTCACATAATTTAAGTTTAGTTTAGCATTTTTCATCAGATAAGTCTCCGACTTATCGATCTGAAGAGTTTAACTCGTTGATACGCTGGAATGTTTCCTTGATTGCATTTTCAACTGCCGGGTGTCGTATTAGGGAATTTCTGAGTTGATAACATTTTGTGGGGAGCGAGTTACATCCTAGTCGTATTTCCTGTGTCCAATAATGATAACGAATGCTGGTTATCATCCAACTAAAGGGGCCAGATCATTTCTGCCCTCCAAGCCTCGGCTTAGTTTACCTTGATTTGAATGGCAGAAAAAAAAGATGGCTGCACCTTGATAATGGGCAAGTCAAAGGTCAAGACAATTTAATTAAATTTGGCTGTGTGCAATCCAGTTGACCATTGAGTCCCTCTGGAGAGTATACTTTTAATTCCTACGCGTCTTTTGGATGCTGTACAATTTGAAATGCCACTCACTTTAATTTGGCTGAAACTGGATCTTATAATCATTCACACCACGCCAGGCCACTTAAACTTCATCATCTCTTGAGGTGGCAGATCAACAGGAAAAATGTAACGCGTTCCGGCCGATATTATTAAAAATGCACCCAAACGGAAGATCGAGACAATCTCGGATTCTCATTTTTAGTAAACTCTTCTTCCCTGAAGACTCTGACGCTCCCCAGGTTATTCCGGGTGGGCTTTGATGATCACTGAAAGGGAACGGGAACTGTTTGATTGGTAATGTTACCAGAGGGTGACGTGTCATTTATGAACTTTACTCTAGGGTCATTCTTACTTTGTTGAAATGCAGGCCCTTATTAATACTTTACGAACTGTTGTCAAGTTTAAGAGGTCGATAGACAAGCTGTTTAACGAAACTCCTTTGGGAGAGAAGTCGTCTCTAAAACACATTGTATAATGTTTTATTGTTGAAAACGCGATAGCAACAACATAGCCTATTTGATGTTATTAGGTGGAAATAGTGGAAACTGGTAATATGATTCTTTGTGGAATGGTAGAGATTGGTTCTACAGTTCTTTTTGGAACCACCAGTAGGGAAAGGCATTCAACAAACTTTGATATTAAAGATTATACTGTTAAGATACCTGGAGATAGGCCTATGTATATTTTGCTGCCGAGATCCAGGATGTTTTATTGTATCATAACAACACAGTGTGCTCCCCATAGGCTGCTATTTACAGCCAAATTCTCATACCCGATACGCTAGATTTGTAACCCGGAATATTAAAGCAGTTTTCATACTCGAAGTGCGAAGCTTCTTTTCTTTTCTTTTTTTTTTTTCAAAACTACAACGCGACTTGGTCACTTCTTGGCTAATCTTTACGGACCATCTATATTCCGTCTCAATGCACCAGAGGTCCGGCCTTTAGTATCGCCAAAAGTGTTACGGTTAAGCCTAACGTCATCAATAGACTGTGTAAGTCTCGCGCGTATTCGAACATAAGGGTCCGTTAAAGCGCGTGATTTTGTTTCCTTTACATGTTACAGCAATTTGTGTGGGACCAAAATGGTCCCAAAAATATTCGAATACGCGCGAGACTTACACAGTCTATTCACGGCTAGATATCCGTTTGAAATGTGTTCATTTTTTCCCCGGTGGAATCCTTCACGCGGATTTTTCTCAGGTCAGCAGGTTTGCGCCTTGCAGTTGCGATGAGCATGAAAAACAGGCTCAACAGTTTTTAGCACGCAACACGTTGGGTGACTTGTCGTGCCCCAACCCCTTTAATAATTTCGGCAGCGTCAATGGAGGAGAAGACATTGTATATCCACTGACTCGGTCCCGTGCGAAGATGCTGAAGTAGCCGGTTTGCATTTCGACTCCGGGGACTTGCTATGAACAGTGACGGTTGTTGTCAAATACGGGCGACTCCGTCTCGCAAATAAAACCACGGAGGAGCGAGGGTACGTGCGTGCGCAAGGGGATGATATGCCACATTTTGCTTGGCTGGCAGGGTCGTGGAGGTGAGTGCGCTTTTTGACTGTAAATTACGAGTTGTCGCACTTTTAACCATTGTTTTGGGTGACAGAAAATGACAAAGAGCCGCGCTATCCTGCGAATGATCATGATATCGGTAAATACAGATTATGAGATTGCAGGTGAACGTACTCAAAGAGTGTCCAGCAATGTTAAAGTACTTGGGGGTAATGGGAACTAACAAAGTTTCCTTGTTTCGAAATGCTATTACCTTAGCACTGAAAAGCCCTTGGGTCGATCACCATGGCGACAACGCCTAGATGTAATGAATTATTTTTATTTGTTTATTTTTAAATCAGCAATAATCCTAGGAATTGTTTTAGGCGGGAAACCCGCAGCACACTGTAGATTTGCTATTGGACAATAAAGGGCGTGTACCATCTTGCCATCCGTAATAATGGATGCATTCCTGTCAACACAGGCGTCACTTTAAGGTTCAGGCGTCCAAACCACGAGCATGACTCCCAACAGTACTTTTATTATTCCCAAGGCACAATAAATGTTATTGTAATTTGAATTTTTGAAGAAGTCAATTCCATTGGTTCTTCTGTTTCGTCAGGCACACGTACCCCTTTAATTTGGATGTCGTTTTTATTTAGTTATCTTTAAGTGCTTCAAAATGATATTAAATGACATATAGAATCACTCCTGGGAGATTTAACTGATGGGTGTCCAGTTTAAATTGAATCAGACTTCGATTGCGATATCATGATTTGATGTAACATGTTACAAAGAGGTTGCAATATGTCTGTAAACATAAAGTTCAATGAAATGCCAGCCACCTCATCGCCTGCTCTTAATGTCTCTGTACCATTTCTGTGTTCACAATTCTCCACCACTGTTAATTTACACCGGAACTTATAATACTCATCAACACGTTTATGCACTGTCGACAACGCATCACATTCCATGACATTGCTTCACATCAGTTATTCATGTGACCGTAACCCACATCTCTCGCGAGTGGCCGTTGTTGTTTTAAAAAATGGATAACTTCTCTTTTCAAAATTGATGAAACGTATGATACAGATGGAATGAAGTTTCCCATTATCGGATAAGATTACGCTTAAACGGTTTAAGATCTCTAAGATATTGATGAAACAGTGAACTTGACCTCTGCGGATCGACAAGGGGTTCTTAAACTGCAGATGCTAAGAATCTGGGTTGTATATTATATTAGTATGATAAATTTTTATTATATTGGCTCTGACGAAGGTCCGATTTGGATCGAAAGCTAAGGCCATCGCCCCTACTAGTTATATATATATAATATATAATGGTCAAGGTGCAGCAGTGGTGTTTTGAAGGCTGTGGTGTTTTGAAGGCCGGGATGTTTTTGACCAAGTTTTAAGCAAGAGGTTTCTTGTAGGAGGGAAAACTCACTTAAATTAGTATCAAGTTGGTATAGGCCTATAGTTGGTGCTAATCAGCCATGCCGAGGGATCATTCGCTCAGAAATGATTTATATTCCAGAAACTTATACATGTCTCCGCTTTACTGAAACTCACATACATCGCCTCAATGGTGATGAGTATGACTCGGCATTCGCGAGTTCTCAATTTGAGGTAATTTCTGAGGCCGATTCCTTCTTAAGCTATAATATGTAACTCATCTTACTTGGAGCAAACCATAATGAAAGGAAAGTATAAAAACCAAATCCTAGACGACCTTTAACAAATTTATATCTCCCTATCTAACTATAGCGACACCACTTTCAATTATTGTGTGTGGACTATGCCCCCGTATCTTTTTTTTCTCTCTTCACCATCCTTCCTGTTTTATTTTAGTTTGAAGTATTAACGGCTTTTTGGGAAACGTCTTTGCGAAAGATAAGATTTCTTACAATTCTGCCAGATGTCATATTCAAGATATGAATCTCTCAGAAAAGCCGACCCGTCCATTCTTAGGGAGACGGCTAACGAGGTAAATTACCTCACGGGGGAGGAAGAAGAAGAACATTATGTGGGGAGAAGAAGTCATTGGGTACGTTAATCACACTGAGCAAGGACATGATTTATGTTCTGTGCGGGATCAGCGTGTTGAATTTAGTTGGCGGTACCAAAAATGTAATGTCGTTACATCGGATTGCACCTATGATCACTTGGTGTGGACCTATTAATTATGTAAATCATTTGTTGTTAGACAAATAGCACCAGTAACAATTTGATTATGTTGTAGCCATTGAGTCAGGTAAAGACAGGTACTGATGAACGGTAAGAGATGGAATGTTAAAGGCTCTTAAACACCGTAAAACAAAATATTGGGGTAAACTGCGCGCGTATTACCATCAGTGGCGTAACCAGACAGTTTCATTTGGGGGGGGGGGGGGCGCAAGTGAGGGCAAAGACATTTATTATTATTTGTTTATTATGATTGTTATTTTTTTTTTTTTTTCTTATTATTAATATTATTATTTTTTTAATTTATTTATTTATTTATTTATTTATTTATCTATTTATTTATTTATTATTATTATTATTATTATTATTATTATTATTATTATTATTATTATTATTATTATTATTATTATTATTATTATTATTATTATTATTATTATTATTATTTTTTTTTTTTTTTTTTTTTGCGGGGGGGGGCTTTCTAGTGTAGCAAACCATTCATTTGTGTATTTTTCGATCTCATTGGGGGTGGGCTCAAGGCCCCTGACTCTCATCCCCCAGCCCTCCCCAGCCCCATCCCCACCCCACCCCCGGTTACTCCACCGGTTACTGTATTGTTCCGGTTTCAGACAGCTTTATAATCATAATTTTGGAAAATATAATATTGGTGGCATTAAAAAAACATCTTAGTATACGTTTTGGGGGAAATTCGACACATCTGACTGAAATCGTTCTGACAAGTTTAGGCGAAGCAGCTTGCAGGTATGATTTACACAAACATAGGCCCAAGAGATGATCTCTTGAAAACATAACGCGAGGATGATGAGGATTATAGCAATACGTCTATCGCGGTAAACTCCTTTCATCTGTAATCTGTAATCAGTCAACATCCAATTCTTCTTTGAGAACTTCACACTTAAGCAAAAATGACATTGAAAATGAATCTGTGAAAGGAAGAGATATACAATTACGAAGGCACTTCGTACCCACCGTACAAAATGATCGTATCTCTTGAGTCAGTCTTTGAGCATTTATTATTAATTTTGCTACACTAGTACATCTATACTCCACGGGGGAATTACCAAACCCTTTCGCATGATACATTGGAAACAATTGTCTCTACAAATTATCTCAAAATTGCCTCTGAGACCAAGTACAAACGACAGGGGCGCTGTATGCAATATATCATTTCTCTAATTGAGGGAAACCAGTTTTACTGTTTTTGCTATACGACGATTGTAATGGATCATTTGCGGTCTGTCAATTTTAGAAGTAATTTTTGGGCGATTGTTGATGGATTAAGACACCCACAAACGATGTTTTTTAAGGTGGCACCTGTAAAAAAAGTGGGTACTTCGGGGAACTATAGTTCCCCGAAGTTATATGTAACTATTATGTGGTCAGGAACCTTTAATATTATTGCATGTGTCACAGGTGGATGGTTGAGGCTATGTCACAAGAGGCACTTTATGCAGGCAACCAGGTCCAGGCGATCGTCACACAGAAAATACCACAACATATCAATTCATATTGAGGTATACGCTGTTACAACAACGCAGGGTGTACCGCCGTGGTGTTCTTGTTGTTCATACATTACAATATAAGACAATAATCTGTATTGCTGAATGGCCGGCGGCGGGAGCAGGGTTGGCGGGAGCGGGGGCTCGTCCCCCCTACAATTTCCCAGTGCCCCCAAGAGCCCCCCACCCCCACCCTGAAGAAATCCAGAAACTTGTAATTTATCAAAAACATGCCCCCTCCCCCCACTGAAAAGCAATGCATCGAAATATTTACATCATAAATAGGCTAGTGTAATCTACGTGTGTGGTGCCCTATATATCAAAATAAAACATAAATATTAATTGATCTTACTTATTTAGCATATTTATGGAAATTGTAGTCTTGGGTATATATTTCACCTAAAACAAAGATTGCTCTGGGGAGCAATAAAGCGATCATCAGTTGAGCACTAAATAGGTTTTACATAAACATGATGCTATTAGTTATCAAAATAAACAAATGGCGTACTTTGTTTTGTGACGTTGGGAAGTCCCTTTATGCATACAATATTTATGTTGGTATAATCCGTAATGGCTTTGCTGAATATCACAAGGGGACGTTGACTCTCCGTACCCCCATGGGGCGGATGGTGCTGGCTGATTTTCCCCGTATCGGGTTCTAGACGGGGACAAGTCCGAGACTTTTCATATTGGTGCGTCTGATAAATTGCCCCTCTCCGAAATCAACCCAGCCGACCCATGCTCATCTTACACCCCAACATTTTACAGGCCTTTATTAATCCGAGTATCAGCCGGTAATAAGTTGATGATATGTCTTGCCGAAAAGGAAAAAAAAATGAATAAGTAATCCAATAAGGAGATTGTTTACAATTTCTGTCTCAAGACTAATCGTTCACAACAATTAATCGTAACCTAGGTAGACACAAACATGTTCAAATTGAAAGTGGTTATAATTAGTTGGGGGTCAAAATGCCGTTTGTTGTGGTCCTTGGTATACCAAACATTACCAAATCTGTGTTAATCCATCGTTAACATAAGTAAAATGTATATCTTAATCTATGGTTCAACTATTATAACGAACGTAATGTTTTAAACCATGGATAAACTGTCTAGATCCATGGTCAACTAACCAAAGTCGGTGTTACTCCATGGTTAAGTTATAACTGACACCCGTTTTAAGCTAGGTTTTTATATTCTGTATTTTTTTTTTTTTTTTTTTTTATCAATTCGACCCTTGGTCGCCACGAGAGAACTGTTTTTAAAGAATAAACCATTAGTGAAAGGTTTAAGCATTAAAAACATACATAATAATAATGATAATGATAATGAATAAAATAAAACAATGTCTGGTACACCGACTTGGGTAATCACGAGTGAAACCTCGATTTCAAGTTCCCCGGACTATAGAGATAGTGTTGTTGCATCACATTGTTCGGGGTAATCACGAGTGAAACCTCGATTTCAAGTTCCCCGGACTATAGAGATAGTGTTGTTGCATCACATTGTTCGGACAGTCTTTTTCATAGCAACCTCCAGATCGGCAAAACAAGGTACCTAGAAGTTACGTTAGCCTATAGTGCACTCGGTACTTGGTGTTGGTACTTCTTAATTCGTAATTCTTGGTTTTTAATTACCGCTGATAATTGAAAAAAAAAGGGAAAACAAATTTTGTCAACATTTTTTTTCTTTGCTTCGTTGCTGATCCGAGAATCGTCAAGTCGGCAAACATTCCCATAAAACAACTTCCTATTTCCGTGTCATTGGACTTTGACCCCTTATGTTCGATTAATCGGTTTTTATTTGACCCTTCTTGTCATCTTGCCAATCAAAATTTTCCGCTTGATGTTTTAATTAGACACTTCTTTCAAACCAACCCAAGAATTTTCTCTAACGGTGCGTGTTGAGATAATCATTAATAGTTGTTGAACACAAAAGGTATATGCTCAGGTCATCGGATAAAAAAAGTCGTTTGTTGCCACCAAATAAACTCTCAAAATAATCCGGGGAGAATTTCAGTGTTTTTCCGCTTCATGGGACGTATCTCCCGGCAAAAATGTGCTCGTACCTAATCTTTTTTAATGGAAAAATTATATTTTGAGTACAAAAAAATATGTTTGTGCAGAAGATTTTAGGATGACGCTGATGGGGTGAGGTGTTATGTTTTGTGCAAAGTCAACCAGTGCCTGTAAGAAATGTTATCACCCATTGAGAGTTGATATCCTTCCGCCCACATATCACTGCCCGTGGATGCATTTCTGCTTTGTACAAATATACCTCTCGGCAGTTTAAGCAAGTGTAACTCCAAGCGCGAATCTTGATTTAAACTCCTTGAGTACGAGACGACGCCGTAGTCTGGATTCGAGTCGTCCAGTGTATGTTGGTTATAATCTTTAATCAACGACACCCTGTATCCTGTTTGTAAGTGTGACGCAATTCCACTAGAAGCCACGCCCACTTCACACAAACTGGTCCCACTGATGACCAGAATGCCCATAGGAATTGCATTGAACTAGTTTTTTTCTTTGATGGTTTATGCAAGAAATGTTCATTAATTGGACTTGGCTTTTGCATACGTTCTTCAAGGACTAAGGTCTTTTCGATTATAAGTTTCTGTCATAAGAAACGCTTTGAACGATGAAATGGGTGGTTTTTGTAAAATTTCACACAAACGTATCCCAGCAATGGAACCAGAAGTAGCGAAAACTTTGGGTCCGTGCAGCAGATACGCACGCGTGTGACGTAAATGACCTTCCAAAAATGATTGGTAATTCACTGTTGATGGAAAACTTAAAGCTTGACAAATGTTGTACCATACTTTGAATACACAGTGGTGTTTGCTTGTGAAAATCAATATAATAATGTTTTCAGGTAGATATGTGAAAGATTCAAAATATGACAATGTGATAAATTAATCTGTGCGAGAGCATTATCTGCTTTTGCGAACACCGTTCTCCTTGGGTGCTTTGTAGGGCCGTGCATGACTTGCGTTAAAACACGTGTTTCAGTCCAGGTTCAAATTTGAACCGACTTTTCCGTTTTGTTTCCCCTTTGCTCTATGTAAAATAATTTCATAACAATTTCAATGTTCATGACTCAGAGATTCGGTCATACGAACAAATTTGAGGCTTTGCGAGAGTGTTATCAGGAACACCGGAACGAGCCTGAACCAAGCCATGACACCGTGGCGTATTGCTAGATTAAGTGGTACCTCGGCGTGAGTATTTATCGGATGTCAATGGCACGTACCGAGACTGTT
This sequence comes from Marthasterias glacialis, assembly GCA_911728455.2. Taxonomy (NCBI): domain Eukaryota; kingdom Metazoa; phylum Echinodermata; class Asteroidea; order Forcipulatida; family Asteriidae; genus Marthasterias; species Marthasterias glacialis. The sequence goes on from OU452223.1 coordinate 16,121,855, forward strand.
CAACACGCTCCACAATTCCTCGCCACTGATTAAAAGTTGATTAATATATTTTTTGGCGGGAAACGGTATGGCGGGTCCTGACACGGCGGTGATTTATTTTATACGTATTACTCATATTGTTACATCATTTTGGCGGGCTGCTAGGATTCATTTTAAGTGTGAAATTGACTCGATGAGGTGGGGCGACGTCGTGCTTTATCTGTAGTTCTCTTTGTCTGAATTGAGAGTGCTTGTTCCAATTTCTCTCCTATAGGTCAGCGGAGCAAAGTGAAATGAATAATCTGGTAAATGCTATGCGAGCTTACTTGATATAGGTGTCATTTTTTGTTTAATTTAAACTGTCATATTTCCGATATTCGTAATGTTGTGATGGATACTCTTAAAACATCTTTACGAGATTTGGTGCACTTTAGATGGATAGTTAAATCCCTATAGGGCTTTTAAAACAATACACTCATTCCAAACAGCTAGTTTTCAGCCAAATATAAAGCTTAAAACTTACCTTTTCAACATCAACATTCATGGACATTTTTATGTTTGGTTTATACCATGGTTCGTTTCTCCACATTTAGTGTAAAACATAATACCCCCATATTCAAATAGGAAAACTAATTAGATCAGACTTTACCCCCGAGCCTCTTGAATATAACATCATCTCAGACGGGATTTATGCGGGCGATAGTTGGCTGTAACGTCTCTGTACGAAGCAAAACTTTGTAATCATCACACTATATTAACCCTCTCGGGTCAGAATCTGGGTCCCGCGGGGCCTGACCAATTTATGGGTCTTTATGACACGGTTATTCTGTTTCCAAATGAACCAGAAACGGGTCAAACTGACGCAGAATCCGACTTAGAATCCCATTTCGAACCAGTTTCCGGGTCAGTCTGACCCATTTTCCAATATTGATAGAGTCCTTCTGAAAGTGGAAGGGTATCAAATACAATAATGGCATTTTACGCCGTTTTAACTTGAGGTTAGAGACTTGTAACTTGTTTTTCCCACTTTCATAAGGACTCTATCTATTGGAAAAGGAGTGCATCACAAAACTGAATGTGACATTGGAGTCCCACTTTAACAATTTGTGCAGATGTTACATTGTGATGGGAGGCTGTTGAGGACACTGGCATGCTGCCACCTAGCGTTTCAAAGTCTCCCATTTGGCTGGTTACCCATTTCTGCTGAGCAGGATGTTTTAGTCTTTAACGAAAAGGGACCCAGATGCCTTTACCGCAAGCAAACCAAGCTTGCACTACATATTATGATGAGTACCTTTTAACTCTTACGAGGCCTGTAAGGTGATGTAACCAACTACAGGGTGTACGTGACTGTTTCATGCAGGGAAAGTTATTATAAACAGTCATTTTTCTTTTTCATTTTCTACAGATATTGAACAGATTACAAGAGCGTCTCATTGGGAAAGTTGACCTTTCTCAAACCAACACATGGCATGGAAATCAGAGTCCAAAACAATTAGACCTTCAACGATATACAGGTAAGAAATGCGTTTCTTCTATTAATTATTATTTATCTTTCCGCCTGCCCGACCTTTATCAAACCTCATTTTAAGTTTATGCAGTTTTCTTTTGTTGGTCAAACTTCATCAACTCAGCCTTCATTCTACAGAATGAAGGGTGTCACCGGATTTCACCACTACGTACAGATCAAACAATCAATGTCATTACACAATGAGGGATAGGTCTAAACACGTATCCTTCTTCCAAAACGGTTTGATAAAAACACCCCATCCAATTTTGCCCCCAATATCAGAACATACAATTGAATGATACCGTATACCAAACTGAGTGATTCTGGTTGGTTGAAGTGTTCCAATCTGTAATCCAATCCAAGCGGGTTATACCTGAAGTGGACCATAACGTAGCCTGGCTTAAAACGCGATACCACATCTGACCTTTGCTGTGATCCGGGCAGATAGTGTTACTGGAACCGTGTTTGATACAGCACGCCATGACGTGAAACCAACACCATTGTTACAACTGGTTGTATAAAGTGACTGGAACACACACGTGCATTATTTGAGTAGGTCTACGTTAATTTGCTCTCGAAGTTTGAACCTCGTGGCGACAGAAGACAATAAGAACAAAAGGTTTCTGCAGGGGAGTGAAAAAAGAGTGAGAAATATTCCAGTTTGTGTACAAAGTCTCCACGGGATGGATGCTGAGAATGTGTGGTCAAAATGTTGAGCCACAATTCCAAATTAGACAAACTTGTCATAAGAAGTTTTGTATTATTTGAATGGTTTTTATATCTGGAGAGTAGGAGGTTTTATTTGGTCTTAAACATCTATCATGACAGTTTGTTGAACTTTTTTCTCGACCAGGACAATTTTAAATGTAAATACGTGTTTTTATTGACTGAAGACACAAAATAAATAAATAAACTAAACAGATTTAGAAGATTTTAACATCTTCGAACACTTTAGGGTACAATTTTTTGTTTGTTTGTGTGTTTTTTGTATTTTGTATTTTGTTGTTGTTGCAAGAAACAGGCTAAGGGAGGGGACTAGTCTGTCTCCTTTTTATACATTGAAACCTTTAGTAGCCATCACTGTTGTCTAGTATAAGAAACTAGCCAAATGTAAAGTAAAATATACAAGCTTTTAATGCCGGTATCTTCTGCCGTGAACTGTGACGGTCATTTTCATCAAAGCATCGGCCACTTGCTGACCGTCATTGATGAAATGTTGTTCACTTTTGCTTTTTCAAAATCATATTTATTATTTTCCCCCATATTAATGGTGATGATTGTAAACTGTTATTTTCATAAGAAAGAGACTTCAAATCAGAAAAAAAATACAAATCAGAAAAACGTCCGAGTCGAGGTGTGAGCGTAGGATGATTTCGTGCTAAATCCAACGCTCGGAGCATTAGCTCTGGTCAGGAACTGTGTGAGCTTCAGCTGCCATCGAGAGCTCTCTCGTGAGAGTGGTCATGTTTATAAGTTCAGTCACCGTGAACAGTGATAAAGTATTCAAGTGGACTCAAGTGGCGTGGACTCTCGGAAATTTGGGGTCGAGTTCGACCGCAGTCGTTTTTTGTGACTGACCAAGGCCCACTTGGAGTCTATCGAATTTTCCCCGGTCAAGGTTCTGGTCCATCTGTTGCCATTGCCGTTGCTGCTGCTTGTTCTTTTGTAACCTCTTGTTGACGTTCTTGCTTTTGACTTGTTGGTTGTTGATAATAATACATGAGTATCTTTACTATCAGAATTTCGAAATAGGTTGACTGTTCCAATTCGGTGTACATTGCTCTCATAAATGTGAGTTGCATTAGAATGCCGAAATCAACTTTAATGGGGGCGAAAGACATTTTGTTAGTATCTCCATGGTTCATAATGTCGAAGATTGTGCTCTGCTGCTGGGTTTTCCTTTGCCGTTGAGTTTTTTTTATCTGTTTGTAGAATAATTGTGGTCATACCATTTCATGTTAAACAGCTAAATCAAAAAAGGAGCAGAGAAACATTACTCGCAAAAGAACATTTCAAGAATGTTATTTTCTTAGGGTGGGTGAGCCGTTTTCCCATCGCAAATTGATCAGTGGACAAGGTCGAAACTGCTTCCGTTGTGTACATTTAATCTTCGGGAATTCTCCAATTGTGCTCTCAAACACTGTCTGTCCCTTACAAATGTTCGTAGATTGAATTTTAAAAAGAGCACTTATGAGTGTGGGGAGGGTGCTGTCATGGGGAATCAAAGGCGTAATCGATGAGGTTTCGAGTTGGTTTCTATGACTGGCATTAGTTTTAATCACAAGCACAAACTGTTCCGCTACATTTTGTCCTACTTTGAAGAGAACAAAGCAATGAACTATTTTGTAAATGGATGATTTCATAATGTGATAAGGTACTGATGCGTTTGCAGATGTCGTCCCGTTGTACATGCATTCCCTGAATATTTCCTCCAACTGTTGTCTCTACAGACCAACTGGCTTACGCCCAGCATCTTACCAAATCATTCTTTACAACCTTTGACCTTTATCCATGTCTAGCAGGCTCTTGCTTCTGTAAAGTCATCCGAGCACTCCACCCTCATCTCTAACTCCTAATAGTACCATTATCCCAACTACAATAACATGCTGTCACGGGAGCTCTTTCATTCATTATATCACCATCCGAGCACCCCCTCTTTTACAGACCATACTCAACCCCACCCACCATATTATTCACTGGTTTTAATGCTCCTTCCTCTTTGACTTAGCTCAAGCACACATTACTCATTAGCACATGCTCATCCCATCCAATTATATGCTAACATTATCACTGTATTGGTTCCGTTTTCCGTGTTGTCACCCGAATTACCCCCACCCCCTTCTGCTTTCCACTTAGACCAACCATACTTGCCCTTCTTGGAAAATAGTCACTGGCCTGAAGGGCCTTTTTTCTGTGACATCACTCGAGCTCATTCACCTGTTCTGATTATGGATCGATTCCCTCCACACACCCAATCATTCCTGGGCCTGGATCTTTTTAACCAATCACTCACTTTAAAGCCTGTCTTCTTTTCTTCCTTTCTGTAATCTTCCTTTCAGATCAAGAGGATGAGTTTATTGACGATGACGATGAAGTGCCTAACCGCCCAGCTATTAAGAGGAAATGCATCGGTCGGTTTCAACCTTACGGTATGAACTGTTAAAAGGACACCCGACCATTCATGGCTTCTTGGCTTTTGAGAACCTCCTGATGTACAAGTTTATGGTTTTTTTCACATAAAGGCTGTGTTGGGATTCAGCGTCTTTGGCTACGGCTGACGTAAATTTTGAAAGTAAAGTCTCACGCAATGGCTCTGGCTGTATACCGTTGTAGCCAAATCCGCTATTTCGGACATGGCTTACCTCTCAATTGTGTTGAAATCAAGTTTAGAAGTTGACGTGACAGGGCCTTTACTTGAACTGGCGAATCTCTTTGCCATTTTGTTGTAAATAGAGTGGTTGATGATACGGGAGTTAAAACAAAACCAAAAACCAAAAACTGACGGGGATTGTTTATATGCATCAGTGGCTTGTGTTGTTGACAGATTATAGTTTTGTAAAAATGAAGTTTGATTTCTTTTCCTCGATCGTCAGTAGTTAATGTTATCTACATAGACCTAAGCTGTTTTACGACACGGCTCTTTAAACTGAGTTCCATTAAAGGCGCAATTACGCCGATGTTCACACAGTTTGGTGACACCACCGAAGTACGGCGATGAACAATTGATCTTAGATGCGCCCTCAGCGGCTGTATGGAGCCAGTGACTTTAAAGCTCAGTTTTGACGAAGACTTAATATGAAACTACTGACAGATTAACTATAAACGTTTTAATCAAGTTAAAGGCCACTTACCGATTTTGACCATTTTTCTTTGAGACAATTTTAATATAAAATATCCAACGAAATAAGTAATGATGAAAATAACATTCCATAAAATATTAGCGTTGTTTCCAATTTGACCTCCTTCAACAAACGGATAAAAAATTAATTTAATAGCTAGTGTAAAAATCGACTAGTGCGTATAGTCTACATAGTGTATGTGGTGACGTATAAAGAATAGAAAACGTTACCAAGATATCATTAGTGTCAAGAGATTTAAAGTGAATAAGTTCACGACGTCAAAGACGAAGCTTTATCAACATTTATTAATCAAGTAGGCCTATTGTCTCTGACGTTTTACGCTCTGAAAACTCCAGGGTCAGAAGTGACTAGGATTCCGGGTCACGGGGGGGGGGGGCAGGCCCATTTCTGGGTCAGGCTGACCTGGAAATTGGTTTTTAAAAATGGGATGTTGACTCAGATTCTGCGTCAGTTTGACACAGTTTTCGGGTCAGTTTGGCACAGGTTCCGGGTCAAGCTGACACAGAAATAGGTCAGTCCCCCCCCCCCTGCCACCCGGAATCCGGATCAATTCGGACCCGATAGTGTTGAAAGTGTAGTGAAATCTACCCGCTCTGGAATAATGACTTGTGATGACGACAAATTTAAAGTGACAACATGTTTTCAACATTGATAAGGAAAAGAAATTAGTTTGTGACGTTGCCAAGAATAATCTTAGTTGTAAATTTAGGAACGTTTGTCGAAGGTTAATCCTGTTAGCGTAAAGACACCCGCTTTTGCACCTCATATTCCTAACAGTTTACAAAATGTCATGTTTCTTTCCTCATTGATTAATTTGTTAATTCATTAATTCATGCACGTACAGTTGTCGTCTGTAATAGCACAAATCTTACGTCACATCAGCTGTAGACCAAGGCATATTATGTTGATCGATATTAGCCGTTGCGTTAGTAACCAGTCTTTATTTATAAATAACCAAATTGTATTCTTGATCAAAGACCCATTTTTAGTATTCAGTGGAGGTCAGTCTCTGGTTCGAAATTGATGGACGATATTTATTTTACCCAAAAAATTAATATGATACCTGGCTCACTGCCTCAATTACAAACGAGGGTCAAGTCAACAAATGCTCATCATTTATTCATATAGGGAAAATACAAAAACAGTTGTGAGCATAATTGTTTAAGAATTGTCCATTACTTCAGGTGTATTTTTGAAATGTGAGAAACTTCGCAAACCCAAAGCAAAGTCTGTATACAAAAGAGTTTTCAGAAATAATGCGTCTTTGATCTTGTACGTCATCTTTGATTTGTTAACCTAGTTAAGATCACAATGTATGAACCACTTTATGCGAGTTTGAATATTGCTAGATGTTAAACCTGTAAGTTGATCTGTACTAAATAATATCACCTCTTTAGATTTTTTTTTTATTGTTTTTATTTTTTTTTTTTCACTGAATATGGTTTAAAAATAAGATAGGCTGCTATAGTTTGTCACCACGTTAATACCTCAAACTTTAATCATAGTTTTAAAAAAGGGAACATGAATCGATCACACCCTTAACATAAAATTTAAAAATTGTGTAATGTCGTTGAAGAGATTTAAAGAAATTGACGTCGAAGACGACCCCTTTAAAATACTACGAGTATTTCCATTTTCCATAGACCAGTTCTGCTCGCTGTTTTTTTTTTTTTTTTTTCTTCTTCTTCTTCTTTTCACGGTACTATAAACCCAATGAGGCCGACATGTTACTGTCACGAATGGTTGAGTTATTCAAACAAAGCCTGATGGCGCATTTTGGCCAAAGGAAAGAATGGGTCTTGAAAAGAGATTGATAACTTACGGACCGGTGCACATGGGCGATTATGACTTCTTTTTTTTAAAGTAAAAACCCACGTACGCGTTCCTTGTTTTACAAAATCCTTTTACGTGAAGGCAAACACGCGTAAAGCCTTTGATCTAAAAGGATTCATGAATACCGGTAACAAAACAAATGTGAATGGTTTTGAACTATTAAGTCTGTTTTTATTTAGGTTCAAATGTTGTTCTTTTTAAAGAATGCATGCTAGTTCATAGCCCGTAAGATGCTTCTTAAAAATACGGTTTTTCTCTCGCTCGTTTTGGACATTTTGAACCTTTACGGTCCGAACTTCCGAAGCCAAACGCTACCATAAAATGCTTCCGAATCGGAGTGCGCGCCATCGCTTTGTCATTGCCCGCTGTGAGATTGTGCGCTTCTTGTGCGTGTTCACATTATGGACAAGAGCGCGATTTCGTTACTGATACACAAAAACAGTGCCTCAACAGGTGCCAGGAAGTCTAATGCGCGCAGGACTTTGGCACAATCTATTGCTCACTTTTTGAGCAACGGGTTCGAGAACTAAGGGTCAAAGGGTCAAATGTCTTGATTCGGCGCGGTATGAATAGTCAAGGGAAGCACGACCAGATAACCTTTGTTGTACTCTGAAGATTTTCGTTATTTAAAAAAAAAATCACCCTCATTGCACTCCTTGATCTAAACATCCTGTCGATTGGCTTGGGTATACGAATGTAACAGTTTGAGGGACTTGGCTATAAATTGTTCCAAACGATACAATGGTAGACATGATGGCCTATAGATTGCATGAAACGATTTATATTTTTATTGAACCAACCAAAGCGATTGTTAGAAACCAAATGAAAAAAAAACATTGTTTTATATTTGGTTAGATATTAAAAATGGAAGATAACAATCGGGAACGTATTGATCACTTTGACATATTTGAAGCGATAGTTATGATATGTTTTGCAGAGTATGATATCGAGAGTTTGTGTTTGTAAACGACTTGGAACAATAAATATTTAATATAGTAATTATAATGTACAATCATCCAATTAACTCTGGTGAAACTATCTCTTTTGCAAGAATTTTTAGAATTATTAATAATGATTAAATAGACTTGTCCATAACATCAGTACATAAACTCGATGTAAACCTTTCACACGAATTATATGAACGTAACTTAAAGGACTAATTATTAAATTATGAGAGAACCCGGCGACTAATTGCAAAGGGCAAAAAGTGCAGCCTATTTATTATAGTCTACAAGCAAACAAACATTCCACGAATGGTTGTATGTTGTTGTAACACTCTGCTGATATTTAAACATGTCAATTTTCTGATGCAATTATTTTCGGGGAATTACCAAGCCAAACGCTTTGTGCAATTTAGGCCAAAGTGAAAAGAGGAAAACCCCATATGTAGATTTGAAAACTGCGACTATATATAGTGTCTTATTTGGTAGCTTGATGTGATAGAGTCAGAATTAATCGAACTTTGTTCAACCGTATAATGTCTTTGTTCAACATTCCTCGACGTTTCTCATGCATTTGTTAAAGTTATCTTTCATTGTGTGGCTTTAGAAATTTGTTTGAATTTCGAGATATACATAAAATAAAAGCTGATCTAATTTCTTGAAAAAAAGGGTTGGTGATGTATCTTTTTTCCAGAGCATGGTGAAAATATTGATGGAGGCGAAAATGACGGTCAAATATGATGTATACTTCCAAGAGAGCAAGCGATGCAGCTGGTTTGTCCACATGCTGCACTTTACTTTGATATTTTCAAATATAGTAGGAAGAACAGTTGCAACAGTTTTACTCAAACGACCAATGTTGTACCGTGTCTTGATTCAAAGGGAGTACCGTGACTCTACTGCTATCTGCGGTTGTACATGAAAACAAATTTTGAAAAATAATTCAATGCAAACATCATCAAAAAACATAACTCATATAATCACTTTTGCGTAAAGGTTGTGGTACTGCATTATATAGTTTATTGAATTGTTATTATACAGCGATAGCAACAAACACAATTAACAACAACAACAACAACAACAATGTGGTGAATAAAGAATTGGTTGTAATTCCTGTTTAGTGTTTCAAATTTGGGGGGGGGGGGAAGGGGTGGTGTTCGAGAGCTGGATGGGATAGTAGCATCTGTATATTATATCAAATTTACGGTTATTCACTGTCCTGAATTGTGAACACTTGAAGCTATGCCAGTCCGAATCGATTCGGCAATGTCAGTCGGTCCACAAAATTTAAAGGGATTCTAATATACAACTATTTATTTGTCCGTTTATTTGTTATTGAGAAGCCCGCGCTTCGCGCTGGTCCCACTAGTTCAGCCGACTTCAAATTTGTCGGTTAATGAGCTACACCTAAATATTTAATACATCACCTAAATATTTAGACGAGTAAAATATTATGAAGGCCTAATATCATTTCATCAATGGTCTCTTATGCACAGTCGACGATCTGATGATGATTTACACAGTGTCCACGTGACAACAATGTCGTGATGTTATCAGATCACCGTAGGTCAAACATGTTGCGTTTTATTGTGTAAACATTGAAAGTCGTGAGCAAATAACAATTTCATGCATAAAACTTGCATTGAAGTATACAAACGAAATAAAAGTGACATATTGTAGGTTTTTCAACCAATATTGTAGTCTTAAGTCAATAGGCCTACAACCTCCTTTATTTTTAAAAGCACTTCCCATTCTCTAAAGGACCCAAGTGTGTTTCCATTGGAATGACCATAAAAAACATACACACATACTTACTCAGGTTTGTTGACCCCGTAAATCGAAGACTTTTTTTTGTTCTTCCGTTGTTTGGGCTTGTGCCCAGTGGTTTCCTACGGGAATGCGAAGCGAGGACGTCCTCGCTCCGTCAAAACACCAGGATCCATTTTGTCCCAGGCCTCGGGTTCAATGGGTATATAGACACCCATTACATGCACCGTACGCAGTTGTAGCTACGGAGCAACGCGCAGCCCGTAACAGCAGTGAACAAAATCCCGTAAAATCCATGGATTTCGGGTTGTTTGCTCACATATTGGTCAATTCTTAACGAATTTTGTTTACTATTATTTTGTCGAGGTTGAAGATGAAATCGAAACCCTTTCCCGTGCAAACTTCGCGAGGTTTAATGTAGAACTCAGTGAGGAGATCCAACAACATACAGACAGACAGACAGACACCACTTGGCAATTTATATGGAGATTTGTTGGAATTATAAAGATATGCATCGACTATCATTTTTACCACTTCAACACTGGCGATCAAGATTCTCTAACACGAACAAGTGCGTGGTTTCAAGATGCACAGCTTCAAATGTACACCTGATGAAAAGTATGAAAATAACAGTATGAAAAGCATGTGAAAGGCTTACATTCAAACAAGTATACAATCTATAAATAAATTGTATAAATTCACTTACACTGCAAAAACTGGGGTGTTAATTTGATTCTCTTGGTATCTATATATGACAACACCAACATGGTGTTAATTTTACCAACGATAAAGCAATGGGGATAACTAACACCATGTCGGTGTTGTCACATCTAGATACCGAGAGAATCAATTTAACACCCCAGTTTTTGCAGTGTAGAAGAGAACAGCGATTAGTTTCGAACCTTCTTCAAAGACGCGTGTCTTACAGAAGTAACATCAGACGTTGAAGAAAACGAATCAGATTTTAGCGTTTCGTCTGAAAAATCTTGAATCTATGTTGATTTCGTATTACCAACCAAATTAAAAATGTCCTCGGGGTGTCAAAATGTGCTTGTTATCGGGCACTTGTATTTTGTTTCAAACAAATACATCGTTTGTTGCAATCTACAGAGGTAAAATTGATTTGAATTTCCGTGTGTAGAGTTCGTATTTGGTTTCATTCAATGATCTGTGTAATAAGCCTATGTCATAACATGCGTGGCGCCACGTTTAACTAAAATCTATACACACACACACCCAAATTATATACTTAACGACAGTAGTCTTCCACAATGAAGATAGGATGAAATCTATCCACAACATGGCATCGTTGTACGGCCCATGGAGAACGAACCTCGCGTCAAACTTTCCAAATTCTATTTCCAATTTGTAGGGGTGGTAAAAATAGTTTATGCATTATTTTACATTTCCAATGCAGAATGTACCCCAAGGTGCACTGAAATGCCCCACAATCAATATTTGCAGATGTGGTTCGATATTTGCAAAATACATTAAATTTGAAGATTGGTTGGGTGCTTTATTTGTGCTGACGTCCAACTTCGATCCATGTTATAAAAGAGACGTAAAATGCATCTATACATTAGGGGCTGTCCATAAGGTGGGAATTATTGCCACAGTGGCATCGGGTGGTTAGGATGGGGAGAAGGCCTGAACGTCTTCGATTTTGAACGAGCATTAAATGGAATGTAAGGCTAAACTGACCAGTAATATTGAAAAAAGGAGAAAAAAGGAAAATGCAGCATGAATTTGGGACGTTTTAATATAGTAGCTTAGGTCAAGTATTTGTCACAAGAATGCTGCCATCTTGAAGAAAGTTGACCGATAATCAGACCAATTTAATTTTGGAGGAAATAAACTTAAATCGTTAGTCTTGTATATGCACGTTCAGTTTAAGATTTGTTTTTCAAGAATGTTTTCAAACCTCGTCAATATGAGCAGGCGCTCTCGTATGCCATGCTTGGTGCATGAGGAGGAACTGTTTTGAAATGTTTATTTCGGCTCTCCAGCTTTCAAGATAAAATAAGCATGAAGCACCTCAGCCGGCGGACCTGTAGCTGTATCTTTTACCTTTATGTCCTATTCACCAACATTCCTCGAGGTGTTCTTACCTGCATCTTTGCTGGGACTGATCCTAATACTAACGTTACTTTGTGAATAGAACTTCCTGCAGAACCACAACACTGGATGTTCATTTTGACTACAATACCTTTGGGCTGGGGATCTTTTATCTGAATAACACGAATATCTCTGAGTTCTGACACGACACGTGTACCCTCCCCCCCCCCCCCCCCCCCCCCCACCTAAGGTGTGTTTTCATATGTTGCTTTGAGTACACAGGGCTACTGTGTACGCTGTCAAAACAGGTTTGGTTTATAGTTGTCTGAATGTCACCAATAATCGGGCTTGTTGATACTGTCGGGCTACTCAAACTCCCCTAACCTTGCGAAAATCACGAAGTGAGTAATTTGTTTGTGTAAGGAAAAATTACTTCTTGGAAATAAAATAGATTCTAGGACAAAATTAAATGAACCAACAACTCGGAATAGTATTCATCAAGTTCCGCGCAGAATAATTTCAACGTATCAATTTGAGCATCCAACCTTGTCTGAGTGAACAAAATACGAACATATTTGAAATCAAAATGCAGTTGCAAACGGACAAGCACTGCCATGGTTCGGCAGACAGGTTATGAGATTGTACCTTGGATGATACAAACGAGGAATTTGGCGCACAGAGTATGTAATGAGAAAGATACTTGGCTGTAGGGTCACTGCAGATTTGTCCTTTGAAAAAATAACAAGCAATTTCAAAATTTTCAAAATGACTGCCATTGCTTGTTATTCTACCTATATTTTGCAACGGATAAATTTGCGATGGCCCTATAGCTAAATATCTTTCTCACGACATACTCTGATTGTGTGCCAAATTCATTGCTTGATTCATCAGAGACACATTTCCCACAAGTATTTCCCCTGTCGGCCAAACTATCACAAGGTTTGTTTAAAAGGTAACATACAGGACTGATCGAGCTGACAGTGCAGTGTTCTTACTTTGTGTGTTTCAACATACAGGAACAAAATTAAACATGTAAGAATTTGGAACCAATCCATCTTCTGAGTAAGGAGAAAATAGTGAAAAGCCGTGCACACTTTCCAGCATGTAAACACATTCTCCTTAATTTCGATTGCTCCAATCGAAATTAAAAAATGGGGTCTTCAAATTTCATTTTCACGACATTGACAGTATTTCAGACAGAAATATTTCCATGGATGATTGGTACTGATATGAACTTCATAATAGGTCATCTTTCAGACTGATATTAATCAAATCATTTTTTTGTATGAATACCAATCCAGTAATCTGCCTTTAATCCATTTCTACATGTCCCAATGCTAGGTGCAATGCCTTCATCTGTCCCGTAAGCTCCTAGTGAGAAAAGACTCGTTGGCAATGATGAATCGACCAATGGTGTGAACTTGCTTAAACGAAGTGATTCATTACACGACGCCTGTACCACGTCCACATCAGTAAATCAAAAAGTAACTATGTATACAGTAGAGTTTGCAATTACGACGAGTACAAATAATAACTTATACCGGATACGGATATTGCACACACTGCGTATCTACCAACAATTAGGTATACTTAGGCGCTTATTATATCATTTTTAAGACAGGTTTTTGAAGTTCTCTTTTAATTATGAGACCCATTTAAGTGGCACCATGTAAGGGTTTACAAGATGCTGAACGAGTATTTTGATTCATCACTGGAAGACAACTACAACCATAGTATAATACATTTATCAAAAAGTTGATTTTCAACTTACGAATTGGGAATTCGTAAATGGTCATCATGACAAAGACTTACTTACCGGACCTGGCTTCTAGCTACAACTTTGACCATGCAACATTAACGGGACCATTTATTTTGTGACGTGAAAATGTAATGGTTTTACGTACAAGCATTACTAAGGGAATGAAAGAGTGGCGAAGAGGTCTTAATCGGCCGCTTAAAACCGTCAGTGTCGCGGCCCGTGTGATATGAAGGCCAAAACCGAAGTCGAGGGCCTTTATCACACGACCACAACACTCTAAGATTTTAAACGGCCGATGAAGACCGACTCACCACTCTTTTATTCCCATTCGTAAACGCCCGTTTATAAAGAAATAAAATGTAGAATTTTCAGAGAACGATACAGTTACAAACCTTGCTCTCTTTGCAATGACTTTTTGCTGTACGCAGGAGCCCAGCTTTGCACTATGAGTCTGTTTTTCGCCTCTTCATAGACGTTTTCTAGTGTTAGAGTATCAAAGCAGAAAACCAGACTAAAATAACCGGTCTTAAACAGCTCCGGCCGTGTTTTTATTGGCCGTTTAATACCAGGTAAACACGGTCATTTGACCACCTTTCAACCAATGGGAATGCCTAAATTGCCTTGGGTATTTAAAAATGGGTGATGAAGTAAAGCTTTGATTATATATCAGCCATGAAAACAAATAACTCTAAATACAATAACCGCAAATAACCAGATAACCATAACTATAACTAGCCTATAACCATGTGACTATAGCCATAAATGTAACTATAACCATAACTATGACCATAGCCATAGCCATATTTATAACTAAAACCATTAAATATGACTGTAGCCAAACAAATAACAATACCCATGACTATAGCCACACCTATAACCAGAACCATTAGATATGACTAATTAGTAATAGCCATAACTATAACTGTAACCATCCCTCTTTGAAGAATCTCCAGCAAGTGACAAATCTTGTTATTCCTCAAATCACGGCATCATTCGTCATGGCGACCCCCTCTTCTTCTTCTTTTCTTCAGCCTTCTTGTGGCTATGTATGTTTCGTTTTAATTAACCTGAGTGCTTTCAAGCATGACAACCAAGGAGTGTTTACATCTGTGTTTATGACGGACAGGTGTGAAGTGATAAATGAACTGTCATTTTGGCGCGCGAATATTTGTTCGGGCAATATTAAGGACGCCTGGCTTCAGTAGGATCATAAACTTGTCCCCTCCGACACCTTGTCAATTATCAGGGGGTTATTTTGTGGTCTGACGTGGCTTGAATGTGGGGGTTAATTTAAGGTGTTACTAACCACGTATGACGGTTACCATAAAAGTGTCCTGCAGTAACTGAAACCGCAATTTTAATTTACTCTTTACAACATTTGATAACATTCTACAAAGTTTTCTTTCAGTGTAACTCACAAGAACATTAAAGAAATATTAAGAAAACAGATTACTGTCGTTAACTAAGAGACGTTTTATATATATATATATTTATATCAAAACGAAGATATCTGTATAAACGAAGATATTTTTTGCATTCTAAAACGGAATATATAAATGTGTTTGTTTGTGGGTTTTTAAAAAAAATTACGTTTTTTTTATTTTGATTTTTTTTTACGTACCAGAACACGTATTTTTACAACAACAAAACTATATCTCTAGATAGTTACCTTTCAAACGCCATATGAACTGTTTCGCTCGGGGCTGTTACCCCATGAATGCCGATGAACCTTTACCAGCTCACTGCATCGCCTGAAGTTTTTTAAAAAGTGCCCCTTGCCGCTCATTTGCAAATATCGATCGTTCAACGGTTGAATTTTGTTGGCTGTTTTATCCAATGAACGCCGCTCCCTTACCCGCTTGAGTTCCCGCTTCAATTCAATAACTTGTTGGCTTTTCGTGCGACGGGACTGGAATCTTAAGTACGATGAGACGGCAGAATTTGTGGTGATTCTCAAGTTGTTGTTGTTTAGGTGGAGATGAAGGGATGATGATGAAGTGATGTCAGACTGAGGGGCGGCTCACGGCCCCCATCAACGAACTGTCACAAACTAAATCCTGCTTATTCGAGTACATTTTTAAAATATACTACGTCATCAGATTTTGGTAAAGGTAAATTCAAGTAAACACTGTTGTCTTAAATAATCACATCCAACCAAACTGTGAAAATTTCATGAAAATCTTGATTGAATTATTGATACTTCTGTGAACTTTATAACAACAAATAATCACTTTTTGCTTTTGATATTATCTTCAACCTTGAACCCTGAACTCTGAACCTTGGATCGTTTTTTGTTTTGTTTTTGTTTTGGTTTTTTGCTCAATGGAGATTGTTTTTATAGAATTTTTTGTATCTTGATTCAATAATTGGACGTGGTACCAGTAAAATGTGATGTGGAGAATTAACGCATGACAACGCTGTATCGGGTAATAATTATGTCCGTGTTGTGACAATGAACTCACCAATAGGGTTTAATTATTCGATTTGCAAAGCTCCACAGTCTGCCAAGGGGACTTTCAACAATCTTACGGTAAACCTTCGGTTGACATTTTTAAAGACAGTCCCTCATTGCGCCACGTAGCATTATGACAAAGTATTTTTCATAAACTACAAGTCTAGAGACGATATAACTTGAAACAGCACCTTTAAGTCAGAAGTCAGAAATATTTTTATCAGGACTTTGTAATCATAGCTATAGTAGCCGAACATTGTAACAGAAACATATTTTTTTAAACCAGGTACTATAACCAGGTAAACCAGGTAACATAACCAGGTAAACCCCTATACTCTGGAGTTATAGTGACTCAGACTGATTGGATTGCACCAAATAAAATCGTGTATTTATCAAGCGTTTGTGATGCTCTAATAAACAGACACTCTTACGCAAGGGAATAAGGACTTCTTATACCATTTACGGACAAAATTTTATTTGCAAGTTTACTGTGATCACTCTGTTTGTTTGGTCTTGCAGACACCAGCTATTATTATGCTAATATACACATTCAATTGTGTGCATAATTAAAACAATTAACAACAACAACAGCAACAGCCATGCAGCAGCAACAACAACAACACCAACACCACCACCACCACCACCACCTACACCTACAACAACAACAATAACAACAACAACAACAACACAATAACAAAAACAACAACAACAACTCCGCCTATACTGCGACTGCAACAACAACCAGTTGCAACCAACTAGTAGTGTGTGTAAATTTCCCGTGCACATCTTGTGTGCACAGCGTAGATCTGGAACTCATAAATGTTTGTTTAATTTATAACATCTTGTATCCGCTTGAACCATTATCGAGTACGCCGCGTAGGGAATCACTACAGCAACGCTATAAATTACGAATTCCGGTGATTTTTTCATAGCTTTATTTTTACCCAATCTGAAACAAACTTCATTCAAACACAACATCCAGGATGATTCTCATGAAGAAGAAAAACCATGCCACTTTACAACATAAAAGCCTTGTTAAGCTTCGTGTGCTTTAAATAATTGAATAAAAGCGATGTGCACTTTCAGTCACTCCCGTCAAAAAGCGAAAAAGTCGAAGATGAAGAAACGCTACGGTATGAGCGAGATTTCGAGTGCATTTTGTGAGGGTTTTATCGCGCTGTAGCCTTGACATCCTCGATTCTGCATAAAATGCAAAATAAATGGACGCAGTCACTTGGGGCCTAAATTGGTTTGATGGAGTGGGTACCAGGCCCTAACAGTGATCACGCTAATAGAATTAGTGGTAACAAGAATCGCCCCCAGAGCATAAAATTGCATCTTTCGGTTAGGGTGTGACGTTTCGGCTTGTGCGGCGGTGACGTCAGTAAGTGGAGTCAGGGAGGCGAATTTTAACCGCAGGAAGTGGCG
Source organism: Marthasterias glacialis (assembly GCA_911728455.2). NCBI lineage: Eukaryota > Metazoa > Echinodermata > Asteroidea > Forcipulatida > Asteriidae > Marthasterias > Marthasterias glacialis. The sequence continues at coordinate 16,139,439 of OU452223.1, forward strand.
AGGGCATGTCGTTTTCCATACAATAGTTGGTTTGAGTCGTATTAGTAGGACTTGTTGTACACGTTCAGATAATGTAATCGATTCCTCCCAGGTAAAAGTTACCAAGGAAATCCTTTTAGGAAAGGTACAACGTCGGCCACCACATTTAGCCCAAAGGGATGCACGGTTTACTAACCCAATTACGAACAAATTTCATGACGTTTTGGCTGGTATCCTCTTTTGGGGAAAAATATATGTCCACTCACTTAACGCAGACCGAACTAGTTCTATTTAGCCTCAGACAGGGCAGAAACGAAGAGTAAATATTTTAAAACAGCCCGCCCTCTTTTGAGCAAAACCACCCTTTGTTGGAGTTCGGCTATTGTTTCTAAAGGCGTCCCGGGAGGAAAATGAACTGCATTGAATGATGAAAAAAAAATCAAAATTGCGACTGCATTATGTCATTATTGGTGGTGATGAAGGGTATTTTGCCTAAAGGGCGGGAGCACCCCACCCCCGCCCTGGGCAGAATATGTTCACTTGGTCAGTGTTCATCAAAAGCCACCCCCACACACGCCCCCACCCACCACCACCACCACCACCACCTCCAAAAACCAAAGCAAGTAACTCTATCGACTCACACCTGATTTTCGTAGAATACATCAGAGTTAACATCATCTTAAAAAAAAACTTTAAAAAAACTTATATTCTCCCTGGGGAGGAGGTTGTTGGCTGACATGGATATCAAATTCATGGATAATCCGATCCACTGATAGTGAGAGCTTGGAAGTGTTCGACTATAAGAGTGCGGTACATATCTTGATAATGATCGAAAAAGCAGATGAATAATTTGTACCCTGAACGCTTACTACGATCACCTAAATCAGCAACACCCTTGTGATTCCATCTGAAATAAACTGTGGTTTTCGGGTAGAATTGTCTTCCCGGTACTCGATTTTTATTTCTATTCACTAAATCAAAATAAGTCTTTTTGAACGTGCACAACCTCACTATCAAAACATAAACCATCATGCGGTGTTTCATAATCAAAAGCAACTATCCACCTGTTTGCTTGCTATGTTGATAAGTTTTGTTACGGGCTGGATAGACGGTGTTTGAAGTTGCAAACTGAATGACGTGCGTGAATAAATGTACTCTCTTCCCAAAACCAATGATGTATTTCCCTTTAAAGCCTCAGCTCAACATTGGTAAGAAGAAAAACATAAATGTTCACAGATTAACATATACCTAACATGGTATAAAGATAATGATGGTAGAAAAGTTTCCTTGAAATATTTCTGCCTGAAGTGTTTAAATAATAAATGAAACAAGATCCAAAATTAGTTTTCGTCTGAGTGAAACGAAGACCCTGCCTATAGGAATGTATTTTTACCGTTTCCTCGCAAATGAAACAACGAAATGAGCTGTCATTTTCACAGGTTGGTTTTATTACATATATCTTGATTTGTGCAAAGAATGGAAGCATTTACTGTCGGTTTACCAATGTTGAGCTGGGGCTTTAAGCTAAAATAACAATCTCTCCACCTGAGGCTCTATAACCTCTTCCACCCGAGAGGGTGATACGTATCGCTGCAATGTAACATCTACGCCACATAACGAAGTTATCGAACTTTAATTTGATACATAATTTGGGACAAGATTGATTAATTGCCTGGAAGGGAACGTTCATCATTTGTTTTGAGGAGGAGTAAAATCATCCCATGCTCTATAGTTTTCATGAAACACGCCATCCAACCAACCGGTTAAGCATTTCATCAATATCGACAGTCTAATTTTAATGAAAATAATGAGAAATATATGTTTTGTCAGCGATATTGTAGAAGTTCTTAAAGGCTTATTTTCGATTGCGATACTCAAAATAAGTGGCGGAGATGTGTTTAGGTCTTCAGTTTAGGGACTCAGTTTTGTTTCCTGTTTTATTTCCCAGACGGAAATGTTTCTCTGGACTGTCTAAATGTACTTTGTAGTGAAACTAATTTAAGAAGACAAACATTTATCATACTTTGTATTTAACTTTATTTACCCTTAATAACACTGAATTTGATACTGGTGGTGTTTCCATGGTTTATATTGTTGACGCTAAAAACACCTCTCTTTGTCGTGTACACGTACTCTGAGACTTATACTTTGATTTCGAGATTGGAAAAATGCTTTGTCAGCGGAACTGTGATGAGCTCACGATTCAGTTTCTTTCGAGCATCACGGAGAAGGAAAATGACTCCAATTGTAATACGTAATATATATGCCTCTAATATTCCACATTATTGATTTAGTTTCGAATGGGACAGCTGAGAGGAGAGACACTACCAGGGGCGGTTTGCCTCCGTCTATGCCTTTGTCATCAGAGCGGACTTCTTGTTATAAACCAAAACCGATAGAAGTCAGAATTGAGTTCCAAATATTATTTGAAACTCGGTCGTACACAAATCCCACTGAGGAACAAACAAAAATGTCGCTGCGATCCGATTTGCTGAAGAGAATGCGGGCACATACTGCCGTATTCCTTTCAAGAGATATGATGATTAGGCATTCAGAGTTTGGAAATGCCATCCAGACAGGGCTGAATTCCCCTCTCGTCTGTGGTCCGTTTTGTGTGTTAAATTGTTATATGGGTGGATTTCAGTGGGGGTATTATTTTTTAGAAAATTAATGGTACTGCTTCAGTTGGTAACAAAGACGACTCTATTATTGATACTCCTATATGCTTTACAGGCTTTGGTTGAACAATTGTGTTCTTCTTTCAATCAAATTTAGTCGGGAAATAAGTCTGTCCCCTTTTGGGACTAATGAAGTACATTATATACATTGCTGTTGTGCACGTGGACCACTCGGTGTAAGTTATATGAGTTGTCTTGCTGTCGTTACGCTGATGTTACTGAAAATTGTGTAGTGTACGAGTTTCTTATCTAGGTATAAATGCTGCTTTTGCAAGTGCATGTTGTTTTCTATTACTTTTGATAGTATGTTGCAGACGACAATGTGAGAAAAAAAAATCTATAGGAAAGAAACCATGAAACTGTTTACAAAACCAACCTTAAAAGTCTTATGGTCAGACTTTTGAAAGCGTTATTTTTATGAACTTGAGTCAAACTTGGTTCAAATTGTTCATAGTATAAATTATTTCTGTTTTGATATCTAGCCATATTCAAGAAAATTTTCACACCCCACTTTTTTCGATTTTTATGGACGTTCAAAAAAGACGCCGACAAGCAAGCGGTTGTTGCTGCTGTTGCTGTTGCTGTTGTTGCTGCTGCTGATGCTGCTGCTGCTGTTGATGTTGTTGCTGCTGTTGATGTTGCTGTTGCTGTTGTTGTTGTTGTTGTTGTTGTTGTTGTTGTTGTTGTTGTTGTTGCTGTTGCTGTTGCTGTTGCTGTTGCTGTTGCTGTTGCTGTTGCTGTTGCTGTTGCTGTTGCTGTTGCTGTTGCTGTTGCTGTTGCTGTTGCTGTTGTTTTTGTTGCTGATTGTCACACCTCTAAGTTTGCTACAATGAATCTCATCACTAAAAGTAGTTTGAGTAGTAATTGTGCACTCTCTTTTCTATTTTGAGCGGTTACTAAAATCGAGGGAATGCTCGACCGTGTGGGGGGCGAGGAGGGGAAGGCGTGGGAAGGGGGATATTAAAAACAAAATATCAAAGATGCGGAAGAAAATTTTTAAAGGGATAGTATATCAATGGGAGATTTGATATTAACACCAAAGAAAAAAAAGACAAGATAGTAGGACTTAAAGAGTTTACAGGAAGGCCTCAAGTGGAAAATAGGTTCATCTTTAAAGTAGTCTACACCAATTTCAAAATGTCAAATCGATCTTTAGATGCGTATTATATTTGTATTTGCATTTGTCCCCAGAAACCTTTCACAGGAGAAAACATTTTTACACCAAAGTCCATGCGTCTAATTATAATCTATTGTGTACACCCTGATAATCGGCGTAAATGTCAAAAATATATCATACAGAAAACATAAATCTAACATGTGGGGGCTATACTTTTATGACAACAACTATGCGTTGTGTAGCCTCCTGGTTTGAATATGTTTGAGACAGTTTTAAGGCTTTGTATAGTGTGGATGGTGTATACGAGAAGTGAATATATATATATAAATATTGTTCAGGTGAAAACATTTATTTACATTTAATTCTTGAAAGGAGTGTTGAGTTTCGTTTGGTCTCGACGTTTCGAGCCGTGTGTTAGCTATTTTGATGACAACTTAATAGGCCTACAGTGTTTCATAATTGCACGGTAACTATTTTTCCAGTAATAGGTGTTTTGAAGGTACAACAAAAGACCATCGTATAACGAAGTGATTTAAATCGAAGTTTCGTATAGTATGACTTATTAAGGCTGCTTTCTGTAGTCTTCGGTTCAGAATTAAACATCAAACACCCACTCCAGCAATGACTTCCATCTCAGTGAGCTGATTTTATTAGTCTCCTTTCAAAACGTACAATGGAGGAAAAGCAATAATAAACCAATATTCCAGTTTCTCACATTAAGTGGGCTAATTAATCAATAACTTCACAGTTCTATGATCATAGATTCGGGCGGTATTTTCCATTAATAACAAGCAGCCTTTGGTCATGGTTGCTCTGCTTGTGACCAGGGAGAACAGGGTACCAATCATTTTGTTTTTAGTACCCACGGAATACACCCACGTTAGCTTTCCTAATCTTTGTTGTTTCTATCCTTTACAACGAAATCGTATTAAAAGTGCCTGTAAATGAATTCATACGAATTCCAGTAAGATCTGTCTTGGTTTAAATTTTCCTGTGTTCAGCTTAATTAGGCAGCCAACTACTCGCTGTAATTGACTCATTGGAATGATCATCTATAGCTTTACCGAGGGATACAATCAATTTTTCATTAGCATTTAGACGCTAAATTATTTCACACAAACATATAATACACTGAAGTGGCAGTTTAATACAAGACTTACAGTCCACAGAAATAACGCCAGACTCAACTCGTTCTCCGAGATTATTTCAGTTCAATGCTATTCAAGACGAGTATCAAATGAAAAAATCCAAACAGTTTTAATACCCACTGTATGGTTTTTCCCTGAACATTTTCTCGTATTTTTGGATCATAACCAATGGTGCGATGAAAATGGTTTGAGGAATTTATCATATTTTTCGGGTTGGCTTAGGCCATGTTCGCACAAGGACACTTTGTCGACTTGTGGTTGATACTAACTGATACTCATGCTAAAAAGACGTGTTGGGTACCAGGCAACATCGACCTCTAGTTGATAAATGGTCCCTGTGCGAACTTGGCATGTGGTTCCTTACCCTTCATTTCACCTCTGTGGACCCCGGTTCGAATTCCGCCTTGGACCGGGGCCTAGCATGTGGATTGGGTTTTCCCAATTTTGATTTTCCTTTTTATTTGATGATATATGTTCCCAGTACCAGCGAAACCGAGGGAGCCAGTGACCACTGGATACTGAGGGTACATGAAAGTATCAATAGAGTCAATAAGCAATAAGTCAATAAGTCTCTTTTCATGGAGTAAGCAGAACATTATATGTTTATTTTCTTTCCTGCAATCATATCTAAAAATGTACAGTAGTCTGTATAGAAAGAAGGTTACTAGATATAACTATCAATTTTGATAAATACTGATTGCGATTGGTCGTCTGGAAACATATCTATAATAATTTCTTTGAAAATTCAAATAATCGTAAAATAATATAAATTTTAATTCCCCCGATGCAAATATTAACATCTACGTAAAATAATACTTAATACGTTTTCTGTTGTCACAAAGAATTAAACAATTAATGTTCTTTATCATGTCCAAAAGACCGATTTGTGAAAACGGTCCAAATTTAGACCCCACATAGTACGATGGTATAACAGGTGTAATGGTTAACCCAATACAAGAATCATCGTAGATTCTGAATCAATACAGAAAAATGTAGGTTGATATTTTGTATCGTCGTTATTATACGTCATGTGGATATTACATCTCAAGCAACCAGAATGTCGATTATTTATGTAGCCCATTAATGATGGCCCTTAAATCTTCACTAATTCTCCCAGTTGCGCGTCAACACCTTCCTCTGCAATGAACCCACCTTGTTCCATCCTCTTTATCCCTTTCACGCACTCATGCCTATATTTAAAGACATGGATTATTTTTGTTTCCGATATCTCCCTCTTTGATGCCTCAGCCCCCCTTTTTTCTCCCCCTCTCTGTCTCTTCCCCTCGGCATCTCTCTTAACAACTGATCCAGGGCTTCCTACCCCCCCCCCCCCGATTTCCTCCACACTCCTCCCCTCCTTTACTTCACCTGGCCTCACAACCTCTTTAATCCACCGATCTGGGGCAATCTCTAACCCCTCACTAAACACCGCCCACAAATAACTCCGCAAATTCATCATCGACGGACTCGAAAACGTCGTCCCGAGTATTCGCCCAATAATAATCTCCTCTGTGTACGGACGTCCTCAAGTATTAATTTTCTGGCTTTATTACCACGGCAAATATCCTGAAGACTTTGAGCATGTGTCTCGGAGTGATGGAGGGGGGAATCTGTTGATCGGAAATAGGGCTCAGTAGCTGGTTAACGGTTGGCCAAACGGTAAATTGATAAATGAGGGGGCTTTCTGACAAAGGAATAGAGAAAAGTCACGTGGGTAAAACGAGAGTTGATTTTGTTTCGTTGCATGCATTGTGGAACGGATGACCCCTATTTGACGAGGTAGACCTTTGTGGCAAACAAACTTGTTTAATAGCTGAACCCCTGTTTACCATGAACATATTCTTCGTATTTTTTAGGTTGCTAATTGGGGGAAAATTGATAGAACTTGGTATCATTCGTAGAAATCATACTTCTGAAATAGTAATTTTGGAGGGTCAAATTTTGAGAATACATTAATATTTCTGTAACTTTACAAGAAGTTCAAAATATATTTTCTTTTCTCTTTTTTTTTTTTTTCTCCGAAAAGAGCACTGATGCCAGATAAAAATTTTGGAGGCTATTTTTTTTCCAAATTGTTACGTGGAATCTGGAAAATTTGAATGAACGCCCTCAAGAGAAAAACAAAATTACAAGCCACTGCTTTATATCTACGACCTCTGACAGTAATTTGAATGATCCAATGTCACGATGTGTATCCGAATAACAGATAAAGGGAGACTCAAGAGATAGATTCACATGGTTATTTTTGTTCAGACCAGAATTCAGAGGCGGTAGTTCAAAAGGAGCATTCATCACAAACTGTTTCCCCGTCAACAAGGGCCTGCGACCTTTCGGATTGAAGTATTCGCGCGTGTGGATGTTTGGAAAATAAAGTGGCGATTTTGTAATTCAAATGAAGATTGGACAAGATTAAATGTAAACACTGACCATTGTCAATCTGCTGATTGCACCTGTATTATTATGACATTATTTAATTCTTCCTGAGGTGCTACCATTATTGGTCGGTAAAATGAAATGCAGAATCTCATTTCAGACAAGAGCCTTGTGTCATGATTGGTTTACCGGGGTATATGTCCCTAAAGAGTGTCAGTCTTGCGTGTAATCTGTAATCGAACGTTCAGTCTCGGTTTTTTTTTTTTTTTTTTTTTTTTTTTTTATATTTCATGTATTTATTTGTTTTTTATATCCTAGAGAATTCAATTTGAAATCTTGAAAAAGTAAATAACTTTATTGTCTTTCGTGCATGGTTTCCATCTTTTCAAGTATTTTTTAAGGGTTTAATGCTAACTTCTTTGAGGGAAAAGGGGAATAATCATGCGCAATTTCAAAAGAATCATCACTTCGATGATCTATTTCAAAATGTGAAAATATTGAAATATATATTCAAGTCTTGAGCAGATTTTGTCGTCTTCTCAAAGTCTGTCGGGTTGAGATTACTATTTCCCAGGTTAGCGGAAGAACCCACCGCGATAAAACTAGGTCAGTATACGAGTACAACTTGTCACAAAGTCGTGAATTGCTCACGTTTACACTTCGATTTTATTTCATCTTCTCATATTCATTTCATTTTTCCCCATATCGATTGGAGACCTTTCCGACTCGCATTTTTTGTTCTTCTTTTAGAGTTTACGACGTGCTGATATCTGAATTGCACTTTATTTTACGGCAACCAGTTTGTTTGTCCGTGGTTTGTCTGCTCAAAAATTCATAAATTTGGGTCTTTGAGTCACTACCGAATTGTTTGACATTTTGACATGATCGACAAAAAAAATTAGGACTCTAGTAATCGACACCACCTACAAAAAGCATATTATAATTATTGGCAAATAGATAAACGATAAAAATAAACGATTGTTATGTCTCAATAGTAGTTCTTATAGATTTGATGGGCCTACCAATTGTCTCTAGAATTGTTTCTGTCTGTTGAAATTTTCAGAAGTATGTTGTGTTTAAGTTAATGCATGATAGAAAACTACGAATTGAAGTCTTCGAAAACAAATGATTTATCCTGGTGAAAGTGTGTGTGTGGGGGGGGGGGGGTCGTGATTTGTAAGACAATCAAACCAACCATTCAACTTCAATCTGCAAAGGGTTATTGTTCTGATTTGCCGACTTCCCTCCTCCCCCCCCCCCCCCCCCCCCCCACCCACAGTCTTGGGAATTTTCAACGGACATTAAGACTCCGGTTGCCCAGCGGCCCCACTTGACTCAAAAGACACGCTCAGCGAGCCACGCGGGATTTCATTTTGTGCCATTTGGAGGGAGGGGCGCTTGATTCGACAATCAAATTGGAAATTAATATGGGGGAGATGCCGTCCCCCACCTCCACCACTACGATCACCAACAACTAGCCCCTGGACATGTTCACCTATAAGTGTTAAAGGTGAAGAATGTTCTATAAGACACTAGAGCATAGGTTAATCACAATTCTGTGTTGGATTGCAGTGTTTATGTCATGATGGAGTTTGGTGACGATCAGAACAAGAACATAAAAGCGAAGCCTTCTCTCAGTAAATGAGTGAAAACCACTCTTTTTGTCCGCCATACCACTCTTGCAAGGAGCCATATGGCGGACAACTCTTTTAAGAGTGAAAACAAATGTATTTTCACTAGATTCAGAGTGAAATTCACTCCACTTCCACTCAAAAAAGAGTGGTGAAGAGTGAGTTTCACTCTCAAAAGAGCCAAACTGATACCACTCTGGCACTCTTTTTAATTTTAAAGGGCGATACTTGTTATATAAATCTGAGCAGTAAATCCAAATCACGAACCTGAACAAGTAATTCAACCTCAAATGCTTTCATTTGATAACGGACAATAAGGGGCACTTTCAATCAGATGACCCACAGCAACCATGCTCCCCTACCCAGTCCACCTCGACTATTGACCACGCCATGGATGCTCCATTGCTTGATGAGGTAGCGACTCGTAAGCGTTGCCATGACGACTGACGGTCAATGGCATCACACGTAGACAGTTATACATGACCGCAACAGAATGAGCAGTTTTGCTATTACTACAAAGTCGTACCTCATTTGATTAAAGAGAGTAAAAGAACACTGAAAGATGTACTTTTGCCAACGAATAATAAATGTTGTACCTTGTTTTCACTCGTAGAGAGTAACCATAATAATGAGAGTAGTTTTGACAACATTACAATGCCATACCTTATCTTGATTCGAGGATAGTATAAGATATAGAATCAGGTTTTACCAACGTTATGTTATGCTGTACATTTGTATAACCATTACCAATGCGGAACGTACCTTATCTTCATTCAAGGAAAACAAAATACGTGAAGTACTTTTGTTGACATAACAACATTATAATATTGCCAACATTATAACCAATTGCTTGTTTTAATGATTGATTATTTTTTATGTTTGCCTTCTCCTTTTTCCACAGATGTCCTCCGTTTAAATCTGCCTCGTTCACTAATTAATTTTCCCCTCCTTTGATTTTTTTCTTTTGTGTTTCCAACCTCTCCTGGTAAAACCATGCAGCCTCTTTCCTCACCCTCCCCCCCCCCCCCACACACACACCCGTTTTTAATCCCTTGCATCTTCTGACTGCTTCCTGCCTCTCTCTTTTTCGCTTCGTTCTACTTGACTGCTTGTGTTACTCCAGTATACTTGTATGTGTGTGTTGTGTTGTTTCAGAAAGACTCTGCTCGGGTCGAAACGTGAGGCCATCAACAAGTTTTGCATTTAAACAGTAGGTTCTTTTGGTTGGTAAGCAGTTTGCAACAGCTAATTTTATGTTTTCACTTATTCAAATACGCCAACAGTTTGAAGTAAATAACAAGATGAGAGATAGGAGACAACACTTTTCTTGATTCACAAGGATAGATCTAAGCAGCAGTTTTGTGCCGGCATTACTACCAATAACGTACCTTACTTTGATTCTATAAGGGAGAGAGGTGACATGCCTCACAGAAGCAGTTTTTGCAAATTATTTCCATTGCACTGGACAGTACTGTGAGCCGAATGAAGATGTGCTCCGTCATCATCATCCAAAACAAATATCTGTTGCGTTATTACACATACTAGATCAATAGTTCAACGTTTATGGGGGTCAATAGAGAAGAGCTGGGGGCAAACATCGGGGAAGAAGTCTCCCCATTGCCTCCACTGTTAAGACGAGCTGGCATATAGTAAAGAATCTTAAAGGAGACGGTTGTGTTGACACTTTTTTTACCGTATAACGCTGGAAAATCTAGTCAATACATAACTTAACAATCAGTAAAAGGCAGAATTGAATTGAACTGTTCATTTGCTCTGTTCAAGCTATATCACCTGATTTTTTTGCCGAAGAGGAAAAAAATGAATAAATGTTTACAGAATCGATGATGTTGTTTGAAAACAAAATAACTCAACACATAAAAAATATTTCGCATATGCCACGCACAGTGCACAAAATTTATTAACAAGAAAAAAGTCCGTCTGGCTACTGGTCCGTGAGACAAACTTCAAAACAGATCGTGTGATGCATCTTTAAGAACTACAAAGTATACATCATTGCTCATTTGAATATGAAATAAAATCGCACTGCCAATTTTGAATTAAATTTTTTTTATTATGTCAACTCTGCACCCTCTCTCAATTGTGAACACTTTTATTTCAAATATTGTGGGGGTTTTTATTATGAGTGTTCGTATATCGTTGATTCGAAAATGTTAACGTTGCCCTTTTTGTACAATGTTGAGATTTACTTTTTATAAATTGTTGGTTTGAAATGTCCACTTTGTCTTTAAATTCTGAAATGGAGGGCTCCAGTTTGTTCGAGGATGAGCGACTACCAGGAGTCTGTCTTCCTTTGCAGGATTGGAATTAGTGTATGATGAACAATGCTGACTAACTTCTGATCAAGATGTATACAGAAGCGTTGTGGAGTTAATAACGCCGAGAAGCCATGCTGTCTGGCTTGAAATTTCCCTCCAAAACTACCAGAAAGTTAGAAGAGTTGGTTGATACATGTTTATGGATGATTAAAGAGACTGTGTCGCCATGATTAAAGCAGGCCTGCGGCTGTGCGTGGAAAGATGAACTCTCACCCAGATACTACACATGCGTGCGCTTGCGGTCAAACTGTGATGTGACCACTGATCTCCATTAATACAGCATTAACGGAGATCAATGTATGTGACCGCCGGCGCGCACGCGCGTGTACTGGGTTATTCTATTTACTGTTATAATCATGAGGACACAGCCCCTTTAAAGGTATACAACAATATTATATTTGTTTCTAATGGTACGGGTATGCATAGCTTACGTTTGTATGAACTATGATAGGATTACAAATCTGCAGCCAAACAAAAGCCAGAAACACGGAACAAACCCTTTTTCCTCTTAAAAATAAGTGTACTGTGTTCTTTTACGTGCCTTAAAAAGGCCTTGACGGACGGGGCAATTTTTATAGGTAACTTGGAAACAACCAACTGTACTGCATGCAAAAGAAGCATTTTGGTAGTACAACATTATTTGTATACACTATCTTACTGCCCCCAATAAAATGATGTGGAAAATTAACACGTGAATGTTTTTTTTCTTCTTCTTCTTCTTGGCGATTGCATGGAACTGGTTGCCGATGAAGTGCCCCGTTTGACAGGGCCCTACGTACGGATACGGTTTTACCTCGCATCCGGCGGAAGACAAAGCATTTATGGTTATTAATGTGTTGCTCAGGGACACATTTTTAAGTGTTATGACCGGGACTCACACCCACTTATACAGCTTGAGTCTTCTGCACTAGGACTGCTCGGACATGACAGTAGTTTTCACCATCATACAACATTATTCCAGTAAATGATCCCTATTTCAGGAAAAAATAGTGTTGATACAGCAAATCAAAATCACAAAGTTTTTGGGGAGAACTAAAACATAAACTCAAATGGGTATATGTAGGTAAATACGTCATGGGGGATTTTTACAATATTTTTCTTCTTCAAATTATATGTAGATGGACCTCCAGATGCACTATTTTATGACACTCTGGATTGTTGCCAATTCTCTAGAAATTAAACACCTCGGGTTAAAATCTAAACTAACACCGTCTTTGTCAGGCGCCCTGGGTACGGAGGCAGTCGTGACGAGTAAGTGATTTTTGATGGCACCATAAAAGGAGTCCGACTATTTTGGCATTCTTTGTCTTGGCGAAAAAAGGGATTCCTCCATGTTTAAAGGTCAAGAATCACTTTTCAGTGGTGAGACTTTGCTGTGATCATTGATTGTTATTGGTCTGATTGGTTGAGCTCCGAGCACCATCAGATAGCACGGCCACTTTAACTATAGTCTTACGTCACTCTCGTACCTATGACAACAATGTGGGGGATGAGCTAAAATAACATCAGCCTCGGATATTTTCTTTCTGCGGCTACGGCAACCAGAAATTAGTCTTTGACAAACTTCCGTTCGGTGACGTGTTTTAACAAGAAGTAAAAATAACACCATTACCAAACTATCGCCAAGGGAAAACCATGACAATGTGTGTGGGTGCAAGTAGCCTGTAAAATTCTCTGATACATTTAAATACTTTAATGATTGTGAAAATTGTTTCAAATGACCTGGAGTGAAAATGCAATCTAAAATTAAGGACGGAATAACTGGTATTAAGTCTGTGGACTGAGCATTTTCTTGACGCAGCTCAATCGTTTCGATCAAAAAAAAAACGACACAACCCCGAACCTAGCGATTGTTGAAATCGGTAGAGGGCGCGCTGTCATTGCAGCAGAGGCAGAATTGTTGGTCAAAGGTTTTAGGAAAATAAAAGTGAAGACATCCAGTTGATGTGATGTAGCGTTCATGTATTTTGATATTACGGAAGATTTAAGATCAATCTTATGCCAGTTACAAAAACAAAGTTGTACTGAATTATAAACGTAATGAAAAAGCTGAAATCTCGTTTTATTTATGCCAAGCCCATGAATATTAATTATGTTTTGTATTACTTTATTTTGAGGTTTCGGCCATCAGCAGAAACCGCCTTTGTTTTGGTCCAGATTTATCATTTTATTGTTATTGCAATAACAATAAAATGTTATTATTTTATGATATCGCAGCATGCAAAAGAAAGAGCACATTTCTCTTTGTGCCGGTAACTCCTCGAGTCAGAAAGCTCCTCAAAACAGGCATTCAATGTCACTTAATGAGTAAGAGATTGTTTTTTTTTTTTTGCCAATTGCAATAAAAAAGATAACCATTCAATTTAACAATTCAATCGACAGCATTCAAATTCGCAGCAGCTTTTCGCAGCGTGCAATTTGGTCAATTCGTTTGTGGGGCAAGCATTTTGTGGAATTGTATACAGCTAAATCGACACTTTGTTGATCTTTTAAAACGCGGCCTCTCCTTTGGATTTTAAACGGTACAAAAAATGGTTCACATATTGTATGAGAATCATGTTCCTGATGTTCTTCGAAAACTATCGCTGTTATAAGTACAACTCTAAACTGAAGGAAATGTGAAGAAATTCACGTAGTGGTATAACCATAGTCAAAAGTACGTGCTAGATGGTTAAGAAAACACATGAATGGAGAATAAAAGACCCGTATAAAAACAACGACACAAAGCTTCTTGAAACTGTCCATTGTATCCTTTGTTTTCCTTAAGTTAATTAAGCTAGATAAGTAAGAAACAAAGAAACAAATAGATAAATAACAATTCCTAGGTTTGCATTTGTTTCGATGTTGTTTTTGTTTGATGCTCATTTTGCGAATTGATTGTCGTAAAACGAAAACGAAATTTCATATGGCTAAAAGAACGACTTTTAAATGTATAGTTGAATAATTATAATGCTATTTAAATTCGATTGCCTCAAATTGACGGTTTCAGCTGCAGGGGCAAAATCATTTTAACCCTATCAGGACCGGGGGTGCACAATGTCCCCCGTCATATTTTTGACCGTAATTTTTTAACGCTGCGTTCGATTACCACCAAACTTTCTGACTTTTCCCAATATTATTCCAGGGTCGATTTGCGAAAAAAGAATTTTGCTACCGAGGTCAAATGTTACCATGACCACCGTTTGTTTGACCCTTGTGTCCAACGTTTTAACGTTTTTAGTGATGGTAAATTCATTATGTTGAGTATGTCAAAATAAACAAGATTTCAAAGTTCTTTAGAATTTTGACAACAGATACGGAAATCATGGGCAAAATACGAGTTTTTACTAAAAGTTTATAAAATCTACAAAAGAAAAATGTTTTTTTTTACTGTTTTTGTCATCGTGTACAACTTGGTGGCAAGGTTCACAAAAGACGGTCAGTAATATAATGGGCACTATAATGTGCCCCCACCCCACTCGGGGTCCAGCTACGTCCACGAATGTATGTAAGACTAGTGAAATAGCCTGCTTTTTGGCCGGAAATAACCGGGAAACCCTGTAATATTTACGTTTTGTCCCTTCAAGAGCTTCCATGCATCTCGCAAATTCCCTGCATTCTTTGAACAAAGACTTTGTCAAACTATATGCAAATCTCTTTGTTATGCAAAATGAGACGTTTCTTATACCTTATTATGCAATGCTGTTTTCGAGCTATAGAGGCCGAGACACGCGCTGTAGTTACGGGTACAGCGGTCCGGACATACGGCTCAACACTTGCTTGTCTGCTAAAACAACGCCTGCTCTTTCTGTCTTCTAATTAAAACTGTCGTCTAATTAGCAAACTATCACTATTCTACTTTAGCAGTAGTGTATGGCTCCAGCTTGTGTGACTTTCTTCGTTAAAGTCGCCACGGAGTTGAGTATTGAAGACCACGACATTGCCGACATTGATGTTGAGCTGTGAGGAACCAGAGAGCTCCAGGAAATTAAAGAGGCCTGGCTTTTTCTTGAGGAGAACTGTAGAAAATACCTCCACAACGGGCTTATTTCTCTGTTGAGCTTTCGGTTGCTTTGCGAGCTCCATCAGGTTGGCTTCAGTCCCACTTGTATGACGAGTGACAGCAGAACTTTTCTTTTAAAGAAGAGTTGACAGGCGAAGACGGTATTGAACATCATGCCCCAACAGCAGTGAAGACGAGCCCAGCCCGCGGTACCGGAGCGGCAACGCCCAGCCCAGCGAGGATGGCTACGTGTTCAACCACGAGACAACGGAAGGTGTGTCGCTGCATTGAAGCCCACGAACCTGAAAGGTAAATAACATAGGAAACAAAAAGGCAAATTCCATTGTCAGAATAAAGTTCTTTATAACTGAACTTACCCTTGTTTTATTTAAGCTTAAAATCAAGACAGCTCAGTGCAGTGGCGCAACTAAGAGGGGCGCTCCCTTCCTATACCCTCAAGAACACTGATTTATTAAGGACACTTTTAATGAAAGGACAGTGTAAAATACATTTGAGGCAAATTGTTCGTATAGTTTGTCATTTTGGTAAGAGTGCTTCAACAGACTGCCACTAGTCTGTTATGACTAAAACCATGCTTATATTATTAGGGTAAATTAGATACTATTTTTTTTTTTTTTTTTTTTTTTTTTTGGGGGGGGGGGGCATACTTGTGAAGTGAAAAAAAATCGTGATTGGGTTCGGCTTCTTTTTCGCAACCAGCTTCACCATTCAGCCGCGCCCATCACCATGTCTAGTATTTTCACGGTGTCCACTTGAGTAGCTCATATTTTGTAATTAACGTCTGTCGTGCAATTACCGATACTGACCGATGAGGGCGTTTAGCGGAGAAATGTCAATAAAATTATGGCAGATCATCCCAATGCTAAAATGATAAATACACTCTTCAATTTCAAAGGTTTATTTTTCTGTTTTATTTTTATGGCATTGTCTGGCTGTGCATGAAACGCCGCCACCTTGACAAATTTCCGCCATGACGTCGTTATGACAGAGGCTAATGGGAATTTAGTGTGTCCAGACTTTTGGGCACGTGTTCATGGTTGTGATTGGTCATTATTGAAGGGAGGAGCATGATTGATTGGCCTATTGTTTGCATGTATGATGCAGTGTACAAAGTGATGGGCGATATGATACAATGGGAGACTTTTGAGACGTTAGCGGGCGCCCCAGTAACCAGTCCTTTTCTATTGCTCTCATAATAGAAAAGGACCGGTTACTGGGGCGCCCGCTAACGTCTAAAAAGTCTCTCATTATAAAATGTATACATTCATTTTTTAGGCCATGCTTTTGTCCATTTTTGGATTCACAAGTAGCCAAATAAATCATTTTTTTTAAATTTCGCTCGCGGAGTAAAATTTCTCATCCGAACGTCTTAAGCAATCAAGTTTATGCACCGTTAATTAGAATCTTGTCTGGGAGCCGTTTAATATAATTTGCAATGATGTGACTTCGAAGTGAACAAAGTGACGTCAGAGTTGAACAGAGCGACTGGCTTAGTAGACCGCCATTTTTTAGTGGTCAGATCTGTGATGGTATGCGATGTAAAATCTTTAACACGTAGACTAATTTTTGTTGCTAGTGTAACTAGGCGAGGCAAAATGCTGCATCCAAGCCAAGCATTTTCCAAGATTTTTTTTTTTTTTTTTGAGGTACTTGTTCCTGTATGGAAAGATTTACAAAGTGCGTATAGAGATAAACTGGTATTGTAAATAATAATAGTACAGTGTCGAAACCATTCCAAAGTCCAGTATTCACTGAAAGAATTCCCTTTAGAAAGTGTGGGTCGGATACGGCATTTTCTGCCAATGGCATAGGAGCAGTATACTTTTTCGTAGTCATAAACATAGTGTGTATCCCGGAAATTATCGGTGCATGTCTGCCCCCTCCCCCTATATCCGCCAATAGCACCCGAGTAATATCGCACCGTATGCGTGAAAAATAATGAGACAAGTGAAGTGAAATAGAGTCAGACTTTGTTGCATTTGACGACTTGAACTCTAGCATTTAAAAAGCTTTATCTGTCTTGTCTTTTAGACCTTTTCACCGACTCTGGCTGACCATTGAAGTTTGAAGGTTTCTATGGAGTGTGTGGTATTGGTTTTCTGACGATGTGGAGATCTGGCAAAGATAGGACAAGATCTTGGGGACATCGAATGGTAAGAGAAGATCTAACCCAAATTCCCTCCCCATGTGATTTTCTACAGGATGCTCGACCAGGTGCTTGTTGATGTTGTCAACTTGTGTGGTTTTGTGGGGATGTGAACAATCTTCGTGGATTTTTTCCTGGTGTGGCATATTGGTCGTGGCCAGTGATGCCTGTTCGTTAGGTTTGGATCTCATTTCACGTGGACAACTTTCCCGGGGAAGTCTCAAACTAAAGTTCTACATTGACATGTTAGATTATAAAATTGTCATAAAACCATTGCCCAAAACCATATTAGATATTAGGCAACGCTTACTTAAACTACTAAAACGTCATATGGTCGTTTAATGTAAGCAGCTGCACGTTGTCATACGAGTTTGATATGTTAAACAATATTATGCTAATCTCACATACAAAAGTTTTTGAACAATCAAAACCCACCTCATTTCGTCAACATCAGTATTGTTTAAAACACATTGATTCCGTTTTGATATTGAGACTCGTAGAGATAAGACTTGAGCAAACCTTATATAGCTGATCTGTATTTCATTCAAAACAATGAACAGAATCCAGACTATGTCTGCAAGACATGATTAAACAAAACAAGAAAATTTCAAAAAATTCATCATAAAATGTAATTATACTCAAAGTTTGAGGGATTCAAACTAGTTGACCACAACTCCGAACCTGTTGTTGATACACAAATAATTTTACGGCCATACTCAACTCCTTTAATCTGAAAAAAGAAAGCCAGTTAGAGATACAATATGCTTAGTTTATTACCAGTTGTATAGTTTCTCGATTTGGGAATATTAAACTGATTCAAATTTAGTAAAGCTAAATTAATCTGTTTATGTTCCTGATCTACGAGCTGTACACTAACTAAGTTTACTCATTACATAAGTTTCGTCATTAGAAAATCACAATGGACTACCAGGGGTGGATTTCACAAAACGAGTCCTAACTTAGGTCTAGTCCTAATTTATGACAAGTCATATAAGTTAGGACTAGTTACTCATCCTAACTCGAGATAAGACCAGTCCTAGCGCTTTGTGAAATCCACCCCTCGGTACACAACTAGAGATAAGACAAAGATAAGCAAAACTTTTGGCTGGTCTATCTTTTATGCAGAACAATGAAAAATAATCCAGACTTTGTCTGTAAGACATGCTTAAACAAAACAACAAAGGTTGCGTATATTCCCTTTAAAATTTCATCGTTATTTACACAAAGTTTAATTGACTCAGACTAGGTGATGACAGCCGTACCAGGTTGCTGATAAATAAATAATTTTTGCGCTCGTAAAATCCTGTGATCTAATGAAAAAATCAAGGTTAGAGATACAATAGTTTATTAGCAATTAGTTGTATAGTTCTTGATTTGGGGATATTAACTTGATTCAAATTTAGTGAAGCTAAATGATTCTATTTATGTTCCCGATCTACGAGCTGTACATAAAAGCGCCTGCATTCTTCAGTTTATCAAACTGAAAAAGCATCATTAAAATATCTCACAAAAAAATTAACCTGGATCTGCGCAAAAATATGGGATTAGAAAAGAAAAAAACGCACAGAAATAAAACGGGGTAAGAATGATAAAAAGAAGGAAAAAGAAGAAGCTGCTCGATAAAATCCTGTAATCTGAAGAAACAAATCAAGGTTAGAGATACAATAGTTTCTTAGCAATTAGTTATATAGTTTCTTGATTTGGGGATATTAACTTTATTTAAATTTAGTGAAGCTAAAAGAATCTATTTATGTTCCCGATCTACGAGCTGTACATAAAGGCGCCTGCATTCTTCAGTTTATCAAACTGAAAAAAGCATCATTAAAATATCTCCGAAAAGACCAAAAACAACCTGAATCGGCGCAAAAAGATGAGCTTAGAAAAAACATTACAGACATTAAACGGGGTAAGAATAACAGGAAGAAGGAAGAAGAAGAAGAAGCTGCTTGCTAAAATCCTGTAAACTGAAGGGAAAAAAAACAAATTGGCATACAAATAGTTTATTAGCAATTAAATGTATAGTTTCTTGATTTGGGAATATTAAATTGATTTAAATTTAGTGAAGCTAAATTAATCTATTTATGTTCCCGATCTACGAGCTGTACATAAAGGCGCCTGCAGCATCATTGAAATATCTCTGAAAAACCCAAAACAACATGAATCACGCAAAAATATGAGTTTAGAAGGAACAAAGAAAATACCAACACACGGAAAAAACGGAGGAAAAAGGAAAAAGAAGAAGCTGCCGCCAAAATCCTGTAATCTGAAGGGGAAAAAATCAAAGTTAAAGATACAATAGTTTATTAGCAATTAGTTATATAGTTTCTTGATTTGGGAATATTAAATTGATTCAAATTTAGTGAAGCTAAATTAATCTATTTATGTTCCCGATCTACGAGCTGTACATAAAGGCTCCTGTAGCATCATTGAAATATCTCCGGAAAAAAACTGAAAAATATGAGTTTTAGAAGAAAAAAAACCACCAACACACACAAAAACGGAGAAAAAGGAAAAAGAAGAAGCTGCCGCTAAAATCCTGTAATCTGAAGGGAAAAAATCAAAGTTAAAGGTACAATAGTTTATTAGCAATTAGTTATATATAGTTTCTTGATTTGGGGATATTAAATTGATTCAAATTTAGTGAAGCTAAATGATTCTATTTATGTTCCCGATCTACGAGCTGTACATAAAAGCGCCTGCATTCTTCACTTTATCAAGCTTATAAAGCATCATTAAAATATCTGCAGAAAAAAATTAACCTGAATCTGCTCAAAAATATGGGATTAGAAAAAAACGCACAGAAATAAAACGGGGTAAGAATGATAAAAAGAAGGAAAAAGAAGAAGCTGCTCGATAAAATCCTGTAATCTGAAGAAACAAATCAAGGTTAGAGATACAATAGTTTCTTAGCAATTAGTTGTATAGTTCTTGATTTGGGAATATTAAACTGGTTCAAATTTAGTGAAGCTAAATGAATCTATTTATGTTCCCGATCTACGAGCTGTACATAAAAGCGCCCATAAAAATGCGTCCACAGCTAACAAATTTTCCTTCTTCCGCAGCTTTAAGCAATTTGTTTCTTTCACAGCATCTTGTATAATCTCACAGCTTTTAACCCCTTTTCCCCGAACATCCTTATTCGATAAGTTTGGTAAATTTGGGGTGAAGTCAGTTTAAATGAAGACGTGTCTTTAGCCACAACGTTGAACAGAGAAGTGTGTCTGTGTTGAGCCAGTTCTGGAAAGTGGGTTTGAGAGAGGAGGTACACTACATGAGATGTGATGAATCCAGAAAGGTAAGAAGGTCAGGTAATTTCTAATTTTGCTTTATAAAAAAGGTGCTGCCCTCTTCCTTCTCTTTGATGTAATTCTCAGCTTTTAAACAAATATTTCAAGAATTGAACCATACGATCCACTGTTGTGGAAACAGTCTGGCTTTTAAAACGTAAACAAAATTGTTTAAACAAAAAAGTATAAAATTGTGAGGAAGCAGACAGAGTAGATTTATTATGTAAAATAGAATCGATTTTGAAGCACTACAGTTCTTCCCCAAAGTTTAAATAAAAATGTTTCAACAGCGTTAAATATTTCTTTCTAATCTTTTTTTGTTTTTGTTTCATTCATTCATTCATTTTTATTAAAAACCAACTGGCAGCACAAGGCTGAAGTATGTGGCATAATTTACAAGGGTAAAAAATGTTAAAAATTCATTAATAAAGAGAGAGAAAAAAGACAAAGTTACAAAAACTAATCATAAAATATCTTTTCCAGCACCGTGAGAAGTCTCTTGCAAGATGATATTATTTAACTCAAGCTGCAGTGGTGTCCATCTGTCAGTGAGTGTTGGCGTTGTTCAAGAACCAACGACTATGCGAAGAGTCCATGTTCGAGTTCTACCGATGTTGAATGTTTCTTATGGCAGGCCTCATCACAACGATTCAAGGTATTTGCCTAAAGGAATGATACATGATCGTAAATGATCGGAAAAGCGAATTGAATTGACACTTTGAAATCTGAAAGCTAAGTCACTTGACGCTAGTTCCAATTTGCCATAAAAATAGTTCAGTCTGAAATACTGCCTTTGTGGTCTGAAAGCTCACCTTTTCAAACAGGACACAAGTGTCACACCAGTTTGTCCTGATGAGAACATCTTTCCGTCTGTCATAATATGCGAGTAAATTGTCCCTCATTGATTTGGTCCTATTTCGCAACAAGAAATAAACACATCCTGTTGTCGAAAAAGAAATGAAAAACGAGTACATTTGGTTGACTTTCACAAGTTGGTTGACGGATTTAAGTATTTTAAACTATAGAGAACTGGACTGATATACGAAACTTTAAAATGGAAATTGTTTTTCCACCTGCAGATCGGGAAGAGGATCGATGAGATGACGTAGATACGACGTAGAGATGTTTGGACATTCTTGCTGGAAATGAGGATCAGGCGGGTACGAACTGAAGACGGACTGCGTCGAATCTAATCCAGCAGATTCATCCACCGAAAGTTCTTCAACTACAAACACTGCTGGTCATCATCGTCAGCTGGACCAAGGCGGCGCCCTCCGTAGAGAGAATTAGAACCATGTATAGAGAGTTGGGACAACACCCCATAGAAAAGGTTATTTTCAAATACGTCTAATTTCTGGTTCTTCATTTTGTTGGCAACTCACTCAATACAAAGTTCTTGTTATTTGATCCATAAGCCTAGTTATACATTTTGTGTAGCTTATTTTAAGTTTATCGGGACAGTTTTTAAACTTTTACGTGAGACCCAAACCAAATATTTGCCTGGTTCACGGCTGTACTTTTCACCACCTCTCTCTCTAGCTATCTTAAAAATGACATGTGTTCTGATAGTTAAACAGAATTTATTTCTGGCGTAAAAAATAAAAACCTGGACGCAGCACTTTCATCTTCAACAAAAAACATTGACGTTTGAAGAGGTTGCCCTTGATAATACAATGAGACAACAATTGCCTGGTGGCCATGGTGAAGACTGCTTTTTTCAATACGACGCCTTTGAATTCTGGGAATAAGACACGAAGATGCCAACTCGTGAATAAGGTAAATAGGGTAACCTCTCACTGCAGCTCATACGCTCAAAGCATCAGTAAAATATGACACATGTTTTGATAGTTAAACAGAACTTCTCTCTAGTGTTAAACAAATATTATATCTTTCTGGTAATGAAACCAAGAGACCCTCAAAAGTGACTTGCACTGTGACCCGTAGGCCTGAAGATACACAATGTTCCTTTGTAGAGAAGATGTTGAAGAAATGTCAGGTTTAGATGTGGGAGGAAAACCCCCAATAGGGAACATCCACGCAGTCAGGTAGGGACTGAGAACCCAATCCAAATGCAAGGCTCCAGTCCGGGATTCGAACCGGGGTGACAGAGGTGAAAGGCAGGGAAAAAACCACTGAGCCAACCTGATTGCCCTAAACTTCCTTCTGGTGTTAAAAAAACTACAGACCTGAATGCAGCCCTGGATGAGTAGTGATTAAAACAAAATCATACTCTTGCCTTTGGAAATGCAGCCAGCGGAAACCACATTCTACATAGAAATATACGGTTCGTCATTTTGTAGAGTCAAAAATTTGGTTCTACAAATTGCCGGACCGTGTTCTCTCACGAATTTAAACAAAAAACAAACAATTTCAAGGGATGTTTTTGTGAATCATATTCTACTTTTAAAATATCTATCCAACCATATTCATTTCATAACGAACTGTTTATAGCCCAAAAGCGCCCTTCTTAAAGGCAACGTGCCCCTTTAATGGTGATTCACACATTTTTTTTATAATTGCTATAAAATGGGTAATTCTTATTCAACCGCTGAAAAAAACTTGCACCTGCGTCTCTCATGTTTGAGAAAAACAATTATAATCAAATTTTACCAGTCTGGCCCTGCCGTATATTAGTAAAAATTTAGAGAAAGAACAGAATTGATATATTAATTTGTGACCATTCGAAAATAAATGTGTTTAGTTTCACAAACTAAAAGTTCATACGAGTACCAATCCTTCAAATATAATTTGTCTTTTGTAAATAATAGCATTTGTAGACCCCTCCCCCCTCCCCAGCGGTCACAATCAGTCAGAGAGTATCCGTTCATATTTGGCCAACTATTTTCAATTGAAATTTTATGATTTAAAATGATACAAAAAGCATTTCCAGAGCTCGTTTTCTTGGAGCCAAACCCTAATTTGTATATTTTGCGAGATAGCATTAGCCTACATTAAAAAAAAAATGTTTTTACGATTTTATTATGAGTCATTTTCGTAAATCCTATTTCAAAAAGTATATCATTATCATGAATTATATCTTTCAATATAATTTTCCATGATAAAAACGCATTTTAAAATTCTGACAAATTTGCAAAAAAATGTGAGCCTCCGTTTTTTCAAAATACTTGCTCATTACCGAGGTTTAGAATTAGCAACATTCGTCACAACTCTAAAACTAAGTTAAAACTAATCCTAAACGTACACCTGGTCATTACCAAACCTCTATTCAAGCTAACCCAACCCTTACCCTTACAGACCCAACCATATGGGTTCGAGTCCCCGTCATGACACTTGTGTCCTTGAGCAAGGCACTTAACCATGATTGCTTCGTAAAAGTTGGGGAGGTAGAACCTTCTGCTCTACAAGCCAGGCCTCTGATGGATGATACCCAAGCCTACATCCTTACGGACTGTGAAGGGGGTAACCCTGTTTCAGCCCCAGGAGTAGGTGGCAACAGCCCCTGGAAAGACAGTTGATTTGTAGCCCACACCTCGAGTGGCTTAATGTCCTTGTGTGTCTGGCGACTTCAGTAAAAAAAAGATTATACAAAAATACTGTGTATGTTGATTTTGAACAGGGTGAGATTGTATGAAAATTAAAAATCCTGAAAATTGGAGAGCAGTTTTCACTAGTAGAGATAAAACCCAGCGAATTTACAGAATGTTACAAGAGTTTTACAGACCCTCTATATATTCAAATATATATGAAGGTTTGGTCATAACCTGGGCCAAGTCGGTCATCTCTGTGGTGGCAATTTTGCCTCTTTCGAGAAAATCTGAAGGTCGAGGGAGACCAATGAGAAACCCTGATTAAACGGCCGTTTTGAGATTAGCCAGTCTGAGATGGACATTTTAATCGGTACCAGTCACTTCATACGACTTGCTGGAAAACATAAAGAAACATCTGGCAAAACAACTGTTGTTTCATCCTCTTTTATTATTAAACTATTTAAGGCATTAAAGGATTATTTACCAACATTTGGAAAATCACTTATTAGATCAGATAAATACTTAATTAAAAAAATACAGATGGTGTGACCTTCGAATCGTGTGACCTTAAATGATGATCAAATAATGTTCACCTAAACAAGATGGAAATCAGCTTATGTGACCCTTAGTCTGTACTAATGTCGACCTCTCCCACGCTAATACCTGAATTGATGAGTACATAATCTACTACTAAAATCCTTAAATTTGCGCTTAAGAATAACCAATTTATACAAATAGTAATAACGTATTTATTCACACAATTAGTTAGAATATAATTATAGAATACTCAATCACTTGACTTTTCTCTTCTTTACAATTGCACTTATTAGACTTCATCATTGTTTTATATCCAATTGATCAAGATTTCACGTACTGTATACTTAAGAGTAATAAAATTAGATAATGTATACTTCTGTGCCAAACTAAATTTAATGTAACCTACAGTGCAAGCATGAACTACTGAATACAAATAATAAAATAACGCACTGAATTAAAAACAGAACAAAATTTATAGAAAGAATACATAATTTAAGTAGATAGTTTTCGAAGAGTTAACTACATTACTGAAAGACTTTGAAACTCCTGTTGTCATAAATATATCCTGGAAAGACAGGCACTAAGGCAATTATGGAATACAACTTCACACGCCTCCATCATTTAAAAAACTACATCTCCCTTTTCCCCAACAAGATTCTCCAAAATATGTATATATTCTTGAGATCCCATAACCTGTTTAAACATGTTTTACATTTTGAACATCACTCAACAGACATGTAAAAACCTATTTCATCGAGTAACAATATTCGACACGAACTGTAAACTCTACTGGTGTTCATTGAACACTGTTCAACGCTAGCAACTCATATATTATAATATTACTAAATTTTCATAAATTTCATTTCATTAAGGCATCTGTTTGAACTGGTTCACACCGTTTTCAAAATAGCTCAAATTGGTTCGCAAACTGACCCTCTCTAGTTGTAACCTACTAGTGATGACCGATTTGAATGCTCCCTCCAAAACAATGTTTAACCCATGGGAAACTTTTAAACACTCCCCCTACCCCTACCCACCATTCAACTTAACCGACACAAGAATCTTTGACAAAACGTTTGAACCGTTCCACTACAACAGGATCACTGAATTTGACAATATGTTCACAGGTTAGAGGACGGAAATTAAAGGGCCCATGAAGAGGTATTTTGTCGCATTACATTTTTGTGGCTTAATATACGGTTTGAAATTAACAAAACATAACATTGACTATTTTGATGTGTTTGTTTTGCGTTAATACACTTTAATTGAGCCCTGAAAATGTGTGTCATTTGATTGCGCAATGATTCGTGACGTAGACTGTGGTCAAACGTTTCAAAGACAGCTCTGGTGCCGAGTGGTCAACAATGCATTGTGTGTTATTGTCACACACATGGCCCTGGTCAGCCGGTCCACTGTCTACGTCACAGATTTTATGCTAATGAAGAAGGGTGGGTGGAGCGCGGCAGTCCCCTAATTTTAGAAATTGTTATTTCTACGGTAAATAGGCATGTAAAAAATGTTCAAAAAATAATAATACACTATGATAGGCATACTTCCTTTTTTAACCAATAAAAAAAAATTAATTCATGGGACCTTTAATTTACTTTTCGAAGGACTAAAAACCAAGGATGTACTGCACCTTTAAGAATCTACCCATTAACCTTGTAGATTCAACAAAAAAAGTGACCGAATACAGAATGCATAATAAACGTTCAGATGAAGCATGATTACCATACAGTTTCCATATGACTTCACACTGTTACACTAATCGATTAGTATTAATAAGGCCATCATTATTGAAGGGTTATCAACAGAGCTCATAAATTAATAAACATTATATCAGGATACAAATTTATGGAACACCTTGATCCGTTAATAAGAAACGCTATCAATTTACTATAGTACTCACCATGATAGAAAACAACAGCCTGCACCACCTACTCCCCCCCCCCCCCGGCCCGCCCCCACCTTAACTGGTAACCGGTTAGTTGTACATTCCATTAATGAGATAATCCACCTTTGAGTAGTGTCTCCGCTGGTATGCCTCGTACCAATGTTTACCGATCACAACCAAGACAGCCATCAGGAAAAGCACTCCGAAGCACACGGCTGCAATCAAGGCACCTGTTAAAATAAAAATATAGAAAATTTGCCATTCTTACATTCCAATTTTCCTAACTGAACGTTTAAGGTATAAAAATGCAAGGGTCTTAAGAATCTGAAATGAGATATGTGAATCTTGAAAGAAGAGGAACATCTTATTAAGAGCGAGGGCCGACATACACATATTTATAGTGTAAGCTTTGATAGGCATTTTCTGGGCTACAAAATTGGAAATCCCATTAGGAAGAATATCAAGTCTGTGGAATGGATGGTTCTTGTACAAATTAATATCAAGTTAACTAATTAGAAAATTGACCTTTATTATAATTAAGCACCAATTAAGGAAGATTCACAAACATGTTTTAAGGACAAAAGTGAATAAAAACCTCAAATATTCCCTCTCTTTGTGAAAACAATGACAGTATGTCAAACACACAGGGTAGAACTATTTATTTTAATACATGTAATAATAATAATAATACTCAGTTCTTATATACGCTTTGTCACACCTGATGGGCGTCTCAAAGCGCTCAGTATTTTTTCCTGCAAGGTATGCGGAGTTACGTTTTTGAAGGACCTGTTCCTTTACATAGCACTATGTAAGGGTTTACAAGGTGCTGTGGTGCACAGGAACACAGGGGCGAACCCCTTCTCTTTGCGATAAGTGCACTGGGTTCTTTACGTGCATTACCCAAAACATGGGACCTACGGCTTTACGTCCCATCCGAAGGACGAATCAATAGTGCTTAAGGACACAAGTGTCACGACCGGGACTCGAACCCACACTCTGCTAATCGGAAACACCAGAGCTTGAGTCCGGTGTTCTTATCCGCTCGGCCTTGACACGCCACTGATGTACGAGAACTTCAGTTTTGATGTGCAGTTGTATACAAACCAAACAGTTCAAGTCCAACAGAAGGTTCTGTTGGATTATATTGGACTGAGTCATGCTTTGTATGGACCAGATATACCACCATAAACCAACAGAATCAACGAAATATTTCATTGATTACTGTAGGGCTAGGCACATAACTATAATCCAATGGTAACAACATCAGTTATGGTAGTGGACTGTGTAGAAGTGAGAAAGAACCTTCATCAACAACCATGTCATTAGGGGAAATCTCATGGTTGTAAACATCACGTTCATAAATACCCCAGACAGTTTGACACAATTTGGGCAGTCCCATTGGTTGAAAGGTGGTCACATGACCGCTTAAGACTTGTTCTTCCTCTCCCCACTCACCCCCAACCCCTCTCTCTCTTTTTTTTTTATTTTTTTATTTTTATGAATTTAGCTACAGCCCCCCTAGCCCCCCCCCCCCCAAATCCGACAATGTTGCCCTAAGGATGATTGCAATATTTCATATTTCTGCTCATTGACAGAAAAGCGAGACCTAAAAATTTAAATTGCAGAGCCTTACCATTTGAGGCAATGAGACTATTTGTTGCGGTATCTTCTTCCCCTTCGAGTGTGTCAATTTCTGCAGCTGCTGCAGTCTCATTCCCAACCCCCGCGATCTCATTAGCAAGTGGTGCTGTCGTCTCATTACCCCCAAGCGCCGCTGATGTTGTGTTACCAGCCTAAGGTTCAAGAAAAAAAGGGTATGCGGTGAAACTTTTACAAACTCTGGGTCCGACACCATGTTCACAGGGGTTTGACCAACAGCGAACGCTCACACGTTTATTTGCTCGGCACATATCAGTGGGGAAGTAGTCAAAGGCAAGGAAAAGACTGATCAAGTCTCTCACGTATGAAAATGTAGGGACCTGTTATGATTAACCCTCCTACTTTTGGTCACATTTTCTAGCATGTAAACCAAACATTTAAAACCATTCACGTGTGTAGGTTGTGTATGTGGTAGCATAACTGTATACTGTTTATGCATCCAACATATAATATTGTAGGCTGGCATAATTTATCCATCGTTCAAAACCACGGTGGATGACAACAAATGGTCAAAGAGAAGGACTTTGTTTCCTCCACAGGATAAAAATAATGCACTGTACATGGAACCCAAGGTTACAAATAAGCTTGAATATGCAAGACTTGTGCACAGTATGAATATAACTGATCACTCCTGTTTTAACCACTTGGCATATAATTATGTCCGGACATGCCATTGTGTAGCGTGCACAGGTATGGACTCACCCATGCTACGCTTCGTTTCCCTCGTTCAAAGAAAGACAAAGGGTACTGGAATTAATGCTCAAAATCTCCCTTTTTCTAGGGGGTTATTGTGTAATCCCCGATTCCAGACCTTCGTCCTTTTGTTGTACAGACGAGTATTCCGAAAGAGTGATAGGCTGCCACTATTGTTTATCATTGTATTCAGAATATGGGAGGTAAGTCAGAGGTTCCAGTATACCATGGCCGTTTATTGGCTGTGACTTACAGCCAAGGTTTGGGCCTATTCACAGTTTTAAAAAGAGAACAACAAATCCCAATGAGTTTGATAACGATGAGAAAATTTGTTATCTTTACTTTGTTTAGTCATGGTCTCATTGTGACAACAATATTCTTTAAAAAAAATTACTCCAAAAGTTCATACTGCAAAGAGGCACGGTAAAAAATGTTTTAATACTGACGTAAAGAGGTTAACTTAGTACTTGAGCCAAAGTACAAACAGCACTTTCTTCTCATGATTCCTCTGAAGAAAAAAAGCTTACATCTTTCCAAAAAAACTTGATAACTAACCCAACCACAGCTATCAGAGCTAGCATTTTATCCATGAGATTATGCATCCCCAATTGAGCTAAGGGTATTAACCAACTTGTAAGATTAAAGAAGTCTTTGGAAGGAGCTGTGCTGGACCACGTAACAAAGCTATTAAATGTGGACTACATTGCCTATGAGGCTTGCCAGCTTGCGGGGTTTTACATGTAGTAAGAATGTCAAAATAGGGGGGTTGGAATTTGCTATCAACTGAAAAACTGAATGTCCAAATTTGAAAAGACTTTTTTACTTGTAAATAAAAGACACCTAAAGACCCTCTGGTTTACAACCGTGAAGAGATGCCCTGCTAAGAGCGAAACTTACCAAAGTCTGGTTGACATCCAATTCTTTCCGGAGTGGATCGTCGATTGAAGATGGACTGGTCTCAGCAGGTTCTGGGATGGTTGGTGGAATGGAAGGAGTTGACTTGGATGGAGATGTTAATTTGGGACTCAGGGTCACCTCAGATGCAATGGTTGGACTGTTGACATCATCGTCTGAGAATAATGTTGAAGATTGAGTTGATTCTGCTTGATGAGAAGAAACGATAACAAATGTTCAATGGAAATCAAAATTCAGAAGACCGAATGATCTGTCCACTTTGATCTTTGAATTAAATCCTTATCATCAAAAACATAAAGCCTCATTAGGAAGACAATAGTAGAAGATTTTATAAAGTTGCAATTTAAAGTGAAAGTCTGTCAAATTTGTTTGGTCTGATGTGAGGCTCCTAATTCTCCAGTTTCAGAATCTCCAATTTGTTTAGACAATTCTAAAACCACACTCCTAGGAACTAAAAAAATCAACCATAAAAACCAATTTATCAAAAGCTAGGTTGCACTATTCGTACGTGTAGGTTTGGTACCTGAACAGGTTATAATTGGTATTTAATCAATTAGTTATGGTAACAGCAGGTTGGTTAAACTGGATTAATCACTGTGTATTTGGTTTGCGGTAACACCATAAACTTACACTACATTGCTGTATACAGTTCTTGTTGGAACTGTTATTATTCTACTACTGCGGAGTAGATTTCGAAATTCGGGGGGGGGGGGCAACTTAGATCTGAATAGAACTGTCCTTATTAAGTACTACCTCGGCAGGGACTACTACTATTTTTGCTTATTGGATCAAGGGGATTTCTTGTGATTAACTTCACTGCCGCAGAGTGAGTTTATTGGTCTCAACATTTCAACTAGCTTGCTCTTGACATCGTCAGGAGACTGTAGAGTGTTTGAGATGCTGGTCTCTTTATATGAATTCAGAGGTTTCAGTGTAGAGTCAGCACTGCTCTGATTGGTTCTTCTGAAAGGCGAACTGTGGTTGGCGGGATCAGAGGCATTGTGTGGGCTGCCCTATGTGTGTAGGTGCCCTGTGTACTGTACTGGGATTAATCACATCTAAAAGAATGTCTACAAGATTATGTGAGGCTATGGTACATGACTCAGGATGTATGCACTGTTAATGACAAAGGCAATGTCCAAATTGGCGGCTGCGGTTATTGCTAAGGGTGATGCTGAGGGCAGCCTATATGCTTTGATGCATGTTAACGTTTTTTTTTACGTTATGCCAAGTCTTTAATGCCCAAAATTAAGATTTTGCTTTTGTGGAAGAATTAGAGCCACTAAATTAAGATGAAATCCATCAATCTTTGAAATGAGTGAGAATTAAAACAAAACATGATAAACCAACAACTTACCAGTTACCTCGATGGTGGTAGGACTATCATCTGGTGCAATGTGAGGTTGATTAGAGGTGAGGTGGAGGAGTGTGGTTTGGGAGGTTGGAGCGGACGGTGCAGTTGAGGGTGCAATAAGGAGGGTTGAGTTAGAGACAGACTGATTGCTCATCGGGGTCTGTAGTGGGGATTCAGTAGCAATGAGAGGTACAGTAGGATGTGTTGGCAGGATGGTTGTGGCAGATGATTGAGTAGTTGATGAGTTACTTGAGGAAGATGGAGAGGTAAGAGTTGAGGATGATATAGCCTCAGTTGCATTTTGACTTTGTGAATGTGCTTCAAGTGAAGTGGAAGTTTGGGTAGCATTGCTGATGGAATCTGGAATTGACAGAGAGGATGAGACTGCAGGTTTTATGTTGGGTTTTAAAGCTGGTGCAGTTGGAGGAGAGTCGGGAAGGACTTTAGCTGGTTGGACAGTGGTTGGTTGGGGGGCATTGGAACCAGGGGGTCCTGGTGAGGGAGGGTAAGTGGTGTTGCTTGATGAGGGTTCAACCTCAAGCTCAGACCCTGGAGTGGATTTACTGGTGATATGTGTTTCATTACCTGCAGGGGTTGAGTTCATGGGGAGAGCAGGAGCATTTGGTTTGACGGAAGTTGTGGGCTGAGGAGTGGGAGGTGACTTGTGGGGAGTTTGTTTGTTGGTTGGGTCTGTCGCAGCTGGAGGTCCTTCAGTCGAACCTTGAGCCTCTATGAACTCTGTTGTTGACTCGAAATCAGCCTGAGCTTTGGCTTGTGTGGGCTTAGGAGTAGGGTCACCATTGACGTTAGCGGTAGTCGCCGAGGCGACCACAGCACCCTTTGGTTTTTTCTTGTTTTTCCCATCATCCACCATGACTGTGGTGGCACTGATGGATGACGTTGTTTTCTCTGGACTCTTGGGGGTTGTTTCTTGTACCTCCTCCTTAGTGCCTGCAGCCTCCTTTTTTGATTCTGCCTTCTTAATCTGCTCCTCCACCATGCTGATGAGGTTCCCTTCCATCTGCATTATTTCTTTACCCGCCTTCTCCTGTGCTGTTTGCTCAGCCTGCTTTGCATCTTTGGGAGCGTCAGTTGCGGGGCTCTTATCCTGACCATTACTTCTCCTGACTAACTTGTGTAAAATCAGGGGACTGGCATCGGGGTTAGTGAATTTGAGACGGGGAGGCTTATTTAAGACTGAGGCTAAAAGGATGGGGATGTGTTAGGGTAAGATGGAATGGGAGGCAATACATATTAGGATGTGTTAGTATGACCGTGCATAATGAGTATGAGTGTTTTAAACAGACTTTGTGAAACACAACATTCTGAGGGTTTAAGCATATGAAAAAAAATGTGTCTTTTTAAAACCATTTGAACTTGTGAACACTTGCATTTACGCCAACTTATTTGGCTTACCTTCGTAATCTGTAGTACCATAAAAAGCTGTAAAAAACAGTTTAACATTTTTTCTGATGATTTTAATTTGCTTGTTAACACAAGTCAATCTATCCTGAAAGTGACCCTTTCCGTAATTCCTGACAAGTGTAAATGTTAAATTAACATGTCACAGAGTTAGGGTCAGGCGTTTTGTGTTTTGATATTTACCTACCCTGTTTACCAATTCAGTTTTTTCTAAATGTTCCCTTCAAAATTCTGACTTTCTCATGGATATGGCCTTTTCTTAAGAAACACACCCTTACCCTTGAAGAAGTGGCAATCCAGGTGTGAAATTTGGTGAGCAAAATGAAAAACCACCCTTTTTTATAAAGGGTGTTTACAATGTTATAAAGATGGTTGTGGTGGAAAACTTCCCTTATATTTTGCCTGAAATGTAGTTTTGAGAAATGAGTAAAACAATTAGTTTTCATCTCGCGAAACCAACAGTTGACTTTCTAAATGTTCACAGGTTTGTTATTTCATGTAAATGTTGGATCGCATAAATTTCGGATACTGGTCTTTGACATTTACCAATGTTGTCCATGTGATTTTCACAACAAACACCACACCACAACCTAAAAACTGTTACTTGCACAAAAGTTCCAAGGGCTAGATATGCGTGTGGATGTGGATTAGAACTGTTCTGTTAGCAATTAACCTTTATAGTCCCCATTCCATCAAACTCTAACAGCAGGTTTTGTTGGATTTTGTTGGACTGGGGACTGCATGAGTAAACTGATCATGCTTTACATGGGTTCAGGCATTATCAGAGAACCACAGTTTGGGTGTTGAGTTACCCATATGGTGTTGGAATTTGTTAGAGTGAGGTAGGATCCTAGTTAATCACTCAGGGGAGTTGGGGTTAATGAGCCTTTTCTTGTTAGTGTGCCACACTGACTGATTCAATCCACATTGCATAACTGTAAGAATTGCTGTCTCTTACCTTCTGGTTTCAGTGCTGTAGAAAAAGAATATTAACAATTGTTAATCAGTTGGTAAAAATATGCTTAAGTCAGATAATAGTTTTCCTGAATGTAAAGCCCCGTCCGAGTTAAGTGACTTTGGAATGTTTGGCTTTGGCTATGGCCATTGGCTGCAACAACGGTGTTGAAGAATGGAACTTTTCGGCGTTCCACCAATTGCCACTATCAAAGCCATTAATTCAGACACAGCCCAAGATACAACAAAAAAATCGACTGAGCACAATCAAGTGTGCAGAAGTTGCCCAAACCCAAACCAAACTGAACGATGGTGAACGAACATAACTGCCTGTTTTAGTTATCAAAGTTGTTTACATTGAACTGGTGAAAATGGGTTCTTGCATGAAAGATGCTGATTACTTTCTTGTTTGTTTCACAAAAGCAAATGTTCAAAATCATCCTCAATAGCTCTTTTGCTTTTTCTATGTTTTTAGAAGTTTTTAAGATGTTTTTCATTATTTTGATATCTCAATGCTTTTTTTGTTTTTACAATGACCTAAACTTTTTCCGTCAAAAAAATAACTCACACTAAGATACCAGACTATTTTAGACACATGCCTCAATTTAAACCCCACTACTTTCAATAGGTAATACCCTTCCATAACTTACTGTATGTCACAAAGCTTGAGGAGAACTCCCTGACTTCAGAAAAGACACAGGAACCTTCAGATGGACAGTAGATGAGAAAGCAATTGGCCTTCCTAGGCTTGCCAGAGTGATGGAAGACGGCTAAATTACACTTTACATAACTTCCATCATCAAGCTCTTCTGCAAAAAAAATGTTTCAAATGAAAAAGGAGGCAAGTGTAAGTCTGATTTTGGGAGATAACACGATCCAAGGAAGTTTGTGGTAGTAATATTTCATAAGAGTTGAAGGAAGCATCATTTGGATCTTTGACAAAACAGATTTCACCTTTTACTAAGCTTAATCTTAAGACGAATTTGAACTTTTCACATTTAGCCTCATGATATTTAGAAACTAAGATTGACTCATTGGCTCTTTTTAACTTGAATTTCTCGCAGATTTCTGTCGCATGAATATACAGAATTCACACCACATACTATGTATAAATATTATGACGATGACGTGCCCATAAACTAGTTTGCTGTCCATAATGGATGCTCTCTCCATCCAAAACATAGCCTTTCCAAGCACAAGTTAAAAATGACCCTAAAGACTTTCAAATATACAGTAAATATACATATACACAGTTAGTTCTGTGCATAGTTGCGCCACCACATACAATCCCTGCAGTTGAATGGTTTTAAATATGGTTGGTCAGCTCGCTGGAAACTGTTACCAACAGTAGAAGGGTTCTCATCATCTGAATTCCCCGGACTACTTCCTTACAAAGTCCTGCTTTTACCTTCCTCCATGTCGCAGCAGGCACTCTGGCATTCCTCTCTTGTTGGTTTGTAGACGTCCGACATAAACACAACTCCATTTTTCTCAGACACCGGAACATTGATGACATTGTTATCGTTGACCTGGTAGTCACATTGTTGTGTGGTTGCCAGGGCAACCAAAACAGCCAATATGGCTGCCCTGGTGAAGGCTCTCTGTTGCATAACACTTATCTGCAGGAAATCCAACAAATATTTCCATAAAAGATTTCTCTTTTTTGTTAGCAACATAGGCAATTTGGTGCCCTCCCATACCCCCTAGCAAAACTTTTTAAGAAATGCTTTAAAAAAAGACAGTATTGAATTTACCATATTATTGACATACATACAAATAGTTTTCAGACTAAAACTAATAAAGAGCGCGTCAAAGACACGTATTTGCACTTTGTGTAACCCAACATAAACACATACAAGAAATAACAAACCTATACAAATTAAAGCTCAATCGGTCATTGGAGTTACAAGAAAATAGTGAAAAACTCCATTACGTTTTCATTGTTAATCATGTTAATTGGATTTTGGACTTGCGAGATGGAAACCACGCACCGCCTGACCAACCGACATGTTCCTAGTTCTATGTCACAAATTTGTCCCTTCAAGGGGCTCTGTTTCACCTTTACTTTTAGTTTTTAATTTTTTTTTTTTTTGCAAATACATTTAAGAGTACATGTAAACCTTCAATAATTTTTGACAAAACTTGCATTTATAGGAATATGCATATTATTTTTACTTTTAAACCTGAAAAAAATTCCAATCCATAGAACCTTTAATCATTTCCACATCTTGGCAAATAATTTGCAGATATTTAGAAATGCGTAGCAAAGACTGGCGCTGTCAATAAATAGCTATATACTTCAATACATCATTGTATAATTTATTGAATGAATTCTATTACTGCCAGTTGGATGAGTTTGGTATTGCTCAAGGAGACAATGGTCAATAGAACTGTGTGTGTCGTTCAAGCGTGAACAGAGTAACATCTGGAAACAAATTTTATTAAAAATACAAAATGAAAAGAATTGATGGTATCATATCACACCACATCATGTGTAGGCCCCCCATATGTACATTCCTTCTTTTGTTTCCTTCATTGTTTTTATTTGTTCGGATGGCAGATTTCATGTATTTTTTTTTTATTTTTACACCATTACTTTCAATTAAAAAAACTGTATGTCTTTAAAAAAGCATTTAAAGACGTTTCTGTTTAGATCTTTGATGGCACTGGACTTTGGGTTGGAGGAAAACAATTGCACTGAAAGTCATGGGACCTTTAAAGCTCCGAAATAAATTTGTTAAAAACTTATACAAAATTGTTCAAGCCTTCCAGGTTTCATTTTTTTAGTCATTTATTTTTTCCCCTTTCTCTTTAATCATGAGAATTAGTTGAGACTGACCGGAGGGTTGATAATCGCAAACTACGAGAAAGTTAGTCTGTTGCAAAATGCTTTCAATGAATTTGGAGTGACTTTCTAACCCACCTTTGTATTCTAAAGAAAAGTATGCTACTAGTCCGAGTTACTTAGACCCTAGGCAAGATGATGAGCAAATGTTAAAAGGCAATGTTAGGATCCAAGTTACTTGGACTAACTAAGTGTGCACTATCCTACCACTTGACTGCTTTGCTCACTACAGAACTTTTAGCCCCTTTGAAAATGCTGAAAAGTCAACAGGAGTAGCCAGCAGTTTGTATTTTCACTCATTATGACCATGTTATGACCAATGCAAAAATATTGTCTTACAATGTACCTTGGTAAATTACCTCCATGATTGAATGTACCCATTATTTTTTGTCATTATGAGGCGTTTAGGCGGATTCAGCATCTTTTTCAATTCAACAAATGTTACATTGATATTCATAACATTTTAAAGAGTAAATAAAATGCGATTTGGGAATCTGCTTTTTACCTCAGAAATATAGGCCTACTCAGTCATTACCCATTGTGACATATACTCGGTTTTACAATTGGCGGTCTACCCATAAAACTCAAAAACAGCTAATCTTCTGCACTGTGTCACGGCCTCCCCAACGCCAACTAAGAAAAATGCACTCAGCAAATGGTGTAGAGGCATAGAGTTATATAAGAACTAGAGGGCGTACAAACCACGCGACACGGCCCGACAAGGAGCATTTTTTGACCATTGAGAAAATGGCGCGGACCATTCATTTACACTGGTTACTCATCCGTTCACACAGCAGCCATTTTCTAAGTGGACATTGGTATGCAATTTGAGAAAATGGCGCGGACCATTCATTTACACTGGTTACTCATCCGTTCACACAGCAGCCATTTTCTAAGTGGACATTGGTATGCAATTTACCCATAGGGATTTTCGCCCATGGTGAGTCAGTGGAGTTCCGTGCATGGCATAGCGAGTGCACCCTCTCGTTCTATTATATAACTCTATGGGTAGAGGTCTGCTCGTTATAAATGCAAGACCAAACACACGACGTTACACCATGTATTAAGCTTATCTTCATGACCCTTTGTTCCCCAACTGAAACGACCCAACAGCTGGGTTGCGCTTCACGTTTACTCTAGAAAATTGAGAAAAACCTTTGATATTAGGGCAAAATGAAACTATGACATGCTGGACTGAAGTTGTTCACTATTAGCTAGTAGGGGCCTACTGTACTAGTGGTAGAAACACCTACGATTTTGGGTCCTACTAGTACTAAAAGCTGACAACACCCTAGCCTTTCGTCAAGGCCTTTGTGGCTTAGACAGCTATGTAGCCGCAAAGACCAATCGCACACAATGTAAAGACGCCATTATGTAATTTCGGACCACCAGAGCAAAGGTCATGCCTGGTCATTCCACTGCGGAGTGTGTACAGACCATAGATTGGCATTTTGTGGCTATTGAGAGGCGTTTTTTTTTAGTACAACCAAGCTTTTATTTACAGTACACCGCTGATTTTATATGACTTATGACTAAGAGAGCAAGTCATTTGTGAACAACTGCAATGAACAAATGATGGAATAGTCTACATGATGAGGTTCTAATAAAACGAGCTGCATGAGCATGGAGGTATTTACGTTTCAAAAGGGAGAGAACTTTTCTACATTACAGCTACAGTCTGATTGAAATCAGACTGTAGTTGTAATGTAGAAACATTTGCTCCCTTTTTAAATGTAAATACCTCCATGCTCATGCAGCTCGTTTTATTAGAACCCAAGTATAAATCATGAAATTTATAAAAGATATGCATATGTACTCCTTTGCTCATGGATGGGAGTTAGTGTACACATATTTTTTTACCCAAGCCAAAGTACACAAATAACGTATATATATTTTTTTTTGCATTCGTATTTTTAGTAAATAATAAAATATTCCCCCATCCGTGCCATCCCATCCCTGATGATTCTACTTAGTACAACAAAAATAACAAGTGATCACTCCTGCCAGAGTCCCAAGTACAACATCAAAACAAACGGACATAAGACACCAATTACCTGCATCATACACTTTTAAGGAGATGAACAAACATCTGGAAACTGTCCAATCCAAGGATGTAAGCAATAATCGCCAGTAATTGTGTACGTCAATGGACGGTTTTCAGTGGTTTTAGACGTTTTAAACCCGTTGCACACCAAACGCGGAACGAGTGGAAGCCATTTTGTGACAACCCTTAAATTTAGGTCACTTGATCGTTCCCGTTTTGAAAGTTAACTACAGTGCAAAGTGTATTCATGTAAAATCGTTGGGTGCAAGGTTGTAGTTTAGTTAGATGACGTCAGATGCAACAGGTGTGTGTAGTCGAGTACACCTGTTGAATTAAATTGCATGAACAAAATAACTAATTAGGGCCGCGCAGTTTCAGTTTGCATATATTTTACGGTATCACTTAATAATTGTGCAATGAGTAAAAACAAATAGTCAATACAAAAATGTAATCTGAAAAATTTAAGCTCACTTATTTCAATTTCAAATTTAATACAAATGCCAGTCCATCAGAGAAAATTCTAAGTACGAAATACTATAGAAGTGGGGGGGGGGGATTAAAAAAATAACATCCCACAAATAGCCCATGCCAATTTTAATTCGCATTACAAAAAAATACGAAGTTATAAAATGGAACAAATAATCTGTATTGAGACACAATTTTTTAAGAAGTATTTTAGCTTATGGGTTGAACAGATTATGCGTTTTTTCCACGTTTATTTATTATTATTATTGATTTCCTTTTATGACCTCATATCCCTTCTTCAATACTTGCCTGCTTTTAACAGAAGTCCATAAAGGATTGTATGTAGGTTGTGACGTACTTCCGATGGAGTGCTTCCGCCGGTTAATACATGGATATAACACTTTGTTGTGGTCAGGCAATTGTTTCGTTTTGTTATGACGTGGACAACTTTATGTAAATCACTGCAATCAAAATTCTTTATCAATTGGTACTGTTTCATAATGGAGGGAAATTCCTCCCTGCGGTTTCATTCACTAGTCAACGGCCTTTGTAATAGATTCATGGTGGTGACATATCCGGAGGGGAATTAAACGGCGTGTA
The DNA here is from genome assembly GCA_911728455.2 of Marthasterias glacialis. Lineage (NCBI taxonomy): Eukaryota > Metazoa > Echinodermata > Asteroidea > Forcipulatida > Asteriidae > Marthasterias > Marthasterias glacialis. The sequence continues at coordinate 16,179,007 of OU452223.1, forward strand.
TGCGTTCGTGTACATCTTTAACAGAAGTTGTTTGCGAGGACTGAAATAGTTTTACGAGGACTGGAGTAAATAACTTTTTTCTTGTGAATTGGTTTACTTTAATGAAGTGATCAGTCCCCTTCGTATGACGGGGAGGAAGAAGGAACGGTCTTCTTCTGAAAAAGGACGAGCATTCACCAAAAATACAAAATATACATGATGACTTCTCAAGATATAAAAGATAAATCTCCAGCAACTATCAATTTATTCCTCAGAAAACAGTCGTAGAACACAATATAATAATACTTAATACTAAATAATAGCACTACACAGCAAAATACAATACTCAATATTGAACAACGTGAAGGTCACAGGTCAACACATGACATTAGGCCTACATTGTACAATAAAATAACGATGACTATTATAATTATATCAAAATCTCTCCAACCATGTTTCACGTTTCCGAAATGCAATTCTAAGATGTACTCCACAGGTTTTTTTTCCCCACGCACTGCTTCACTGTGGAGCTCATTTGCCTGTATCCTGTTTCCCTGCGGGCTATAATCTTTCTCAATTTAAGCAGAATGTAAACAGTTTTTCTTCTGCCCTAATTTCTTGTGCTTTCTTTCTCTTTTCCTTGTAGCCTTCACCTAGAGTGGTCTTGTGCCTTGTGATGGACAACTTACATAAAAAAAAATAATAAACGTTCCAACAAAATGACTTGGTATAAACCCAAATGCTAATCATATAACATTATTCTTGATACACTTTAGGAGCATGTCAAGAGCCACGCTTATAATTTAAGGAAAATTACCCAGATAAAATAGATAAAAAGATGGATTCTGGATAATTTACTTACTTGCTTACTTTACTTACTAAAAAATGAAGTTTACTTGTCAGAAAATGTAATTGATTTGTTTTCTAGAAGCTGAATAACTTTTAAATATTTGTATTTATTACTTTTGTATAGTATTTTTGAACATTTAGCATCAGTTGACATAGGGAGCCTATTAGTGTGGCACACCCCTAACATCGGAGCTTGCCCTACATTAACCTCTGTCTAAATTTGATAAGTATAGACTGCAACATTTTGTAGAGGGGTCGATGACCAGTGCTTTTTACGGGGCGAGTAGAGGTGCGAGTACTTTTCCAAGTTGGGCAATATAAACAAACAACAAATGTATAACACATTACATTGTATACATTTTAAAATCGAAGAAGGGAGTTGCCCCCCCCCCCCCCCCCGTCCTCTTTGCTGGATTCTCCACTGACCATGAACCATGGGTGAGTGGAGATTAGCTTCTTATTGCTGCCTGTAATCAAATGAGAAACAAAATGGCGTAAACACAGGGAGCTGAAATGTGCAGGGGTGGCGAGTTCCAACTCTGATCCGCGTATGACTTTAACATGGGATTCCCCACTCACACAGCTAGGTACCATAGAAAAATCAGCGCTGGGGTTAACAGCAGTACAAATTAAAATCGGGTCGTGGACAATTACCCCGAGACAGAATTAAACTTAATTACAGTTTAGTAAGAAATCTATTACAAAATTCAACGTATGCGAGTACAATCAAGATTTTATCATTGTAATGTAACCTTTTAAAATTCAATTCATTGTGCGAGTATGAATTAGAATTTTACAATAATGTGGGCCAATATATTTTTTATTTGTTGCAATTTTTAATTCTCGCCCTCACAGCCGGAAAAGAAAGATGAAATCGGGTCATGGATGCATACAACATACAAATTTACCCTTTAAAAAGATAAGGCTTGCACTAAATAGTTCTGCAAACTTTTTGTTATTTAATAAGAGGGTGTATATTGTAGACTAAATTAGTGTAGCCGATATAAAAAAAAAATGGCGATTCAGTTACTTGGTTGAGATAAAAGGGTGGGGTTTTCCACATTGAGTTATATAAAACAAGTTAAGTTTAAGTTTGTATTTTTTTTTTATAGATATGATACATGATCGGCGATGATGGCGTGTATGTGTAAATGACTTGCTATGTCATTCCAATCTCCTCGCCGTATCACCGGTTGTGTATACTTTCACCATCACAGCTTTATGAAATAAAAACGCGCTAGGAGCCATTTTAGTGGCTTTGATACGTGGTAGTCTTGATCCAAAACGTTAATATCGCAAATTCATAGAATGCACAATGCCCTTTGTATTTGAAATGTGTATATGTATAATAACAGAAAATCTTAGGGCTTTGGAAGAAGTATAAAAAGGTAAACAAATTCTTTGACACATTATACTGATGGAATGTCTGCTTGTACTCCAGCGTCCGATGTTTGCGGTTTGTTGTCAGAATCCACGCCTTCGTTGTCCAGACCCCTTGCGTTCTCCCTGGCTGCGCGTCTCAGCTCCCACGGGCAGCTCCCTTCGGTCCAACACGCCACCTTCTGCTGCAAGGGTTCCGGTATGAGCATGATTAGGAATCCGACGATTACGAGGACGGAGCCGCCGATCTTCAAGTTGCTGAAGTTCGTCCCACGGAAGACCAAATCGACGACTGTTTTAAGAAGAAAATAAAACATCTTATATGAAAAAACAGAAGACACCTCAAAACAGTTAACCCACACAAACTCTAATCGCTCATTCATTGGCTTATTAACAACATTGAAGATAGAATAGACGAAGTTGATAAAACGTTCATTTCTTTGAAGGTAATCATCACTAATCAGCCGGAGATGCAGTTGCTTTTATCTTTCTACAAATCACAAGTAAACTTTCTTGGTCCACAACCAAAATAAATTAAAACTCAATGATTAAGCTGTCTCATATAACTTTTCTGATTCGTTACCCTAAAAAATAATAGTTTATGTGGACTTGAGTTTCAGAAATCAGCAGTGTACACAGTGAAAACGATTATTGTTGACACTCACCAGCGTTGAGTGGAATACCAAGCACCGTTCCCAGGGCGATGAAGAGAGGAAATGTAACAGCGATCCCAAAGTTGATCAGAAAGTTGAATGCTGTCGATATTAAAAAAAAAAGTGTCCATAAACGTGAAGTACATGTTTAACGATTTCATCTGTGGACATAATTCAATGTTGGACGATACACTATGCGTGGGAAAGGAATAATGGACCTATAAGCATGTAAAGTTAAGTTGCTTTATAACTATTGATTACGAACTTTGTTTCTTCTGTCTGTTGTATCTTTGATAGGGGTTTTCCTAAGATGCCTCGGCTAAAATGAACAGCTTCTGTACCCACTTCCATCGCGGTATTTCATAGCTATCAGTTCTACATGTACGTTCGTTGTTTATTTGAATCTGTCTTTCTTCGTTATAACCATCATGCTGATTAACAATCTTATGTTGCGTGAAGGAATGAATATTATTACAAAATGGATTACCGGGGTATATTACTGGTTTAAGGATGAAGAAATTGCAGAAATATTTATAAACTCGGTAAGATTTTACCGGTAACCAACCATTTACTATTCAACTAAAATGAGTTGTGTTAGGTACAACAGTTGTAAACAGAACTAGTGTAAATGCCATCGCCGCATGATACCCTAACATTGCAGACGAACACCATGCATCTATCCTTCAAAACCATGTGGATGATACTGGACGTTGATTCTTGATGATTGTTGAGGTGGAAACGGTATGTTATGTTTGGTAGCCTCACCTACGCTGAGTGCAGCGCTACCGCACAGATAATCCCATGGAATCTTATCGAAGCTCCACGACTCCACCTCGGTGTAGTAAAAGATGAGGATGAAGGGCCATAAGAAGAGGATGTTGAAGATGCCCAAGACGCTCAGGAAGAGGCTCACTTGACCGGAAGTCGCGTTGCCGATGAAGCGTTTGAACAGCACCTGTGTGCCGAATGTTCAACACTAATCATTAGTAAAACACGCATTGGCTCAGTGGCCAAGCTAGGGGTGGAGCAAGAGGGGCAAACTCCCCGGACGCCATCTTGGGGGTGGGGGGGGGGACTCAAATCGACCAAGGTTCTTTGTTCTTTTTCTCCTTCTTTTAAGCGCGATGGGTAAGTTAAGAGTGGGTCGTGTAATATCTCAAAATAATAATACGATTTTGAAAGAGTGAGCAGGAGTGAAAGGGGCACTATCCTCTAGCCTTGTCCCCGTGGCACCAAGAACCCTAGCTACGCCCTGGATTGGCACACCTTACGGGTACACCAAGCGATGATCTCTTTTGAAAGACCGTGCGTGATGGCTCTGAATGACCCGGTTGAAGAAAAAAAAATCATTTCTAATTTAACCAGTGAATATTAGCAATCCTACAACACGAGTTGGACTATATACCAAGGATTTCTTTTTAATGATGATGAGTATTATAATGTTCTGTTTATCTTTCATTTGTGATGTAATAGTTTTTATTTAATTCATCTATGATTGTACGCCCAATCGCCGATTTAAGTTGGAATTTTATTACGTAATGGAATACTTTTCACAGTATACCGCCCATTGGGCATACCCTCTAATAATACAGTAAATTGAATGCGGAGTTGTTGTGTCGAACGTGTTTTGCTGATATCTCAATTTGCCTCAATAATGATCCCGGATAGCTGAGAAAACGTATACAACCAGCACACATTCACCTCAACCAAACGAGTCCGGTGATAAAGTAATTGTAACTGCTTCGGGAATAAGAAGCCAGGATCAAGAAAACACGTCAGTAAATGTCCACCAACACACCTTATATATAGCTGAACCAATTGCAGCACCGATGGAGAAGCTGACACCAAGTGCCGTTGATCCCTCAAAACCGTCGGAGTATGATATCAGGACCATGCCGCCTATCGACATCAAAACGGAGACGCTCTATGGAACAAAACATAACCTACTATTTATTTAACAGGTTTTATTTGTCTAGTTTTGATAACACGGACATGACATATTCTTGGGGCAAATCTCTTCGTATCTTCTTGGGAAGCCATTGTGTCACTAAATATACGCATGCGTATATCTGCTACACGCCAAATTGTTGCTACTTCCGGCTGCAAAGCTGGCATACCGGAAAGTTTGTGTTCAAAAATCACTCATTTCATCGTTCGAAAGCATTGGGTCCTCATTTAAATTAGTTGTAGTCTCACTTAACGAGAATGCCTGAGTGAAAAAAAGAGAGGAAGAGGGGTCTACTACTACTAGCTTACCCTAACCGGAAGAAGAACCAACCGTTCATGAAGCCACAACCACGAGAATACGTAAATGAAAGCAGTGTTGGACGAGAAGATCGCTGTGACGTCAGCAGCGGCTATGAGTCCCAGTGCATAGACGTATAAGTAGTTGGTAACGGCCCAGCATGCTGCAAACGGTACCGTCAAGGAGAGGAATGTCCGCAAACATAGGCCTCGGCTCCCGAAAACGCCCTCAGCGTCTCTATAAAAAAACAAAAATGCTAAATGCCATCAAGACGGATGATATAGACCATGTGACCCTTGTTTACAAAAGAGTGACCTTGTACATTCCAGGGCAATTACTGGCAGGCAAGATACTGCATGGGACATATGAGAAATTTTACATTTTGTATCATAATTTCCACATAAATTCAATGGCTATTAAAATGAGAGCTGAACTAGTTGTGAGATGTGCCCCTTTCCTTCATATCCAAAGTTGATGACAATCGGACAGTGCAATCTCCATAAAATGAAAGATTTAAAGTATTTTCCCATTGAGCCGTGTACAAATCCTGCCTGCAGGAAGTCCAGGTTCTGTGGCTCTTTTGTAAACATGTGATGTCACAGGTAACATGGTCTATACAATCGGCCTAATTTGACAACAACATTTAGACGTAAAAACCAGTTCAGTCAAAAGGTAACGTGGGTATTTCAATAAAGTTTTAGAATGTTATGCCCGATTTATAGATGGTGAAAACTTTTACCGCCACTTCAGGAAGCGTTTACGATAGGGCTTACCCGTAAATAGTTTGGAACCTTGGGGCGGGGACGGGGGTGCATCAGACCCCCTTTATGGCGTAGATTGTTTAGGCCAATCTTGCGTCATCTCAAGTGGATCCACGTAATTGGGGTACGCAGGTGACAAGCAACAATGTACTTGTACGTTGTCCTAAGTCAACAATTAAAGATGCATAGCCCAATTTTCGCCGAGGAAATATTATTTTAATTTCAAAACGTTTTCTCGGATCGAATTTTGACAGATGACGCTGCTTCAAAACGAAAAACATACAAAGAATTTCAGAACAACATTTATTTCCATACTCTTGTACAAAAGAAAATAATATAACGGATCAAAAATAAAAAAATAAATCAGTAAACGAAAATAGTAAAATATAAAAAGAGAGTTTGGAGGCTGATCTATGCCACGGATAATGCACAAGATAAATGTAACATGCAAAATTGTTTGTACATGGCTGAAGGACGTGAGATAATGTCGGGATCCCAACAATAATTCATTTTTAGTTTGTCATTAACTACCACTTATCCTTGGCGGATTTGTTTGTGCATATACCTCAAGTGAAAGCTTATAACTTTCTTGAATCTATAAGAACAGCTATTTAAAATTTAAATCAAAATTTGGAGGAAAATCGGCCAAAAGTCGGCCCTAGAATCGTTAAAACCAACATAAACTTGTTTAGAGGGCGGTGCGTTCAAATCATTCTCCAAGGGGAACTTAGACGGCTGTTTTATGAAACCTACCTGTACAATGTCTTTAGACCGGCTCCACTTCGACTCCTCGGTACGAACACCAAACAGCCGATAACATAAACCGGATAGCAGACGAGCATCCACGAGGTTGAGAACCACACGTTTACGGAGGCCGACGAGAATTCCGCCGAGTATGTGCTCTGGCTGAACTGTGTCGACCCGACCCACGAAAAGGCGATCCCCACCACGATAACAATCCCGAAGATGGTCTTTCGGACGTTTTCGGAGGTACTCGTACCCCGATCTGAACCGTCCGGTTGCGAGACAACATTTTTGTTACCAACTGGCTCTTCTTCATCTTCGTCGGTTTCACTGCCTAAAAGCTGATCCGCCATGTCTCTGCGTTCTTTTCCGTTAATTTTGTTGAGATTGTTTCCTAGATTTTAAACACAAAGACGGTTGATTTATCAATAGACTTATCATCTTAGTGTCTATAGTGACAAGTATGATCACAGCTAGTGAATTAACTATAGCACAATGGCAGAAGTGCCACCAAAAATAAATACATCGCGCGGCATTGAATATCGAGATGAACGCATCACACTGAAGATGCAGTGACCTATAACCCCGAAGTATGGACGGTCATCCGTGCAAAAAAGTGAATGTTTCACTGCACGTTAACGTATAAGATAAAGGTATTTAAAATGCAACAATCCTTTCAAAACTAAAGTCGAGGGTGGAGGAACAACTAACGGGACGGTGGGCACTTCTTGTAGTTCATGTGAATCAATATTCACAGTTGCTACATAGTTCGTGCAGGAAACATGGCAATGGATGTATTGTAAATCTATCAGTACCTTCTGAAGTGGTAAACGATGTTTCTGTGTCCGATGCAGTATTTGCATCTTTCTCAGTCGTACCATCCCGCTGTGGCTGTGTATCGGTGGACAAGGTTTCGGCAACCATCGCCATCCGTGGTGTACTCTACGTCCAAAAATGAGGAATATCTCTTTAAATAATTAGTAATAGTAAACAATTGTATAGGAGAAAATAAATCAATTGAAAGCTTCTAGAGCGTGAATGAGGATGCGAGAATGATTTATTCCAAACGTTGGACAGTGCAGGGAAGAAATTCAAGATCTCAAGTAAGATTTAAAATATTGGGGAATTCAAGGCTTGGGGTAACACATTGTAGTAATTATATCTACTTAGTTGTTGGGCCAAGGAGATTAAAGCAACCCCCAAAAGGGGGAAAAGACGACCAGAGCAATGATTGAAACGTCCAGTTGTGAACGCACCGGTTCAGAACCACCACAACCCATTAGAGAGATCATTTTGGAGAACCCATAATTCTTTTAGAGAGGTTGGTTTGAAGACAATGTTTGTTGTGAGCCATCGTCCCGTGAGCAACCATCCCATCATGACAAACCGATCTCTCGGTCTTTTCGAACCTCCAGCTTCAAGCCCGTCCCAACCTACCTCTGTAGTGGTGGAACAAAACTAGTCGAAATATCCACATTTATCTTGGTTTTTAAGTACTTAACAACACCCTATAACAATGTTCAATGTTTGCCAACCCGGGTGATAAATGGTCTAGGATCTAGATGGTAAACAGATAAACGGAAAAATACACAAATATTTTTGCAAGGTATTCAAGATAAACCCAGGTCTTGTAAAATGAATGTTATACAATATTCCCCAAGTGAATGAGTGCCCATGGTCATTTCCTTCAGTGAATCCAAATATGAAGCTCTTAAAAAAAAATCTGCGAAATAAGTTTATAGGCTTTATGCACAGAGGCACGAAATTTTATTTCGAAAAGGAAATGAGATAGTCAATTTCGAGGTAAAACATTTTACTTGATTTTCCCATCATTCCATACGTCTGTTTTCTTTTCATTTTGCACCAAATCCAGAAGTTATAAACTCTGCTTAAAAATAAAATACACACAAACTTGATGATCAGAGTAATTCCATGGTTATTCGTGTCACCTCAAAATGACGGCGATAAGAAATTTGTCTCAATTATATTTTCATGTTGAAAATTTGTCACCCAGGAAAACAACTTTCAACGTGTCAACACTAGAAAATCATTCAGAAAACCATGTATGTTAATACATGACCGTACATAGCCACTGATCTTGCCTTACCTTTGCGCGAAGAACACGGTATAGCCACCCGAGGAGAGAGGTCAGTGCCACGGTACTCCAGCGTCTGCAGTTGTCTTCAAACTGATCGCCTTTCCAGGTATGTGTACTGATAACATTCCTCGATCAGTGCAAACTATGTCAACTGTATGCCCGATAAAATAGGCACATTTCCAATATAATCATTTGGAGTTTACTGGAGTCTCTTTGCGACAGACCATGATGTTATCAGATCAGATCATGGTTTTAAAAGACAGGCCGTTGCAACAAAGATTTTGTTATTATGGTTATCTGTGTCACGAACTCGGCCTAAATCAACCGGCACGCGCATGAACTTCGTTCTACCAAGCCGACTGTCTGAAAATAATTGCCAAACTTAAGTTAGCACATTTCACTTTTTTGTATCACATTGTAGGCCCGAGTCATTACTTAGGATAAATTACAGGGTTTGTAATTATCGACAGATGGTTTTCTAGTAGTTTCAGTCCGAAAGCGCACTGATCAGTTAGTTTTCCTGACGTGTCGTCTTCTGTTATCAGTCTCGAAAAAATAATGAACTCAAAATCGGAATTTCAAAAAAAGTATATTCCTGACAACGCTGAGCCCCGACCCTTGATGTGGTTGAATGACAGATTGCTCCCATGTCCCTTTTTCATCTAAAGTCTCCAAAACCGATGGTTTTCTCACATTCTGTTATCATGTGACATAATGGACGAAGCTGGGCAAGAAAATACAAAGGACTATAAAGTTTGGAAGACAAATCATACCTTTTTTTATGAAACGCAAATTTGCGTTTAACCTAATCTGGGTGAGATTTTTATAGATATCAATCATAATTGCTTAGTCACCGAGTGGTGTGATGCAAAGTCCATCGACACTCTAAATAAAGGTGATCGACCGATAGCAAAGATGGAAAGATTGTCAGGGCAGGAATTTTAACCGATCACGCTCCCACAATACGGCATCATGCCACATAGGATTAGGTTAGACGTGCTCTGAGCTATGAATTGGTTGGTTGGTTAGTAAGCTCCAGAGCTATGGTGGGACAAAGAGAACAAAATAATGATGTAACAAATAATAAAAGCAAAACTATGGTGGCCCTGATGGGACATAAATAATCACGACTATAGTCGTAAACTTATTCACGACAAGTCGTGCATAATTATTTTCGCGATGTCGTATATTTGTTCACGTCTAGTTGTACATTATTCGCGACGTCGTACATTAATTCACAACTAGTCGTACATTTATTCACGACTAGTCGTACATTTATTTGCGACTTCGAACATATTCACGTCTAGGCGTACATCTATTCGCGACCAGTCGTAAATATTTTTCGAGTAAAGCCCGGTTCATATCTTACAGTTAGGACTCTGTATCTGTGCACGTCACCAAAATTCGCTTTCGCGTGATCGTATGAACCGAGCTTATCTTTTTGAAGGGTTCAATCTGAATCCATTTTCCCCTTCATTGTGAAGTTTAGCGGCGCACAGCACGCTTCGTCTTACGCCCTCTGTCGCCCGTTTGATTGAACCCTCTAAGCTAATGAAAACATGCTTCGGGACGAAATTCACAACTGGTCGCTCGCGAATAAATATGAGGGGGCGTCTATGTCGCGAATAAATGTACGACTAATTGCAAAAAATAGACCACGTCGCAAATAAATGAACGACTAAAGATAGTCGTAAAAAATATACGACGTAGAAGAAAATGTACGACGTCTTGAAGAAATGTGCGACGTCGCAAAAATATTCACGACTGGTCGTGAATGTACGACGTCGTGTGGATAATTGTACTTGTCGCGAACAGTTGTTCGAAGTCGTGAATAAATATACAACTAGTCGTAAATAAATGTACGACGTCTCGGAAATATTCACGACCGTAGTCCTTAATATGTATGTCCCTTCAGGGCCACCACACAGAACATGTACCTGCAGAGAATGTACGGAGCCCCAGCAGTGCCATGATACTTGATGATTAGTAAATTGATAATTCATCTTACCAAGACAACTTATTGGGTGTGTTTGATTAGCTTCCCCTAGCCGAGCCTGGTCTCCACGTGTCGTTCGAGTAGCTCATGACGTCACGCCGGTGGCTGACTCCAGTCACCCTGGTGACGGTCCTGACGATCGTGATGTTAGGTGGTGGAGGCATACCCTGTAGGGAGAAGTTTTAGGGGGCACTAGGGGGGGGCACCATTTTTCCTAGGTGGACACATTTGGCCAATTAAAACTGTAGTTTCCGTTTGTATTTTTTCCTAAGCAGGTCCCCTTTCAGCGCTCTTCTGACGTGTTGAGGTAAAACAAAATACATTTCAATAATTAAAAAGAATAGTTTTAAAAACATTGAAATTACTATAAATACTAAGATTTTATTCTGGTATTTTGTAATCTCAAAAGTCAAGATTTCAAATGGGGGGCTTGCCGGGGGACAGTTACGCCACTGACCCTGGGTTAGTGACATCACACAAGATGGCGACGTACAGCTATCTTAAAATACAGATCGTAAAATAATTTTTAAACAGCTTTTACAAAGTGTACTTTAGGAACGGTAGGTAGTCCTAGTTTGATTTTCACTGATTTTCAAAACGTCGGGGAAGCTGAGCTTATCGGACGTAGCATTGTGATCGTATTCATTCATGCTGACGCCACAGTACACAGTTATAGCGCCGCCAGTCGGATAGTTTTAATACCCTCGACATTGCGCCATCTCTGTACAAACAAGAGCCTTGGTATAGCACAGGCCTATTTACATCAGTCTCGAAAGAGCAGTACGGTAATGTATTCTACTGGAATTCGTCGAATTGTATTTGCAATGAACACAGATAAATACATAAAGAGAAACCGCATTCGGGTTGGGTAGAGTGGAAGGGGGTAAACATTTAACCTGAGCATGTGCCACACTGTCTCCGCTCACTTAAAGGTCTACATCAATGCAGCTCACCTATAAGTAGTTGAAACAAACGAACATGAAGAATTAACAGTGTTAGGCATGACAGCTATACTAGAGTTATTATTTTATAGGGGGTGGGGGCGGTTTATGGTTTGGAATTATGACATGAGTGCTGTAATCTATTACTAAGCAACAGTGATAGATCTTCATATGCCATTTTCTCGACGGTATTTCAGATGGAAATATTACTCTGAGTATTGGTACCGGTTTGAACTTTATAACCAGATTGAAATCTTTCATATTAAAACCGAACAAAATGTCATTTCTTTTCCCTATAATAGCACAAATGAACCCTGTATTCTTTATTTCATCTGTTTTGTCGTTAACAGTTTTGGTCATACGCCCATTATGTCACCTCAATTTGTAGAACAAGGATGTAGAAGGATATTGTATGATCTAAATAAAGGTAAGCTTTTAGCCTGACCGGAGGGAGCACGTTTCTTCCTCCATCATTTGAGTGTCGAATTTCGGCTTGTTGCCAGTTCGTTATACTCTCACATAAATACATACGCACGAACCCTTACATGATGATATCAGGATGCATGCAGGGTGCCTTCGTATCCGATACCGTGCGGTATAACGCTGGTGACCCCTGTACCTTTTTACTTTCATCTCTAACTTCCTTTTGGACAAGATTACCGGAAACTCAAATTTCCTTTCAGCTTCTGCTGGATAAATTGCCACTGGAAAGGAGTAGATGCACACTGCACAGTCCCCACCGAGAGCTGTGTTTATAAACAATTATGTACACTCCCTCGATACAGTATATGAAAACACTCCAATCAAAGTAAAACTAACCCCGATTTGTTGCTGGAACATTTGGTGAAAATCGTCATCGTTAAGAATCTACTGTCAACAATGATGTGTGAAAGTTTTGGCGTGTACGAATGCGTGTATAAATATAATGAATGTTTCCGGTGGGAGGGGCTCGGATTACTTAATAGGTTCGCATAAAATAAATGATCCTCTGTTGAAACTGTCCTTTAAACCAAGTTGAATTCGCAGATTTTGCTCAGGTGTAGCAATTAAAATATCATACTGTGCAAGTCTCGCACTTACACGCATATTTTTGAGAACCTTGACTTTCCACGTTGACCTACATTGCTATAACGTTTGAGAGCAACAAAGTCCAAATGTTCAAATCACTCGACTAGACTTGCAAAGTCTATACTAGGCTGGACCATTTCTTCTTCCATATGGCTGTACGTAAACCTTTTTCTCTAATGGCCTCTGAATATGGACTCGCTTCTTCTCCCATAGTTCATTGAGCCCGGGGCTCAAGGTCGTTGCATGTAATTTCCCGTCATTACCTTGACCACTTCCGGGTCATTGACCGCGAGCAAAGTTGCCGTTTGATAGACGAGTACCCGCCGGAAGAGATGTGACGTCAAGTTGACATGACCCCATGACAGCTGCCCGTGAGCACCTGTCTTCAATCGTTATTGTTATTAAACTTATATAACTGTTTAATATTTGTATCATTTGGAGAATGAAGCAAAAGGAGGTCCAGTGTGTATGTTCAATAATTCTGCATCTCAACAGCTCATAATGGGTTGGGGCTTGTGAAGAAACGTCGATTGGAATAACAACAATGTTCAGTTCCAGATGTGAAATTACACAGGATGGAGACAAATACATTGTGCTGTTATCATCAAAACCGGGGCCCATTACTCAGAGCTTTTGTTTTTATCAGGGAACCTGTCACGAACAATATACATCACGGTATTCTTATCGGTTACCTGTTTTTGCCTAGAAAACAGTTTGTGTAGCTTAGCAAATGTGGATGCTTGGCTTCTCCATAATAATTTGGCCTGTGATTCTTATGGCTTTAATTACGTAGTATGCCTTTTCTCCGTTCTGACATTAAGTGGCAATGTTAATGTTAACTTATTTTCATCCGAACGAAAACCTATATGGCGACCGATTGGTTAGGGATGCTGGGTTGGCGTTAAAAGGGCGTGGTCAAGCTGTTCATTGAGTAGGACCAACAATACAAGCAGCTAACGTGGTTTGGTCCAAAGCCATGGATATTAAACTATGTATATTCTTTTTTTCTGATGTTTAAATAAATATTTCGCAAATTTGAGTTCAGTTTGGTGGCTGCCATCACCCCCTCCGGTTCCCTCCACCTCCCAATACCCCCAACCGGCCCCCGTCCACTCGCTGCCTCCAACCCGCTTACATCTTTCCGAGTTTATAGCAGCTTGTAAATACATGTAGAGAGTAGTTTTGCATTGTTAATGAAGCGACACTGTTGCGTTTATAACAATAGGTTAGGTTCTACCGTTATGTATGGATGATCATGAAGTTGCCCACAATGGATGGACATGGACGGGACTATTCATATTTCTATGAAATGTTGCGGCTGTAAAACCAGCTGTTTATTTCCCTGGTGATTCATTGGAAACGGCGGTAAAGCTTGCCATCAAGCAGGAGCCGATCTTTGTCATGCATGAACCAAAATGTAAACCAGGTTTTTGCTTACACTGAATAAATAAAGGAAACAAATACATGTAATTACACTGAATAAATAACGGGGGGAAAAAAAAAAAAAAAAAAACGAATAACCTCGTTCTTGTCAATATCATAAGATACGTTTTCCCTTGTCAATGTTTTTCAATATGATAATCTATTATAGAGGATAATTTATAAAATACTGGCTTGGGGCAAAAAATCCTTTAGATTCTTATCGAACATCAAGGGAAAAAATACTAGGAACAACTTTTGTCCTACAATGCCTGACGTCTTTAAGAAAGCAGGAGTTAACGATCAAAAAAGAAGTAGTGTTTGATAATTTTTTAAGGAAATCGCCCCCTCTGACAATTTATTAACAATTTTTATATTTGTTTATATTGACAATTTTTTGTTTATTTTTACAAAGAACAACAACATTTTTTCAGTAATTCGCACCGAAACTGGATTTCGAGTAAATATCATTACAACACTTCGATCTTTAACATGATGTGACCAGCTTTGTAGGGTTCCCTGAAGACACTGTGAAAATAATACTTCTGATTTTTCATGGAAATAAAAGACACCATACCATAATCTGATTTTATCCTCGCTTGAGTTGGACTGAAAAAAATGGAGAAAAATGAGTTGGTCGCGTCGTGAAAGGTCTACCCCTTCTTCTCTTATATTTGGATGATTGGGTGAGAATATTCCAAGTGATCCATACGTAGTATAAAGAAAAAGAGCATTCTTCGCATTTTCCAATATTGCATCCAGTCGGTATTCTCTCCCGTTTCTTACCTTTGTCTTGGATTGACCCAGTATACTCCGAGGGCTTTATGGGGCTTTTCAAAATAAATCGAGGCACTATTCAGGACTTCATTCCAAAGTAATATTTCGACACATGCAAACACATGCCCAAACAAGGCATTTAAGAGATTCTGGCGATGACTTTTTTTGTTTGTTTCACGCGCCCTCTCAAAAATAAACACACCGTGTAACCGATCTGTCCAACCTCCCGCTGTCCAGCCAGAGAGATTGCCAGGAACAGGCGCTTAGATGACTGGAAGGTATAGCTCCCTGGATGATCGCCATCTCTGGGATACCGGAGGAAGCCTGGCCTGGTTTGATCATGCAGGCAGAGGATGGGGAACAGTAGGGATGCACAGATGTACAATGATATCTTACAACGCATGTTGGGCCCTCAGTTATCATTTTGCGTACAAGTCGACTGTCTTTATGTTAATCGAGTCAGTCAGTCAACCGGTTAGTTCATCACCGATTCATCCGGTCAGTCAGTAAGACAATCGGAATGTCAGTCAGGCAACCAGGCAGTTAGTCGGCTATCCATTCAGTCAGTCAGTCAGTCAGTCAGTCAGTCAGTCAGTCAGTCAGTCAGTCAGTCAGTCAGTCAGTCAGTCAGTCAGTCAGTCAGTCAGTCAGTCAGTCAGTCAGTCAGTCAGTCAGTCAGTCAGTCAGTCAGTCAGTCAGTCAGTCAGTCAGTCAGTCAGTCAACCAACCAGTTAGTCGGTCATTCAGTCATTCATTCAGTCACTCAAACCATTCACTTGGTCAGTTGGTTACCGTAGTCATTCAGTTAGTCGGTCGGTCCGTCGGTCAGTCAGTAAGTCAACCGACCAGTCAGTTAGTCGGTTGGTCCTTCGGTCAGTCATTCAGTTAGTCGGTCGGTCCGTCGGTCATTCAGTAAGTCAACCGACCAGTCAGTTAGTCGGTTGGTCCGTCGGTCATTCAGTCAGTCAACCAGTCAGTTACTCAGCAGTCAACCGGGCAGTCGGTCATTCAGTCAGTCAGTTAATCAACCATCGAGTTATTTTGTCAGTCAATCAGTCGGTCACAATACTGTTAGAGCTTCTGAGATGGATTGCGATATACACAAATCTTTATCCCAAATGTGCATGCCTTGTATGTGATTAAAAAATAAAAACCACCCTGGAAAATCACTCCACGGTGTTCTTTCATTTCCGAGAAATGCATCAAATACAAGTCAGTAACACAAACTGCCTCCGCAGATGGAAAGAAAGCAGCGCTTTCAAAACAGAAGATTAACACAGAAGTCATTTTCCAGACAATATTATACATCATGTTCCGCATCAATTTCTAGAGTTGTTTTGTTTTTCATAAGTAAGGATGATATTTTAATCAGTGCATAATAACAGCAGTTTGGCTTGTTGATGAATCGAAAATAGCGGCAGGAAATCCCAAGACTTTCTCATTAGTGATGTACAAAGGTCGCAGTGTGTGACACATTTTTCCTCCCGTCTGTCGCGGTACACGTGCATGCTGATGATAAACTTTCATGTGGCGAACACAGTTCCTTAGGAATGTTGGCAATTATGTGGCAGTTCAATGCCGTCTACGAGTCATTCTGTACCTTGGAATTGAATAATAAACACAAGTTTGATTTATATCCACGCGTACAATCCTTGGTTAGTGAATTATACATAGTGAGGTTAGAATAACATATTTCTTTATGGAGGCTTCATGGATGCATAGATATGAAATTAAATAACTGCTCCTCGTGTTAGATCATCCACACTTGGACGGTGACACCGAGTACCCCCAATGGGTATTAATTTAATTAACGACGGATGATGAATTGGCTCTCGTGTTCCAAGTGCACTTCTAAGAACTCTTTTGGAAAAACAAATATTAAAGTAACGCAGCACCGGGGGAGAATTAAATACAGAATTCAAATGTTAAGTCAACCAACTGCCTATAAATTGTAGCTGACGTTGGTATCAATCTATGCCTGAAATATTTAGTTTACTTCTCATATTTAATTATGGAAAATGTTTGTAAACAAAGCACTGCCAGACCTATATTTTACAAGAAGCATGCGTATCTGTAGAGTGAAGCATCATTGTTTAGACAACAAGTTTCAATTGAAAAGTCAAATAAGTTTCAAAGCATCAGGTTCCAATTTTACAGAGCTTCTAATTAAAAACACACAAATAATGCCAATAAGAAGTTTAAAATAATTCTTAGCACCAAGATGTTATCGGCCCAAATATTGTGTATGTATGTTTCTTATGAGTGTACCTGTATACAATTTTACTTAGCAGACAAAGTGTAAGGCATAATTTACGTTGTTCAGCTTAATGCACCTTTGCCTGATATAAAGTGGGTGCCTAATTATACATCTTTTTAAACGGCAACACAAACAGTAAGAGCAGCAAAAGGGCACATTGTTTCGAAGCATCATTGTCAACATAACTAGTAAAGCTCTTACCTTACGCATGGGCCAGTTTTATCAAACATGTGACAAGACATTTTCTGCTTACGGAGAGCCCATAAGCAGAACTTCTATTTCAGAAAACGCTGCTTCTATCGTTAGCAAACAAGAGGCACGCTAACGTGTCAGCGGTTCTTGTAAGCAGATGAGAGACGCAGCAATTGCAAAACCAATGGACTGAAAGCGCACACCGCACTGTCAACAAATTTCTTGGTCGCTCATATGAATTTTCACTTTTGCTTGGGGGCATTTTTGCTGCTACAGTAAGCACACAAAATGTGCTAACCTGTAAAAAGCTTTTTAGTCTCTTGAGCAACTCCTGCCATTACTCTCAGGAATGACTTGGTCAATTGCCCAAAATCATTATCAAAACACGGAGGAGGAAACATTCAATGGGAATATTGTTATGATACAAAATACGCCATGTCCGGAGCTTCCGAAGAACAAGGTTTTTATATGTCCTCGCCTGGTTGATACCAGGACATTCGCTTTTGTTAACTTTAAAGAGAGGATGACAGTCTCCTTAGAATGTTGAAACCGGGGGTATTTCATTGCAATCATTGTCACTATGTACCTTATCTTGATTCAAAGAGAGTTAACACACAAGTGAGCAGTGTACTTTTGCCAACGTTACAAATGCTACCCGGTATACGCTATCTTGATTACAAAATATTTTAACAAACCAATGAGCAGTTTTGCTATTGTTGTACCTTATTTTGATTCAAAGAGAGTAAGCATACTGATAGCATTAGTCAGACCATTACATTAACAATGCTTAACGTATAGAGTACATAATAGCGCCAGTAGCAGCAGTTTTGTCAATAAAAACAGTACCGTTCGCCAACTTATTAAGCACACCTTTTTTCTCAGCATTTGTTCAACACACTGATTACATTTTCTTGGTTGAAAGAGGATGTAAGAACACAAAGCTACATATAGTTTTCATTTTGCCAGCCCTTTGCTATTACATTACAACAGTTTGGGTTTTGATTTCAACATCACTCAACATTTTTAGCGAGTGACTGAATTATCTCATAACGCGGAAATAACTTCAACTGGGTCCAAATTTTGGTATCTCGGTGTTAAACTATCATGGTCAGAAAGTTCCTGAAACCAAACTCATGTTTGTAACAAAACATCCTTGGCCAGAACTCACGGCCAAACAAAGACAGTGATTAACACAAGCTGCCGGGTAAGATAACGGGAACCATCCTGAATCCAGTGAACTTGTGGACCTTAGCGAAAGACAATAATACCTCTGGTTGCCTGTTCAAAACATACGGTGGCCCTGAAGGGACATCGCAAATCACAACTATCTACGCATTATTGTGTGCGACAAATCAATGTAAAACATCGCAAATTAATAATAATCAGGGGTGTGAGTGGCCACATACAAAACAAACCTGAAATTTGAAAAAAGTTCCCATAATTTTGTACAGAAAAGCTGAAATTCAGAGTAAAAACAAAAACAGCTGAAACCTGCTTAAAAGCTGAATTTTGACACCCCAGAATAATGCGCAAAATATATTCACGACAAGGTGACACAATGCATATTTTATTCATGGGAAAATGTGCGCAGATATACTTGCAACTTACGATGGCCACTCAGGGCCACTTTAAAAATATTATTGAGCACGACACATGAACGCATTAATGACATGAGTAGATTATTTCAATATTGACGTCCGCAGTTAAACGGTTTGGCATGTCTTGATGACACAGTTTTTAAATTCGAATTCTATTTAATTGTGATTGTTCGTTCATCCTCCAAGCTTTTTGTTCTTCCTCTGCTTTTAAGTTATTCTGAAAAACGGAAAACCCCGGTTATTTTATTTTTGGAAAGTCTCAAAAGTCGCTGGTAACTTATCTAAGTTACTTAATATAATTAACTTGTTAATAAGTTACCTAATAAATAAGTTATTTTATTTATTACAGTATACGTAGACACGGATACCAATTCTAATAACATTTTGCCCGATTTGGAGGGGGACAACTGTCCCCACCCCCCCCCCCCTCGCCTCCGCTCGTACTCTTATCATAAGTGCAATTCAATCTTAAATTGCTAAGCAAAGTGTGATGTCACAATACAAATCATTTTAATGGTAATACTGAAAGTGCATCTTAAGATGAATCTTACTAGGATTAAAGGAAACCTATACAAACAAATGACTTTTTTTTACAGACGGAAGTGTACACACTTTCCATTATGAAACATTGACACTAATCTTTTTCAGCTGTTAGTTTTTAAATACTGGATGTTTTGAGGAACGTGCAGCGGAACTGAGCAAAACCTCTCCTACCGCGGATACAGCTCACATGGATTTTCCAGAAAAATACAAATATCCAGAGTGACATCAGCTGAAAACTTGGTATGATGCTCTTTGTATCCGGGGACGAAATAATCAGCAGTTTTGCAAACATCATTCTACACAATCCCAAAGGCGTAACATGTCGACTTCACTTTTATTTACACTTCCTCATCAGCCCATAACCTGTAGTTGGTGTTGCGCAATCGTGTCCAGACCCAACTCGAGTCGCGATTGTGGGTGACTCGTAGACTCAAGTCACATCGGCAGAAGACTGGTACTCCACTATATGAACCAGACTTGACACTCAAGACTCGGACACCCCTTTTTGTGACTCAACCCCGTTGATTTAACCCGTTCTGGCAACAAACCTATTTTGTAAGGCCAACATTGAGTGCTCATGATGAGGAAATCAGTATCGTTGCCTAAAAGTCCCCCACCCCCGCACCAAACAGAAAGTGGGTAAACAAGAATAGGACCTGTAAAGTATACAATAATTCAGCTTAAAAACTGACAATATGAGTATAATAATATAATATACCATGTTTAAAGCTCTATTGTAGAAACCTTATAGTTTTCCCCTCAAAGATTACTGTCGTGAGATACTGGTGTCTAATTTGGGACTAAAAGGTATAACTTATTGTTTGTAGGACAACAGAGTTATGTTTACGCATCGCTGCAAACTATCCCCGTTTTATTTTTAGTTACAAATGGTGGGGAGCAACACCTGAATATGACTCATATCCCGCCCCCTCCCCCCCCCCCCCCAATCGAAACATAGTCTCGATTCTTATTTCGAAAACATCTGTTCCGAAGTGAACATAAAAGGTCAAGCAACGGCCGTAGGACAAAGCGCAGTAAGCGATACGTCTGACGCAGTTACAGGGGAAACCGCTGTTATGTTCTCGCAGGCGTCTTAATTAGGCGAGGCTTAAGGCACACAAGTAGTGGTGGGTGGGTGCAAGCTCATGCCCAGGGGTGGGTTTGTGGGGTAGCGAGGTCGCTAACCGTTCCAACCTGTTCAAGTTCAAAACAAGTTTGAATCACTCTGACAATGATCCTTACGTAAGCAATGTGTAAACCAATGCCCTGCTCGTGATCACGTGATGTGCAAAATACGTGTTTGTCTTGGTCAACTCGAAAATAGGTTGATTTAGGGGAACTTTTAAACGTGTTTGGTTTTGTTCATAACAAACATAAGGAAACGTTCAGCTAGGATGATAACACAAAAGATAGTTCCACCATTTTTAGGGAATATTCCGTCGAAAGGATTATCCAAATTTGTTATTTTTTTCAAGGCAGCACTGAGAGGAGGCACTATCCTACTGTGTATTTTCCAAGACACCGTCCTATCTTCAGATTCCCCGCTTTATGACTTCTTCACTACGTCCTCAAAATCAAAACTTTCAATGACGTCAACAACTTGTCTGCCACCGCTACAGTATTCACGAACTACTGCGGATATGCTGAAGTAACGGCCTTATCCTTAGGTACATCGACAACCATGAGGTTGTACGAAGTTTAATGTGTTTCTACATCCATTTTTATTAAAATCCCTTACCGCTGTTTATGTGAACAAGTTTTTGTTTTCGTAAACGGACGTTTTCATGTATGGCACCCTGTCCTAAAAACAAAATCCATAGTGGAATGTGTAGGCCTACCCATAAACAACGCCAGTAACAAACAACAAGCAACTCAACTCCACTTTGCCCATGTTTTTAGTGACCAAACATATTGTACATTCTTGAGAAGTGGCGGGAAAAGTTGAAGTAATTTTACAAACCTATAGCAATGTTGTTCCCTTTATCCAACTCTTGTGTGAAAGTATGGAAGTATTTACTGACATTCTGACATTAACTGATGACGCGCAGTCCCTTAACCTTGGAAGTGACTAATGATGCATCTTTCTTAGTCACGTTGAAAGGCCGTTGAATTACTGCTATACTTGCAAAACTGTCTAGCCGTATCAACTACTTGATTTATGGGGGGGGGGGGGTCACGCAGACAATGACATTCAACATGTCAAGTACTTTTAAGAATAGAAACTTTTATCTTAAGCAAGTTTTGTTTTAATTCACTTTGTGTAAATATGTTAACAAGTATTACAGTGGCATGATGGTAATAATTTCAAATGTAGTTAAAAATAATGATACACTTTTTTTGTTTTTACGTTTTACATTATTTTTTTTAAACATGTTTTTTTTACGGAACTTAGATCTTTTTAATCTTGAACGCCTCTTACAACTGTACCACAAATATGAACGAAAATGCATTTTATCAGTAAAAAAAAATGGCGGGAAACATCAATCGAAACGCTGGCTTTCAAGGGCATGTCACTACATAAAGCCTGGTCACCAATCCTTCAACCATTAAGTGACCTCAACGATGGTACATAACAACCTGGCATAAGACTTCTAAATCCCTTCATTGAACAAATGCTGGAATCAAATTACATAAACTGCGCACTTAAAATATGTATAAAGAAAGGAAACTGCAGACTGACAGACATTTCGTCTCAAGCAAATTGCCCCATAACAGAAACGTCCATTAAAACAGAAAGGTACATGTACATGCCTCGAAGTGTTGGCCAATGACGTCACTTGTTTACATATGAAATACCCAAGAGAATGTGATAGTCACATATTATTGTACAGTAGCTACGGCAGGTACCCTTAAAATATATATGGATAAATATAGAAACAGGATAAAATGTCCGTTTGTTATTAATATTTTAAGTAAGGCACTGCTTATGAAATATCATTTGTGTGAAATACGTACACACTGAGTGCATGCAAAGCAACAACCGTGGTACCATTAAGGGGGGGGGGGTGAGGGGGGGGGGTTAAGTGCCGTGCATACTCGTGACTAAAATAGTATTGCCCCTTTTGGAAGCACCTGACTATTATAGGAAAAAGATAACATGCACCAACATTGACAACATTGTACAGTTGCAATGAGGTGCAAACGGTTTAAGCCTGGCGTTTGATCACTACTAGGAAATCCTACAAAAAGTTACAACCAGCAACATTGCTGAAACCGGTGGATTTCACAAAACTGTTCCTTACTTAGGACTAGTCCTAACTTCTGAAAGTTAGGACTGGTTACTCCTACTAACTGGAGACAAGACTAGTCCTAGCGCTTTGTGAAGTCCACCTGCGTTCACTGTATGCACTGAACTGCACGTTGGAAGGATCATAGATGGATAGTGTTCCATATTCCCAATGAGCCCTCCAAATACAGTTGATTGCATTATATGATAATGAGGTACTGTACACCTTCTCAACACAATGACGCCATCATCAGATAAAAAGACTGCGGTGTGCAGGTCTCTCTTCTGCCGTGCAACCATTTTTTTCTTTACCAAATTCTTTCATCCAAAAAGAGATGCAAAGCTCTTATTTTGCTGGTTTCCAATTGTTCATCACGGAAGCTAATGGCGAGGTGTTGTGCATGCTAAATAGACAATGTAAACGATCATGATAGAATAAATTGGCAAAAATGAATGTTTTAAGTCTTCTTGTTTCTAAGGAATAACAACTTTCTTTGTTCACCCCAAAATTAATTGAAATACCAATATCATGGGAAAGTTTCGTCCAAACCGTGCCACAGGGATTACGAAGATTTTGTTTGCAGTGTTTTGACAAAACAATGATGATCAAACGTCAGTGAAGGACGAGTGGTGATACAATCATGATAGCCTTCGGTGCGGATTTGGTTCGTTGGTTGGAAATCCCTCAAAAGACTTCAATAGTCTTTCCCATCATGCAACTAATGTAACCTGCTGTGGATTTCACAAAGCGCTAGGACTAGTCTTATCTCGAGTTAGGATGAGTAACTACCTAACTTGTCATCAGTTAGGACAAGTCCTAAGTTAGGACAAGTTTTGTGAAATCTACCTCTGGTCCCAATTTCATAAAACTGTGAAGCAGAAAATAGTGCGTATCACTTGATTCTGTTAAGCAAAAATTAGCAATGAACCATACACTGCATGGTATTTTCGCGGGTAAACCTGTTTCCGCTAAGCAAGGTTTAACTGTGCTGAGCAGTTTTTGTGCATAGCAGCTTCATAACATTGGCCCCTGACCGAATGGTCAGATCCCTTTCTGGTATGATGACAATCGTTGCTCATGATCGCGATTTGTACAAAGGGAACCAGTCTAAGATGGCGGCATCTTGCTTAAGGGTCTACGGTGCAACTCCCCTTTAAAGTATACGACATAATTACATGGCATGTCACACCACTATCAATTCTTCTGTCACCTGTGGTGCCCGTCACATTTTTCTTAGAACCGGCTGCTCTTTATAACGATAAACTGCATGCCACGTTGCTTTTATTGTACCATGTAGTTTTTTGAATATTTGTGGCTAATTATAAATGCTATAAACGGCAACATCCGAAACTTCCAGAAATGCAAACTTTCACCAATGCTATGTTTTGGAAAAATAATTGAAAGGTTTGTAATGCACATCTCATTATCATTTAGGCCTACTATATAATTCTTCTAATAACAGTGTAAGAAAAAAATAATTATAATAATACGTGCGATTAAATTATGTTTTCAGATCCACGAAAGGAACTATACAAAACTTGTTTTAGAGTTTTATTTTCCCCTCGACAAGTTTGTACATTACATTTGCACATGTTCCCGTTGACTTGAAAGATGCCAAATCGTCAGATTGTGATATAGAATTATTTTTTTTTTTAAATTATAACAAAAGAAAGTCAAGAAGAAAATTAGTTTTGGGGACAAATGCGAAAATTATCTCGTTCTTTTCTTTATCTTTTGCAACTTTGCGTACCGTATCACAAGAGGGTGGGCGTTGGTATTTGGCACCCGGTAAAAAGCTAATGCCAATTTTATCATTCATAATGTGGGAGAATTTGGGAGCAAGTGTCGTGGTCAATTCAATCAAACATTATTTCTTAAAGTTTGAAGGTATAATTTTGTATGATGCGAAATGAATTTCGAATGAGTAAAAAATCTTCGGTCACAATACTTATACCATACAATAATAAACTGAAAGACAGACACTGCGTAACAAACACTAATAAACTGTTTTTCCGTGCGATTTCAATAACTTTCATAACAGAATACATTACGTGTAACAATAACAAACAAAACGTACAATGCATTGATGACGTAACCCTTAATTGTTGACGCGTGCAGGGACATGGTTCTAGTCCAGCTTTGGACTTCCATTAAAACACTTTTTTTCTGTTCCCTCCTTTCAAATTTAATTAAGTGTTCCGGTTACCAAAGGAAAAATATATGGAATTTATAAGCATTAAGGTAGACGAAAAAGTACACATTAATTTGAACTCTTACAAATGGCCGAATTTAACTTTACCCTGAAGTCACCTATTTTTGAATTTTACTATTATTATTGTTAATGTTATATTGCTTTCGTTTCATTGTTATTACTTTTAACCTTATAATTTATTAAACAAAATGCATAATGTGTGAAACTTGGCCAGCATTATACAATGTATTTGCAAATCTGTAGTGCACCTTTCTACGCAAAATTCATGAAAAAATACAAAATGTGGGAAAACCGACACGAGAAAAATGGAGCAAAAGGAAAGAAATAAAACACTTTCATTATGAACGTTTCTTTTTTACCCATGTACAAGTCTATACAAAAAAGCGCCACAAAAAGTTTCAAAACTACCGGGTATATTTTGTTATTTGATCCTTCAAAAGGTTCAAAATATGTCCCAAAATCTGTCCCAAAATATGTCGATGCACTGCTTGAAAAAGATTTGTGAGGCGGGGGGCGTGACAATCAAACTTATGAATCATCCACGATGTAAACTTCTTTTTTTTGCCAAAAATGTATTACCTTAGCAAGCGGTAAGGAAGTGAGTCAGAGCTAAGTTTCCTCATTCCAAACTGTTGAAACCTTTTTCCACATTATTTCACACTTTGGAATTGTTGTTGTACAAAACACCACCATAAAAAGCAATACCATAATAAGGCAACGGGGAAAGTGTTTACACGTCACGCTATTCAACTCGGCACACTGGACTACACAAAAAGTTCACAAAAGCGCGGCTGGGAACGACGGTAATTTGTATTCAGTAACATGAGCGATCATATTTCCTTTCACAACCAATTTTCAGTTTGGTCTACGTGTGCTGTAAGGCTCTGGGGCAGATCTAACTTCTCCATGGGCATAATTTTTTCCAACAGAGAGAGAGAGAAAGAAAGAGGGAGAGAGAGCAAGGTTTTAAAGTAACAAAGCTTTGTGTACACTCTGGTATCCGGGTTCAACGCGGACAGCGTTTTTGCAATTTCATTTTCACAAGTGAAAAATGGAATTGCTTTGCGTGGCCCCCTTTCGTAACTCTTGCAAACAACGCAAGACGTGTTCGAAGGCAAAACACATGTCACTTTGTATTATTTCGGAAACGTAATCAGTCACTCTTGCAAAAGATGAGTTTAGGCACTTTGGGTGGAGCATTTATCCAGTTATCCTCAATCGTGAAGTTCATCTAATCCAGAGTCTTCCGTAGACGTACTCTCCGCGTATGCCATCATTTTTGAAGTGTCTCCATTTTCTGGCACCCCGCCGAATTGCAGAGGCGGGGCATTGGTGGTGTTATCGGTCCCCATCATTCTTTTGAGAAACTTCTCGTGATCCAAATTGGTGATGTGTTCAAACAGGCACGGTTGGGATATCGTCTCCTTTTTGGGTAGCATTACTTTGGGCTCCTTGTGTTTCTTCTTCTTCTTCCGGGAGTTACCAGATTCACTGTCCAGGACTATCTCGTTTAGCCACGAGTTCACTGTGTCCATGAGTTCGGCCGCGGCCTGTTCGTTATCGAAGCTCAGGCCGGCAAGTTTTTGGGCGTCCCCGGAGACGTTAAGCGTGTGGAAGTTGGTCTCCGGGGACTTGTACTTACTGTCCGGGGTCAGGCCGTCTTTCCACTGCACGAAGCCGGTTCCCTTCTCGGCGATGCATAGCAGTAGTCGCCGCTCATTTTGCCTGTTCTCAAAGATCAGGGTTGGGAACCCTGTCGTCTGTAGTTCCCACCCACCTAGATTGGCCATATCCTGTAGGGTAGTGAAGTACAGATTGGCTAGGGCGGGACAGACGTACACCCGACTTTTCAGGCTGTTAAAGAAGCGTTCGATCTGCCGAATGTCGCTCTCTGTACAGCTCCCCGCCACCGCCGCCATTGCGTTCGGATGCCCGGCGACTCCAACCACATTCATGTTCGTTATCACAGCTCGCTCGGTGTTTAAGATTTTAAAATTAGATCAGTCAGCATGGAGCATACCAATCGTTCCACACACACTGATTGCTGGGCTCCGGGGCGCAATCTCACCCTCTGACCTCGTCGCTCGCTGCACGCCAGTCGTCAACCAAACAAAAAGCTTTCAGCCACCAAATGACGTGCGTTTCATTATATTCACCATGAGGCCAGTGCACATGTACAACAAGACAGCCTTGTTTATAGTGACCGAGGTATCAAATTCCTTTGCCTGTGATACAACCAATTCGATAACACTTAACTTCTATTTCAGTTAGCCTTCAATTTTCACTCGTGGGAGTAGGTCCTCCTCTCCCGTAAGAGCTTAGCCTTTCTACCCTTGAACCCTCTCGACAAAAACACCGAAGCTTCAAAAACACAAGGCGTAAATGCCCTCAACTTTGATCCGTGTTGAGAGGAGAAAATTCCTGACGTTCGACAGTCCGTCTCCACGCTGAGTTGTGTAGGGTTATCCACACACGACGGCGTATTTCCAAACAGACGAGGTATTTGCCCGTCGCACCTTACCGTCGCACAGCGTTCCCAAGAGGACTTCAGACTCCACCAAATGTGCCCCAGTTCGAGTCATTGATGTGTATCCCCTGTAGGAATCGACAGAAAAGAAAAAAAACCCATTCAAATTACTCCATAAAGCCACAGCATTTTAATGTCAAACTACAATGTGCAAACTTTGACGGCCCTATCGGTATATCAACCATGCCCGTCTGAGGAATGTACGCACCGCAATCCGAACAAGCAAGTCGAAGCCATGCCCTGTTGGGATTCTTGTCACTCGGTCATCATCCAAATTAAATGATTCATTTCAATTTAAAAATTCGTTTTTAATGAACTGTAAACCAGTAACAGACCTCAAGAGGAATACAAATCGTCTGTGAAAATACAACATTAATTTATGAGTCGAGAAAATAGACCACAAAATCACCATTACTTATTATTCCCAGTGAGACAGTCGCAATGCGCACGTAATACCAACGTGCACAAAATACCTATTGGTACCGAAAACAAGCAGTTTTTCGTTTTTTCCCCACTCAAAATGGGATCTGCTTGTTTAATAAAATCTTCACAGGTTGGTGGGTGATGGATATATCGACAACTATAGGAGAATTGAAGTGAATATACTATTAAAAAACAATAACGTTCCTTTGAGTTTGACAATATTGGTCTTATAGAAATATATTTAATATATATTGCTCTATTCGAAGTCTACACAAAGTTCGCATGTATTGTTTTGAGTATAAAAATATTATGTTGATGTTGAAACTAAACCTACCACCAAGCACCATCACCACGACCGCCATCTTGACCCAATGCACCCAATGGACTGTGCACACTAAACCGACCTAGGAAGTGCAAAGCCGGACTTTATTTTGTGGCAAACCACGAACAAAACAGGTCATAATTGCATTCCAAAGCTGATGGTGGTATCAGAGTTATTAAGACAACTGCTAGGGTCTGCCCATCGCCCCCCCCCCCTGATTTACTGGATTGGAATGTAACTCATTTCTTCACTAACATTAAAAGATAAGAAATACACAATCTGCTTTTAAATTACAAGGCATGATTTAGAAACAAACAAAAACAAACAAACATCCAAGTGGGGGTCATCAAGAGTTAATCGCAAACAGTGCTTATTTTTAGAGTTGGAATAAAATATTAATGAAGGCTGCACATGTTTACATTATTCGTTATCCGGAAAAGGGGAAAACTTGAGATGAATTAATGATGATTCACTTTCAGGGATCTAAATCAATGTGCCCTTTTTTTCTTTCAATTATATCCACGCGATCAAATCATGCTTCACGGGTTGTCCTTTTTTAATAAACCTCTCCCTCAAAAAAACAAAAATATTTAAGTGGAAACTTCTTGACATTCAAAGCGATCTTGACAATATAATATCGATGAACTTTTGACCATTACAGTGACCTTGCTTTGTTCTCAAGTAATAAAGATAAATCATGGGTCACTGGGTAGTCTGATTTCCATCCAGGCAGACACGGAGGTCTAACCTAATGGGCCCAACTTCATGGCGCTGCTTAACCAAAGAACTTTGCGCTTTCCGGCGCCCTTTACAACGCGTATCTCTACGGGCCGTGGCAGGGCGTAAGCGATGAACTCCACGGTAAGCAGAGCCATGAAATTCGGCCCTGTGTGCACGATAAAAATAACACTTTAGAGAAGAGGATATTAAATCAAAACACAAGGTTTCATTCTATGAAGGTTTCTATCACTCGGAAAAACAAATCTCAAATCTGACCCTTGCCAACTAATCTGAAAAGTGTTATGGGCCTTTGAACTTACATTGTAAGTCTCACAAGAAGGTAAGGACTGTGTTTCACCATTGAAATTAAATAAAAGCTAGACGACAATATCTACGAATGTGGAAAAAACGAAACCGAAGTTAATATGAACGTGGGTTAAAGACACATTACATGGCTGGCAATATCGCAACAAAACTTGACCAATTTCGGTCTGAAATCTTCCTGGTTATAAAGTTTATACCGGTAGAAACCCTTCCTCCTGAGATTTTTTTTTTCCTTCTGAAGCACAGTTTGTATCAGTCGAGGAAAATGACATTTGAAGATCTACACATCGACGTTGCTGTTTTTACGATACCACAATCGAAGAAAAAACCCGACATGAACGTGCAAAAAAGAAAAAGCAAACCGTCTTTCGTTACTTTCATAAAAACATGATTGAATTTGACAACCATTTCACAAGTTGGTTGTATGGTGTGTTTATTAAGGGATGTCTAACGTGAAGAAAAGGGATACGGGTGTTTTGACAGAGCGAGGACGTCCTCGCTTCGCTTTCGTGTACAAAACCACTGGGAACGACGCTAAAAAAATAATGTCTAAACTAACGGGGTAACAAAGAGAAGTCCTCGATTTACGGGGTCGACAAAAGTGTGTGATAGTGTTGACATGACTCTACTCATCCCAAAACACACATGTCTTTACCTTTGAAGTGCGCACCATTAATGTATCGCTGCTTTTGTATCTGAATTAAAACTGAGACCAATAACTTCTTATATTTCATTTTCTTGAGGAAATGTGCAAAAGAAAATTAAATACCATGCGCTCTTTTTTCTACAACCTGTTTCGTTGAATATCATGTTAGGGCTACGCGTCAACCAATTAGTCCCATAAATACAATTCCTGGGAAACAACTGCGCTGTTTTGTTTTTTTCACTAAAATATGATAATTAAAGAAACATCCTGCACATCAAATTGGCGAGGTAATGTTACTATGGACTCCATGATGTTACCATCTCCACTAAGCGCGAGTTTTTTTTTTATCTTTCCCTCCCGGAAGCGAGACGCCTGTTTGATATCCATTACACATTTCCAGAAAGAGAACATGTTTGGCGACATAACTGACCCAGGTTTGCGCCAGTGTTTTCTGTATCTTGTATCCTCGAATTATATATATATACCTGTTCAGCCCGTATATTTATGAACGTCAGCACGACATCTGAAGGGAAATCTTGCTTTGGATGAGACTATATAGCATTATATTGGAGAGAACTATGGTGTTGAAGGCATGCGTACAAACGGTGCATATTTTCCAACCACGTGGTGGTCTACATACCTTTGTACGGCGGGGGCCTAAAGACAAAATATGTATAAAGTTTCTCAATAGTTTTTCCACCGACAACGCAAAGAGGAGCTCTGTTAATTCCTCCATGGTTACGACATGTCAAAAGTGAAACGAAGTCATGTTAAAATACAAAGTGTATATTGGGGTAGTTAAAGTCGCCCAACATGCACACTGTTCATGTGGAATGTTGTGCCCATTACTAGTCAAGCTTCATAAATATACAATAGGCCTACTCGTACTTTTATTTTTTGTCAATTATTCGTTTTAAGATGATTATTCTTGGTTTTTCGTTACTGGTGGTGTATTGTGCTTACCCTAAGCAGTCCAGCCAGCTCAAGATGAAGTGAAATCATTATTGCCTGTTGTACCCCATGGAGGAATAATGGCAGATATATCTTTTTAATGTAAATTTTACTAAGCATAAATACAATAAAATCCTCGCTCACGGGTAGTAGGGCCTCCTCAGTCGGTAGCCTACCCGTTCTCTATCTTGTCATAATAAACAATTAATCCCCATGGTACCCGTGGAAGTAGTAGTTTGTTCACCTTAATGGTTCCACAGCTGATCAGTCTGTCCTTTATCTATGCTCTGCCCACGTCGTCTACCACGGCCCCACGGTGACTACTGTCTCATGCTGTATACAATCTGTAGACTTCATGGCTGAACCATTGCTCCAGACCGTAACTATACCATTTATCAGCCATGAACTACGATCGTAACACCATACAGTCATGTTCATGTACATGTACGTGACCATTCTGAACAAACATTCAGTGTAGAAAGGCGTACACCTACACGACCCAGACATAATTATAAGATATAACACCAATCAAAAACTGAGCCTTACCTTTCTTTCCTTCTGACCACATACAATATGCAGATATATTACTGGACTGCGATATTCCTGCTCCTCATCGACAATCCCACGTTCCTGCATGAATGAACGTTCACGCTACTCTCATGTCACTGTTCAAGTCATACGTCTGTTGACATGTACCATAAATTACTGCTCATGAGGCTCATTAACCTCGCCTTTCACATGTAAGTGGACTTTATCGTGAGACACTGCTCGTAGACACAGCGGCGATTGGAAGTAAAATGAACATAAATTGCTGGTATAACTGAATAGCAGTTATTTTTTTTATCACCGGCACAACGGTTTAAAAAAAAAGGGTTATTTACAGCAAACGCCAATGTCTCTGCGCACACTACACTGCATGAGTCTCCTGGGCGTGTTGTGCCATGAAGCAGTCCGTGAAATTGCGGCTTGCGCAGGCTATTGTTTGGAATTACAAACATGCAAGACGACCCATCGGTGGACTCAAAAGCCGTCTGGGTTGTGGGCATAAACATACCCCGCAGAGCTTGTTTTCATCAAGGTTATCATGTATTTCCGCAGGACTGGTGAAAACACACGTCCCTGTTCCTTGCGCACCTGGTAAAATGTTGTTCCCGAACGCCCACTTTGAAAAGCTCAGTGAACATAATGTAACTCATTACTTCACTTCAAAACTTGTGAAAGCCATGTCCTCTATGTGCAGTTGAGCGACATGCAAACCAGTAATGGAACAGTTCCTGTGCGCAAGCTGCACAGGCAATGACTAAACGCCTCCCCTACAAATTCTGAATGCCACACCTAATACACGAGAGCAATATTGTCATCCACAGCTTATGTACTTTTTTATACCACTCTGCGCATAAAGGACACGGGCTGTACACCCTACTCCATTCAAGCGAACTCGATGACGTATACCCAGGAACATTTCCAAAGGATTGAGTCATGTTTCGCCCGGGGGTGCAACCACTATTTTAAAGTTTTAGTATCCAAAGGGCGACATGAACAAACAAAGTTTGTGGTTCAGGACCACAGAACCTGTGCTGCAAACCTATCGGCCCTATCATATATGCTTCGGCCAGGGATGAGGTAGCCAGTACAGGGGTTTCCCATAGTTGTGGTGTTCTCCCTATACCAAAACTCAGCTAAATGGCAACAATCCCAATTTATTTGTCAAAAGCAAAACCTTTTGGTCTAAAACTATGTGTACGTAAATGCTGGGATGCTCTTTGTCTAAACCCCGATTCTTTGCAGACAAGAACGGATTTCCCTTCTTGATAAGTCAATTAATTAGGGGATGTCATGAGGTGAAAGTTGTCCAGGTTTAACGCTTACGACATTTGATCAGGTTCGCTCTAGTATTGTTTTCTTATCCCACGTTATTTCCTTAGCAGCAACTTAATGAAATGATAACCACAAGACGAATTTGTAATGGGTGCATTGAGAAGATAGTATGGCAAAGAACGATGACTATCATTTGGCCGTTTTTGTCGACGTGTGCCCCGCTAATAAAATTTCCCAAACGAAATTGCTTTTAAAAACTTGTATTTAAGCCATTTGGTTTGGGAAATAAGTACTGCGGTGAGGCATATGCCACTGTTGAAGCTATAAGGTACTTAATTTATGCTAAGCAATGTGAGAAAAAAAACTTTACTAACGTTGGGGTTGGTTGGGTTGTATGTGTGTTTGTTTGTTTGTTTGTTTTTTCGGGAAACATGGTGTTTTCTATACGTTGACTCGTTTTTTCTTATTTTGTGGTTGGACGCGATAGTACGACTTTAGTACGACTGTTATTGATAACGCCTGCTTTGAAAGTACACTTCCTATGCTAAATCATGGTCGCACTTTCACAAAGCTTCATTTGTTATTGTACAATGGAGACTGAGGCAGTGTACATTGCGCATTATACTACTTATGAACTCACTTTTATAGCTTCATTAACAAGCAGACTGGAGCAATGCACTGTACAATAATAATGTTTAGTCAGTTTTTTTAGAGCGTATTATGTGAACATAATTATAAACAACGGTTGTATTCGCTATCTGAGGTTGTGGTTCCTTTCTTCACTGGGCCTCCAGGACTCGGATTTTTGACGCAAAGTAATACGGTGATTTGTCAATACTGCCATTGTGATTTCTAATGTGACATAACAGCTTTGCTCAGCAGTAAGATTTGATAGGTATCTTTGGGAAATTGGGCCCATTACGATCCAATTTAGGCATACGCAGGCGATGCGTTCATTTGGGTAAAAATGTGGAAAAAATAAATGCATAGACATAAAATGGGATTGAAGTTAGTGATCACAATAAAAAAAATGTAATGATTCGGCAGCATGATTTCCTGTGATACACCAGTAATTTAGACTCCTAAAATGCACCAGAAGAATGTACAATTTGTCTCCAAGTTTGAAAACTTCCTAGAGGGCATGCCCCAGATCCCGATAGTGGGGCTTCACACTCACTTATCTCATTCATACCACTTTCCCTTTGGAAAAAGCATTGTCACTCCTTGACACCCAAAAAATAAAAAAATCAGTGGCGGCAACACGGATAACGAAATTATTGTCACTGTAGAGAATGCTTTGATGTGTTGTATTCGTAGAGCCTTTTTAATGCAGGGTTTAGTATTGTTTTATGTGGTTTTATTACAGTTTTGATGCGTCACTGCATGCCTTTTACTCAATCTAAAGAACAGTAAAGACATACGAGACTGACATTTTCACACGAGTCGTCTGTGTAGTTTACCCGAGTTCGTGTTATTTTTGCAAACCTGATGAAATTATTTTAACAGTGATTGCACTGTTCGGAAAGTAAACGGTGCACTAACACCAGTCAAAACGAACGACAACATTACTGTTTGTGTTGGATGAATAATATATTTTGGGTAAGTTTTTACTTAAAGGTGCTCTCTCGTCGGGCTTGAAGATTCGATGGAATGACTTGTAAGTTACCTTTGACATTGGCTGCATCAAAGCTTTGCTTACGTTCACGCTTGCATAATCGCAGACGGGATGTGCCATCACTTGCTTTGATGATAGTGAGTGATGTTCAGCTACAATTAACGTCACGTATACAGAAATATGAATTGGAATCAACGAAATTTACACAAAAGGTTCAATGTGATAAACCCTTAAATTAAAACCATGAGCAACACATTTTAGTAAACTTAATTTTGCAAATTAAATTGTCGATCATTTTTATCAATTGATATGCCTATAGCATGTGGCACTAACTTTATAGTATTTCTTTTTATGTGATTTATTTATTTAATTTGTTAAATTATTATTTTTTTATTTTTTTATTTTTTTATTTTTTTTTTTTTGGGGGGGGGGGTGCGATTAAAGAACATGATTAAAATTAACTTTAAAACCAGCTCAGATATTGATTGAACTTTCATTATTCCAATTTTAGTTGTAATGAAGCCATTCATTACGTTGCAGGAAAATCAGGTCATCATTCGAAACGCAAAACCAGGATTGTGAACAATTCAGATTAATGTGGACTGGGACGGGAAAAAGCAACTATTATTATGTTTAACTGACGCACGATAACAAAATGACCCAAACTGGCGACAAAATGGGAAAAAACACACCTCGCCGATTTTCCCCTCTCGTGTGCGGAGTATAGGCCCACACACCCGTGGGGTCGCTTCGCTCAGGTATAAACCCATGCCCAGCAAACTCTCGGTGGGTTTAAGTGTACACAGGAAACCACCTCTGTCAGTTTGTCGTCCTGTAAGCCAATGCCACTCAAATCAAGGACATTATGCAGTTATTTTATTCATCAGAGTTCCGTCAACTGCAACCGGAGATTTCGTGTCTTTATTTATTTTTTTCTTATTCAGTGACCTTGCTAGGCTGTCGATAAGGTCAATTGCACTACATCGTCTGTTTAGTTCCGTTTAAATACAATTACAGCAAACGGACCGAGTGTTGGGAAAAGTAAAAAAGAAAAGAATAAAAATGTATGATATCAAAATATTTATCTTGACGGTTATCCCGACCCCGTTTTGATTGGATGAGGTGGTGCGCTCGTTCCATCGTGATGGGTCATATAGGCCTACTTCGTCACCTATGCCGCCCGGGGCCGAGATTCGCTGTAACTGGTTACGGGGCCCATTATCTGTCCCTATAAAGCAAAAGGTTTTTGCGGTAAGAACTTAACATTTGGGTCAAGGGGTAATTCAGAATAATCATCGTTTAAAATGTCGGTCTATTTTCGAAATTGGGAGTGGGTGGTGGGTCAAAAGAAATAACTAAATCGAAATTCAGTTTTCAATTAATAAAGAACAAGTTAAAAGGGGGAAAAATGACGGGACAAACAGGGACTTCTCCTGGTCGTCTGTCGTGTCCTGGTCGTCTGCCATGCCTTATGTCTGCGCAGTTCCATTGTAAGTGGTCAGCCTTGTTTAGCCGACCTCCACGCCCGATGGAGACGGCGTGAATTTCCTGTTCTGTGTTTCAACTATATATTAAAGTTGCATATAGCTGGAAGCCAAGAAAGCCATCGAAACTCCTGACCTGGGAACACTGATCTAAAATATCTGCTTCATTTGAGGCTTTTTTTTATTCTTCCCTGTACTAAGAATAGTCTGTCAATATTTACAAATCGAAATATGGGGTGAGTGGTCAAGTCGAAAAAAAGATCGAAGTTTTTAAATATTGATAGGATTCGGAATGACCCCTCAGCCCTCCGAGGAGATACTGCGGTGCTACATACCAGATATTGGCAAATAATTAGTTAAAAGAAAGGGCGAGGTCTGAAATATATATTGTGAGCCTCCTTTTACAAGACTTTTGTTCTTAGGGACCATCCTTATTAAACTAGTCCCAATAAAAAAGACATTCAATGATTAACTTAATAAAGTAAACAAACGCAAACTTGTTTTTGCAACATAGACTAGCAGCTAGTCTACTATAAACTATGACCCTTGTTCGACCTTTAAATCACGTGACGAAGCCTTTCTTTCCATAAACTTGCACGTTGCAGGAATGGCCGCCCAACAAACACCACAGAATTTCATGCGAGGGGTCATCAAACAGGCATGTATTTCTTATTTTTAAAATACTTATAGGCAGTAGAGGATATTGGTCTCAGTTGACCGGAGTAAGAAGGGTTTATATTGAGGACAAAAAGGGAAAAATTTAGTATAAATATTGGGACTTTACGCTGTGCATTTGTGTGTGTGGGTTTTGCGCGTTCTGCCTACGTGTACATAGTTGTGAATTCCATATGGTGACGTTGCACACAATTTGGACAATCTTATCCTGCGGCTATAGTTTAAAGTTTGATTTTTGTGTTGTTTGCTTTTGAAAATATAGATTTACTTTAAAATTTAATTGTGTTGTGTGTATAATTTTGTATATTAAATAATCTTAGTTGCCAACTACAGTACTACTAGTGCATTAAAAAAAAGGAGCATCTTTTTTGTTTGATATGTTTGACTTTGAGGACGGCAGTTGTAATAAAAGTAGCCTACTTCGGAAAAAGATTTCATATCCAACCATGGAGGAAGGAACTGTCACTTTTAAAGGGATTTTGGTAGATTTTTTAATAGATGTTGGACTTTATTTCACTCTTTTTAGATAATAGTCTCAAGGAATTGGTAAATGGTACCTTAGTGTAGTATGTTAATTCATGACCTTAAAAAATTTTTAAGAAAATTGAAGGGAATCAAGCGGACATTTCAATTTCATCAATTGCTCAATGCTCATGCCTAAAATAAAGGAACTAAAATGATGATTAGCAGGTAACATTGTCAAGACCACTGTAGACCTGAAAATGGCTTATTTTTTTCTTATGATTTTGATACCTTGCTTGTAATATTTCAATATGCCTGTTTTGTCAACCTTTCTCTTTTTTTCATGGACAGGTACTTTAACTTACATGTAGGGATTTGACCTAAATTAAGGCAGATGAACAGTGGCAGCCAGATACAGTAATTTTGCCAGTTCTTGTTTGAATTTATTTGACTTCAATTTCATTGTTTTTGTTTTGTTTTCAGGTGCTCTCTGGTGATGCAGTCATCATCAGAGGCCAGCCTAAAGGAGGGCCCCCTCCAGAGAGACAGATTTGTCTGTCCAACATCACCGCCCCCAAGTTGGCAAGAAAAGCCAATCCAAACATTGAAAACTCAGTCCAGACCCAGGATGAGGTAAGGCTTTGTTTTGAAGTTTGCAAGAGCAGACTGCAATAAAAGTATTTTTATTTGAACTTTATGTGTTGAACTAGTAATGTTATAGTGACAGAGTAGTGGCGTAACCAAAAATGTTCCTTTTTCGGTGGGGAGGGGGGTTATAATGTTTTTGGGGGGCGCTGTTTAATGTATTGAACCATTCATTTGTGCTTTTTTCGATCTCATTTGGGGGGAAAGAGTGGGGGGGCAAGGGTTCTGAGCAGGGCCTGCTGTCACGGCTAACCCCTAAACTTTGCCATGATCGAAAGGCTTGCACAGACTCGTAATATTACTTTATATCATTGTACACACGCAAGGCTGTATACAGTTAATATTTACAAATTTATTGCATACAATTTTTAAGGTGCTGTTTTTGAACAACTCAGATTTATGTACAGTTTCCTGACACCCTGGATCAGTAATAATTAATTAATCTAACGTTAACAATTCCCAAACTTGTGGGTTACTTATGTCTCACCCAGATTAACAACTTTAGCAACTGCTTAAATTGTGAATCAAATTTATAAATGCACAATGTCAAACTCACAAATCCTTTGTCAAGCACAAAAATATCAAATTTCAAAAGAGATCACTTCAAATCACAAAGCAGTAAATAATGAAATATGGTATTTAACTTACCAGTGGTAAGTAAAATACAGGCACT
Source organism: Marthasterias glacialis (assembly GCA_911728455.2). Taxonomy (NCBI): domain Eukaryota; kingdom Metazoa; phylum Echinodermata; class Asteroidea; order Forcipulatida; family Asteriidae; genus Marthasterias; species Marthasterias glacialis. The sequence continues at coordinate 16,217,231 of OU452223.1, forward strand.
CTCCAGTAAAGTAAAATTACCGAATTTATGGGAGACCAATTTGCTATGAAAACACAATGATGTCGGACTAGAGGATATTCACTGCCTAAAGCCACAGGTTGATAATAAAATTGTGAAATAAAAGGAGTGTTCCCACCGAATGGCATAGATCTCCACCCCGTTACAAAATTGTAGTTCTTCACAAAGTTACATATGATACGAGTGCGATGTACGTCTCTCCAATCCACACAGCTATAGTACGATGAAGTTGCATTCACAACGTTCAAAGTTTGCAAGTAGAGTGTGCGTCCTCTGTCACCCGTAGCAACCCGAAACTTCGGTCCTGGGACGTCAATCCAAAATTACACGCTGACACCCAGTCTGGCGTTAAACATCACACACAGTGGTGAAAACCATGGTTTTCCATCAACTTTGTTGTCTTGACTCTCAGATGTCAGCAGCATAAACTCAATCTCCAACCAGTCCAATTTGCCTTAATTTTAGCATCCTGTAAAATCTGCTTATGGCATGCATAGCAAAGGTGGCTCAGCAAAACACGTAAAAATTCACTGCTCTGGTAGATTGAAAACTTTCCCTCTCTCATCGCATACGTTTAAGTCACAGCTAGACCAAAATGAGAATCATGAAACTGCGCCCACACTATTACCCTCTTCCAACTACAAACTCAGAAGTTTCAAATTCCTATGCAAATCAACCTCTCTCTGTCCACTCATTCATTAAACTACACACTTGGCTAGAGCAGAATATACTAAGGAATCCCACGGAAATACTTACCCTTGTTAAACTAATAGGGTGAATAAAATTACCTGTCCATAAAAGGAAATAAAGATACTGAATACTTACCTTTTGGAGTACTTGACGAATGAATATTCATGTGACAGATCAAAGGTTGTGAAAATTTACATAAGATACAGTTTGAAAGAAGGGTGAATTCTGACACCCGCCCCCCTGGTTACACCACTGTAAAACAGTAACATTAGTAATAAATGAGCTCAAAATACTTACCCACCCAAAAAACTTATAATAATAGTCCTAATGATAATACAAAAATGAAGAAAAGAAATAATCAATTTTGTGGTAAATTACTTTCGATTTTGCCCAATACCCCAAAATCACCCAGTTTAGTCTTAACATTAGGCTGGGCATTACAATTTTTGTCAGAGTCCAAACACTTGGGTTTTGACTTACATTGAATTTACCATAAATAGGTTGTTCGAATGGATTTGCGACCCCTTGTTCACAACACCAACAATAGAGACGAGGTTTAAGACCTGTAATCACAAATCCTCCACATTCTGTCTTCCTTTCCCCTTTTTGCGTCAGCGTTTGCTTGATTCAGTGTACTGTGCATCCAGATTCCCCCTCTTAGCATGGGGCCTGTTTGATTTGATGCGCGCCAATCTTATTTCAAGTGAGGTCTAAATGGTAGATTATTAAGTTACAATGTGTTGGGCATTCTACCTGACGTGGGAAGATTTCCAAGGAATAACTGCCGAGATTTGATTTTATTGATGAAATGTTTATGTAATTGTGTTAAAAACTAATTGCAGCCTTATGCATGGGAGGCTCGTGAGTACTTGAGGAAGAAGCTCATCGGAAAAGAAGTGAAATTCACCGTTGAGTACACTGCACCTGGGAGTGGCAGAGCCTACGGCTGCGTCTACTTGCCATCGGCCAAGGGTAAGTAAGGTTAATCTCTTCAGTATGAAATGTTTTTATGATCAGATTTGATCTTGGCGATGACAACAGGCCTTAAGATGATGTGAAACCAGCAAGTGAAACATGATGAGCAGCCGGGACTTTCAGTATTGTTCAACTGGGCTTTGTAATCGTGATGTGGCATTTCAATCATTCAATCAATCATCAGGCATTTGCACATATCACCATTGTTCTTTTTCTAGTTTCTTACACCAAGGTGCTAAGCAAAGTGACTAAAACTAAAAACAATAGAATTCAAAGATCTTCATGAGACGATGACAAGTGCAATGGACCAAGTGTAAGCAGGTTCATTTGAAAATGCCGGAAACAATTTGTTGGTGAAAACCATTAAAGTTGAGATGATCTTTTATAGCCTTTTGAAACAAGAAATGACAGCTGCTTCTAAAATCGATGTACAAAAGCTACACAGGTATCATTGGTAGGGAGGAGAATCAATTTTGTTTCTTGTGAAATATTTGAGGGACAAATTATTTTGGTCTTTTTCGTTTTTTATCAGTATCATCGAGGTGTGGGGTTGAATCCCAGTAATGACCCTTGAGCAAGACTTTTAAACTATAATTGCTTCTCTTCACCCAGGAGTAAATGGGTACCTGTGAGGGCAGAGATGGTTCTTGTGATTGATTTAGCTTGGTGTGCTACATACTTGGCTGAACCAGGCTGCAGACTCCCCAGGGAGCTGAGATGGTTGAAGGAATGACAAAAAAGGGATTGGGGATTCGTGGGCCAGGAGCATCAAAATAAGCAGACACTAGCGTAATATAAATGTCTGTTTAGGTTTAAGTTTGTTGTCATAAATGACACACATACTGTGTTTTGGTTCTGCTTCTCAGAAAAATACACAACTCTTGCCCGATGCAAGAATGGTTATGGTACACGGCATCAAAGTCAACATCAAAGTCAAAGTCAAAGTCCCCTTTCTGAAGCTTCTAATTTTAACATGTATCTGTCTTGTGTTTTTAGTACTTATTTTTTGCCTTCCTCTCAGACCCAAATTTCATGGAGAATGTAACAGAATCTATCGTAGCAGAAGGACTTGTTGAAGTGAGGCGAGGTGGAATCAAACCAAATGAGTAAGAATAAATGCGTGCTTTTATTGACATTGGTTGTAATATTGAAGTCGTCCTAAACCTAATTTCGTAAAGCTAAACTGTTTAGCAGAAAATGATGCTTAATAAATTTATTTGCGGAGCAAAATTTAGCAGGGAGCCTTTTAAGGGTAGTGTACTTTTCATGGTGTTTTGGTTGGTTACCCATTTCTGCCAAGCATTTGTTTTCCTGCACTTCCAACAAGAGCGAAAGCGTCCAACTAGAGCGAAAGTGGTGGTGTGCCCTGAATCGAATGAGGATTGGTCATGGTAGATGTGCCTGCCTTATCCTTATGCACAATTGGTGGATTGTGGGCTTACACACTCTGATGTACAGGGTATTTTACACAGTGAGACAATGCTAAGCCCACAAGGTTTTGTTTGTTCTAGTTGTACCCAATGGAGGAATTCTTCAGACTAGGGAACAATAGAACAACAATGGCGGGAACCCGTAAGGATGCATGGACTGGCTAGTGTGTAACTGCCCACACCCCCTTCAGACCATGACTCACATTGTATAATACTGCACCCTGCCTAAGTCTGAGAAGCTTCATTACGTTACACCACAGGCTGAGACCTGGCTGAAGCACCTCAAGTGCCTTTGATTGCTAGTCACAAGAAGCAGCAATAGTACAATGTATGATAGTCTGTCCCATTTTGAATCAACCTTCAGGCCTGGCAAGGAGGCAACGGAAGCAATTGCCTCCATTGCCCCTGATCATTGCCTTGGTGCCCCTGAAATGGTCCAGTATAAATTTACTACTTCCTCATAGAGGTGCCCGTTATCAAGACGAAAATGTCTTGGTGCCCTTGCCCTTCCAAGAACGAAGCAGTCAGGCCTGAACCTTAAGGAGGCTTAGGTCCCTGGATCTGGGCACATTTAACAAATGACTACGTCAGCGATATCCCAACCTACATGTATGTGTTAGAGATTGTGATTACTCGCCATGCAACGCTTCTGATTTATATACTGTCATCTGCTGCTCTTGTTCATTAGTGATCAGAACCAACTCAACGTGCTGGAAGATGCGGCCAAAGCTGCCAAGAAGGGCAAGTGGGCAGGCGGTCCTTCCAGCAATGGCATAAGAGACATCAAATGGTCCGTAGACAACCCACGGAACTTTGTGGATGGACTTCATGGCAAGGAACAAAATGGTAAGAACAGTTCAAAGCTCAAACTGTTACAAAGAATTCCGACAGCCTCTTTTTTTAAGGGGGCAATTTGACAAATAAAGCATTGTTTCTCAACGCTTTTTTGTTTTTTATTCTTTTCTCGTCATCATAGCTGTTATTGAGCATGTGAGAGATGGATGCACAGTTCGTGCTTTCCTGGTCCCATCATTTCATCACGTGACCGTCATGCTCTCAGGAATCAAGGTACGTTGCATGGAGGAACTTGAAAATCTCAAGTATCTGCCCAAAAAATGAAGCTTTAGGCAAAACACAAAAACTAATAACAACAAAAAACTTTTATAAAGTGGAAATCTGAAAGGGCGATTACGAATGAGCTTCATGTCATGCAAACAGTCTTTTTCGCATTTCCTTTTTAAAAAAAAACACATAATCTCTCTGGTTTTATCCCAATACATTTCGACAACAACTGAAAATGTGAAGGTTATTATTTTGTTTTTACCCTTGTACCGATATGTGATGAGCAGTGTGTACTCGGTGTTTGCGAGATCTGCAGATAAAAATCCAAAGTCTACACGGGTGAGATTCAAACCTTTGACCCCAACATATTGGAGCAGATGTTATTAGCCTTTTTGATGTATGGGGGATACTATAGGAGTGCACTGTTTGATTTGGGTGTATCCAGACTAATTTACCCAAACCAAATAGTGTCCTGGTAATGTGTTCACCATCTCATAATGGCTTGTAATGTGTCCACCATTTTGAGATATGGTGGACACATTACTAGGGCACTAATTGGTTTGGGTAAATTTGTCTGCAATACACCAAAACCAAACAGTGCACTCCTATTTTTTCAGTGTCCATCATACCTCAAAAAGGCTAATTACTTATTAACTTCTTTGACATTTGCTCTAGAAAGTTGGGGTGGTAGGTTCAGATCCCACTCGAGTTGTCTGTAGATTTTTGTTTCAGCAGACTTAGTAATCACAGAGTATACAGTGTTTATCACACATCAGTTTCAGGGTAAAACCAGAATAGTATAGAGGGTATGCACAGCCGCTTTCCTGCAGTAAACTTACGGCCGTTTTGACCTCAGTGAGGGCACTGCTTGTACACATCTCTATGGAACTCATGACGTCAGACGCATAAGGTCTATTGATTATCCCTGATGCAATTGTTCCATCACTTACATAATTAATGCTAAAAAGGGTATTTCACTCTTACAGACCGATCCATTAAGCCCCGCCTACCTTCGCAACTGCCTAGCAACAGCACATGGCATGACTTTCTTGCCACGATCGCAGCGGTGGTTCGGTTGATACACACACCGACATGATTTTTGTGAACAATATGGATTTAGTTTCGTGGCCTTTTGAGCAGTGCATTGAGTCCAAAGACTAATGCAGACAGGAACACTGTTAAACCACTTGTACACGTGTATACAAGGACCACTGCTGTGGGATTTGCACCACCAGAAATACAAAAAAATTAAAGCTAAACAAAAGTAAGTACAGTTGTGTGTGCTGTTGTGTGTCAGAACAATGGCGGCGGTTTGTTTACTTTTTTAATGGATTTTTAACGTGTCGGACATTTGTCGGACTTTCAGTGGTGTTGTCAAGGCTGTGATTGGTCAATACTTTAGTAGGCGGGGCTTAATGGATCGGTCTATTATTGGCAAAAGTGGAATCCGCTTTAAAATGTTTTTTAGGATATATTTTGCCGGATGGAATTTTGCATCTCATCTGTGTTTGTGTCAAGTATGAACCAGTGTTTTGTTACCACTCGGCAGTGTCCTATGTTCCGGAGGGATGGTGACTCTGAGACGGAAGAGCCGTTCGCCAGTGAGGCCAAGTATTTCACAGAGTCTCGTCTTCTACAAAGGGACGTCAAGATCATCCTGGAGGGCGTGTCCAACCAGAACTTCCTTGGCTCTGTCATGCACCCGGTAAACCCACCTATCAATATTCCCTAAACAGATTAACCCAACTACCCTGTCTTATCCTTGACTGTATAAAGTCTTCCCATAATGTATTTCATCTTTCTCTTTCATTTACAGTTTGATATTAATTTCAAAAATGCCTAGTGCCTTATAACTGGAATAAGTTTGTTTTTCATTTAAATTAGTATTTCAAGATGTGAAAATTAATACTTCAAACTGGGAATAATCCAATGTACTATTTCATTTTGTACACAACCATATGGCCACAAATGACCTGCTTTTGTCTTTGAGAAAATTTGAGGAAATTATCACTGCTTTACTGCAAAAGATGCCGACAAACTTCCCTTCAACTCAAGATTTTGTTTCCCCTGATCTCACAGAAAGGAAATATTGCAGAGTTCCTGCTAGCGGAAGGTCTGGCACGGTGTGTGGACTGGAGTATAGCCACTGTCACAAGCGGAGCAGATAAACTACGAGCTGCTGAAAAGTAAGAATACTTGGGTTCAGAAACGTTTTATAGAAATGACCGTGATAAAATAACGGCTAATTTAAACACAAGAGATGAAGTTGCAGGTTAATCCTCAATAGTAAACTCCACAGAACCCTTTGGAATGTTTGTTAAAAAATAGAAATTAACACACAAAGTAGACCACCAGACATACTGCTTGAGTTTAAGAAGAGTCTGAAACAATTTATTTCATCGGAACATAAGAGACTCAACGAAGATAGTTTTGTTGAGAGGTACACAAAAAAACAAAGCCATATGTATGAAGTTAAAAACGGGTTGCTTCAATTCAACTTTTAAGTAGAGTGTCTTTTCAAATCTCCTACATGATTGTACAGTAATATTTTAATTGTATAAAGTTAATTCCTTAGTCTGATGTAACTGATTATTTATGTTGTAGTAGATTCTGAATTTCAATGTAAAATAATTTGTTTAACCCTGGTGGTTCCATTATTGTTCTACCAGCGAGAAGATTTTATAATAAATGGCACCAAAATGGTGCCTATTAATCAATAAAAAAAAATTAAAAAATAAGAAAACTGAAACTGCTCAGTCATAATATGACTTGCATCCCGAAGCATGCTTGGTATTGTTACCATGCCAACACATATGGAGATGCGGAGCATTTGTGTTATATGAACACACTTCATATTTGTTGAATCTTTCATGAGGTGTTTGTGATGTCAACTTTGTGTAGCATTCACCTTTTCATAAAATATGAACCGAGTTTTACATTGTTCAAGTCTTAACATGTTATGCACCTTAGATTTTACCAACGATTTACTCTCTGTCTCTTCCAGGGCATCGAAGGAGAAGAAACTACGCATCTGGAAGGACTACAAATCCAACGCCGTGGTATTGGACATTGCAGAGAAGACTTACACAGGAAAGGTAGCAAATAATAACAATGTTATCAATACTTCCAAGGAAGTTGTCAAATAATTACTAAAGGTTGTTACTGGTGCATCAAAGTTAAAGTCGTACGGGGTAAATCCTAAACCTTGTCTTCTTCTCGTCTAATCCATGAAGGTCGTTGAGGTCATCAATGCTGATGCCCTTGTACTGAAGACGGCAGCTGGTGACTACCGTAAGGTGACATTATCCAGTATCCGACCACCACGACTCTCACAAGCACCAAAGGAAAGCAAAGAAGATGGCAAAGAAGTTGAGCAACCAAAGGTGAGAGTTTTTGGTATGTCTTGGGGGCTTGCTCTAAAAGGAAAAGCTCAATAAAACACAAAGCCTAAGGGTGCACTGTTGAAGGTGTAAAAAGGGTTGTTCTCTTTCAAACTGGCAACCTATGATGCTAAGCATTTTACCTTAATTGAGTACAGGCATACAACGTGGCTGATCAGCTAATTTCCTGGGTTTTGGTTTTTCAGCAGTGCCATTCAATATTGAGGAACACAGTACAAATCTTGCTATGCCCGACACTTTCCCTCTTTTTATTTTGAGTAACAACAGGTACATGCCTGTGGAGTAGGATGCCAAATATCCCACGGAATTAGCTTAGCCAAATTATTTTCCTCGGCACATTTTTACCAACAACAGTCTGAGAAACGAGTACGACCTCTTTACGATGTGCCATACATGTTTGAAGCCCGCGAGTTCTTACGTAAGAAGCTGATCGGTAAGAAGGTCAACGTGTCTGTGGACTACATCAAGCCAGCCAGTGACGGCTACCCCGAAAAAACATGCGTTACTGTGACGATTGGTGGAATGTGAGTACAATCTCCAATAAGAACCTTTTGAGCAATGTACGCAAATATTTTTTCAAACTGAGAAGATTTTGAAACGTCAATTACTGTTTGGACAATTACCAGATTTTGAATCTAAACCTTGCCTGAATTTTGAGACATCTCCGATATTTAGAATTTTGTGTTTGGCCACCATCTTAAAAAAATGAAAAGAATCTGATCATCTGTTTTGGGGAAAAAATTGTTGTTTGACTTCTCTTGAGAATTCAATGCTTTAGTTATTAGAGAATCCCACCTTGCGACAGGATTGAAACTTACCTAATTTTAAACGATGTTAACTCTGTGACCAATCCATATGCATTGTAAGATAGGTCAGAATTCATGTAAAATAAACTGTGTTTGTAATATATTGAATGCAGTTTGCTGTGAGAATGTAGCGAGTACTAGACTTGTCGGCTCAGGTGTGGATTTCACAAAGCGCTAGAACTAGTCTTATCTCGAGTTGGAACGAGTAACTAGTCTAACTAGTCCTAACTTACAGGACTAGTCTTAACTTAAGGACTAGTCCTAAGTTACATGACTAGATTTGTGAAATCCACCAGGACTATAAAGCCATTAGGGATGGATTTCGTAAAATTTTGGGGGTTTTTTTTGTGCATATTTTGGAGTTCCTGGTAAATGGCGTTCACTGACCAAGAGTGGTTTCCAAAGTAATTGTTTGGCAAAAAGGAACATCATTTTGTAAGAAAAACATTGATTTTTGATTTTCTATTGCTATACAAATTTTTCATTTAACACCCTTTTGATGATTACGGATATGAAATCGCTATTAAGAACCTTGTAGCACTGAGCTGACGAAGTATACCGTTCACCAGGGTGCATCGTTTCTTTAAAATGAGTCCGTAATCACATCCACAGTAACCTCGCTGAAGCGCTTGTAAGCAAGGGGCTGGTCACTGTGATCCGCTACCGTCAAGACGACGATCAGAGATCTGCTCACTACGATGCCCTACTCACTGCCGAGACGAGAGCAATCAAAAACGGCAAGGGAGTGCACAGCAAAAAGGAATATCCCATCCATCGGATTGCCGACACATCCGGGGTAAGATCAATGTCTAATTTTTGAAAATGTGTATATCCTTTTTGTTACTGATCGATTTTATTGCAATTTATGTCTACAGCTTTTTTTGTCAAGACCATTTTAATTTCCCGGTGAGAGATAATAAAGTTGTAATCTATCTTGTTGTGTGCCTGGTAAAAGGGCGTAAGGTAAAAGGGCATAAGGCCTTACGCCCTTTTACCGGGCACATAACGTGTTTTGCCCAGTATTAAAAGGACTTAAGCAATAAAATGGCACCTGACATGAAAAATATGGCATTATTGTTACACTTTTGTTGCTAGAATTAATCAGAGACATGTTTTCCCATTTCTATGCAGAATTTAACCTTCCTATAATAACTTTTGAATGGCAAAAAAATTATCAAACTTTCCGGCTCACAAATTTTCACATCATTTGCTTGCGCCCTTTTACCGGGAACTTGTTGTTACGTCCTTTTTATCGGCACACGACGATCTACCTATAGATCTATCAATGTAATTGGTGTTAATTTGTGAGTCCGTAGAGACAGTGTCTTTTGGTGTGAACACCCAACTATGTCATTCTTTATTAACCTGTAAAAGTAATATGTATCATTTGAAAGTTCTATTTTTCAGTTAATGGACATCCTCATGTTTTGGCCCAATCCCAATAGAATTGTTTTGCTATACTTTCAAGAAGAAAATGTCTTTATGTTTTACACCAGGGGATTTTTTCTTTCTTTTTGTCTAATCTTACAGGAACCTCAGAAGGCCAAGCAGTTTCTCCCATTCCTCCAGCGTGCAGGTCGCAGCAACGCCATTGTGGAGTTTGTCGCGAGTGGATCTCGAGTCCGTCTCTTCATACCCAAAGAAACCTGTCTGATCACATTCCTCCTGGCTGGTGAGTCTGTCAGTGGTTATTGTACCCCTAAGCAATGTCCTGTGTACATTTTGACCGTACATTTTGATTGAAAGAAACCGACCTCAAGAAAGTAAAGCCTGGGATGGCATTATTAAGGAAGACTGGATTGACTGTGTTACTGGGAGCCAGGTGTGGATTTCACAAAGCACTAGTCTTATCTTGAGTTAGGATGAGTAACTAGTCGTAACTTGTAGGACTAGTCCCAAGTTATGACTAGTTTATTAAAGAAAGCTGGGTGTTCTAAAGACCAGAAAACCTGGCAAGCAATCATGAAACAGGAGCTATCACAAAGTCCCCTCCCTTTCTCCTCCCCTGGGCTGACGGGCTCTGCTTGATGAAATAGAAACACAAGACTTTTAAAGTGTCACATCATTATTCTATAGGCTGGTCATTCTGTTGGTGTTTTACCTTTATAATTTAGGAATTACATGCCCCAAGATGGCACGCACGGGACCTGGCGGCCCAACAGAATCTGAGCCATATGCTGAAGAAGCTCTGCAGTATACGAAGGAACTCTGTCTACAACGGGAGGTAAATGTCGTGATAAAAAAGAGCAAGTGCAGGATTCACAGCAAAGGTCAAGAGGGGATCAGAATTGTATTGTGTGTGAATGGATGACATTCACCTGGCCGACTGATCATAAGGCATTCACCGTATACACTAATCCAAGCAGCGCTCCTTTATGGTGTTTTACACCACGGCAGCAATGGCCGCTGCTATGGCGTCAGCGCGCATATGTACCACTCAGCATGAAGGATTCTCAGTGCATGTGCGTCGACGCGCGCTTGCGGCGGCCATAGCGGCGGCCATAAACCACCATGGACGAGCTGCTCAGATTAGTCTATAGGTGGTGAAGCCATGTCTGTGACAGACCTAATGCATTGATATCGTCATGCTGCCATCTTAGAGATAAAACAATGGAATAACACAGCTATGTATGGGTGGAGTACAGGATTGGCCAATGAGCACCCTCCTTTTGACCTCTACCAGAGGTCGCCCTTTGACCTCTATCAAAGGTCGCCCTACTCCAATAATGTGTGCATAAGGTCTATGGCTAGAGCTTTGATTTTATTTTCTCCCTTTCTAATCGGTGCAATCCAACTGAAGGTCAGTGGGCAAAATAGTCTGAGCTCGTTTTGATATCATTGGCATCTGTATTCATTACTGCTGTTGCATACAGGGAACAAGACAAAGTGACTAATAGAGAGGTCTGCACTCTGTTTAACCATGTGGCCACTGTTAATAGCCAAAGTCACGAGCTGAAACCCTGTTCAAAAGTGCCTATTCATGGAATTTAACTTCAGATGAAATGATTTTTTTTAATGAAAAATCCTGTTATATGTATTCTAGGTTGAAGTGGAAGTTGAATCCATCGACAAAGCTGGCAACTTCATCGGTTGGCTGTTTGTCGAGGGGGTCAACCTCTCTGTCTCCCTGGTCGAGCAAGGCTTGTCTAAGATGCACTTCACTGCAGAGCGAAGCAACTATGCCAGAGCCATCCAAACAGGTGAAGAGAAGGTTAAGGAAGCCAAACTCAAGGTTGGTAGTGTTCACAACATTTTTTAAAACAGAATAAGACTGAAATAAAAACACTTTTCCCAAATTATAATTGTGTCAATTTTTTGTGAAAACATGCAGCACTCATTCAACCAGTTTTTAGAACATAGTTAATATTTGTTCCCATCAGACATTCACATTTCGATCTTTTTTTTTCCTTTTTTTTTTGTTGACGATGATTTGTAGATTTGGGAAAAGTTTGAAGAGCCCAAGACCACGGTGGTTGTAGAGGAGACAACAGAGAGAAAGACGAACTACAAACACATCGTGGTGACTGAGATTGGGAAGGAGTTGGACTTGTTTGCTCAGCTGGTTGATTCAGGTAAGGAGTTGAAAACGGATGATTCAAGGTGCATTGTTGTTGCTCTACCCTGGGCAGATCATTCTTACATTTGACGCCTTTTTAAAACAGACCTCTTGCTCACCTAATCCACACCCTCAATGTTAATTGAATTATTTATTTGTTATACATGTACAGATATATATATATATGTATATATATATATATATATATATATATATATAAATAAATAGCGTGAGCAAAGAAAATTTGGCTGATGCCGGACTCGAACCCGCGACCTCTCGAATACCGTACGAGTGCTCTACCAACTGAGCTAACCAGCCCTTATAGTTGGTGGGCGGTCCTATGTGCAATACCAAATCCACTTTGCTCGGGGGGACCAGTCAGAAGCCGAACCGTGCTGCCGATAAGCCAGGGATCACTACCCCGGTTAAGATGCAAATAACCTGGTAAACGGCAGTAGCGGGGATACACAACGAATGGATACAGCTTTTTACGTGGTTTTACACAGAGAAAGGACATGAGAAACTGACTGGGAGAATAATATAAATAAATAGCGTGAGCAAAGAAAATTTGGCTGATGCCGGACTCGAACCCGCGACCTCTCGAATACCGTACGAGTGCTCTACCAACTGAGCTAACCAGCCCTTATAGTTGGTGGGCGGTCCTATGTGCAATACCAAATCCACTTTGCTCGGGGGGACCAGTCAGAAGCCGAACCGTGCTGCCGATAAGCCAGGGATATATATATATATATATATATAAAAATAAATAGGGTGAGCAAAGAAAATTTGGCTGATGCCGGACTCGAACCCGCGACCTCTATATATATATATATATATATTTCTATGAATGGATCTGTTTTTATGTCTGTGCATGATGAAGGTCTGGTTTAGATAGAAAACCTGGGCCATCAACCCTATTAGTTTGATGGAGATATAGATATTTAATGAGTGTTTCCTTGTTAATCAGTGGCCATTTACTCATCGTTTGTTTATATTGATGTATTTTTGTATTTGCTGTTTCATGTAATGCTGTCTTGGTCATATAAATAATGTAAACAATTGCTTTAGTAAGTGATATCTCTTTAAACTTTCTTTTGTCTAAGTGGATCTCTTGTCCCCTTTTTCTAACTTGAATTTTGTTTATATTGATGTATTTTTGTATTTGCTATTTCATGAATGCCGTTTTGGTCATATAAATAATATTAACAATTGCTTTAGTAAATGATCTCTTTAATTTTTCTTGTGATTAAGTGGATCTCTTGTCCCCTTTTTCTAACATGACTTTTAATTGAAGTTGTTAACTCAATTCTATTGTTTGAGTCATTTTTCATTCTTTCAATGCTCTATTTTTATCTGTGTTGTATACAAGTGGTTGGGCTTTTTTACAGTAGTGTGTGTAATTTTTAAATGAACCATTCATTAATAAAATAATTGAATTCCATATTGCCTGCATTATGTCATGTAGTGTATGTACATACAGAAAAGTGTTCATTGTTTATTAACGTGAGAAATAAGCAGACTTTTCTGGACTAAATCTTCAGTTGAAAAAAAACACCACAGTGGAAAAGGGTTTCAAATTTCCATTGTAATTTCATTTGGCTCTAATTTACCATCATACAGGACCTCAATTTGAGAAGTTTATGGAGCAGTTGAGAGCAGAGCTAGCTGCCGCCCCTCCCCTGCCGGGTGCCTTCACCCCCAAGACTGGTGATCTGTGTGTGGCTAAGTTTGTGGACGGGGAGTGGTACAGGGCGAAGGTTGAGAAAGTTCACAACAAAAACAAGATCACTGTGTTCTTTGTAGATTACGGAAATGTGAGTGACAGAGCATTTGGTCAATTCCGTCACCTGATTTTCTATTTTATGACTTATAAAGTTTTATGTTGTGTTTCATTATTATTATTATTTTTAAAAGGGTTTAAAGGGCACTTTTGTGTTTTCCTGGGGGATAACCAATGCTTGTTGCTTTTTTCACATTGTCAATTGCTATTTGTTGTTTTTTGTGTTTTTTTCTTGCAGCGTGACAATGTGACGCTAGCTCAGCTTGGTGCTATGCCACCAGGTTACCACACTCAGCAACCTCAAGCTCATCATTTCTACTTGGCGTGTACCATGCTTCCTAAAGATGTAAGTGCTCTCTAAGTTTTGTTGATGTTTGTCTTGGTATTTTAGGGACATGGGACACTGATAACCAGTTGCTGCCAGGAATCTTCAATTTTTTCCCGTCCAGCCTGACGTGATTTTTTTCTCGGGAATAGCCGGAATCATTTTTCTTTGAGAGTACTGCTGGCACAAAGAAGCCCTAACTTGACAAATCAAAGAGAACAAAGATTCTCTTTATAGTTTTTAGCACTAGGATTTTTGTTTTCTCTATCAAGAAAATATCAAATTCATGCACTATGAATTGCTTACCTCCATTGAGTCTGACTTTACCTCCCTATGTCTTGTAATCCTCTTCTTGGAACAAAAGGACAAAGGTCTGGAATCTGGGATTACACAATAACCCCTGCATAATTGGCAAAAATTGGCGAAATATTCAACACCATCTGTCCTCTTTGTGTGGGTAAAACGAAGCATTGCACGGCGAGTGAATACTCTGTGCACCGGTAGTCTGACTTTTACACAACTTTTACACAACATTGGCATGTTTAAACGTCACCCTTATTCTGGCTCAGACAATATTTGCGTGTATGTGCATCATCCAGTGTTTACATGTTTCTAAGCAAAATTATAAATCTGGCGAGTTTACAGTGTGTTGGTTTGGCGAAAAGTCACCACAAAGTACAGACAAATCCTTGAAAGATTTAATTCTGTCTTGCGATATGAAAACAAATTACTCGAATTTGCTCAAATATAAACTGTTTATAAATGTTTAGTCCTGACAACTTTATGTTTTGACGTTGTTAATTTGCAGTTGTTGTAACGTAGTTGTTCGTACAAGGGGCCTGGTGTGGATTTCTCAAAGTGCTTGGACTAGTCTTATCTTGTGTTGGGACAAATAACTAGTCCTAACTTATAGGACTAGTCCCAAGTTGGGACTAGTCCTACGTTAGGACTAGTTTCTTGAAATCTGCCCCAGATCCTGCAAAATCTCTTTTAGGTAGTTGATAGTCTTTTCAATCGGAATGTGTCTTCTGTCAATCCGTTGGTCTGTCCGTCTGTTTGTGCCTGTACATGTCTGTATGTCCATCTGCTTTTCCATCCGTACGTCTCGTTTCTTATTGTCTGTTGACAGTTGGTCTGTCTATCTTCATTGGTCATGTCTACTGTCGGTCAGATTGTCTGTTTGCCTGTTTTGTGTTTCACAGTCTGTTCAAGTCTTTCTGTCCTGGTCGTCAAGTTGGTTGTATTGATGTTCTGTGTCTTTCTGTCTATCTGCTTGTTACAATTTTTAATCATGTCTTAACGTGAGATAAATAACTTGTATTTTAAGTACATTTTGTAAATTTTGATATTTCCTTAAAGTTCCATAGTTTTTAATTTTTTTTAATGTATAGCTGTGAAGTGCCTTGAGCGTCAATGATGACGGATTTGGCGCTATCTAAATGTCATTTTTTATTATTATTATATAATCATGTATTTATTGTTTTCTTTTTATGATTTAAATGCCCTCAGGTTTTATGCTGTATGTATTTGTTGTAATTTGCTGATATGATTATGTATTTTTGTTTAGATCTAATTTTAAGTGTACACTCAGAGACAATTTTTACTTTGTACATTTAAATTGTAATGTAATAAATAAATTGAATTGAAAGTTAAATGATTGAATTTTGACAATCGATGACTAACTGTTCATTTACAGGAGGAATTCAAGCAGGATGCCCTGGATGCATTTAGTCAAGAGGTCCTCAACAAGCAATTCCTGTACAACGTGGAGTACCGTGTGGGAACAACCGAGTACGTCTCCCTCCTCAACCCAGACTCCAAGGAAGACATCGGCAAGGCACTGGTGAGTGACGGCTTCCTGCTGGCCGAGCAGCGTCGTGAGAAACGCCTGCAGAAGATGGTGAGCGAGTACTCTACAGCACAACAGAGTGCCCTGAAAGCTCATGTAAGTCTGATGTTCCCCTCGATTCGATTACATCTCAAGGGCTTGGTCTTGGACCTGTTGGTCCCGCCTATTAAGGCTAAAATGTCTTTTGGGCCCAGTCTGTGTCTCTGGTCTATGTCAACGCTCAGTCTTGCTCTTAGGTCTCGGACCTCCAGGTCTTGGACTATTTTGGTCCAGCCCTTTGTGTTTCTACAAAAACTTTGTATGCCTAGCAATCAAAACTTACATATGTTTTGGAGAGATCAAACATGTAAGCCAAGACTGAGATAACTTTTCCACACTTAAAATGGCGAGAAAATATGGTAAGATTTTAAGTGCTACAGGCATTCAACTTTTTAGCTGATTTTCTATTTTATTCTTTTTTAGGGCAGTAGAAAACTTTAAAACACTGCACGGTATTTGGTGCTGGACCTATTTTTTTGTTTTTGTTTTTTTGAAGAAAAAAAACACAAAGTTGCATTTTTGGTAGTAATAATACTACTACTAATAATAATACTAATAAGTAGTAATACTAATAATTTCATTAATTAAAGTATTAGTTTGTCATGACAAAATAACTTGGTAAACAAGTAATGGTGCTGATAAATGAACATTTTTATTGTGTGCTTCTTCCTCAGCTTAATCTGTGGCGTTACGGAGACATCACTGACGATGATGCCAGGGAGTTTGGATTCCAATCTTAATCCCCCTGGATAATCTCCACTAGACCGGATTAACGGTAATTGGTAACTGTGCAACAATTCGGCTTAAAATTTTAAAAGAAGAATCTGGCATCCATCCCAGTAGAACTTATTGTGGAACATTTACAGAAATATGAAAATGGCTCATTTCTATTCCAATTCAACCGTCCGAATGGTTGGGGAATTTCTTTTTTCAAACCAGTTGTATGATCTCTTTCAAAGAATGTTTCCTTGATTTTAATTTCTGTGACCAAACTTTGGTTGCGGGAGTTTTGCGTCCAAATAATTTGATTTCAGCTTTCAATGAAATGTATAATTTTTGTATTCAATATTCTGAATCGTGTCTTCTTGTCAATGAAGAAATTGTTCCTTAAAATAAGAGTTGTTGTCGATTTTATTTTTAAGTGTGTGTAGATTTTAGCATCATATTAGGATGTGCTGCTTGTTTTGGGTTTACTTATTTCATTTTGACTCTGTATCTTCCATAAAAGTATTAATGCATAGACCAAATTTTGTAGGGGCATTATAAATGCTACCACCAACTACAATTCCTTAGCGTTGCATATCTTATGAATATTAGCAGTATTAAGATAACTATATTATAATTCTAATTGAATATTCATTTGTTCACTTTCAAACATGCATATATTCATGAGGCTGACATGTCGGGGGGAGAAGGAAGGCGTTGCTGTACAGAATCTATGTAGATTAAATTGGGTTGTAGAATTATAACAGCAAAACAGTCTTGTGTAAAAAGGATTATGCAGAGCATTTTAGTTTAAAAAAGAACACTTTAAGAGTGTAGTGAAAAATACTTCACGTAATAAATTGTCTGTCTTATTTGTTTGAATTAATTGACGGGAAAAAAAAGTGATTTGCTTCTGAGAAGAATCCATATGATAATGTAGGTGTTAGGGAATTCTGAATTAACTCTGTACGTTAAAGTGATGAACTGTCTTCCAAAATGGGTGATTCAACTATTTTTCTTGTACAGTAATATCCTCTTTAAGAAGTACAGCCCAAGGCTTTGGGTATTAATAACGTTAGATAAAATGACCATTTGATTTTCACATTTAAATGTGTACAAACGAAATGAGATTTAATTGTAGAGAAATTCTCAATTTTCCTTCAATGTATTGGTTGTTAAGACCATGATGGAATATTGATTACAATTGATCGTATTTATAACACTTTTTTTGAAAGACCCAGAAGTACATGTTGTTGCCACGGTTACCAATACCAGTCTTCCGAGAAATAGCTTGCTCAAGTTGAATATAGACCACGGATTAACCAATTGCTTGTTTGAATCTAAGTCATGTGACTATGCCATAACCAATTAAAAGCCAAGGCATATTTTGAATGTCTCAAGGCATATTTGAGAATTTCCTCTTGAGTGTTTGTTCATTTCAGAAAGTAAAAGTCTCAAGCTTCAGTCCTTTGGGCAACTAGCCTGAACATCTGACATCACACTTTGAGGCTCATGAGTGACGACAGCCTTTAGAACATGGCAGTTTCCTGCCATAATACTGTTGTGTACCGTACACATACATAAAGGTGTGTACCGTTCCCACACACACACTGGTGTATAGTATCACTATGTCTGGTAGTTATGCTTCATTGGATGTACGTCTATCAAATAAAACACCGATAAAACCATTGGGTGTTTAAGACCAGTGCCTTTCTTTATCCTTATGGATAAAGACAGGGGGACCAGTCTAATGAGCAACGTGTCGTACCAATCCTTCTCATCACACTCCTGTGTGTATCAGTCTGGTAGTTATGCTTCATTGGATGTACGTCTATCCAATAAAACCATTGGGTGTTTAAGACCAGTGCCTATCTTTATCCTTATGGATAAAGACAGGGGACCAGTCTAATGAGCAACGTGTCGTACCAATCCCCCTCACTAAGCCCTCTGGAGGGGAGACCTCGACAAACGGTGCTGATTGGCTCCCGAAAGTGACTGCTTTGCTTGCAGGTTTTTCATGATGCAAGTATTTTGACAGGATTGCGCTTCAAAGAAACCATACTCTACGACTTGATGCCTCTATTGTCGGCTTCCATGTTCTTGAGCAGGCACAGAGAACGGACCAACCACAGCCTTGTTAAACTGAGCAATACATTTTGCACATTTAAGTTACACATTTGTGCTAATAGTTAATTTATTTGGACACTTAGTTTATACACAAGATGAATTGTACATGTATTCAGGTATACTTAAGGTCTGGAAAAAAAAGTTATTTAGTTCAGGTCTAACATTTTGCCAAAAATTAAAAACAAAATTGTATTTTGCCTGACAGCTCTATCAAAAAATATCACAGTACTGTGTATTAAATATGAAAATGAACAAGGTATTTTGAATAAAAAAAAAACCAAGTATAAACCTACCCTTTTCGGCATTATATAATAACTACACGTAGCTATATTCAAACAGCAAACTGCTGTTGACATACTGGCCAAGTGCACTCAAATTTGTTCTCTTGTCATCGAATACGTCATTATTTTGAAACATTTTTTTCCAAATTTTGCAACACTTCAGTTTTCCAGTTGAGTTTAAATCATCAATTTATCCCTCTACACTGTACACAAGAAATACAATACATAAAGGCTACACTACTCGACTAAATGATGGTATGGTCATGTGAACTTTCTACCTTACAATTCCATACTGCCAAACCGAGGCTGGAAGCAAAAAATAGTCTGGCCCCCTTATTATTCATCAGTGCATGTATTCATTGCTGAATAAAGGGAATCAAACTTGTGAGGTATCTGTAGCTAGACATGAAGCCACTATTTTGGGACACAGCAAGACAAAAGCTACATTTTTATTTGAAGAATTTCTTTAGCACTTTGAAACATGGAGATTATTGACTAATATTTGCCTTTTCTTTTTTTACAAGAAGTTCTTCAAGCTGAGCATGCAATTATGTGATTTGGAGTTTTTTTTTGTTTGTTTGAAAAATGCCTGATATGAATTGCCAATTTGTCGATCATAACATATGGGTATATGTACCTGATTGGCCACTTTGTGACCCTAGATGGCAGCAGACAAACTGGTTATTTCTAGTAGCATGCACATGTTTCAGAACACCCAGTAACTCTGCTTGGGCATCTCCAAAGGTCTCCACCTGGCTCATGACCAAATGTTTGGACAAAATTGAGATTAAGTTTAACACTCAAAACTCTCAGTACAATTTGCCAGTGAGTTTACCAACCATACAAAACAATTCAACAGCACGGGCTGTATATGGTGGGGCAAATTGGGTAAAATACAATAATAGCTAGTGAGCAATATGAATCCACAACTTGAATAGCCTTCAACTTGAAAGACGACTCTACACTTTCCTCAGGATTTTGAGCCATTTTCCGGGGGGGATATTTCCACTTTACTAAACTCGACCGTTGGGTCCAGCTGCTGCCGGCACGATGTCGTGACCTTTGACCTGTTTATCCCAGCCACAGGTCATGAGTTTGTTACTGAGTGGGTCCCATGATGCACCACGTACAAAGTCGTTGTGGCTGTAGCTCCGGTATCTGTAACGATGTAAAACAAATAATTATAATATAAGAAGCCTTTCCAGACTACTTGATGTTAATTACGTTTCAAACTAGATAACCTTTCAAACTAGATAACCTTTCAAACAAGTCAACTTTCCAAACAAGATAACTTTCCAAACTACATAGCGTTTCAAACTAAATAATTTCTTAAACTACATAACGTTTCAAATGACAACTTTCTAAACAAGATAACTTTTCAAACAAGACAACTTTCCAAACAAGACAACTTTCCAAACAAGACAACTTTCCAAACAAGATAATTTTCCAAACAAGATAACTTTCCAAACAAGACAACTTTTCAAACAAGACAACTTTTCAAACAAGACAACTTTTCAAACAAGTAAACTTTCCAAACAAGATAACTTTCCAAACTACATAGCGTTTCAAACTAAATAATTTCTTAAACTACATAACGTTTCAAACAAGACAACTTTCCAAACAAGACAACTTTTCAAACAGGAAAACTTTTTAATAGAAGTAATAATTGCATCGGGGATGAAGAGTATTAATTTTTACCCTGTGTGATAAAATAAATTTTCAAACATGATAACTTTTCAAACAAGGTAGTAATTGACATTCTAATCCCACAGTAAAGGAGGGTTCCTTTGCTATGACCATCACTTAAATAATCTTTGTTCACTATGGCAAATGAGCCCCATTAATTTTAGTTAGCTACTGGACTAAACATAAAATATGTAATCATAAAATGCCGGGTAGACTTTGAAGACTTTGGAAGAAACAGAGCGCTGTTTTACTTACATTTGTTTGAGTTCCGGCTGTAATTCTGTAACAGTGACGGTGCAGTCGTCTGAAGTTGATGCTAGCCATAATGGGCTGCAAAAAAATACAACGTATCAAAAGATCAAAATATCACAATGAAAAACACTGAGGATTTTTCAGTCTCCCAAACAAGGGCCTTAGTCATGCTGTTCTCTGCAGACAGGAAGCACAGGAAGAGCACAAAGAGAATATTGATGTCATCATGTAACTGATTCTGTGAAAACGATCAGGAAAGTTCAGGGAAGATAAAACCTCCTCCCAGTTTAAAAATAGAAGACGTACAGTTGCAAAGTCACATAAGAATTAACGCTAAGCATGTTAGGAGTGGGTAGAGTGGGAGATTTGCAGTAAAACCATGTACTGTACTTCTGCCTACTAACTTTTGAATAGCGCTTGGTACATACACTTTCCAAAACAGACATTATTCTTAAGTGCATGGTGTTATCAACAATCTTAGCGGCAATGTCATCACTCAATATGCAAACATTTGTACTCACTTCTTTGGTGAGAATGCTAGTCTGTGTATGGATCTAGTATGGGCAGTGGTTAGTCTTGTGCCAGTACTGTCTGCCCTGGAATCTTGAAGCACTATCTTGCCTGTCTCATCCCCTGCAAAGAAAAAAACAAGACAATCAACGATCCGGTGGCCACACATCGTTATACAAATGTAAGGTAGTTTAAAGACAGCCAAGATAAAGAATTTCATTGTGGGGAAAACTCTCCATCAGGCGTAACCCTGTCACAGGCACCCTGCTGAAAGCCGCACAATTTAATGGAAGAAAACAGCAAGATCCAACTACTTTTCCATTTCTTGCACTGGACTCGAAGCAGGTTAAATTCCTTGTGTCTCTTCATTTGGTTACTCTTTCTGAATTAAACTGAAGGGAACAAACTTGACAATGATTACTCTTTATAGATTAAACTATAAAAAAATAACTAAATAAATACAAAATTTGACGATTGTGACTTGGTCTCAATTCTATTCTCTCTTACCTACGGCAAGTACATGTGTTTCTCCAGGCTTCCAGGCAAGACATGTTGGCAGAGATGTTCCCGAGGGTCGGCTCAGCTTCCTGGCTGGTTTGGGTTTCCTCAAATCCCACAGTAAAACTGAACCATCCTGAAGACGAAACGGAACAGATAACTTATCAAATCAACAATGAAAAGTATAACATTTGGAGTTCTCTATCGTTCACTTGAAATATGCTCGGTTTCACACTGTGCATTAAACAACACACAAGATATTTGTGTCTTTCACAAGAAATGTGCTGGGTACAACACACAAGATCTACACCTCCATCCCAGTCGATTGAAATGGATACTGATGATTTGAAAAGGCTCAGACTACCCGCCTGCTCCAAGCCCCCAGTACAAAAAATGGTCTCACACCCAAAGTCTGACCACAGTGTATCACATTAGTATCCAACCCATGCCAACACAGATCTCTCACCCACGTACTGACAGCTCTCAATGGTGCCTAAGATGCAGTTCACCTTCCATAATAATAATAATAATAATACACCATGCTTATATAGCGCGTTACACACACAGTCCCAATGCGCTTTACAAAGAAGCATTAGAATATTTTCCAGCAAGGTATTCGGAGTTACTTTTTGAAGTATGAGACTTGTTCCTTGACAAAGCATCATGTAACAGTTTACAAGGTGCTGTGGCGCAATCTGCAGCCGATCAAACCAGGAACACCGGGACGAACCCCTTCTCTTTGCAATAAGTGCACTGGGTTCTTTTACGTGCATTACACAACACACGGGACCTACGGCTTTACGTCCCATCCGAAGAACGCAGCAATAATGGTTAAGTGTCATGCTTAAGGACACAAGTGTCAAGACCGGGACTCGAACCCACACTCTACTGATCAGAAACACCAGAGCTTGAGTCCAGTGTTCTTATCCACTCAGCCACGACATGCCATTGAGCAACTACATCTAATATAGAACCTGGAGAATGCTGTGTAGTTATCTGTGTGTATCTATTGTGGCAATTTATATACACTGCCATTTTAGCTGTATGGCATATTTCAGCTTTCCCACTGGTTGATCTGGTTAATTTTGCCATACAGGCATGTCACATAGTATTGATACTTTATGTCCACAGCTGACATAGAGGGCATTCACAGCAGATACAGAAGACAATCAAGCTAAGTATTATGTGTCTTCACTGTCTATGAGCTAAGTATTCTATGTGTCTTCACTGTCTATGAGCTAAGTATTCTATGCGTTCTATTTCTATGAGCTAAGCATTCTATGTGTTCCATTTCTATGAGCCAGGCATTCTATGTGTTCTATTTCTATGAGCAAAGCATTCTATGTGCTCTATTTCTACGAGCTAAGCATTCTATGTGTTCTATTTCTACGAGCTAAGCATTCTATGTGTTCCATTTCTATGAGCTAAGCATTCTATGTGTTCTATTTCTATGAGCTAAGCAATCTATGTGCTCTTTTTCTACGAGCTAAGTATTCTATGTGTTCTATTTCTATGAGCTAAGCATTCTATGTGTTCTATTTCTATGAGCAAAGCATTCTATGTATTCCATTTCTATGAGGTAAGCATTCTATGTGTTCTATTTCTATGAGGTAAGCATTCTATGTGTTCCATTTCTATGAGGTAAGCATTCTATGTGTTCTATTTCTATGAGGTAAGCATTCTATGTGTTCCATTTCTATGAGGTAAGCATTCTATGTGTTCTATTTCTAAGATCAATACCAACCTGTGAACATGAGAGAAACACTTCCAGCTCATTGGGGCTGCATGTGATACATTCAACTTTTGATGTATGGGCCCTCAGGGTCAATACAGACGCTTGTGTTGCTAGATCCCAAACCTTTATTCTGTAAATGAAAATGTTTGGAAGGAAAAGTTAAGGACAGACATTTCAAGACATTCCAGTAGAAAGAAACTGAAGAATCAAATGGCAAAATGTTTACTCAAGACAATACTCTTTGTAAATGATTGAAGGTTGTGTACTCGTGGTGCAGCCATATACACTATCTACTCCCAGGTGCAGAGAAGCAATCATGGTGTCTCACTTACAGTTTATCAGAGGATCCACTGATGATTCTGGTTTTGTTGGAGTTGATGCTGATACTATGCACGGCGCTGTCATGTTCGTATAAGTAGAACAAGTTCCTGAAGGCACTGCGGCTGTTTACAAGTTGCCAGACTTCAATCGCACCTGTCGGGGTTGGGAGCAGACTCAAGATATTAACACTCCCACTCTTTGTAAATTGTTTCCAGCGCGTTGACCAACAATTAGAAACTATTTAACTGTATGAGGTTGTGGCACAACTGTGCACAGAACTAACTGTGTATATGTGTGTACTGTATAGATAAATTCAACTTGTGATATTATACTGCAGTGTGGTATTTTTAAATCTGTCATCCAAAACCATTACGCCAGGGTTAGCAAATCAAGTGTTAAAAGATCAACAAAATTTCCCATAAATGTTTTTCCCAGATCCATCAAGTGTGTATATGAAAGGGATCACATGCTTCGTATTTGAAACCAAACTACAAACACACTGTTGTACCATCATTTGAAACCCACCTGAATCGGAGGCAATGGCTACTCTGCATTCATCAATCCACTGGATGTCCGTCACACCAGCTTCCGTCTGGATACCAGCGCTGCATTTATTGATGTCAGGTGCATTCCCTGGATCCTCGTAGAACCACAATGACCCCGCCCAAAACTTGCCCGTCAGACCAGACGCACCGAGCATCAATGAACCATCTGAAATCAAACATCCATGAGACATTGCGGATCATATAGCCGTAAATGCTTCAATTGACAAAAATTAGGTTCAAGAAACATTACAAAAATCTGAATTAATTGAATAAGTCATGAAAGTTTACTTTTTAGGGGATACCAAAATAGCCTTTGAATTTGATCTACATTACATGTACTATACTATATCTTTGATGCTGCACAAACGTAACTGCATTGACCAAGCTAAATAAAATAGGGACGACTGCAAGAAATAGGCAAAGGAGTCAATAGCGCCATCACTTAAATAGACAGTTTTGGTACAGTTATAAAAGGTGTGTCAAAATTAATGGCCGGAACGCCGAAAAGACCTATTCCTAAACATTTCAATTTTATTACTTTTGCAGCCGACAGACACAGCCATAGCCGAAGTCCCTTGATTCAGTCACTGACAGCTCATAAAGATGCAGAGCTCTTTTGTATCCCATGATGATGCATTCAGACAAGGAATAACAATGAGGCCATGACCTCTGTTGACCTGGTCTTGGCCTCGGCCCTTCATTTTCAAAGTTTCTCATAATAAAAAAAAGCTTTTAAGATTTTTCAATGGAATGGATGTATTCTCCTTTGCCTGTTGCACACACAATGAATTGTAAGGCCTTGCCCTCTCACAAAGTCAACTCAAAAAGATGAAATTACTAGGCCTGGCTGCTAGTAGTCAGCCCATGGCATTTGTCGATGGTGTCCACTGTTGGCTAACTTAACTAACTACAATTTTAGCAATATACTCTTCATTAGTCTTAGTCTTAGCAATAGTTAGGTGTATAAAAGAAACACCAACCTTATTGTTGTTAATTGTTGTCATATTTTTATTTCGTCCGGAAAATGGGCAATTGTATTTTAACACGATTATCACTTACCTCTGTTGTGTTGAAGAACGTCCAAATACTTTTCCATCGATGATGGAATGCTACTTGTAGTCATGATGGCGGCGATGTACGAGAAAGTTTAGAGAAAAATTTACATGTAGAGCTAGATTTGTTACCAAATTTGTTCACTACGATCAGTTGAAATGTAGGTTCTGCGACCGATCCATGTGTGTTGAGAGATAGGTCAGAGTTCATTCAAAATAGACTGTACGTGCCTCATGCTAAACCCGTTGTGCTACGCGAGAGACCGCGGCGAGTGCCAGACATGGTGTATGTCTGGCACCGGTGTTGTCATTAGACTTGTACATGTCAAGCTTATGTTCAACAAAGTAAAAAAAAATATTTGAAAAAAAGAACACACTTAATCTTATTAAGTATTTGGAGATTGTGGACTCACGGATTGGATCCTCGGTTGAATTACGCAACGAAAACAATTGGCAGAGTGATGGCCGCTCGGTTTATGTTTAGTGATCTACTTCCTCCCCTATGTTCAAGTTTCTCAGTGAGTGTTCACAGACAAATCAAAAGCATTGCAAAAATGTAGGCCCAACTGTTTGTTTAACAAAGGAATAGAAACTGTCGAGGGATCCAGAAGAACTAGTAGTAGTAGTAGTAAAGCTTGTAAACACTGGCCCCTGATTCATGCATGTGCTCTGAGCCGAACACGACAGGAACATAACGAAAGTTCAAATAATACAACAATAAATGACGAAAACAAGGAAGGCCCGAAGGACAAATAGCTGGCAGCATGATAATTATAATGAATAAATTAAATTATGTTCACCTTAACGAATTGCTCAATTCCCGGGATCCCTCATATTAATTTGATAGTTGGTTATAACTGAACGATGCATCGGGGTCGCGTAAAAGCACTTTAAACACTTCGTGCTTTCCGAGACCTGCCCGGGAAAAAAGTAGACTAACCGGGTGTTTCGAACCCGCGACCCCGCGATAGCATGAAGAGATCGTGGGCTTTAAAACCAATTCGAGTAGGCTAACCCGCATGATTCGGAATGTTTTCCAACTGAACAGTTATCTAAAGTTACATTTTTATTTCAAATTGTTTACACATTTGAACCCATTGTCTTACGGGTATAAAAGTTTTTTTTTTTACTTGGCATGAAGGTACTGTCTTCCGCAGTGCTATGACCGAAACAAAAGGGAAGTAAATGAGAGTGTAATATAATATCTGGACAATTCGACAAGTCAAATTTCTTCAAATTTCTTTGACCCTCTTAAACTTCAAGGTTAAACAATTAACTTTGCAGTTTGACAATCCAGCGTGATTACCCTTTGTCAGATTTGGCTTCAATATTTATTTTTGAACCACAAACGGATCAAAGGGTAAGACTTTGTTGTGCCCAGTGGGTCAGGTAACGGGCACCATCAGCGTCATGATATAGCTCGCTCGTGGTCCTACTTATACTGGGTTTGTAAATGGCGCATACTCCCTTAAATAGTTAGGTTGAACATCACTCTTTTTGATTGAGGTCAGGGACAAATCTTTTGCAGTTTGTCCCTAGTTTCAATCGAATGGAGTAAATTTCAATCGACAATTTTAAGAGAGTAGATCAATGCGCTTTACAGCAATTATATTTCTTCATCGGAAACGCCTTATCCAACCTTAAAACAAACCAAACAAACAAACAAACAAACTTTATCAGCTCCTTGGGAGCAAAAGATCTCAAACTGCCAATATTAGCACTTAAAGGGTTTATCCACCGTAAGACTACCGTCTCAACCCTCGCTGAGGTTCAACTCCCATTTTACACCTGGGGTTATAAGGGAAGTAATAAGATGGTTAAGTTTCTTGCTCAATGACACAGGTGTCATGACCTGGATTCGAACCCACACGCCTATCCTTGGTTTAAAATTGCTCATGCAAAAGCAGTACAATCAAACCAAGGAGCCGTTCCAATGTTGTCTTCTTGAGGGGAAAATTGTCTAGATGGTCACTCAAAAGCCACATCACACACACCAAACCACTTACAAAAGGAGGAAAATTACAATTGAAAAAGACGTGGAACCGTGATTTTTTTCCTCAAAATAATAAGCACTTTTCGGCTAAAATGTTCTCAGCTAGACTCTCAACGTTAGATATTACAATTTCCAATTTAACAATTCCGCTTGCGTGCCTTTATGCCAAATATTGCTATAAATTTTATCTGCCACAACTGTAAAGTTTGCAAACATGTAGTTTGTCACAGTTCTGTTCCATCCCTCAAAGCGCCACTAATAAGTGAAAGTCAACGATAAATGAATACAGTGTATATATCATTATTTTAAAATACTTTTTGAAATCAACCATGCAGCAAGGCCAGTGTTCGTATATTGAGCGCACCTACTCCATTATTTTATGAAACGATTTACTTACTTTTCGCTTAGCATCATGAATGGGCAATAAACTTAACCAAATATTTGTTCAGATAGCGCTGATAGCGCAAGTGCAAGCATTCGATTTGTCTGCATGAAGTACATACGCACAAAACCAACATGTCCTTCGCGTTACACACAAAGATAGGTTGTCGTGCAGTACTTTGAAGTTCATTATAGAGACAGCCAGAGCATCCAAAGAAGTTGTGCGAAACGGTTACCGAAATAACTACCAAAATTGTTCGAGTCGAATTGAATTGTTGTCATAATGTTTGAGAAGTCAGTCCAGTTTGCAAGCTGTATAGCTGTTTTGGAAGTGTTGGAGAACTCGGGCAAAATGATATCAATTTAGCGGATTTTCAGTTGAATGAATCAATTTGGAGTCACCCATGGGTAAGTTTTTAAATTGAGTTTGAACAATGTGGCATTTTCCAATAAAACTCATCTGTGATCCGGAAACGCTGTGCGCCGCCTCCAAACACGATCTTGACCTTACAACCTAATAATGCATGACATTCCACATAAGTAATTTTTTTTGCATATTTTCAAGATAAATATATTGAAAAAGATAGTTTTTGTTGTCAAGTTATAGCTTTACACAAAATGTTTACCTATTGTTTAGTGTGAACACATTAGTATGCAACGAAACTAAACAAGTCGGTGGTATATTATTTTGTGAAATAATTGTCATTAGTTTCATTTTTATTTTAAGTGAAACTGTGGAACTCTTTTCCTGTATCCTGCTTCCCTGCGAGCTATAGTCTTTCTCATTTTAAGCAGATTTGAGCAGAATGTAAACAGTTTTCTCTTTTGTCCTAATTTTTCTTCTGCTTTCTTTCTTTTTTCCTTGTAGCCCTCACCTGAGGGGGGGGGGGCTGTGCCTTGTGATGGACGACTTGCATTAAAAAAGTATGCTTCACCGGTGTTTATACTCGATTCATTATTTATCCGAACTAAATTTATTAGTCATTTTGTATTCGAACGGAACTTCCACGTTGTCCAGTTACCCGATTAACGGCCAGTAATCAACAGCAGTGTGTATCGCTATTTAGTTTAATTTCCTTGACCAGTTTGCTAAGATTAATAAGAGCTAGAACGAAGGCAGGAAATATAGTTACCGCGTGAGGGTCGTCAATAATTTATGCATCTGTAATGAAAATCGTACAAAATAGTTAATTACAATTTGATTAGCGATTCCAATTAATGCCATCAAAGAACACCAGTTCTTTCCCTCGTGAAGTGGGTCGATGATGTCATAAAAGTTCAGTCCTCGGATTTGCCATCACATGCCTCGCGACTGCCTACAATTCAATGTTGGCGGACATGATAAATCCT
Source organism: Marthasterias glacialis (assembly GCA_911728455.2). Lineage (NCBI taxonomy): Eukaryota > Metazoa > Echinodermata > Asteroidea > Forcipulatida > Asteriidae > Marthasterias > Marthasterias glacialis. The sequence goes on from OU452223.1 coordinate 16,246,598, forward strand.
TTTCATCCTCAACAAAGGTATACGCTGAATAATTTACTCCCGTACCTGCCTAGTCACCAGCCTAATACCCTCTTGTTTGGGGTTTGTGCTCAGCGAACTCATTGTGTGCTTTGCTTTCAGAACTGTGGTTACCAGCTATAATGCTCAATAGCACTTCAAGCTACTTGAGGACTGTTAGGGGGGCTACCTCGCGGAATTGTTGTGGTACATTCTACTTCGTTAAAGCTTGGACTGACCATTCTACCTCCATGGACAGACTGGTCACTGTCCACCGTCAGAATAACACCATGTCAGCTTGCTGGTCGCCCTGAGAAACCCTGGAAAGTATTGCCGATGATGTCGAAGTTCCTCGGTCCTATAAGTAACACCGCTTCTAAACCCATTCAGTTGTCGGTGTGATTTGCTCTGTTGATCCGGTACCTTCACAGCGTTACACTATCGTCCAGTTCGGACTCTGATTTTTCACACGGCATGGAATACACACATGATGTCATTTCAGTGAAATGTTAGTCTTCTTCTCACATCAGTTTGAAAATAGACACGTGGTATACACTGTCTGACTCTTGGATTATTCTATAACTGACACAAATTTCAAGTTTTATTCTTTGAACACCTGCCACTCCTGGAGTGAACATGAAGACACCAGAGATGCTGTATGGAATGTCTTTGATGAGTTACGTCGTCAGTGTCGTCTTCTTCAAAAAGTACTACAATATGTAACCTGAAGAAATTCATTATAAGGTATTGTACTTAGGCCTGTATTATACAAATATAAATGAAAATGGAAATCGGCATTATATGGTAATTATACCGGACAAAATTTGTGTTGAATACCAATTAGACACGATATTATTTTAATATATCATTGTTTATTTTTTCTACTGTTTACTTTCTATTTTTTGTAGTTTGTTTGGTCTGTTTTAAATTTTGAATATCTGATGTTGACATGTGCAATTAATTTTTTTTATTTTTTTATTTTATTATTATTGTTATTTTGGGGGTTAATACTGCGATACAAGTTTTTTATGACCATTTTTTAATTGGATTGAATTGTTTTTGGAAGAGCAATAATGCATTATTGTTTAATAATACCATACAACCAAACTGTGACAAATGGGTCTGCGAGAGGCCCCGAACAAACGGTGTTTTGTTTTGTCGGGAAATATTCACACCGTGCTTATTTTGCTTGCAAAATCATGGAAGGAAATATAAGCAAATCTCAGTAAGAAATCGATTGTTTAAAGAGACATCTATAACACAAATGGAAATAATCATGACGGAAATATTTTTAGGGCAATATATGGATGGTGTTTAGGTCTGAGATTTGAAATTTAAAAAGATTTGGAGACAAACTTTCATATGTTTTTTCGAATATTGTCAATGGTGTATCATACATAAAGACAAAGTATCGTCAATCTGGAAGTTCATCAATCATCAAGACTGTACCATACCGAATGGGAAAGTGGTACCCGTCTAAAATTACTGTAAAGGTTAACAAAATAGAATTGGAAGATCCACCAAAGCACCATTCCCATATTGTTTGTTTCGATTGTCGGAATCCAAGCACGTACAAACGAGCACAAAATCACTTACCAGTGTCGTAGCTAAGGGTCCTGGCAAACAGACAAAATCTTAGCATTATTTTGAGATAATTATTATCCTTATAGTGAGCGCCTCGGAATATGTTTGGTCATCGATAGATGGCGCTTTACAAATGTGTATTATTATTATTTATTTGTTATTTAACCATAAGCTTAGATAATAGCCACAATCCTGAGGGACACTACAATGTTATAGGATGGTGGATATCACCCTTACAAAAGAAAGGAAGTAATTAATTTGACACGCCCACACCCTCTCCCCCAGGGCAGATCCTGGGGGTACTTGCCCCCTGTCTCCCCTCCAGCTGCACCGCTGTCCATGACAAAACATAAACCCTTTTCTGTGTTTTTTTTTAACTAAAAATGGGTCAACCTAATTTGATGAAACTTTCCCAGGTTGGTTGGATGGTGGGGTTCTTGAAAACTAGATGATAGAAACGAATTTACTCTTCCTAAAAGCAATGATGTAATTTTTCCTTAGAAGTTCCATGGCCTGATTTTCGCCTAAAGAATTTTTTATTTCATATTTATTTTCTCTTTAACTAAACGTGTTTTGCCAGGAGATGCTGATTCAAAGCGCAAAAACATACAAAAACGTTCGCATATGCCACAGAAAATGTACAAAATACATGTCACATGTAAAATTGTTTGTAATTGATGGACGTGAGATAATGTTGGATCCCGACAATAATTCATTTTTTTTTATAGTTTTTAATGAACTACTTCTCATCATTGGCGGATGTTTTCGTGCAATACCTTATTAAGTAAAAGCTTATAACTTTCTTGATTCTATAAAAATAACTATTTAAAACTCCAATCTAACTTTTTAGTTCAAATCGGCAGAAAATCGGACCGAGCAGTTTTAAACATAAAACAAGAAGAACAACTTTTGCAACTTTCAAAGACAAACTGCAATTCGCCATGCTGAGATTTGATGGACTCATTACGATGGCAATATAGTATTTGGGTAAATTTGTTTGTAACACCCAAACCAAACAGTATAATGTCAACCATTATCTCAAAAAGGCTAATTGAGTTAATGTTGTCAGTGATTTGGTGGGTGCATGTTCATTGAAGGTTATTTCTATTGCGGTAATTGAAATAAGCAGCAGTGATTTGTGGGGTCTGTAAGTGCCACCTCCTCGGTTTTGGCAGTAAAACAGACGGAACTATTTATGTGGGGGAATGGCGCTGATATGTGCATGTACTGTATAATCAGTGACATTGAAAATATTTCCCCCCATTAACTGCCAATCTTGTATTTTTTCTTTAACACATTATAATGAAGTCACAGATTGATTTTTTCTCTATTCTCTATTTTTGCAAACACTTCATTTCACGATCTACTGCAGATAATATTTCACAGTGTCTATACCTGTTCCATATAATATGTAAATACGTCTCTTTACAAATAGTATGTTTTGACAGTTTTGTCTGCTACTTTCTTTACCGTTTTTCTGTACAGGAAAGTGCACAGAGCTGACCCTAATGTTCCGAAGTCCCACATGTGCGCCTGTGATCCAACGGCACAATGGGCAACCGTGGCAACTGGTATCAACAGAATCTGTCCCTTGTTGTACCGCCGAACACCGGTAGAATGCACGGGGGAAACGCACCATCGACAACCCCGAATAATTGTTACAGGGACACTAACCATTTTGGCAGCCCGGCGTACTGCGACAGGCGAGGGGCTTTCACGCATCACGGCCGACCAGCAAAAGATGTTTCGGGCTGGGAGGGCCCCCCGCCGGTGACGTCCGCTTTGTCCTCGGTTTGTTGGTCTGCCAATGGCATTCAACGGAACACTCCACAAAGACGGTAAGATTCATTTAAAAAGCAATCTATATTTCATGAAAAGGGTTATTTACTTTATTGCAAAATAAATACCAACAGTGACCCCACGTAAAAGGTTATATATATCTATGCCATAAAACTTGATCGAACTTTTTGTTGTTTGACTTGCAAAAAAGTGTTTCTTGTGTGATAAATTACCTGACGATATTTTAGAGGACATATTAATTAAAGGATAATTCTATACCAGTTTAGTTATCAAATTCACACAAATAATAATGTATGAATTATTTAAATTATTTGTTTCTCTTCTTCTATTTTTAAAATTTATTTTACCAAATAAGCACTAAATTCAATCTTAGGGAAGGGATTTTCAAAAGATAATATGACCTTTAGCCTAGAAGATTATGTAAATCACAGCACGCTTACAATTGCATGCATGATTGTTATTGGACGTTTAATAACAAAATGGGGCAAAAAAGTGGAATCGCCCTCTGTTGCCAGCACGCCCGCCCTCTGTTGCCCAGCGTTTAATCTTGAGGTCACGTCTGCGTCTCGACACCCAATCTTTAAAGCCCTTTTAAAGGATTCATGTTCTCCTTTGTGGGGTGTGCAGAGACATACCATCGATCGGTGCGTAGGAATGACATAGCACGACTCCAGAAGTCCCACTTGCTTTAAAATCAATAACTCTTCTTCGCGGTGTAAGATGTCCATGAATTTTGAATAACTCAAGATGCAGTACATGCGGTGTTTATTAAGAGCCTGGTGTAATTTCATTCCAGTCAAGTTGTTTTCGAGGAGCTTACATGTTATTATACCGCTATATACCAGCCATCATAGAATTACACTACCTGTTCGAATACAGCATACATATTGCGATTTAATATCTCTCTTTGGATGCATGTTTTGTGGGTGTTTTTTTTCAAAGACACAACACCGCTTGTTTGTCATTTATTTAGTCACATAAGTCACAATTCGTAACGTGCCTGGTAAAATGACGTAACAAGTTCCCTAAAGGACGTAAGCAAACGTGAACTTTTGCGTTTCAAGAAAACTGAGCAGGAAAGTTTGCTCCATTGTTTGCCATTCAAAAGTTATTACATGTATAATAAGGTTAAATTCTGCATGAGAATGTGAAAACATGTCTTTGGGTTAATTCTAGGAACAAAAATATATTGCTTTCGTCCTTTTAATACTGGGACGAATGTGCCCGGTAAAATGGTGTAAGGCCTTGCGACCTTTTACCGGGCACACGACGAATTGTTCAGTCATAATAGTCTCTAGAAAGTTCGAGTGAAAACATTTCTCGGTTTTGTTTGTGCTTCAAGAGGGAGTTTCAAATGGTAATTTTGAAAGCTGACTTATGACTTCGGCGCCTTTGAATGGGTCTCCAGATACTGTGTGCCTTACAACTTCTCTGTTATTATTATTATTATGGCTTAATTTCGAAAAAACACCCTCCTGTTTTGGGCAGGTTGCCTAATCCCTCTTCCCAAGTCCAGACAATCTGTCAGTGGAACTGACACACTGTCTTACTTATCCTTACAACCTGTTTTTGAAAAGAGGGAAACGAAATCGATGGTTGCAGAAAGCCTTTACAAGTTTCTGTATCGATTACCATGGCTCTATCGACATTTGCCCACGGCTGTGATTATGTGAAACAACACCGTCCCTATGTTCTGAAATGGTATCGACACGTGTTTATAACATCACTCTGGTAATTATTGTCCTTGCGTTTTGTTTCGTCTGTGGTTCGATGTAGTAATAAAAAAAATTATGAGCAACATACAGACTTAGTCATGTTTAACATCAACGCAGAGGGAAATGATGTATCCTGCATGTACGTCCGATGCTCAACGAAACTTGGATAGCAATCAGAAGTATTAATTTAATGGTGACTCCATGGGGATCTAATTAGGAAGTGTCAACTGCAGCTGGTTCTACCTGATGTTTTCATGAGGTTATCTCCGGTTCTTGCAACTCGACAACAAAACTGTTTGGACGTTCTTTCTAAGGGAACACGTAGCGCGTATTGTAACTACTGCGTTGTTTTCCCTGTACATGTTCTAGCAGATGGCTCGTTTGAGTACTTTCACCGAAGGAACATGTTCCAACAATCTACAGACCGATGTTTTGTCTGCAATAAAACAAACTAAGATGTCAGCCGTGTGAGAAAAAGAAACTTGACAGGGAGAATAGGAGTACGTTGAACATAAAATGACACCGTGGAACGGACATGGCATAATGGCCACACAAGTGTGATGTTCACCATATTTTTCGTTACGAATGAACGGGATTGCGAAAACTTTTGGTCAATATTCCTATTGCTGTTACAATCGGGGTTTTTTTTAATTGGACGCCCGTAGGTATTGAATCCGCCTTTATCATCGGTGTACCGGCAGGGGGCAGCCAAAATAGGTTTTCACTTTTATACCGGCTGAAGTTTGGGCATGCATTGTAAGGGAATTGTACTGATGTTTGTTTCCATTCTCTGATGCTTTGTTAGCACGTGAGTAAATTTGTTAGCAATTATTTTGCTCTCATAATTTGAAGTATCAACAACCATCAGAAAAGAACATTGTCAAAATATATAAATATATATTTTTTTTGACAAGCAGTGAGCTTTTAAGTGGTGATAGAGTACATAGGACCCCGGCGGGACAAAGTCTAAAGTGTGTTCACGTTGGCGCACTCGAGGGTGCTGAAGAGCGATTTCGGGAGGAGCAAAACGAACAACATTAATATTAGGATTATGAGAACAATGTTGCTGATGATTATCACGAGTTAAAGAGATTCCTGAAGTTTTTTTGGGGGAGTACGGTTATCCATCTGTATACTATAGAATGACCTTTGCATGAAACTATGTAAATCATGGGCGGTCACGATGAACGTACCCGGCTACCGCCATTGGTTGATCTGGTTAGTGCTGTCCGGCGGACGGTGTGCAAGAAGATTCCGTCGGGATGGTCACCGGGTGATGCGGTGGCAGATGAAGAGCAAGATGGGGAGGCAGTGTATTGGGAGATTATTACTTGCGTGACTTGTGGTTGTCCGTTGGTGATTCTTGGTTGCGAGTCAATGGAACCAGCGATACCAGCGGCTGACATGCTCAATTGGTAAGCGGACTGTGAATAACCCCTGTGAGATTGCTGATTTACTTCGGGTGGATTCAACTCACTCTGGCTTCTGTTAATATCACTCACTTTTGTTGTTTCCGTTCCTGGCTGTCACATATTTCGAGAATTTTGTCTCCCTTTTTTCCCCAAGGGTATAACATTTATTGAAGGGGTGGGGGTTAGAGAAAGTTAAATGTTGTTTTTATTTAGTCGATAATAACGAGACACGTTTTATTCATTTGGCTGTCATTTCATTTAAACTATAGGGGCCTACCGGCACATGCCTTTGACGATTTTATGAAATTAGATTACTTATAGGTGGTGTCAAATATTGAAAGAAAGAAAAATGTCAACTAAACTATACGAGCTCCGTAACTGATTCCGTGAATGCGTTGAAAGTTTCAAGCAATGCAGGGAGACTCTCTGAAAATGAAAACTTAGAAATATAACAAAACAAGATGCATAGACAATGCAGAAAAATGATAGCAGTGTGGCCACTGGCCAGTTGCATTGGCGACGTTATGGATACGAAATTTATGCATTGTTTAGAATGATTGCGCCCGGGAGTTAGGTACAACGTCTCCTATACGTGAATAATTAAAACCAACTTACTGTATCTATTAGCCATGGCAAGTAAATACGGGTTGAAATTGATTGAAACCTGCACGCAGCAGTTAAAGTGTTTCAATCTCCATCAGGAGTAAAAATTAATAGGTAATGCCCGAATGTAAATTGTATGGCCCCGTGATATTGGGCACTGGTTCCGACCGACATTGGGCCCTGATGGCTCCGGCCAGATATATTACATACTTTACGGAGGAACGGTTGCAGAATATTTGCTACTTTCATGTTTTGAAATAATTGGAAATGTGCCATTATTGTGTATTTCTGGTTCATGAAACTGAAGTGTCTTCCACTTACACTCAGAAATGGTGAAGAAATCCATGGAGAGAAAACGATGAAGAAAATGTGAAAGAAACCCCTCAAAAATGGAGAAACACTATGGAGTCATTTTAGAGATATAAAACTTGCGCATGTACGTATGTACCTGTTTGAGGTGGGGTTGAACAATGGTCTCCGAGCAATGAGCACGAAGAAAGACACTACCGGTACTACGCCAACCTATTTTTCAATGATTAGTTCATGGGCTAATCCCGTTGTTTTATGTGTTTTCAGGAGCTGGCCTTGTCAGACACGACAATCAACCAGAATACCAGCCGCGTGTCAGCAACAGCGGACGACCATCTACAGAAACAACAAAGTCAACCTCTCCCCTTCCCGCCAAGTGCAATCTCAAACCGCACACCGCCCGCAGCAGTCCAACGCACGTACTCTGCAAAGGTCTAAGACTTGCGCAGATTTTTCATACGCGGGACAGACGCGCCGGGGCGACGGCACGATTAGTACCCTGCCAAAGGTACCACGCAACGGTACTACATCGCGTGAAGGGACCGCTTTCTTTACGACCTGTAACGGACTTCACGACCGGACAGCTGCTCTGAAAAGTTTGTCGAGTAATCCTAAACTCCAAGTCGAAACTGTTAATGGGACTACGAGGATTTTCAGAACCCAGGACAGGCGGCCGCGGTCTCTCCCCAGTAAATTCTCGGAATCGCCCCACAGTGACATTGTGTCTGCAGATTTTTCTGAGCCGCAGGAAAAGGTGATTTACGTCTCTAAACACGGTTTTCATCCGCGGAGTAAGTCGCCAACTTATCCCGTTTTAATCGGTACAAAAGACACGTTGAACTTGGCACTGTGTAAGAAACTGTGGAGGATCAGACGAGATTTGGAGGGAAGAAAAGCGCGGGAAAATTCCGTGATCTATAGCGAAGTCTCGCAGTCGATACACGACGACGGCGAAGCCGAGAAATGGTACGAGATTATGTTTGACGAACACGAGCAGGACGACGAGGAAGACGACCACGACATGACTGCCATTGAGAGCCTTCGATTGGCTAATGAGGAAGGCGAGTTTGCGAAGTCGGACGAGTCGATCAGCACTGTGTACCCGCGCCCCCGTGTCGATCTACACTTTGACAGGAAGTACTTAAAGGAGCACATAAATGACTGGGCGATACTTGGTATTGATATCGAAGAGGAAGAATTGAAAACAGGTCAGAGGTTACGAACTGCTTCCGTTGCCAGACCGACGTCAGCACAGAATGGTAGAAAGCCAAGAGTGCCAACACAAACAACCACCAGGGTCAGAATATCACACAGAGAATCTTCGCAAGTTGTGAAGAAAGTGTCGAAGGAGAAGCGAGAGAACGCAGTGACTAAACTGCCAGCCGTTCCGACCGCACGGCGAGTGTTCCACGCGAGAAACAATCACAAGAAGAAAGGAAAGAAAACGAAGAAGCCAAATCTTGCCGCACACAGCGACGACGAACTCTTGCCTGCCCTTATGAACGGAGACAGAGACTCACGAACACCTTCTCCGACATTTGAGTTCCCTCCCAACGAACCCGAACCAAATCCGGAACTGGACGACATCGACCGACGGAAAAGCTTGGTGTCAAAGTATCTCAGATCACCGGCACCGACTTCGAACCCTGTCGAAGAGCCGCTTCAAACTGAAGTTAAACCGGAGGAAGACCAAGATGCAGCTATGTCACCAGAACCAGAAGAAGACAAACCAAAGGAGCTCACGGAGAAGGAGAAATTTGTCCTGATGAGAAAGAGAATGGACGAACGCAAAGCCGTAATGCAGAAACGCAGAGACGACTTTATGGACTACTCTATGCTTGGTATTAAGTCACAAAGACGGCGCACTCAGGACGCCGCAGCGCCCTCTGGCACTAAAAACAGTCTAGGCAGCCTGATGTCGACACGGTTGGAATCCATGGCAACATTTAAGACTAGAAAGTACAGAGGGGAAGAAGTTGATGATGAGGATGATGAGGACGAAGATGATGATGACGATGATGATGAGGCTACTGTAGAGGGAGGGGGTACATCAGATGATGAAGACACTTAGATTAGGTGAAACCAACCTAGGGGTTTTTGTTGTAAAAACATTAGACAACATAATTGTCTCTCTGCGAACTTATGTTCACCAAGGCTATATAAGACATAAAGCCACCATATTCAAACAAAAAACAAATCCAAAATACCTATAGTTTTAAGCTTGTACATGCTGCACATGTTTCTAATAATCATAACAACATCACAAGAAAAGTATTTTCAGCTTCAATTGGTTGTGAGAAGAAAAAATGCACCCGAGAGTATAATGTTCCAAAGCCCGACACACAAACCCACCCCAGTACCAAAGCTAATCTCAAAGAGAGCCAGGCAGTCTGTAGAGGCGGCTTTTTCGCATGTACATGTGCACGTATCTATTTTTAATGAACTTCGTTTGCAGCTGAAAATAATATGCTCTACAATGGGTGTTATTGACTGGCGTAAGAAAACACACAGATGCATAGAATTCATTTTATGCATCGAGGCCAAAGAATATTATTTTGGTTTTACCGTCACACCCGTGATGTCTGACTACAAGCCTATAGCAAGTGAGGTGTGTGATATACTCAGTACTTTCCGAGTCCTGCGGGGGGGACGGTGGAAGGGTAAAAGAAAAAAATATTTACGTAGAAGTTTTGTTCTGATATTAATACATAACAAAGCTCTTGAAAATACATCAAAATTACTTCATGAGTAATTTCGTTCTCACGTCACGAGATTACCATTAAATCATGTCGCCGGACAGCATGAAAATGGTTCAACACGTCAGACAATTATGGTTAAAATGAATAATTAGCGCGAACGTTGTATCCACACTGTAAACTGTGCGTGTCGCAGTTAAATTAGATTTTAATTGTAAACATTTAACTGTTTGTGTTATGCATTGACTCTGGGTTTAACAAGATTGCTGGGGGTCGGGGGTCGGGGGCTAGTCAGGGTTCCTGTATTTCCTCGCAGACAGAAATTACTTTTTGTATTGTTACTATGTTATCGCGAAGACCCATCGTTGGTGTTAAAACTTCAGTCTAGGCTATCTTAAATTTGGAAAATGCAGTCTCCACACGGTATCATATTTATACTGCTTTCAAAATAAATGCTTGTCAATTCTATTTTTGGTGTAATTATTTTGCAGTTATGTTGACATCATATAAACATAAAATGCAAAAGATCTTATATATTTTTTATGTTGAACAGCTTTTGGAGTTTTGACAAATATAAATGTTTTCTGACATGTCGTTATGACAATTTTGTTTTTGTAAAAATGGTTAACCAGCAAATGTTTAACTTAATAAAAAAAAATCGTATAGAGCTGAACTATTGCGGGCCTTTGTGTGTTAAATCACTCAAAAAATTAAACTAAATATATGACCATAAGGGGTTTCTTGTTAATACTATATGTCATCTATATATTCTGTTTCTAAGGGTATATTTTGGGCATATTATTTTGGAGACCCGTAAAGTCGAAGCGGTTGAGACATTGACTAGTTATGATAAATTTTGCTTTGCTTTCTACATAGGTGTACAGGGACTCTTTGGTTAAGGAGCGGGGTGCAGGGGGCGTGGGGGGCGAGTGGTTGATTTGCCTAACTTTTTACACAGATAAAAAAACACAAGGACCAATTTCTAATAAAGACTTTTTCTTCTTCCTCTTCTTCTTACCTCTGCTTCTTGCACAGTGTAAACCAGATCAAAATATGGGAATAGCGCCCACCCGGTCCCTTAATTCCAAATTTGAGTATTTATTAATTAAAGTGACTAATGCTAAGGTATAACGGCTCAACCGGTACAACAGAGCCGTCGCGACGCGTCGGCTCCGAGCCGGTCACCGTTAAAGCGCCCCCTTGTGTTCGTAAATAAAAACATCCGATTCTCTAGACAAGTGCTCAAATACCCATTTTGAGGATGCAATGCAAACCACCAGCGAAATGTGTGAATGTAGAACGTCTGTAACCGTCATAACAAGCTACTGCGTCCATTTTTGGAACTATAAATCAACAGTAAAACAAATAAAATAATAACAAATAAATAAATAAACAAACCAATCAATTAATCATTCATTCAATCAATCAACAGCACGGTAGTAAGTTTTGTATACAACTTTGTGTTATTTGTTTCTGACATCCTTCGTGCCACAACCTTGAATAAAATCCCAAAACCAAAACAGTTAAACTATTCATTCAGTTAACATAGTTGAATAAATACTACATTGTACGTGTATTTCTACTATTTGTTTTTAAATAAACCCATACGTACACCTTTTACCTTTTTTTAATTAGACGAAACGTTAGTATTATCATTTTAGAAAAGTCAAATTAGTTCACCTTTAGCCCATGTTTTGTTTTTAATGTGCAAAGTGATATACATGGTATGGTTTTTGTTCTAGGTTGAAAACCCCCGATACAGTTTTGAAATGAAAGTGAGGCCATAACGAAAAAGTATTTCTCAAAACTTCACCCTGTATTCGCTTTTACTTTGCATTCGTGCATATTAAACAAGTTAGGGATTTATACGAGTGTACTGCATGTACATGTATCTCGTTTAACTTTCCCAGTGCATCAGATTCGTGAAAACAAACATGTTGCCACAATATAATATATTACTTTCTCTCTCTCTCTCTCTCTCTCTCTCTCTCTCTCTCTCTCTCTCTCTCTCTCTCTCTCTCTCTCTCTCTCTCTCTCTCTCTCTCTCTCTCTCTCTCTCTCTCTCTCTCTCTCTCTCTCTCTCTCTCTCTCTCTCTCTCTCTCTCTCTCTCTCTCTCTCTCTCTCTCTCTCTCACTGTTTATGGGTAAGAAAAGGAAGGCACTTGACTGAATTAGGGGTACACCACACTAAATAGGCTTATGCTAAGTACAAAAATAAATAAATAAATAAATAAAAAATCAACGAATAATATTTAAAACTCTCTCAGCCTTTAGAACATTATATTTTCTGACAACTGAACTTCAATTTTCTTTTTAATTTTTAGTAGGTTAGCCGTTGAGAAATGTTGGTAGGCTGATTCAAAATAAAAACACCCCTGAACGAGTAAACTGGCCAGATTCCATCTTGGAAAAAGTGACCCTACACTTTTTGTTACCAAAATAAGGCCATATTTAGAGGGCCTGTGTACCCAAAAAGCTCCAGTTTGAAAGTCAACAATCCCAGGGGCACAATGTTGGACCATTTTTCAACAATTCATAAAAGCCAGAACCTTAAAATCGTTGATTTACAGAAAAAGTTGTGGGATTACATTTTATTCATGAGGCTCGGCGCATGGTTTTCATGACTGCATTTCACTAAATAGAGGGAAAATCATGCGCCAATGAATAAAATGTAAACCCACAAATTTTATCAAAGATGTAAAGGTCGTGGCTTTTATGGATTGTTGAAAATTGTCAAATATTGTGCACCGGGGTTGTTGACTTTCAACTTGGAGCATTATGGGTAAACAAGCCCTCTTAAATGGCCCTGTTTTGCCGATAAAAAGTATGGACATTTTTCCATGATGGGGTCTGGCCAGTTTACTCGTTCATGGGTGTCTTCGTTTTGGATGATATGCATCGCTCAAAAACTCTACGGATAACCTACAAAAATTTTAAAAGAAAAATGAAGTTGAATTGTCAGCAAATATATTTGATTTGATTTCGAGAGGCTGAGAGACTTTTAAATGTTGTTTTTTTTTGTTTTGTTTTTTGTTTTTTGTTTTTTTAGCATTCTTTGCTATGCGGAGCTAATATTTTAGTGTGGTGCACCCACATAACTTTTTTGCGGCTGCGTCTAGATCAGGTCAAACGTGAGAACTCAGTGCACTGAACTGTTACTCTGGGGAATCATAAATTTATGGTTAGTTGTTAGTGTTCATTAGTGTTATCAAATAAAGCTATGATCGAATTTATGTAACGGTTCTCATTTCCAAGATTTACGGGTTTGTGGGAAAGAAACAAAGCTATGAGAAATAGAGCTTCATTATTGTGAAACCATCTTGTTTTGTTCCCAATCAAAACGCAGATGAATAAAAAAAAATCCGGTCCCTTTTGATACAATGGAACTTGGTATTCATTATTGCTGTGAACACGACAGAAATGACATCAGCAAGATAAAGGTATATTGCATGTATTGGCAAGCTATAATGAACCCTTTATAAAAAAAAAAAACAGGCCTAGGCCCCGACACGTTAATGGCTTCTACACGGATCAGGCTTACTATGGCAGGTGCTTACCCAAGGAAAATTCCAATGCGATGACTTGACAATTTATGAAGTTAAATTTAAAAAAAACATTTTAAACCTGATCGACAGGCTCAACTAATTCATCGTCGACTGGCTCAGTAATTTTGTTGTCATTGTTCACAATATTATTCTGTTCCTGCTCGATTCGTTCGACAGGATGATCGTCAGGGTTAACGCTTGTGTCCTGATCGACAAACTCGACAGGCTGACTGTTCGGGCTTCCAAACTGGTCCTGTCCGTCTGGCTCGTTATTGTTCTCGCTCTTATCAGAATCGCCAGGTTTGTCGAGCTTGTCATCAGGGTTCTCACTCTGTGCCTGCTCGACAGTTTCATCGTGCTTGTCATCAGGGTTCTCACTCTGTGCCTGCTCGACAGGTTTGTCGGGCTTGTCATCAGGGTTCTCACTCTGTGCCTGCTCGACAGGTTTGTCGGGCTTGTCATCAGGGTTCTCACTCTGGTCCTGCTCGACAGGTTTGTCGGGCTTGTCATCGGGGTTCTCACTCTGGTCCTGCTCGACAGGTTCGTCGGGCTTGTCATCAGGGTTCACGGTCTCGTCTTCATCGACAGTTTCTTTGGGTTGGCAATTATGGTTCACGCCAGTGCTCTGTTCGACATGTTCGTCAGATTGGCCATCAACTTCCACGCTCTGATTTTGCTCTATCAACTCGTCGTGACGATCATCAGTTTTCACATCCTTATTGTGCACGACTGGTCCGACAGTTTCGGCCTCGGTTTCATTGAGAATGTTTTCTGAGTCCTCCTCGGTGCCAGTAGAAACGATCTTCTCGTCGTCTGTAATTTCACTTCCGGTTTCTCCTTTAACGCCAAGTTCATCATTGACGGTTACTTTGCCAATGCCATCATCATCATCCACGCCGACGGAAACGTCACCGTCTGGGACGGTAACAACCAGGGATCGGCTGGACAACGGTGTTTCGCTAGCACTCCGTTCGCTCTCTGGAGAAATGTCTACTACTGGATCATTAAGAAGACTTTCGCTTTGGTCGCGAGGAGGGTCACCATTAGTCTCGGAGATTTCTTTGTGAGAACCGGTTCCATCTTCTGATCCATCACATTGCGTCGGGAGATCGTTGCTTTTGCTTTTGGTCGACTTTGTCTTCCCTTCACTTTCTGAGACTCCCGTTCGTGATGTCATTGATGTCAAAGGTCGTACGGTTGTTGCAAACGACGGAGAGTGAACAGCGGTGTATTCAGATGCCGGCGGAGTGACGGGACGTCCGATTCGTAGTTCGGCCCACGTTTCTTGTTCACGACGTCTTTGTGCGTCAGGGTAAAACTTCTCTCGTGAAAGTTTGGAGAGCGGTGGAGATTTGACCCGGCGAGGTGGTTTTTCAATGGCCTTGATCGGGCCTCGCTTACTACGTTCACAATCGAAAAGATTGGAGGAGATACCGTCTTTCAGAGATAACTCGCCGGGGGTCAGGAGGCGTTCGCTTTGGATCTGGAGCCTCGGTGCATCTACCCTCGCAGCGATCAAGTTTGGTAGACCTGGCACGTTACTCGGTCGACTCTTGCGATGTTTTTCGAGATTACTGGAGACCTCCATGGCTACTTTGTACTCCACACCCATGACATTTAATCGCTTGCCGTCTATACGAGGGCTGGACTGACCGTCTTGCCGATCCATCGACTCGTGGAGGTTGGCAATTCTCTCGCTTGTGTACTTGTGGAGTTGCGTGGGCACGGACTTCGTCTGACGGTCGGTTTTACGAGCCTGTTTTGGAGGCGGTTTCCGGAGAGTCCCGAATGGTATGCGTTTGACGTTGATTGCCAACAAGTCAAGATTGTCATAAAATCTCTGGAACTTTGTTTTGCCTGAGTCTCCACGGGTTGCATCCTGTACAACATCAGGACGATGTTTTGTTAAGTACCTCTCGCGGTACCTTCCAGCCGCACTGTTCATAAGGGGTTCTCCAAACGGGCTTATCGCGAGCCGCTCGCACTTTTGTGTAACCGTGTAGACGCTGTATGGACGACAAACCCTGTCACCGAAAGCGTTCACGGACGTTCTGGCGCTACCCTTTATGCCATCGACCGTCACCATGTTACGTGCGTCCATTGTGACGAACGCTTTATGCAGTTCCGTCGTCCGCCGTTCTATCTTCGCTGGTGCCGTTCTCAACCGGTGGGAGCGGCGTCTTGTTGGGTTGACTCTGTGAGACGCTGTGCTTGCTGCTCTCGTGGGTGGTGGGTCTCGTCGAGGGTAGCTTGAAAATCCTTCCACTTGGATCGGACCCTGCTCTTCGTCAGTGGATGGAAGTGGGGCGATCGACACTCTGGATTTGCTCCTAAGTGACACTGTTGCTGGCTCCCCCTCTTCGCCAGAGTTCTCGGTCTCCTTGGGATCCTTAACCTGGGAGTTATCAGTGTGGTGGCTGATGGAACTTAAGGGTCGCCACTGACCATCACCGAGTGAGTTGACCCCCATGTTAGTGTGAAACACAATGTCCATCGGATCGGGCGTTGGGGGCAGTCTGTTTGGACCATTTGCAACCCGGGTAGCGGCCATCTTGGATTTCCCTGGTGAGCTTTTGGTTTTGTTTCTTTTACTTATCGCACCATCATCCTAGATCCTGTAAAGAATTTCATAAAAGTCTTTAATATTAAAGGCAAGATAGCACATTTGGTAATGATGGGAAATAAATTCAAACTTATTTTTTATAAGCTTGATACAAGCACCATGTGTTATGGGAATATTTTATCCTGAGAGAAATGCATCCCTCTGAAATACAACGAGAAAATCTGCAAGAAAAACTGTCCCTCAAACTTATTTCAAATTTATCCAATCAAAACAATCTCATGCAATGCGCCACATAAAAAATAATCATTGAGCATAGGTTGTGCTGTGTGTGTGTTTACTAAACACTATTCCGGCGAGGGATGGGAAGAAATGCTTGTAGGTTTAACATCTGACTTTGTACAACGCTTTGAACACCCCCCCCCCCGGCTCACAAGATTTAAATGATTGGAACAACATAACTAAACCAAGGGAATGTGCTATATTACAAGATCAATCGTAAACACTGTAATTCTTGAAAGAAAAAAAACACGGCCCTGTTATGAAACTTCAAACTATTTGTGATTGCTTGTTTTTCAAAATAGTCGAATGTGACCCTTGATAGGATTGAAATTGCTTTAAATCGGTTGTTTATCTTTGTTCCTGTTATCTGTTATTTTAGGCATCATAGTGACAATGTTTATACGGAATAATTTTCAAAATAAAAATGTACGCCATTGGTTAGTGCAATATCAGAGAAAACTTGTGCATCAGATGCGCACGTTGATATTTCTTCGATAAAGATTCTTTAAACTCGAATAGGCCCAATTATTCCATGCTTATAATGCATTATGGTGTATTCTAAAAGGTGTGGGCAACATTGGTAAGAGTGTAGATTGAAAATATAAAAGTTCACAGATTTGCACATAACTTAAATGGTATATTGAAAACGATACAACTATGGTCATGGTGGAAAACTTCCCTAGAAATATTCTTGCTTGTAATGCAATGTTTAAAAAATGAGTGAAACAATCAGTTTTGACCTCTCTTGAAATGTTTTCGTGACGCCGATGATTAATTGAGCTTAAATACTTTCACATGTTTGTTATTTCATGTGGGCTATACGTTGGGTCACGTAAAGTGTGGACACAATTGTCTTTGATTACAAAGTTGGCCGCATGTTTTAAAGCCCCTGCTCAATATTGGTAAAGTGTCTGTAAATGCTTCCATTCTTTGCAAAAAAAAGATGTAATAAAACCAACCTGTCATAAATTCAGCTCATTTCGTTGTTTCATTTGCAAGAAAAAGGTACAAATGCGTTCAGCATTTTTGTACACGTTCTTAGGCAGAGTTTTGGTCTCACATGAGACGAAAATGACTTTTTGATCTTATTTCATTTATTATTCAAAAACGATAACACTTCCGGCAGAAATATTTAGGGAAAGTTTTCTATCATCATTTATCGTTGTACCATGTCAGGTATTTGAAAATCCATGAACATTTATGTTTTTTCTTACTGATGTTGAGGTGGGGCTTTAAGTGACAAAATCAAAAAGCCACTTTGTTATTTAGTATTTCTAATTTTTTAAATAGTTACAAAACAAAGTCTTCCTTACCTTGAAAGATCCAATGTCCGGTCAACAAATATTTATATAGTGTCATTCATAGCAGTTTGGATGTCATGAGCTTGCATAGACGAATGCATGTCTGATGGCGGGTGAGTGCATATAGGGGACCCCGTATACATATAGGTCGCCCAGTTGCACTTGCTGTCTCACGCAAGTAAACTGGTTGTCAGAGTTTAACAATGAAACTTCAAGCACTCCTGAAAAAGTACATGTCACGACCCGAATAGTCCGAGTAAGGGCCTACCATTGCCTCTCTCTGAAGTTATGGCATAAATACGAACCATTCGTGTATTATGTATCACTTCTAAAGTAAGTTGATATTTTTAACGATTTGAGTCAATTTCTCAATTGTTCCAAATCATATACATGTATTGCCGTTTAATTGTAAATTTCTCACGGTGATCCAACGTGCAACAA
This sequence comes from Marthasterias glacialis, assembly GCA_911728455.2. Lineage (NCBI taxonomy): Eukaryota > Metazoa > Echinodermata > Asteroidea > Forcipulatida > Asteriidae > Marthasterias > Marthasterias glacialis. The sequence continues at coordinate 16,264,843 of OU452223.1, forward strand.
CAGAAAGAGTTTCAGCTGCGGCTGCACGCAGTTCAGCAATTACTTCGCGATGAGGGCTTAATTCCCAGTACTTTGCCATAGTCTAGTGCCCCTGTCTTGTTAACCAGACTAAAGGATCCGACTATTGAGTTAGATTACCGTTCCAATTAACAATACCTGTTATGCATGATCGTTAAAATAACAATGGCGGCTGGTTGTCATGGGCGACCAGGTACACTACCAATGGAAGTCCACTGTGTATGTTTGTGAGTCACGGCGTGTTGGGGGGAGTAAAAACCTTGTTATGTGTGTGTACAAGATAAGTTTGGAACGAGCATGAATGGAAACGTATCTCCTAATATACAGCTACTAAATTACCAAGGTTTTTAGGGTGACACAACCAGGGCAAACCATTGATAAAAAATAAGCGAAGTGTGACGCACACGGAAGGTCATTTCAAGTTTCAAACAGTCAATAATTAATGATTAATACACAGAATGACATTTTGTTGGCTGAATGCGATGTTATCCACGAAAACCAAAATGCCAGGATGTTTGCTCATCAGGCTTACACACAGTCATATTCAGGAATGGTATAAATGTATAGTTTATGGGGAAATATTTGGTTTCATTACATGTTTTATTTTATTGTTTATAATAACGTGATCGGCTTTCGTAACCTCTCTACTGACATTATTTTTTATTGCTCTATGGCAGGTATACTTTTATAAAGTATACCGATTAATATTTTTGATAGCTAGGCCTATAGGACAGAACCCTCATTTCAAACAGCAAAAGGCCTAATTTTCGATATAACCCCAACATAACCAGTCTACTTAAAATCATGGTTAGAAGAACGTGACCCTCTATTACAAAGTTGGTCAAATATGTAGGCCCTTCTCCCTTTTACATAGTAGGTTACTAGAGAAATGTTTCCAAGTAAAGACCAACTATAAAATTATAAGGTATTAAAGGCTTGATGGTACCCATGTAATATCTTTTCCAATGAGGAAACAATTGCTTTAAAAAAACTTGTGTGTGCTAACCTCAATATTTCGAGGACTGTTATTTATAGATACTCGCTTTCACGACTGCGACCCGTCGAAACTTTTACCATCGGTTATTTTCCGAGCCACACATTCACAAAATGAGAGATGGTTTCATTTGATATATGGGTCGTTGGTTCGAATCCCACCCGAGGAGGGTGTGGAATGTTTTCTCCCGCAGGACTGAGAGGTGCTGAACACTGAGCCCCGGTGTACAGTGCTTATCATGAATGGCAGTGTAAGAATAAAACCAAATAACAATAGGCCTATAATTAATACCGGATTATTCACCGTCAACGCTTGCTTAATATCCTTCTCCATTCAAAGTATAAAACTTCACAATAAAAAATGAACAAAACACAACACAAAATAATATCAAAATGAATTATAAAGCGCTGAAAGTTTAATTGAGCAAAATAAATTAACTGCAATTTTTCTCTTCTTTCCCCTCTGATGAAATACTACATTTTAAATAAAAAAAAACCAGTTAGAAATAAAACAAAATGACAATACAAATACTCTTCAAAACTAACCAAGTGAACTGTGCTAAAAAAACTTCAAGACAGGTGTTTTTGTTTGTTTGTTTGTTTGTTTGTTTGTTTGTTTGTTTGTTTGTTTGTTTGTTTGTTTGTTTGTTTGTTTGTTTGTTTGTTTGTTTGTTGGTGTGTTGGGACGTTTGTTTGTTTGTGTTTTTTAGCTGTTCCGACATAGCAGTCGGAACAGGTTTTGTTTTCGTCAAGATTTTTATTGTTTTTATTATTAGCTGTTCCGACATAGCAGTCGGAACAGGTTTTGTTTTCGTCAAGATTTTTATTGTTTTTATTATTATTATTATTATTATTATTATACTTTGTTTCCGTCTCAAAATCCCATAGCATTTGTACACGTTTTTGTTCTTCCCTAATCTTACAATGCGTAAGTATGACAAACTCAAATCCTATACTAAATTGAAGCTTAGGACATGAAGTTATCATAAAATAAATTTGGTTGAAATTTTTAATTAATTAGCCGAGTTATAATGACATGAATATTTAATTAGGCAATCTTTTAAACACCATATCTCAAAAAGTATACGTCCGATCGTAAAATTTTTTTCAGTTCTAAACTTACTTTATAATGTAGATGTGCACTGTAGCATATTATTTGTGTATGTCACGTCATCATGACGTCATTTTTAACAGATTTAATATCTGTGTACAAAACACATGAAACAATTTTCTAAATTTGATCAAGTCCTAACACTTTCTCTGCGACCGACGTAGTGTGTTTTTCGTAAAGGCGGGGGCTTTTTATGGTAACAGACTTATACAAGTCTAATCAGGCACGATTCCGATCGAGTATTAACATTTTGATTCCTAACGGAGTTCCGGGCCCACGTTATTGTAATGAAAGTTTCTCGTCGAAGACAAGTTCGAGATGGTTCTAGACTACGGAAAATAATGTTTCTAAATTCCAACCGGTCTTCCGGGCCAACGTATTTGTATAGGATTTTCTGGTTCACAAGATTGAGATCGCACAGGGTTAACACTCCGCCGTGCTGCGTTAGCAGACGACCGTGCATATACTCCGCCAGAGATTTAAAGCTTCTGAACGGGCCAAGCTTCTGTGAAGATCTGGTACAGAGCTACGACATTAATGGACGTCAGGTGTTGATGCGATTTCGCCATTGGCCAGAAATAATTATTATATGTCAAATAGTACAACATCAAACGTTTGCAGCATCTTTTTTGCAGTTCACTGTTATACTTTCTGTCAACACCGTATTGCATTTGTCGACGATTTTTGTTCAAGCCTAATCTTAAAATTGGTAAGTATGACAAACTAAAATCCTGTATAAAATTGAAGCTAAGAACATGAAGTTATTACTAAATGTAAATTTGCAAAGATAAATACTTAACTGAGAGAGGACCTATAGTTAGTGTATAGCCCGTTCTGTATGTGTACGAACGATACATGCAACGTGCGTTTTGATAGGGTTTTCTTTAAAAGGCATTGGATGGTCATAAGTTACATACCATCTTGTAGCTTATAAAATTTGTTAGTATGAAAAACACATTTTTTTCGTCGTGACGTCATCAGGGATGACCGTTATCGTCGCGTGAATATTTAATTAGTCAAGTTTGTGTCCATCATATCTCAAAAAGTATACGTCCGATCCTCAAACTTTTTCAGTTATAGACTTGTCCTATATTGTAGATGTGATTTCTGGTCTAACATTTACCGTCACTTCAGTATGACATCATTTTAACGGGGCTTTTAATCTATGTACAAAAGGCATAGGTTTTAAAAGTGTCCAGATTTGGACATTTTTGAACACATTTTTCAAAATAAATGCAATTTTAGGTTCCCTATTTAGCTCAAATCAATTTGAAAACAGAGAGAACAATACAAGTCATTTCAGACTGACATTAATCTTGGTGCAGTGTGTTTCTTCAGTAATTAACTGTTAATTGGTAAGTCAGTCAACACCATAGCTATTAGTGCGTATGTACTGCACTAGATCGAAATTTCCTGCGACTGAAATACAACTATGTACGCTTATAATACCTCATGGGCGTAATGGTGGCAATGATCACTTTAGCTTTGCTGGTCCATCGTTTGGCCTCACTAGCTTAAGAAGCGAATTACTCACGTGACTGTCGCGTGAATATTTAATAAGCAACTCTTCATATCGCTATATCTGAAAAAGGGCACAACCGATTTTTAAACTTGTTTCGGTCATATAGTCATTGGGCATTAAAGATGAGCTTCGAGTTGACGTGACCTCGGGTTGACCTTAACATCCGGGTAAACCGGAAGTTGAACCATGACTTAAGAAGTACACAGCCAATTTTAAAAATCTTTTTCAATTATATAGTCCTTGAAATTCAACATTACCCTCGGGATACTGTGACCGCATGTTGGTCTTAAATTTATGGTCAACCGGAAGCTTGACGATATCTCAAGAACTACAAATCAAGTACCTTAAGAAACAATAAACGGAACAGCTTTGATTTTGTCCTAGAGACAAAATCTTAATGTCTAGTTATTATTATTATTATTATTATTATTATTATTATACTTTGTTTCCGTCTCAAAATCCCATAGCATTTGTACACGTTTTTGTTCTTCCCTAATCTTAGAATGTGTAAGTATGACAAACTCAAATCCTATACTAAATTGAAGCTTAGGACATGAAGTTATCATAAAATAAATTTGGTTGAAATTTTTAATTAATTAGCCGAGTTATAATGACGTGAATATTTAATTAGGCAATCTTGTAACTACCATATCTCAAGAAGTATACATCCGATCCTCAAACTTTTTTCAGTTATAGACTTTTCCTATATTGTAGATGTGATTTCTGGTCTAACATTTCCCGTCACGTCATCATGACATCATTTATAATGCGGGTTTTAATCTATGTACAAAAGGCATGGCTCAAAAAGTGGCCAGATTTGGAAAGTTTTTAACAATATTTTCTAAATAAGTTAATTGTGAGTTTCCTAAATAAAATAAGATGTTTTGAAAAGTTAAACGCTTGTTATAAGAGATGTTCCAGGTCATTAAAAACAAATAAAAGTACAATATCCAGGATAATTTAACGATTAAGTGACAAATCGGACACCATGGCTAGCTGTTTTGATTGCGCAATCACGGCAATGCATTGGAGATTTCCTTGATATTTGAATCGTAACCGAGAGAGGACCTATAGTTAGTGTATAGCCCATTCTGTATGTGTACGAACGATACATGCAACGTGCGTTTTGATAGGGTTTTCTTTAAAAGGCATTGGATGGTCATAAGTTACATACCATCTTGAAGCTTATAAAATTTGTTAGTATGAAAAACACATTTTTTTCGTCGTGACGTCATCAGGGATGACCGTTATCGTCGCGTGAATATTTAATTAGTCAAGTTTGTGTCCGTCATATCTCAAAAAGTATACGTCCGATCCTCAAACTTTTTCAGTTATAGACTTGTCCTATATTGTAGATGTGATTTCTGGTCTAACATTTACCGTCACGTCATTATGACATCATTTTAACGGGGCTTTTAATCTATGTACAAAAGGCATAGGTTTTAAAAGTGTCCAGATTTGGACATTTTTGAACACATTTTTCAAAATAAATGCAATTTTAGGTTCCCTATTTAGCTCAAATCAATTTGAAAACAGAGAGAACAATACAAGTCATTTCAGACTGACATTAATTATAGTGCAGTATGTTTCTCCAGTAATTAACTGTTAATTGGTAACTCAGTCAACACCATAGCTATAAGTGCGTATGTACTGCACTAGATCGAAATTTACCGCAACAATGTAAGCATGTACGCTTATGACACTTCATAAGCGTAATGGTGGCAATGATCACTTTAACTTTGCTGGTGCCTCTTTTGGCCTCACTAGTTTAAGAAACTAATTACTCACGTGACTGTCGCGTGAATATTTAATAAGCAACTTTTCATATCGCTATATCTGAAGTAGGACACAACCGATCCTCAAACTTTTTCAGTTATAGACTTGTCCTATATTGTAGATGTGATTTCTGGCCTAACATTTACCGTCACGTCATTATGACATCATTTTAACGGGGCTTTTGATCTATGTACAAAAGGCATAGGTTTTAAAAGTGTCCAGATTTGGACATTTTTGAACACATTTTTCAAAATAAATGCAATTTTAGGTTCCCTATTTAGCTCAAATCAATTTGAAAACAGAGAGAACAATACAAGTCATTTCAGACGGACATTAATCTTGGTGCAGTGTGTTTCTTCAGTAATTAACTGTTAATTGGTAACTCAGTCAACACCATAGCTATAAGTGCGTATGTACTGCACTAGATCGCAATTTCCCATGACTTGAATATAACCATGTAGGCTTATAATACTTCATGGGCGTAATGGTGGCAATGATCACTTTAGCTTTGCTGGTGGATCTTTTGGCCTCACTAGCCTAAGAAACTAATTACTCACGTGACTGTCGCGTGAATATTTAATGAGCAACTCTTCATATCGCTATATCTGAAGAAGGGCACAACCGATTTTCAAACTTGTTTCGGTCATATAGTCAGTGGGCATTAAAGATGAGCTTCGAGTTAACGTGACCTCGGGTTGACCTTAACATTTGGGTAAACCGGAAGTTGAACCATGACTGAAGAAGTACACAGCTGATTTTAAAAATCTTTTTCAATTATATAGTCCTTGAAAATTCAACATAACCCTCGGGATACCGTGACCGCATGTTGGTCTTAAATTTAGGGTCAACCGGAAGCTTGACGATATCTCAAGAACTACAAATCAAGTATCTTAAGAAACAATAATCGGAACAGCTTTGATTTTGTCCTAGAGACAAAATCTGAATGTCTAGTTATTATTATTATTATTATACATTTGTTTCTGTCTCAAAATCCCATAGCATTTGTACACGTTTTTGTTCGTCCCTAATCTTAGAATGTGTAAGTATGACAAACTCAAATCCTATACTAAATTGAAGCTTAGGACATGAAGTTATCATAAAACAAATTTGGTTGAAATGTTTAATTAATTAGCCGAGTTATAATGACGTGAATATTTAATTAGGCAATCTTGTAACTACCATATCTCAAGAAGTATACATCCGATCCTCAAACTTTTTTCAGTTATAGACTTGTCCTATATTGTAGATGTGATTTCTGGTCTAACATTTCCCGTCACGTCATCATGACATCATTTATAATGCAGGTTTTAATCTATGTACAAAAGGCATGGCTCAAAAAGTGTCCAGATTTGGAAAGTTTTTAACACAATATTTTCTAAATAAGTTAATTGTTAGTTTCCTAAATTACATAAGACGTTTTGAAAAGTTAAACGCTTATTATAAGAGATGTTCCAGGTCATTAAAAACTAATAAAAGTACAATATCCAGGATAATTTAACGATTAAGTGACAAATCGGACACCATGGCTAGCTGTTTTGATTGCGCAATCACGGCAATGCATTGGAGATTTCCTTGATATTTGAATCGTAACCGAGAGAGTACCTATAGTTAGTGTATAGCCCATTCTGTATGTGTACGAAGGATACATGCAACGTGCGTTTTGATAGGGTTTTCTTTAAAAGGCATTGGATGGTCATAAGTTACATACCATCTTGTAGCTTATAAAATTTGTTAGTATGAAAAACACATTTTTTTCTTCGTGACGTCATCAGGGATGACCGTTATCGTCGCGTGAATATTTAATTAGTCAAGTTTGTGTCCGTCATATCTCAAAAAGTATACGTCCGATCCTCAAACTTTTTCAGTTATAGACTTGTCCTATATTGTAGATGTGATTTCTGGTCTAACATTTACCGTCACGTCATTATGACATCATTTTAACGGGGCTTTTAATCTATGTACAAAAGGCATAGGTTTTAAAAGTGTCCAGATTTGGACATTTTTGAACACATTTTTCAAAATAAATGCAATTTTAGGTTCCCTTTTTAGCTCAAATCAATTTGAAAACAGAGAGAACAATACAAGTCATTTCAGACTGACATTAATCTTGGTGCAGTGTGTTTCTTCAGTAATTAACTGTTAATTGTAACTCAGTCAACACCATAGCTATAAGTGCGTATGTACTGCACTAGATCGAAATTTCCCGCGATTGGAATATTATCATGTATGCTTATAATACTTCTTGGGCGTAATGGTGGCAATGATCACTTTAGCTTTGCTGGTGCATCATTTGGCCTCACTTGCTTAAGAAACTAATTACTCACGTGACTGTCGCGTGAATATTTAATAAGCAATTCTTCATATCGCTATATCTGAAGAAGTGCACAACCGATTTTCAATCTTGTTTCGGTCATATAGTCATTGGGCATTAAAGATGAGCTTCGAGTTGACGTGACCTCGGGTTGACCTTAACATCCGGCTAAACCGGAAGTTGAACCATGACTTAAGAAGTACACAGCCAATTTTAAAAATCTTTTTCAATTATATAGTCCTTGAAAATTCAACATTACCCTCGGGATACCGTGACCGCATGTTGGACTTAAATTTAGGGTCAACCGGAAGCTTGACGATATCTCAAGAACTACAAATCAAGTACCTTAGGAAACAATAATCGGAACAGCTTTGATTTTGTCCTAGAGACAAAATCTTAATGTCTAGTTATTCTTATTATTCTTTGTTTCTGTCAACTTGTATTGCATTTGTACACGGTTTTTGTTTAAGCCTAATCTGAAAATTGGTAAATATGAGAGACTCAAATCATATACCAAATTGAAGCATAGTACATGAAGTTGTGACTAAATGTGATTTTGTTAAAATTAGTTAAATAATTAGCAAAGTTTTAATGACATGAATATTTAATTAGGCAATCTTGTTACTACCATATCTCAAGAAGTATACATCCGATCCTCAAACTTTTTTCAGTTATAGACTTGTCCTATATTGTAGATGTAATTTCTGGTCTAACATTTCCCGTCACGTCATCATGACATCAATTATAATGCGGCTTTTAATCTATGTACAAAAGGCATGGCTCAAAAAGTGTCCAGGTTTGGAAAGATTTTAACACAATATTTTCTAAATAAGTTAATTGTTAGTTTCCTAAATTACATAAGATGTTTTGGAAAGTTAAACGCTTATTATAAGAGATGTTCCAGATCATTAAAAACTAATAAAAGTACAATATCCAGGATAATTTAACGATTAAGTGACAAAGCGGACACCATGGCTAGCTGTTTTGATTGCGCAATCACGGCAATGCATTGGAGATTTCCTTGATATTTGAATCGTAACCGAGAGAGTACCTATAGTTAGTGTATAGCCCATTCTGTATGTGTACGAACGATACATGGAACGTGCGTTTTGATAGGGTTTTCTTTAAAAGGCATTGGATGGTCATAAGTTACATACCATCTTGTAGCTTATAAAATTTGTTAGTATGAAAAACACATTTTTTTCTTCGTGACGTCATCAGGGATGACCGTTATCGTCGCGTGAATATTTAATTAGTCAAGTTTGTGTCCGTCATATCTCAAAAGGTATACGTCCGATCCTCAAACTTTTTCAGTTATAGACTTGTCCTATATTGTACATGTGATTTCTGGTCTAACATTTACCGTCACGTCATTATGACATCATTTTAACGGGGCTTTTAATCTATGTACAAAAGGCATAGGTTTTAAAAGTGTCCAGATTTGGACATTTTTGAACACATTTTTCAAAATGAATGCAATTTTAGGTTCCCTATTTAGCTCAAATCAATTTGAAAACAGAGAGAACAATACAAGTCATTTCAGACTGACATTAATTATAGTGCAGTGTGTTTCTCCAGTAATTAACTGTTAATTGGTAACTCAGTCAACACCATAGCTATAAGTGCGTATGTACTGCACTAGATCGAAATTTACCGCGACTGGAATATAACCATGTACGCTTATGATACTTCATAAGCGTAATGGTGGCAATGATCACTTTAGCTTTACTGGTGCATCTTTTGGCCTCACTATCTTAAGAAACTAATTAGTCACGTGACTGTCGCGTGAATATTTAATAAGCAACTCTTCATATCGCTATATCTGAAGAAGGGCACAACCGATTTTCAAACTTTTTTCGGTCATTATAGTCATTGGGCATTAAAGATGAGCTTCGGGTCAACGTGACCTCGGGTTGACCTTAACATCCGGGTAAACCGGAAGTTGAACCATGACTTAAGAAGTACACAGCCAATTTTAAAAATCTTTTCGATTATATAGTCCTTGAAAATTCAACATTACCCTCGGGATACCGTGACGGCATGTTGGTCTTAAATTTAGGGTCAACCGGAAGCTTGACGATATCTCAAGAACTACAAATCAAGTACCTTAAAAAACAATAATCGGAACAGCTGAGTGTTTGTCCGAAGGACAAACACTTCGGTTCTAGTTATTATTATTATTATTATTATTCTTTGTTTCTGTCAACTTGTATTGCATTTGTACACGGTTTTTGTTTAAGCCTAATCTGAAAATTGGTAAATATGAGAGACTCAAATCATATACCAAATTGAAGCATAGTACATGAAGTTGTGACTAAATGTGATTTTGTTAAACTTAGTTAAATAATTAGCAAAGTTTTAATGACATGAATATTTAATTAGGCAATCTTGTTACTACCATATCTCAAGAAGTATACATCCGATCCTCAAACTTTTTTCAGTTATAGACTTGTCCTATATTGTAGATGTAATTTCTGGTCTAACATTTCCCGTCACGTCATCATGACATCATTTATAATGCGGCTTTTAATCTATGTACAAAAGGCATGGCTCAAAAAGTGTCCAGGTTTGGAAAGTTTTTAACACAATATTTTCTAAATAAGTTAATTGTTAGTTTCCTAAATTACACAAGATGTTTTGGAAAGTTAAACGCTTATTATAAGAGATGTTCCAGGTCATTAAAAACTAATAAAAGTACAATATCCAGGATAATTTAACGATTAAGTGACAAAGCGGACACCATGGCTAGCTGTTTTGATTGCGCAATCACGGCAATGCATTGGAGATTTCCTTGATATTTGAATCGTAACCGAGAGAGTACCTATTGTTAGTGTATAGCCCATTCTGTATGTGTACGAACGATACATGCAACGTGCGTTTTGATAGGGTTTTCTTTAAAAGGCATTGGATGGTCATAAGTTACATACCATCTTGTAGCTTATAAAATTTGTTAGTATGAAAAACACATTTTTTTCTTCGTGACGTCATCAGGGATGACCGTTATCGTCGCGTGAATATTTAATTAGTCAAGTTTGTGTCCGTCATATCTCAAAAGGTATACGTCCGATCCTCAAACTTTTTCAGTTATAGACTTGTCCTATATTGTACATGTGATTTCTGGTCTAATATTTACCGTCACGTCATTATGACATCATTTTAACGGGGCTTTTAATCTATGTACAAAAGGCATAGGTTTTAAAAGTGTCCAGATTTGGACATTTTTGAACACATTTTTCAAAATAAATGCAATTTTAGGTTCCCTATTTAGCTCAAATCAATTTGAAAACAGAGAGAACAATACAAGTCATTTCAGACTGACATTAATCTTGGTGCAGTGTGTTTCTTCAGTAATTAACTGTTAATTGGTAACTCAGTCAACACCATAGCTACAAGTGCGTATGTACTACACTAGATCGACATTTACCGCGACGTAATTATAATCATAGGCTCATAATACTGCATGGGCGTAATGGTGGCAATGATCACTTTAGCTTTGCTGGTGCATCTTTTGGCCTCACTAGCTTAAGAAACTAATTACTCACGTGACTGACGTGTGAATATTTAATAAGTAACCCTACATATCGCTATATCTGAAGAAGGGCACAACCGATCCTCAAAAATTTTCAGTTATAGACTTGTCCTATATTGTACATGTGATTTCTGGTCTAACATTTACCGTCACGTCAATATGACATCATTTTAACGGGGCTTTTAATCTATGTACAAAAGGCATAGGTTTTAAAAGTGTCCAGATTTGGACATTTTTGAACACATTTTACAAAATGAATGCAATTTTAGGTTCCCTATTTAGCTCAAATCAATTTGAAAACAGAGAGAACAATACAAGTCATTTCAGACTGACATTAATTATAGTGCAGTGTGTTTCTCCAGTAATTAACTGTTAATTGGTAACTCAGTCAACACCATAGCTATAAGTGCGTATGTACTGCACTAGATCGAAATTTACCGCGACTGGAATATAACCATGTACGCTTATGATACTTCATAAGCGTAATGGTGGCAATGATCACTTTAGCTTTACTGGTGCATCTTTTGGCCTCACTATCTTAAGAAACTAATTAGTCACGTGACTGTCGCGTGAATATTTAATAAGCAACTCTTCATATCGCTATATCTGAAGAAGGGCACAACCGATTTTCAAACTTTTTTCGGTCATTATAGTCATTGGGCATTAAAGATGAGCTTCGGGTCGACGTGACCTCGGGTTGACCTTAACATCCGGGTAAACCGGAAGTTGAACCATGACTTAAGAAGTACACAGCCAATTTTAAAAATCTTTTCGATTATATAGTCCTTGAAAATTCAACATTACCCTCGGGATACCGTGACGGCATGTTGGTCTTAAATTTAGGGTCAACCGGAAGCTTGACGATATCTCAAGAACTACAAATCAAGTACCTTAAAAAACAATAATCGGAACAGCTGAGTGTTTGTCCGAAGGACAAACACTTCGGTTCTAGTTTTATATTGTGTTTTTTGTGCAATGTAATTAGCTGTTCCGACATTCCAGTCGGAACAGGTATTGTTTCTCTTCTGATTATTATTTTTATTAGCTGTTCCGACATTCTAGTCGGAACAGGTATTGTTTCTCTTCTGATTATTATTTTTATTATTATTATTATTATTATTATTATTATTATTATTATTATTCTTATTATTCTTTGTTTCTGTCAACTTGTATTGCATTTGTACACGGTTTTTGTTTAAGCCTAATCTGAAAATTGGTAAATATGAGAGACTCAAATCATATACCAAATTGAAGCATAGTACATGAAGTTGTGACTAAATGTGATTTTGTTAAACTTAGTTAAATAATTAGCAAAGTTTTAATGACATGAATATTTAATTAGGCAATCTTGTTACTACCATATCTCAAGAAGTATACATCCGATCCTCAAACTTTTTTCAGTTATAGACTTGTCCTATATTGTAGATGTAATTTCTGGTCTAACATTTCCCGTCACGTCATCATGACATCATTTATAATGCGGCTTTTAATCTATGTACAAAAGGCATGGCTCAAAAAGTGTCCAGGTTTGGAAAGTTTTTAACACAATATTTTCTAAATAAGTTAATTGTTAGTTTCCTAAATTACACAAGATGTTTTGGAAAGTTAAACGCTTATTATAAGAGATGTTCCAGGTCATTAAAAACTAATAAAAGTACAATATCCAGGATAATTTAACGATTAAGTGACAAAGCGGACACCATGGCTAGCTGTTTTGATTGCGCAATCACGGCAATGCATTGGAGATTTCCTTGATATTTGAATCGTAACCGAGAGAGTACCTATTGTTAGTGTATAGCCCATTCTGTATGTGTACGAACGATACATGCAACGTGCGTTTTGATAGGGTTTTCTTTAAAAGGCATTGGATGGTCATAAGTTACATACCATCTTGTAGCTTATAAAATTTGTTAGTATGAAAAACACATTTTTTTCTTCGTGACGTCATCAGGGATGACCGTTATCGTCGCGTGAATATTTAATTAGTCAAGTTTGTGTCCGTCATATCTCAAAAGGTATACGTCCGATCCTCAAACTTTTTCAGTTATAGACTTGTCCTATATTGTACATGTGATTTCTGGTCTAATATTTACCGTCACGTCATTATGACATCATTTTAACGGGGCTTTTAATCTATGTACAAAAGGCATAGGTTTTAAAAGTGTCCAGATTTGGACATTTTTGAACACATTTTTCAAAATAAATGCAATTTTAGGTTCCCTATTTAGCTCAAATCAATTTGAAAACAGAGAGAACAATACAAGTCATTTCAGACTGACATTAATCTTGGTGCAGTGTGTTTCTTCAGTAATTAACTGTTAATTGGTAACTCAGTCAACACCATAGCTACAAGTGCGTATGTACTACACTAGATCGACATTTACCGCGACGTAATTATAATCATAGGCTCATAATACTGCATGGGCGTAATGGTGGCAATGATCACTTTAGCTTTGCTGGTGCATCTTTTGGCCTCACTAGCTTAAGAAACTAATTACTCACGTGACTGACGTGTGAATATTTAATAAGTAACCCTACATATCGCTATATCTGAAGAAGGGCACAACCGATCCTCAAAAATTTCAGTTATAGACTTGTCCTATATTGTACATGTGATTTCTGGTCTAACATTTACCGTCACGTCAATATGACATCATTTTAACGGGGCTTTTAATCTATGTACAAAAGGCATAGGTTTTAAAAGTGTCCAGATTTGGACATTTTTGAACACATTTTACAAAATGAATGCAATTTTAGGTTCCCTATTTAGCTCAAATCAATTTGAAAACAGAGAGAACAATACAAGTCATTTCAGACTGACATTAATTATAGTGCAGTGTGTTTCTCCAGTAATTAACTGTTAATTGGTAACTCAGTCAACACCATAGCTATAAGTGCGTATGTACTGCACTAGATCGAAATTTACCGCGACTGGAATATAACCATGTACGCTTATGATACTTCATAAGCGTAATGGTGGCAATGATCACTTTAGCTTTACTGGTGCATCTTTTGGCCTCACTATCTTAAGAAACTAATTAGTCACGTGACTGTCGCGTGAATATTTAATAAGCAACTCTTCATATCGCTATATCTGAAGAAGGGCACAACCGATTTTCAAACTTTTTTCGGTCATTATAGTCATTGGGCATTAAAGATGAGCTTCGGGTCGACGTGACCTCGGGTTGACCTTAACATCCGGGTAAACCGGAAGTTGAACCATGACTTAAGAAGTACACAGCCAATTTTAAAAATCTTTTCGATTATATAGTCCTTGAAAATTCAACATTACCCTCGGGATACCGTGACGGCATGTTGGTCTTAAATTTAGGGTCAACCGGAAGCTTGACGATATCTCAAGAACTACAAATCAAGTACCTTAAAAAACAATAATCGGAACAGCTGAGTGTTTGTCCGAAGGACAAACACTTCGGTTCTAGTTATTATTATTATTATTATTATTATTATTATTATTATTATTATTATTATTATTATTAGCTGTTCCGACTTAGCAGTCGGAACAGGTTTTGTTTTTCTTCTGATTATTATTTTTATTATTAGCTGTTCCGACATACCAGTCGGAACAGGTTTTGTTTTCGTCAAGATTTTTATTGTTTTTATTATTATTATTATTATTATTATTATTATACTTTGTTTCCGTCTCAAAATCCCATAGCATTTGTACATGTTTTTGTTCTTCCCTAATCTTAGAATGTGTAAGTATGACAAACTCAAATCCTATACTAAATTGAAGCTTAGGACATGAAGTTATCATAAAATAAATTTGGTTGAAATTTTTAATTAATTAGCCGAGTTATAATGACGTGAATATTTAATTAGGCAATCTTGTAACTACCATATCTCAAGAAGTATACATCCGATCCTCAAACTTTTTTCAGTTATAGACTTGTCCTATATTGTAGATGTGATTTCTGGTCTAACATTTCCCGTCACGTCATCATGACATCATTTATAATGCGGGTTTTAATCTATGTACAAAAGGCATGGCTCAAAAAGTGGCCAGATTTGGAAAGTTTTTAACAATATTTTCTAAATAAGTTAATTGTTAGTTTCCTAAATTACATAAGATGTTTTGAAAAGTTAAACGCTTGTTATAAGAGATGTTCCAGGTCATTAAAAACTAATAAAAGTACAATATCCAGGATAATTTAACGATTAAGTGACAAATCGGACACCATGGCTAGCTGTTTTGATTGCGCAATCACGGCAATGCATTGGAGATTTCCTTGATATTTGAACCGTAACCGAGAGAGGACCTATAGTTTGTGTATAGCCCATTCTGTATGTGTACGAACGATACATGCAACGTGCGTTTTGATAGGGTTTTCTTTAAAAGGCATTGGATGGTCATAAGTTACATACCATCTTGTAGCTTATAAAATTTGTTAGTATGAAAAACACATTTTTTTCGTCGTGACGTCATCAGGGATGACCGTTATCGTCGCGTGAATATTTAATTAGTCAAGTTTGTGTCCATCATATCTCAAAAAGTAAACGTCCGATCCTCAAACTTTTTCAGTTATAGACTTGTCCTATATTGTAGTTGTGATTTCTGGTCTAACATTTACCGTCACGTCATTATGACATCATTTTAACGGGGCTTTTAATCTATGTACAAAAGGCATAGGTTTTAAAAGTGTCCAGATTTGGACATTTTTGAACATATTTTTCAAAATAAATACAACTTTAGGTTCCCTATTTAGCTCAAATCAATTTGAAAACAGAGAGAACAATACAAGTCATTTCAGACTGACATTAATTATAGTGCAGTGTGTTTCTTCAGTAATTAACTGTTAATTGGTAACTCAATCAACACCATAGCTATAAGTGCGTATGTACTGCACCAGATCGAAATTTCCCGCGACTTGAATATAACCATGTATGCTTATGATACTTCATAAGCGTAATGGTGGCAATGATCACTTTAGCTTTGCAGGTGGATCTTTTGGCCTCACTAGCTTAAGAAACTAATTACTCACGTGACTGTCGCGTGAATTTAATGAGCAACCCTTCATATCGCTATATCTGAAGAAGCGCACAACCGATCCTCAAACTTTTTCAGTTATAGACTTTCCTATTTTGTAGTTGTGATTTCTGGTCTAACATTTACCGTCACGTCATTATGACATCATTTTAACGGGGCTTTTAATCTATGTACAAAAGGCATAGGTTTTAAAAGTGTCCAGATTTGGACATTTTTGAACACATTTTTCAAAATAAATACAACTTTAGGTTCCCTATTTAGCTCAAATCAATTTGAAAACAGAGAGAACAATACAAGTAATTTCAGACTGACATTAATCTTGGTGCAGTGTGTTTCTTCAGTAATTAACTGTTAATTGGTAACTCAGTCAATACCATAGCTATAAGTGCGTATGTACTGCACTAGATCGAAATTTCCCGCGACTTGAATATAACCATGTATGCTTATAATACTTCATGGGCGTAAACAATTTGAAAACAGAAAACAATACAAGTCATTTCAGACTGACATTAATCTTGGTGCAGTGTGTTTCTTCAGTAATTAACTGTTAATTGGTAACTCAGTCAACACCATAGCTATTAGTGCTTATGTACTGCACTAGATCAAAATTTACCGCGACTTGAATATAATCATAGGCTCATAATACTTCATGGGCGTAATGGTGGCAATGATCACTTTAGCTTTGCTGGTGCATCTTTTGGCCTCACTAGCTTAAGCAACTAATTACTCACGTGATTGTTGCGTGAATATTTAATAAGCAACTCTTCATATCGCTATATCTGAAGAAGGGCACAACCGATTTTCAAACTTGTTTCGGTCATATAGTCATTGGGCATTAAAGATGAGCTTCGAGTTGACGTGACCTCGGATTGACCTTAACATCCGGGTAAACCGGAAGTTGAACCATGACTTAAGAAGTACACAGCCAATTTTAAAAATGTTTTTCAATTATATAGTCCTTGAAAATTCAACATTACCCTCGGGATACTGTGACCGCATGTTGGTCTTAAATTTAGGGTCAACCGGAAGCTTGACGATATCTCAAGAACTACAAATCAAGTACCTTAAGAAACAATAAACGGAACAGCTTTGATTTTGTCCTAGAGACAAAATCTTAATGTCTAGTTATTATTATTATTATTAGCTGTTCCGACATAGCAGTCGGAACAGGTTTTGTTTTCGTCAAGATTTTTATTGTTTTTATTAGCTGTTCCGACATAGCAGTCGGAACAGGTTTTGTTTTCGTCAAGATTTTTATTGTTTTTATTATTATTATTATTATTATTATTATTATTATTATTATTATTATACTTTGTTTCCGTCTCAAAATCCCATAGCATTTGTACACGTTTTTGTTCTTCCCTAATCTTAGAATGTGTAAGTATGACAAACTCAAATCCTATACTAAATTGAAGCTTAGGACATGAAGTTATCATAAAATAAATTTGGTTGAAATTTTTAATTAATTAGCCGAGTTATAATGACGTGAATATTTAATTAGGCAATCTTGTAACTACCATATCTCAAGAAGTATACATCCGATCCTCAAACTTTTTTCAGTTATAGACTTTTCCTATATTGTAGATGTGATTTCTGGTCTAACATTTCCCGTCACGTCATCATGACATCATTTATAATGCGGGTTTTAATCTATGTACAAAAGGCATGGCTCAAAAAGTGGCCAGATTTGGAAAGTTTTTAACAATATTTTCTAAATAAGTTAATTGTGAGTTTCCTAAATAAAATAAGATGTTTTGAAAAGTTAAACGCTTGTTATAAGAGATGTTCCAGGTCATTAAAAACAAATAAAAGTACAATATCCAGGATAATTTAACGATTAAGTGACAAATCGGACACCATGGCTAGCTGTTTTGATTGCGCAATCACGGCAATGCATTGGAGATTTCCTTGATATTTGAATCGTAACCGAGAGAGGACCTATAGTTAGTGTATAGCCCATTCTGTATGTGTACGAACGATACATGCAACGTGCGTTTTGATAGGGTTTTCTTTAAAAGGCATTGGATGGTCATAAGTTACATACCATCTTGAAGCTTATAAAATTTGTTAGTATGAAAAACACATTTTTTTCGTCGTGACGTCATCAGGGATGACCGTTATCGTCGCGTGAATATTTAATTAGTCAAGTTTGTGTCCGTCATATCTCAAAAAGTATACGTCCGATCCTCAAACTTTTTCAGTTATAGACTTGTCCTATATTGTAGATGTGATTTCTGGTCTAACATTTACCGTCACGTCATTATGACATCATTTTAACGGGGCTTTTAATCTATGTACAAAAGGCATAGGTTTTAAAAGTGTCCAGATTTGGACATTTTTGAACACATTTTTCAAAATAAATGCAATTTTAGGTTCCCTATTTAGCTCAAATCAATTTGAAAACAGAGAGAACAATACAAGTCATTTCAGACTGACATTAATTATAGTGCAGTATGTTTCTCCAGTAATTAACTGTTAATTGGTAACTCAGTCAACACCATAGCTATAAGTGCGTATGTACTGCACTAGATCGAAATTTACCGCAACAATGTAAGCATGTACGCTTATGACACTTCATAAGCGTAATGGTGGCAATGATCACTTTAACTTTGCTGGTGCCTCTTTTGGCCTCACTAGTTTAAGAAACTAATTACTCACGTGACTGTCGCGTGAATATTTAATAAGCAACTTTTCATATCGCTATATCTGAAGTAGGACACAACCGATCCTCAAACTTTTTCAGTTATAGACTTGTCCTATATTGTAGATGTGATTTCTGGCCTAACATTTACCGTCACGTCATTATGACATCATTTTAACGGGGCTTTTGATCTATGTACAAAAGGCATAGGTTTTAAAAGTGTCCAGATTTGGACATTTTTGAACACATTTTTCAAAATAAATGCAATTTTAGGTTCCCTATTTAGCTCAAATCAATTTGAAAACAGAGAGAACAATACAAGTCATTTCAGACGGACATTAATCTTGGTGCAGTGTGTTTCTTCAGTAATTAACTGTTAATTGGTAACTCAGTCAACACCATAGCTATAAGTGCGTATGTACTGCACTAGATCGCAATTTCCCATGACTTGAATATAACCATGTAGGCTTATAATACTTCATGGGCGTAATGGTGGCAATGATCACTTTAGCTTTGCTGGTGGATCTTTTGGCCTCACTAGCCTAAGAAACTAATTACTCACGTGACTGTCGCGTGAATATTTAATGAGCAACTCTTCATATCGCTATATCTGAAGAAGGGCACAACCGATTTTCAAACTTGTTTCGGTCATATAGTCAGTGGGCATTAAAGATGAGCTTCGAGTTAACGTGACCTCGGGTTGACCTTAACATTTGGGTAAACCGGAAGTTGAACCATGACTGAAGAAGTACACAGCTGATTTTAAAAATCTTTTTCAATTATATAGTCCTTGAAAATTCAACATAACCCTCGGGATACCGTGACCGCATGTTGGTCTTAAATTTAGGGTCAACCGGAAGCTTGACGATATCTCAAGAACTACAAATCAAGTATCTTAAGAAACAATAATCGGAACAGCTTTGATTTTGTCCTAGAGACAAAATCTGAATGTCTAGTTATTATTATTATTATTATTATTATTATTATTATTATACTTTGTTTCCGTCTCAAAATCCCATAGCATTTGTACACGTTTTTGTTCTTCCCTAATCTTAGAATGTGTAAGTATGACAAACTCAAATCCTATACTAAATTGAAGCTTAGGACATGAAGTTATCATAAAATAAATTTGGTTGAAATTTTTAATTAATTAGCCGAGTTATAATGACGTGAATATTTAATTAGGCAATCTTGTAACTACCATATCTCAAGAAGTATACATCCGATCCTCAAACTTTTTTCAGTTATAGACTTGTCCTATATTGTAGATGTGATTTCTGGTCTAACATTTCCCGTCACGTCATCATGACATCATTTATAATGCGGGTTTTAATCTATGTACAAAAGGCATGGCTCAAAAAGTGGCCAGATTTGGAAAGTTTTTAACAATATTTTCTAAATAAGTTAATTGTTAGTTTCCTAAATTACATAAGATGTTTTGAAAAGTTAAACGCTTGTTATAAGAGATGTTCCAGGTCATTAAAAACTAATAAAAGTACAATATCCAGGATAATTTAACGATTAAGTGACAAATCGGACACCATGGCTAGCTGTTTTGATTGCGCAATCACGGCAATGCATTGGAGATTTCCTTGATATTTGAACCGTAACCGAGAGAGGACCTATAGTTAGTGTATAGCCCATTCTGTATGTGTACGAACGATACATGCAACGTGCGTTTTGATAGGGTTTTCTTTAAAAGGCATTGGATGGTCATAAGTTACATACCATCTTGTAGCTTATAAAATTTGTTAGTATGAAAAACACATTTTTTTCGTCGTGACGTCATCAGGGATGACCGTTATCGTGGCGTGAATATTTAATTAGTCAAGTTTGTGTCCGTCATATCTCAAAAAGTATACGTCCGATCCTCAAACTTTTTCAGTTATAGACTTGTCCTATATTGTAGATGTGATTTCTGGTCTAACATTTACCGTCACGTCATTATGACATCATTTTAACGGGGCTTTTAATCTATGTACAAAAGGCATAGGTTTTAAAAGTGTCCAGATTTGGACATTTTTGAACACATTTTTCAAAATAAATGCAATTTTAGGTTCCCTATTTAGCTCAAATCAATTTGAAAACAGAGAGAACAATACAAGTCATTTCAGACTGACATTAATCTTGGTGCAGTGTGTTTCTTCAGTAATTAACTGTTAATTGGTAACTCAGTCAACACCATAGCTATAAGTGCGTATGTACTGCACTAGATCGAAATTTACCGCCAATTGAGTATATAACCATGTAGGCCTATAATAATTCATGGGCGTAATGGTGGCAATGATCACTTTAGCTTTACTGGTGGATCTTTTGGCCTCACTAGCTTAAGAAACTAATTACTCACGTGACTGTCGCGTGAATATTTCATGAGCAACTCTTCATATCGCTATATCTGAAGAAGGGCACAACCGATTTTCAAATTTTTCAGTTATAGACTTGTCCTATATTGTACATGTGACTTCAGGTCTAACATTTACCGTCACGTCATTATGACATTATTTTAACGGGTCTTTTAATCTATGTACAAAAGGCATAGGTTTTAAAAGTGTCCAGATTTGGACATTTTTGAACACAGTTTTCAAAATAATTGCAATTTTAGGTTCCCTCTTTAGCTCAAATCAATTTGAAAACAGAGAAAACAATACAAGTCATTTCAGACTGACATTAATCTTGGTGCAGTGTGTTTTTTCAGTAATTAACTGTTAATTGGTAACTCAGTCAACACCATAGCTATTAGTGCTTATGTACTGCACTAGATCGAAATTTACCGCGACTTGAATATAATCATAGGCTCATAATACTTCATGGGCGTAATGGTGGCAATGATCACTTTAGCTTTGCTGGTGTATCTTTTGGCCTCACTAGCTTAAGAAACTAATTACTCACGTGATTGTTGCGTGAATATTTAATAAGCAACTCTTCATATCGCTATATCTGAAGAAGGGCACAACCGATTTTCAAACTTGTTTCAGTCATATGGTCATTGGTAATTAAAGATGAGCTTCGAGTTGACGTGACCTCGGGTTGACCTTAACATCCGGGTAAACCGGAAGTTGAACCATGACAGAAGAAGTACACAGCCAATTTTAAAAATCTTTTTCAATTATATAGTCCTTGAAATTCAACATTACCCTCGGGATACTGTGACCGCATGTTGGTCTTAAATTTAGGGTCAACCGGAAGCTTGACGATATCTCAAGAACTACAAATCAAGTACCTTAAGAAACAATAAACGGAACAGCTTTGATTTTGTCCTAGAGACAAAATCTTAATGTCTAGTTATTATTATTATTATTATTATACTTTGTTTCCGTCTCAAAATCCCATAGCATTTGTACACGTTTTTGTTCTTCCCTAATCTTAGAATGTGTAAGTATGACAAACTCAAATCCTATACTAAATTGAAGCTTAGGACATGAAGTTATCATAAAATAAATTTGGTTGAAATTTTTAATTAATTAGCCGAGTTATAATGACGTGAATATTAAATTAGGCAATCTTGTAACTACCATATCTCAAGAAGTATACATCCGATCCTCAAACTTTTTTCAGTTATAGACTTGTCGTATATTGTAGATGTGATTTCTGGTCTAACATTTCCCGTCACGTCATCATGACATCATTTATAATGCGGGTTTTAATCTATGTACAAAAGGCATGGCTCAAAAAGTGGCCAGATTTGGAAAGTTTTTAACAATATTTTCTAAATAAGTTAATTGTTAGTTTCCTAAATTACATAAGATGTTTTGAAAAGTTAAACGCTTGTTATAAGAGATGTTCCAGGTCATTAAAAACTAATAAAAGTACAATATCCAGGATAATTTAACGATTAAGTGACAAATCGGACACCATGGCTAGCTGTTTTGATTGCGCAATCACGGCAATGAGTTGGAGATTTCCTTGATATTTGAATCGTAACCGAGAGAGGACCTATAGTTAGTGTATAGCCCATTCTGTATGTGTACGAACGATACATGCAACGTGCGTTTTGATAGGGTTTTCTTTAAAAGGCATTGGATAGTCATAAGTTACATACCATCTTGTAGCTTATAAAATTTGTTAGTATGAAAAACACATTTTTTTCGTCGTGACGTCATCAGGGATGACCGTTATCGTCGCGTGAATATTTAATTAGTCAAGTTTGTGTCCGTCATATCTCAAAAAGTATACGTCCGATCCTCAAACTTTTTTCAGTTATAGACTTTTCCTATATTGTAGATGTGATTTCTGGTCTAACATTTACCGTCACGTCATTATGACATCATTTTAACGGGGCTTTTAATCTATGTACAAAAGGCATAGGTTTTAAAAGTGTCCAGATTTGGACATTTTTGAACACATTTTTCAAAATAAATGCAATTTTAGGTTCCCTATTTAGCTCAAATCAATTTGAAAACAGAGAGAACAATACAAGTCATTTCAGACTGACATTAATCTTGGTGCAGTGTGTTTCTTCAGTAATTAACTGTTAATTGGTAACTCAGTCAACACCATAGCTATTAGTGTGTATGTACTGCACTACATCGAAATTTACCGCGATTGGAATAAAGCCATGTAGGCTTATAACACTTCATGGGCGTAATGGTGGCAATGATCACTTTAGCTTTGCTGGTGCATCTATTGGCCTCACTAGCTTAAGAAACTGATTACTCACGTGACTGTCGCGTGAATATTTAATAAGCAACTCTTTATATCGTTATATCTGAAAAAGGGCACAACCGATTTTCAAACTTGTTTCGGTCATAGGCATTGGGCATTAAAGATGAGCTTCGAATTGACGTGACCTCGGGTTGACCTTAACTGCCGGGTAAACCGGAAGTTGAACCATGACTTAAGAAGTACACAGCCAATTTTAAAAATCTTTTTCAATTATATAGTCCTTGAAAATTCAACATTACCCTCGGGATACCGTGACCGCATGTTGGTCTTAAATTGAGGCTCAACCGGAAGCTTGACGATATCTCAAGAACTACAAATCAAGTACCTTAAGAAACAATAATCGGAACAGCTTTGATTTTGTCCTAGAGACAAAATCATAATGTCTAGTTTATATTTAGTTGCATTTTGATTTGCTTTAACGTGGAGTATATCCAATTAATGTAAATATAATGCTGTACGAGCAGATAACATTCCCACTTTAATAACTCCATATTTTGACCATCATATACATTAATCACAATCAAGCCGACACCGCAGCGTGTCGAGCTGGCACTTGAGCCAGATGATTTACCACAAGTATTTCATTTTGAGCGGTTTGAGATTACATTCTGCAGCTGGTGATCTGAATGATTTACACATGAACCAAAATAACATCGATTTCATGCACACAAAACACAGACATAAATAGAAGAATAATCTATCACTGTAGTATTATGGAAAGGTTGGGTAGCGGGTATACAACATTTTATTAGCATTGGTTGTTCAGCACATATCTGGTTGAAATTAAAGTTGCACGGCCCGATTTTTGCCGAAATATGTTTTTTTTTGTCTTTATATAGAACTTTCACAAAGTACATGTGACATACAAAATTGTTTGTACACGGCTAATGGATGTGAGATATTGTCGGGATCCCGACAATAATTCATTTTTAGTTTTTAATTAACTGCCACTTACCATTGTCGGCTTTTTGTGTGCAACTCCTGAAATGAAAGCTTATAACTTTCACGAATCTATACAATTAGCTATTTAAAATTTAAATCTAATTTGTGGGGTCAAATCGGCCAACAATTGGACCTACCATCTTTAACATACATGTACTTACAAAACAGCACGGCATTGTTTGTTAATAGTAACGCTATCTTTCTTATTGAAGAATACCAGGCGTAGGCCCTACCCACCGAGCAGTTTTGACACTCTATACCACCAAATCTTCACTTTTATTTATATCAGAGAAAATAAAAGTAATTCAAAACAAGCAGCAGTTGGATGAGTTAAGCCAACACTGCCAATGTTGTGTCTTGTCTATAAATGTATACAACCTATGTGGCAAAGCGGACAAAATAATGACCTCTATCGTCAACCGTCCTTCTTCTAGCCACGTCTATAATGGAGATACCGGCATGGTATTGTCGGTGGAGATGAAGGTAGTTCCACGAGCAAGGGTTCCACCATCATGGTCACTACAAAATTCCTAAGTCAAGTTTATAGATAGAACTACCCTCGCTGTCATTCACCTCATTGAAGCAACACCGGCAATGGTACGGACACAAGTTAGTCTTATCCGAACGAAGTCCCTGCGGACGCCTATTCATCAATGACCTCCACGGTGGCGATTTACGGACCACCTTCTGCCGATTGGGGGCACTATACCAGGGTACTGATGACTTGGTGTCGGCCCGGTCTGCTGCAGAGTCCCTACTCGGAGAAGACGGTGGTTTCTTGTTCAGAACAGACGCGCTTGTGTTCGGCCGACTTGATGAGGCCAAGGGTCGTGAGTTAGAGGTAACAAACGTATTGAATGCCTTCTCCATTTGTGTCCGACTCTGAAAAAGCCCTTGCTGGTCTCGAGACCCCCAGCCCCCGCCTTGACGGAAATACGAGTCGGCGCTGCGAGTACGACTCGGCTCGCGACTCCACCCTCTGGACGGGAACATTGAGCCAGAGGAAAAGAACGAATTCACGGTATCCCCGAGCTCGTCGCAAGCCCAGCGGTCATCGAGTCTTACTTTCAAGACACCCAGTTTAGGGAGAGTGTAGTCCCTCTTATTGTTCCAAGACGCTAAGTCCTGTTGAGGGTACACCGTCACACGGGTCGAACACAATCCCAGTCCTTCAGAGCTCGGTTCTTTGGACTTTCGCTTCAACTTAGAGTAGTATTCTGGTTCGGGTGCTTTGTTATATTTCATCTGAGTCCCATTACATGATACTCCTTCAAGCGGGGTGCCAGCTCGCCCTTCTTGGCCGTCGGTAGGGGACTTTGAGTTAGATCTTAGTGGCTTCTCGCCACCTTCCAGCACAGAAGGTCCTCCTCCGGACAACCCTTCGAGTTGGACATGGTCCATGTCATTCCTGATTGCGGTGTCAGACTCCATGTTGATGCTTTGGTTTAACGCTCAAAGATACAAAAGCAAACCTGCAACTGTAGTCCCGGTAGAATATTCCTGGTTTAAAGTTTGACTAAGATTTCATCGATGTGTTCATCTATTCGGTGGTCATGTGTCCAAGTAATTATGATTATTGTCAGTGAAGCAAGTGGATAGTTTCCCCCCATGGAAGCGAACGCTTGTCCGGGTTGAAATTGCTCCCTGTAGACAACAAAACGCAAAAGATTGACAATCAAAACAAGACAAAATGAGCCCTACAGTAACAAAATAAAGAAAACAATGAAATGAAAGACGGGCTGGAAATGTCAAGAAGATAACTTGGTCTGCTAGTAAAAAGATAAACTGTGTTGGTAGGATGACGGATAGGCTACGAGTTCCATGTACAGACATGTCGGCAGATTTGTCACGCCCCAAACAAACAGGCAATTAAGAGGGCGGGCGATGCCAGGCAATCCGGCACAGAAACAAACCAACCTCTCTCCCTAACGAAGGCTGCAGCATTTTGAAACCAATAGTCATATTTAATTGCCCAACACCAGATCATGGAAATTAATTTGAAGTAAATGGCTCACATTAAAACGTACACTACAAACAATTTCTCGACTCAATCAAAATGGATGACGTGATTTGATCCGATTTACGTGACATGTCACAAAATTAAAGTTTAATATCTCACAGACTCACGACAATTCGTCATGTTGGGATGACTCTTCAATACCCGAATAAAACCTGATTCCAACCCTCTCCGAAAGACAAAACCAAAAGTTCTTGGGGGAATCATTGGTTGTACGTCAGGTCATCAGGCGAATCATCGATCTCAAATACTCAGGAATGAGTGCAACTCCGTGTTCTGCAATACAATTAAATGCAGTAACAAGATTTATACGAGCGTTCGCCCCGTCGGAGTACGCCGAAAGCACTCCCATTCACACCCGAAAAGATTTATATTTTATATCACTCCATGAGTCCAGCAACTTGCACTCACTTACCTGATATTTCCCATAGACGACGTAGTTATATATTATGATATCACGATGCAGTCATCTGTAAATGAGCACCAGTGATTTCAATATTCCTCTATAAGCGATATTTGCCCGTGCCACCCAACCGCCAGCACCCGTGAGCAACACTGATACAAACGGTATCAAAACAAACCATACACTACGTTGGCTTCACAGTGATTAATTAAACACTGGATGGTCTTGTAGGTTAATTAAACCAACACTAGTTGGAAACATTTTTTGTCACGGTTGAATTATCCTTTCTGTGGGTAAATTGAAGTAAATATTTGCCACTCTTTACGGTGGAGGAGGAACACGATCTTTGTACGTACTAGACGGCTGTTTCATCTCTTGAAACTTGTTCCAAACGTGAGACGAGATTTATGCAAAAGAAGAACTTGAGAACATCATAATATTCAGTGAACAATTTCGAAATATTAACCTTTCATGGTATTTAACCTGATGTGGAACAAAACAATAAATATCCCCCTGTACTAAAATGAGTACACAGACAAAATATCTTAATTAAGGCAACCTTCCAACTGTGCAGCATGTTATCTTTAAATAATTATAAAGCAATCGACCCTATTAAGCCCCTTTAACACTTGACGAATTTCGCAGGAAATTCCCAGGAAAATTTGGTTGACTTGGATTGCTAACTGAAACTCAATTGTGCAATATTTGAACTTCTTCTATAGTGGGAAACATATACCACAAACAGCCGTCGAATATCGTCTGTAAATGTTAACTTTTATTCAATCCTTGTTCGGTGTTTTTTTTTCTTCTTTTTCTTATTGAGCGGGAAATCGATTTGACAAATAATTACTGAGCGAAGGAAGCAGCAAGGTAGCGTGACATTCTCTAACGAGTCATTTTAAATATTTATTCATGAATGTTTCCGTCAGGCAGGGAAAAATGTTTGCCTTTTTGCAACAAACAAAGGAAATGTTTCGCGTTAGTGTTCCGCTACGGTACACATTACGGTGGAAAAGTGTTTGAAATCCCACGGATTTTAGTTTGTAATAAAATATATATATATATATATAAATCTTTCGTCTTGAACACTTCCAATATAACAAAAAAGTAAACGGAAGTGAGAAGATACAATGCACACCACAGAAGCAGAAACATTGTTGCAGCGAGTTAAGTCACTTCATAAAAGTAAATAGGAGTCTCACTGATACTTGAAATTTTTCCATAGGCCTAACATTTTGACCTTATAGTATTAAATATCGCTGTACTATGTTAACATGTAATAGATGACTCTATTAAAAATCAAGCAATAGCCCACATGGGAAATTGACTGAGAGGTAAATTTTAAATCAATTTTGGGACGAACAAAGAAAAATTTACTGGAGCGGGATTTGAACCCGCACCAGTGGCGTAACTAAGGGGGGGCGCGGGGGAGGGGCACGTGCACCCCTTGTGCCCCCCTAAAATTTTACCCTAGTTACGGCGCTGGCAGGTTCGATTACCTCACAATAGCGGTTGTATGAACAAAATGATTATACAATTATTACCAGGCATATACAACGATTTTCATATGTTTTTCCGTATCTCGGCACTGACGCGATCCGTACACAGTCGATAGAAATTATTCCCGATTACAAGTTAAATGCGTGATTTGAATACGAGTATAAAAGAAGTGCATTCGAACTCGAACCCTTGATATAAAGGTATCATGGCAACGCGGTCAACACTTCGATTATACAAAAAAATATATCACAATAATATCTCTGTTTAGTGTGTACAGTAAGCAGGTATCAGAATATTTTATGTTGTACTCAATGGTATTGAAAAACAACCTATACCCAGGTAGGCCTAGCGGTTTATGTTTGGGGGAGATTACTGCAGGCCTTTATTTTTAGCATGGTGATTTGAAATAGAATTCGTAAATAAGAAGTCTTCTGGTTCAAGTCAAACGGTGACAAAACACTCACAGACTGATACAGCCTCGCATTCATTGTGAGGCTGTCATGTAATTAATATTGTCATGTCACTTGTACCGGCGTGTTTATTTGCACTGCCGTGCTTTTGGCGCTGTCATGTCAATTTTCTTTCCCCGTGATGGAACCAGACTCTAGTCTATCAAATGCCACTGGTATACTGTCGTATCATTAGCAGTTGGCACTATCGTGTCACCGGCTCTGTCGTGTCGATGGTACTGCAGAAAGTCAGTTGTGCTTGCTGACACCAACAAGTTTACCTTGAGTGTCCGTAACGCAGTGAGGCAGTTTGGGGGAGGGGGTGGTACCGTACATGGCAAGGGAAACAGGCCGTCAAACTGACATACCTCGCGGGGTATTAGGAACGCGTGCGCGGTTCGGACGCGTTTCTTATCTAAGCATGATAGCAAATTGGCATACAGGATACCACCTCTGCCTACTGGTCATACGAAGGGATAACTACATACTTTGATATGAAAAAAGTCAACGAACAAAGATACTCCTATACCATGAACAACTCGACGGACAAACGGAACAGACACAAACCTTTACTTCAGTTGAGATGGGAAACTACACGAACATTTTAACTGTCAACCTTTTCATTGCGATGCAGGGAGGTTTCTGTTTGTTTGTTGACGCCTCGTGCCTATCAGATCGACATCGTGAGATATATTCTACGTTTGCTGCCCCAAAACACATTAAAATTAAGACAGTTTTGTATTGCTGTGTACTCGTGGTTGGCACTGTACTTACCTATAGCCCGCATTAGGATATTCTGCCAAAATTCCACAACCAGAACTGAGAGATAAGTGACATGGATAAAACACATTCCTCACGACATTACATTGTACACACAGTCTGAGGTGGACTCAATTCGTGTTTACTGTTGTGTACACGACTACCTTTATGGACCTTTGGCCGTGACGTTATAGTCTATTACGCGTTTTGGTTCGTCTAATGCAATTATTATAAATCATGTGTTGTATGAGGAAACAAGAATATTGTGTTTATGTATTTGCATTAGGAGATGCCTCAAAAAAGTGTTTCAAGGTTAGGGCTCACAAAAGACGGGGAAGGGAGAAACGGGATTAACAGGGAAAAGGCAAAGTAAGGAATTAACAAAACATAAAATAAAATTGACCAAACGAAGCATAAAAACCTTATCCACCTCAAATGATTTGTATTAATTTCAGTGAAACTCCCCCGCCGGCCGTCAAGTCTTTCAGGAATTAACTTTTCAAAGAATTAAAGAAATATAATGTAATGTTCAGAACAACTTTGTAAAACAAATTAACCTGTTTTCAAGGAGGTCATTACGTGAAAACGCATCGCCCAAATGTCTTGGCATCAATCTGGCTACATCAAAGCTGTGTGTAATTTTCACACAAATCACTCCATCGTTTAAAGGCATTCTTATGACAAACTCTGAGAGGACTTTGAGACTTTGCAAAATTGTGAAATGTTAGTCGTAAAATTATATTTGTTTATTGATAATATAAATCCGCAAAGAAAAACGCTATCTCAATGCATTTCCCGTATAGAGTTGGGGACCAGCGACGCAGCTTTCTTTATCGCGTGGAGCTTTCAAGCTATTGCCAGACACCGTATGTGCAAATAAAAAAGATGTTCGTTGTTTCCGTCTTTTTTTTATTATAAAATGGAGAATCTGTACTTTAATTCTGAACGTTCTATGGAACACCTGCAGCTAAGCTTGATCGATTAATTCAATTTATTGTATCTGTTGTTAAACAGATGTCGATGACAACCAGAGTATGCCATCCTACGCGTTTTTGTCAGTTGAAATTTAATATAATATAATGGGAAGGGGGAGGAGGGGAAGTGAAGAGGGGGTAAACTCTTGAAACACGCACTCTAGAGACTGGACATTGTGGGTGTATAATAATGTACTCCTATATCTTTGCAATTGCATCTTGCCGGTACATCAATCCAACATAGAGGGCGCTATCAATAGTTGCTGTGATTTGTCTGATTCACAATGTCCGTGGTCTGATTGAACTGATCCCATCTGTTGATGTCCGCAGAGTCCCGTAAATCACGAACCGGAATTAGATAGCAACGACCTGAAGCAAGACTATCCTTTTAATACACCTGCCAAATATTACAACATACACCCTTTATCCATACCAAGGACCATTAGCTAGGCCTACTCTTCGTTGCAAGTTTAGGGGTGCGTTTTGGCAGTTTGCGGTGACACATTCTTTACGTTTTAGTGAGGACAATATGGGTGAAGGTACACCATACAGTCTGTTGTCGTTTTGCTTTGAAGGGCATGGTCACGTTATGAATTCATGGAAACTATGATTTAGCTCTCATTTCACAAATTTCGATCTTTTCCAAATTGAGCTTTTCTAATCTAAGCTTTTGGAGCCATTGGGGGCGCACTTGATCGTTTGCAGTGCTCATTATTTGAAAATCCGTACACAATGCGTGCACTTGTTATCGGGTAAAATAAATGTATTTCTAAGTTATGAATTCTACATTGAAAAAAACCCAATATAACATAATATAATAATGTGACATTCTGATAGAATTGAAAATCTTAATTATTTATTCAGAATGTACGCAGCATGCATCAAATAATACAAGCGAATGGCATCTTCGTAATAGCTGCGTTACTTCCCTAGTGTTCGGTCTAATGCTCAACATCCGTGTTGACTGAAGCTACCAGTACATTATACAAAATATAATACATTAATAATAATACTACAAGAAGTTACAACACCTGTTTCTTTATGGAGGTATTGAATTAAACGAATTAATTAGTTTTTTTCAGCCAAGTTCATGGAATCAAGAAATGAGGGTCACTCCCTAAAATGTTTAACATTGTGAGGTATATTTTACCTTTGAAATCAGGTATTTTCATAGTATGGAAACAAAACTACGAACTAACTAATAACATTGGTTATAGATATTTATACAATTTAAGAGAAAAAAACAAGGAAAAAAATCAGGTCAGACGTTGCTAAAAGTTACCGTGATTTTTGTGCAATTTGAAAACAGAAAGTCAGAATGAGTAAGTATTCAAAACAATTGGTAGTTTGGTACTTATGAAGATAATTAACAACCTAAGGAATTAACAGTGTCTTGCAGTTTATAATGTTGTTTTTAATTAATATTAATAATTGTACAACCTAATGGTTATTCCTGAAGGGCTACTGGTCATTCAGTATTATCTACATGGTTATGAAAAACGACGCACTTATGCTAGCCTGCAATTAGGATAGAATGTGGTAAATGCGTCTTCACAGTACACAGTCACGTGCAGTCGTCTACCACAATCAAGCAGCGCAGTCCAATGCTTTGAATGGTCGGTCAACTCACCAGCAAATATTACCGACAGTGGGAAGATTTTAAAAATATGAATTTAATCAGCTTGACATGGAAATTTACTCTCTTTTTTGGACATTATCAAAGGAAGCTTTGGAGAGAGAAAAAATAGAGTTTTGTAAGTATGTTTTGAAACCGGGCAAAAGAATTTCACTCTTTCTTTAATTAACGATAACATGTATTCATTTATTCAAACTAACTACACTACTTACAGTTCTTGTGATAAAAAAGAGTAACATAGTATAGAAAATGATAAAAAAGAGTACAGAAGAGGCAGAAGAATTTAAAGAAGGAGTTCGTTCTCAGGATCCTCGGTGGTGTCGACAGTCGTCTGGTTACGAGATACAGTATGGTTGTTCCTCACTTCAGCGTCACTAGAGCTGTCCTCTGTCTTATCCTCGATTTCCTTGCTTTCCTCCATCTCCATCTTTGCTTCCTCCTTTAGTATGGTCTTGATGATGGGCTCATACACCCAAAATGGTGCATCTGTTCCCCAGATGAAATCCAGATGATCGTACTGTGGGATGTAGACGTTCTCTCTGAGGTTCTGCAGCTTTGGGATCAGCATCTGGACGTCCTCCGGGTCTGCCAGCCAATCTTGCCCACCCCAGTAGAGAGAGACTGGGGTAGTGATGTGCTCAGGGTAGTACAAGGGTGGGGTAGTCTGGACAGGGTGCAAAGAAAGAGGACATCTGTTTCAAATATTTGTACGAGGTGTGCAAACTTCTGAATCTATGATTACATCATGGAGGAGGACCATTGGTTATACATTCCTCAACACTGAGACTCCGAGAGGCTGAAATCATATTCTCAGGTCTTTCTAAAGATGGTGTTAATTCTAGACGGTAAACGAAGAAACTGAATACGTGGGTACTAACCTGGTTGTATCTTGCCATGTTTTCTTCTTTGGATCCATGGTCATATTTCTGGAATTCTCCAGATGATACCATCTTCATAAACAATGAAATGAAAAACAGACTTAAATGATGGATTCCGGGAAAAAGTATTGTGTATAAACTGTAAAGTACAAATGAGAAAATTTTAATCAGGTAAAAAGTAGGCCCTACATCATTGTTTTTGTTTGTTGTTTTTAACAGTAGTAGAGTGGACCTAAATTAGTCCCAAGCATTTTGTTTTCAAAAAGCACACCATGAAACAAACCCTGTGAAAAAATCATCAAATTCAATGCAAATTCGTGCAAAGAGCAAGAAACAAATAAATACCCATTTACCCATTTCAAAAATGGGTAAATGAAAGGCTGGGTAGTTTATTTTGAGGTTTGCTCATTTTCTCAAGCAGTAATCAAACTTTTACTCCTCTTCAAGCTGTGACTAACCTGAGCAAAATGAATCATATCTTGAGTTGAGGTGCCGGCTGGGGAGTGTGCTAAATACACTGGTAGTCTTGTCTGCAGTAAGAAACACACATTGGAAAAATGACATAACGGTGCCACATGAGTCACAAAACTAAAAGCATTCAAAAAATCGAAAAGAGTACTTGATTTGAAGTGTTTTCTCCTAGAGATACTTTTGTGTAAAAAGTTGTGATACATTATTTATAATCAATTGGAAAGGTTTGTCACCAGTATATTGCAATTTGTGATGATATAGAGCCTGAGGGTTTTTAGATTTTATCAAATGTAGCACCCTGCGAGGGGGTTCATAGCTTTTAGACAAAGGGAAGACTGCTAAACTATTTTCAGGTTTTTAAACTCGTGTATGACCACACCCTGTCGGTTTACAATTTGGACAATGCTGTAGCTCTAAGCAAAACCATATTGTTCATTAAGTTTTCCTTGACATTCAACAATGTTATAGAATTCCCTCAAGGCAAATCCATGGAGCAATCGCACATACCTCGTTGAGATTTGACTTATCGAATCCACACAGTACAAAGAGGATGTTTTCACACCAAGCATCGACGGAGGAAGAGCAGACGTCAGCGGCTAGCCATTCTGTGACTTTGCTGGACGGCATGAAGTCTTTGACCCCGACGAGATTCAACACAAACTATCACAATAACAACAAGAAAAAGAATTAGGCAAGCCTCAAAAGTAACTGTTTGTGTTGGACTTGCCCTGCTCTTACCCATCCTTGTATTTTCATTTACCCATTTACAGACTTTGTATCATATTTTTACATCCTTAAACACAACTTATTTACCCATCATTTTCCACTTTCTAAAATCAACTACCCCGGTTCAAAAACCACTTACCGCCGGCCGGTAAGTTGGAAAGTTTAAAATTTGAGACTTGTTTCAAAGTAAATTGATTTCACCATAATACTGCAACGAACCAAAGCTTCAAGTAACCCTTTAACAGAGTAGGTAAAATAAAATTGAATTAAAAATAAAGTAATTAAATTTGCACTTGTTCACTTAGAAAAGAATGATAAATTCACCTTGATTTCTGCAACGTAGGGAGACAGATATCTCAATGGACTTGTCATGTGACCAACAGTGGTGACTGGTCCAAGAGCAAAGAACATCTTGATCTGAAATTGACGAGTTAAATGAAGATTTACTTTCACTTCAAGACAAGCAACAAAAGACAAAGCAACAAAAGAATTCAATCCTGCTGGTAAGTGATGACGTTTTGGAGCCGGAAGTGCAGTGTAACGAACGTTAATGTACAATGTATGTATACCATCCGTTTACATTGTACTTCCGGTTCCAAAGCGTCATCACTTACCAACAGATACGTTTCACTCTGAAAGCTCCCAGATTATAAAATTAATACGCGAAATATTTCCACCTGAAATACCGTTAAATTCTGGGGAAAAAAATAATTAAAGACTCCAATACCAGCAGTGCATGCTTATTTCAACTGCCAATCAATATGACCACATACCTATGAATGCTACTACATGTATATGCATACTAGGGCTATGTCCCACAGGGCAATTTTAAAGCCAACCAGTTTTAAGAAAGACAAATATATCACAGACATTTCTTGGGACAGTCAGACACTGGAGGATAAAGATTCTTGTTCCATTTTGCAATTTTGCATGCAGTACAGTTTGTTTGCCCCAAAGGTGCCTTTTGTGTGATAAGGCCCTAAGGATCTGTCACTTGCATACTGAGTGCAATTAATTGTTATTATTGAAAACTTGTGCCTTTTCAGTAGATACAATAGAGAGAAATACCTTCTCAGACAGGTCTTTGTTAGTTGAGAGTTCAGCGAATGCCATGGCAGATCCCTGGGAGTGTCCAACATAGTACAACTGCTCCTGACCGCTCATTGCCAGAGCATAATCAACCATGGCTGGTAAGTCAAATGCGGCCATTTCATCCCAGCTGGAGGATACCAAAACAGGAATACACTGTGCGAGTTTCACGCATATATTCTGATCAGAAGAGAGTGGGTTCGAGTCCCGGTCTTGACCCTTGTGTTCTTAAGCAAGACACTTGACCATGTTATTGCTTCGTCCTTCGGATGGTACGTATACAAGCCGTAGGTCCCATTTGTTGTGCAATGCACGTAAAAAGAACCCAGGGGCCGATTTCACAAAACTCTTCCTAACTTAGGACACGTCCTAGGCAATGCTAAGAGATAGGACTAGTCCTAAGTTACTCGTCCTAACTTAGGACTAGTCCTATCTCTTAGCATTGCCTAGGACGTGTCCGAAGTTAGGAAGAGTTTTGTGAAATCGGCCCCAGTACACTTATCGTAAAAGAGAAGGGGTTTGCCCCGGTGTTTCTGGCATGGTCTGGCAGCAATATGGGCCACCTCACCTTGTATCCATTTCAAGATGTTGTATTATGATTGCTTCGTATCAAAAAATCACTCTCAACAAGCTCCACCAAGTTTGATAATTTGTAAGGAGTGTCATTTATGACAGATTTGGCGCAAATATACATTTATTATTATTATCATATTCAAACGTCTGACACCATTAAGGCGAGCAAATTTACCCAAACCGAAGGTCCTCAAAAAATTATGCACAAGACTTTTTTTTCAAGTATTGTCTTTTAAATCAAAAACCTGAGCATGAGTGAATCATTCCATACGGGCTGTAGGCATCTTGTGTTGCATTAAAGTGACGATGTTAGGTTTTTGGAAGAGAATTTTTTCTTCTTATTATGCAATTCGCCCATCACAGGGCCCAAAGGCCACTCGGGGTGTGGGCTACTTTTTTTTTTGAAGGGATAGAAACCTGCCCCAATGCGCAGAAACAAGACATGGTGAGATATATTACGCAAGTCTATTCACAGCACAGCTAAGAACAGGAAGGGGTAAATGAATCCGTTGTGAGACAAACATAACTGCCTCTTCCCCTATTTGAAGCAATTATAGTGTCATGACCGGGATTCGAACCCACATCCAGATTAATTGTAACTTTGTAGTTTTACCAAAAAATAAATTAATCCAAACCCAATGTTCCCCAATAACCCTTTTTTCAGCGTAAGATGCATTTAATTTTTTTTCAATTTTTTTTTTCAACAAACCTGAAATTCCAGAATTCCTCAGAGTCTGGACTCAGATGAGTATGCTTTAGAGAGTAGATGTTGCCTCTGACGTTACCCAGCCAAACATCGAATCCCGCATCAGCCAGAATGAAAGCAAAGCTCTGATTGGCAAGATTCGTCAGCCAATTTGTCGACGAGCAGAGCAGACCGTGCTGGAGGAACACCACGGGTCGCTGCCTGGCGGGTTGCGTGCCATTTGTCCGGTTGGACGGTGGGACGGGTGTTTCATTGCGGCCGTGGGGGATGCGCTGGAGACCGAGGATGAATCCATCTTCTGTGGTGACAAAGTGTTCTTCACATGGATACCCTTTGCTGGTAATCAACTCGGTCTGTAAGTGAAATATGAAATGCAAACATTCGATCACTTTACCTGGCCTGGAATTATAAAAATATCAAAAAATTATCAAAATAATATTTGTTATACACTTAAAGAAGTGCCTTTTGCAAAATGAAAATGGCCTTGCTGCTACTAAGATAAAATTTCAAGTTTGCCGTATATTTTAGAGGCAGGGATGATGGGGCGAGCAGCATGGAGGCAAAAAGCAGGGATGACGGGATATGAAGCAGGAGATGATGGGGTGAGTCTATGCTTATCCAACGCTGTCTTAGGATTGGGCCCTTTTGTGCTGTAAAAAGCGTCTGTTATTAAATGAATATGGTTGGAAAGATGTTAGTAGAATATGAGGATTCACATAATCGTCCCTTGAAATTGTGTGTGCTTTTTGCTTAATTTCGTGGCAGAACACGGTCCGCCATTTTGTTGAACCAAATTTTTGACTCCACAAAATGGCGGACCGTATGTTTCTATGTATAGAGTGTGGTTCCGCTGGTTGTATTTCCGAGAGGCAAATTTATGTTCGTTTTTTTTTTTTTCACTTCTCACTAATTACAACACATTGTATGTGTTTTATTTCACGAACAACTCTTACTAAAGGAAATGAGCAATTCCAAACAGCAGCATTTCAAGAGATT
Organism: Marthasterias glacialis; assembly: GCA_911728455.2. NCBI lineage: Eukaryota > Metazoa > Echinodermata > Asteroidea > Forcipulatida > Asteriidae > Marthasterias > Marthasterias glacialis. The sequence continues at coordinate 16,302,530 of OU452223.1, forward strand.
TGAAGGTCAGGCCTGATACCGTAGAGGCAAATGCCTCCATTGCCCCTGGTTATTGCCTTGGTGCCCTTCAAATGTCCCAATAGAAATGTACAATTTCCTTATAGAGGTGCCCTTTTTCAAGAAGAAAATGCCTTGGTGCCTTTGCCCTGTCAAGAACGAAGCAATCAGGCCTGGAAGACAGTGTATCTCGACGGTAAATTACATCATATAGAGCTTTGGAATTAAGTAAAATGATTCCCATTTCCTAATTTTCAGTATTAATACACCAGACAACCAACCTGTGAAATTTTGTCAAATGTGATCGTGTTTGGGAGAAAACAACAACAACAACGGTTTATGTTTTGTCGGAGAATGTTGTGAATGTTCATGTTTCGATTGCTGCAACTGAAATAAGCAATGGGTAATTTTGGAGGTCTTCAAAGTGCTATTTTCTCGACTTTGAGATCGGCACTTCAGAAAGTTTTCTGATAACTCGATGAGCTTTGTGATTGAATACTACCAATCATGTAGACTACTTCGTCTTACAGAAAATAAAAAAAACTGTTCTTGTTTGAAAACAGATGTGCTCTTGTGCAGCGCAGAAAACTAGGTACTATCATGGTGCTATCAAATAGAATACAAAAACAAGTATAGTTAACTTTTTTGATTAACTTTTTCCATGTTGTTTGTTTTACATTGTTTTTGCACATGTATTTTTTATAACAATGTGTAGGCGACTAACAAGAAATGTAAAGGCAAAGCCAATTAATTAAGAATAAAAACAAATTATTTTGCTTTAAAAGTCCATCAGTTTCAAGAAAACTTTACTTTATAAAAGATATACACTTACAGTCAACGGTTGAGTTTATTTTAGTGTATAATGTTGAAGTTAAAGTTGGGACTTAAAGGGAACGTGTCGTCGTGATTATAGCAGGCCTGTGGCCCTGCTTGGAAAGACGAACTCTCACCCAGATACTGCACATGCGCAAGCTTGCGGTTAGATCCCAAAGGGTGCCGTCTTTGTCATACTGTCACGTGACTGCCGGCGCCGGTAACTGGGTTACTCTATTTACTGATATAATCATGACGACACAGGCCCTTTAAGAAAAATTGTAACAACAATATATGTAATACAATATTATAAATACTGTTACATTTGTATTTATAACATTCTCTTCTTCTGTCCCCAAAGCCGGCTTAAAACAACCAATGAATGATTCGGATGCATCATGCAGACTGTGCAGTGACTGCAGTGGCTTGAAAGGCTTGGCGTTTTTCTTGGGTAAGGATAATGAAAAATTACGATAAAATCAGGTAAATTGACTTTAAATGTTTGAAGTGGGTAAGTGAAAACACACGAATGGGTAATTTCTAAGAAAATACACAAAAAAAATATTTATTTGGAAATGTACACAAATAAATTGTACAATATCTGAATAGTTACATCAAAGAAGTAAACTTCATGTAAAAATGACATGAAGCTTATACAATGCCAGGTCGCTATAACCAACTCAATAAACGCATAAACAAGCAAGCACCCAAGCCTTTAGTTTTTTAACACCTCTCACATATCACATTAAAAAAGTGTTAACAATAACACCCCAACAAACAAACAAGCAAATTAGCAAACAAACAACCCAACAAACAAACAAACAAACAACCCACCCAACAAACAACGAAACAAATCACAAGGTAGAGTGATACCACTGTTATCTTGAAGAAAAAAAGTACTTCCATAGTTACCAAACCTAATTTAATATAATATCAGGTTTAAATTCTGCAAACAAACGATATATGTCAAACTGAATTCCTAACCCTGTGGGATAACAAGGCATTTCACCCATGCTTTTCCCCCATTTTGGAGAACTCAGTTAGGATCCTCATACTGGGAGTTGGGGGTGTTGGCCTACTACTAATGGTAGACTTCTTGGATTGTTGCCATCTTTCTCACTTTTGTCCCGGTGTTGAGTGAGTGAATTGACTACGCACTGTTTACGTCCTCTATGTTCAGATCTGGTCTTCTTTCAAGAAAAAACACTTGTGTGCATTCTGGATCGGGATGATAAATTGAAAAAATGCTGCCAACATATTACCTATTGTTCAAAGAAACACCAGGGTTCTTTGCAGTTTTGCACAAATCAAGATAATGTGTAATATAAAACCAACTTGTGAAAATGTCAGCTCATTTGGTTGTTTCATTTGCAAGAAAACAGTAAAAATGCATTGTCATTTTTGTATGCGTTCCTATAGGCACTGGCAGAGTTTTCGTCCCACTGAGACGAAAACTAATTTTGGATCTTATTTCATTTATTATTTAAAAACGATAACACTTCAGGCAGCAATATTTCAAGGAAGGTTTTCTTCCACCATTATCTTTATACCATGTAAATCTGTGAACATTTATGTTTTTCTTCTTACCAATGTTCAGCAGTGGGGCTCAGTACATCATAACAGCAAACAATATTGAGGTTGTTGTTATTGTTTGGATACAAGCACGAGTCTCAACAGGATGTCATTCTGAATTTATCTTGGAATGTGGACCAGCCCATGACCAGCCTGATTATGTGACCCCTCAGGCTGCCAGATAGGAGTACAAAACCTGCCAACGAATTAAACAGGTGTGTGGATGATTGCTTGGGTTTTTTGTGTCAGTTGGTGAAAATGGGAGGACTTTACTTACAATTGGTTGTACTGTTTCAATTGGGTTGTTGCTATAAAAAAATTAATAATAAATATATAAATAAATAAATCTGCGAAGTATACTGCAGTTTTTGTTCAAGGTGAACGTTATTGCAGACATGACAAGTCCTGTTCACTGACTGGACTAGGTTTTAACAAGATGCCCTCAAATTCTCTCAGAAAATTATTTTTGTGACTTCTATATTAACATGCCTGTACGACAGTGTATTCAACATTCATACTAAAATGCTCACTGCTTCTAAAAAAACCATACCAGGCAGTAGGCCAACCAATTCTTAAGAGAAATATATCCGTCCGAAATACATGTAGATGTACATTGTACTTTAAAAGTCGAACCATCGCTATCGAAAACTTCCGAAGTCTTTTTTTAACTGCTTATTTTGATTGTCGCAATCAAAATAAACAGCATAGAACATGCACAGAATCCTTGAAAAATATAAACCCTATTTTTGTTGTCATAGTATGTTGACATTTTCACTTGCCAGATCACCTAATTTGGTGAAGTTGTTTGCGCTCATTGTGTGTGCATGGAAAACAAGGAGATGGAAATGATGATACTCTTCCAAAACCCGATGATGAATCACTTTAATATTACTAGGTTACTTTACACTGAGCAAGAGTTTTGAGTTATGCTTAAGAAATAGAAACATTGAATGTAATTTCCAATTCTTAGCATTCCAAATTAATATGTTTGTCATCAGCATTGGAAATTAGTCCGCATTGAAAATTAGTCCTAATTTCCAATGCTGAATCAAACATTCTTTCTTCGTAAAGGAACACAAAAAAATAATACAAGATCAACCTGGACTAGTTTTGGCAACAAGCCCCGCCCACACACTTTAGTTTGTGTACGTTTACGCTGCACATGTGACCGAGCTCACATGACCAAAGGGCATGATCCGATTGGTCAATTCACAATTCAATTCATTCACAACGTTTACAAAATAGAAAAGAATGCAGCCCGGGGTTATTTATTTCCAACACCCGTTTCTTATCTTTCGGAAGCTGGTTTTTTTCCTTCTCCTTTTTCTTCCTTTTTTTCTTTTTTTTTTTCAGTTGTAAACGTTTGATCCCCTTCAGCCTTGCATCAACGCTGCTTAGTTCTAGGACATGTGATCCAATTTATTGCGTGTCTGGAAAGTTTGTTTTTCTTACAGAGAAGTCACTTTACCCCCTGCTTTGGAAATTTTTCACATGGCACATAACCCACTTTAGTTTACTACGTCAACTTAAACGAAGACCCAGCACCCAGGTTCATCCAGGTTGGAGTCCTTTTCTATGGTAGGAGTGCTCATAGATTTCTGGAAGAAGTAGCTTCATCTGCCTCTGAAGGCTCTAATTTGGGGGGATTTGTCAATTCTGTATAAACTGTAATGCAAAACTTTGTTTGAGAAACTGCTACATATTATTATGTGCAGTGTAAAATCAATTCCATTTCCTTCTCAAGTTTGTATCATGTGAAAAATGGAAAAAGGGTTCAAATGATTGAAACAAGATTGATGTCAGCTCTTGTGATAGGAACCCGATGCACTTGAATTTTGACTAAAAGATATTATGTTCTTGGTTATTCAATCATGGCAGGCAAACAAATCAAAAACATAAAAATGATAAACAAATAAATGACCAGTTGACCACCCATTTTGTTTGTGGCCCCCAAAATAACGTCTTTGTGTGGTATAACGAAAACTTCACTTATATTTGAAAGAACTCATTATGAAAAAAAAATGTTTTTTTTCTTTTGAAAAAACAAAAACAGCTTCTGAAAATAATTAAAATATGATATTTTACATCATTGGTTTTGGGTTTTAACTATAAAGTAAACAGAATGAAGTTTCTTTAATTATTGCAGGTTGTGTACATCAATATTTATTGCAGAATAGATTCATTCCAATTTTCTCATTTTCAATAAACACAGCATGCAACCAATTTGTTGAAATTTCAAGTAATAAGGCTGTCCCGTTGTACTGTGAGTACTGTGTTTTGTCAAGAATTTTGTGCCAGTTTCCATCGGGCTTGTTTGGATTGCAGCAAATGAAAATCAGAAATGATGGTTTGTTGGGTCTTCAAACAGTAATGCTTTTCTGTGTGATTTGTAAATGATATGAACTTTGTAATCATTGAGCTCTACCGGATCGAAACTGATCATTTTTTTTGCCAATTCATTTCTAATACTGTACTCTGTCTTTAAACTAGGGTTTGTTATCAAGAAGGCCACATGTATGATCTTATACAAAGTTGGGACGTTTAGAAAAACTTAATGAGGTTCCAAGGTTGCCCCTTTGGCAAGGTGAGAACCATCTGGCAGTGCTGAGTCGTCACCAGGTGGACACATATGGGAATTTGAAGTTTTTATTTTCTTGGGTCACCCCCATGGAGGTCCATGGTTCACCATAGTCCACGGTCATCTCAGCCATTTTTCATGGATGGGTCTCATCGTGGTAATGGGAATTAAGACACTTTTCATTGGGAAACAGGCTGCAAACTTAAATGTATGATACATAATTGGTAAATGATTACAAATATGATCTTAAACCTTGACCTGTTTTCAATAAACGTTATTCCATTGCCCTGAAAAATACTTGAATGCGAGTGAATTTTTTTTTCAAATCTGAGTTTGTATACTAGTAGAATATAAAGCACTATCAAAATCTGGCGATCCCTGACAAAACAAACTGTAAGGATTATTTGTTTGCCTATTGGCAAACGTGACCACCCAATTTAATGAAATGTTTGTGACCTTTTCTACAGGTTGCTTGAATGATGGATTTGATGAAAGAGGCTCAGATCTATAAAAAAATATATATATATATAAAAATGAACTGTTCATCAAAACCCAGATTGATGTACAATATAATTTATAAACACTGGTTCAAGACTTGCTCTGGTGTATAGGGAACCTATTGACCTGAACTGAAGAGAGATGGTTTGCTTCAGTTAAAAAGCTGGAAAGTGGAAACAATATTTTAATATTCAAGCTGGGTCATCTTTGTACACATACGAAATAATGATGTTCTTAAATTTCCCCTTTATCCTGACAAGAAAGCTATCAATTAATGAGTCTTGCTGTTTCAGAAGCTGTTTTCAAAACATCTGTTTGTCAGTTTGTTTGTTTGTTTGTTTGTTTGTTTTTGTTTTTTTAATATACCTCTCTGTTTTTAGATATGTGCAGTCATGTATTTTTTAAGTTCATGTTTTAAAGGTGTACATTTATATTTTTACTGCAGTTTTCTCAAATTTTAAGTTGAATGTCTTACATCTGGGTCAAATAGTTCATGTTTGTTCCAGTTTAGCTCGTTCATTGTACCTTGCATTTTGCTTTTGCCTTTAAACGTTTTTGTAGGTCATACACAGTACGGTGTTAAACATTATTATGAGTTTTTACATTTTATAGTTATAAATAATGTTATACATTTTAAATTGTATATTATTTATTACCGTCGAGCAGCAGGGCCCATACTCAAAGGAAAACAGCCCATTATGATTTGCCTACCCTGGGTAAATTAAGGACATAAATAACCAAACAAATAAAATAAATCATAGCAAGTGACGGTTACTTATAGCGTGCTTAGTGAGTTTTCACTTTCACAGTTCTTCGAACACCTTCAACAACACTGCATGGTAGCGGATTTGAAATGTGCTTGAGACGTGGTTGTTTCAAACGGTCAAGCTGGTCTTTCACACTCAGACCTTTTGAATTTATTTTTCGGTTAAACCTGGGTCTTCTCGAATGATTAAATTACGCTGGAGGAAGGAACCCACTGTTACACTGGAGAGCAGTAAACTGCATAAATGAAATGAGCAGTTCTAATCGATTGGCAACTTTGTATAAAATGTTATTTAAGGGGGATGGGTAAACATGAAGCTGAAAGAAATGTTCCCGTTTAGTTACGACATGGTTAAATCATCATGGAGGTAGATGCCGGAAGAAAGCGGCACACCAGACTGCCTCAAACACTAAAAAAAAAAATAGTCAAGAATTCAAAATGTAAAAAAGTAAGATGGGAAACGCTTGCAGTTGTACAATGAAGAAGTTTCAGGTCTTGTGACTACTACTACTAGTACTACGTATATGTACTAGTTAAAACATTCTCAATCTTACCGCGTTCATGTTGACTTCTGGATCAGTGGGATCGGCAGACCCGTTCCAACTCCACAACCAATCAAACCATGCCTCTCCCTGGCAAACCAGCCCCATGAATAAGACAACTGAAAAGACTTGTCGAAACATCTTCCGAGGTACAGGACTTCGTGGAGACTGTTTTTAAATCAAGATAGTAAACACTCTTTCCTGGTTTCGCCCACTCCGTCTCGGTAGTACTGTGCGATCTGAGACACACTTGGCAACTAACGAGAAAATGTGGACGGCCGCGATGTAGATCACAATCTCGATTTATGCCCTTGCCAACCAAGGGATGATCGTGCAGTATACTTTTACTGTAGCGCAGAGAGTAGTGAGTAGTCGCTGTTGTGTGTGTGTGTGTGATAAGTCAGTCCCAAAGCGCCAACTTCAAATAGTATTTTCTTCAGGGAGAAATTCCGCTGAAAATTGCGTGTGTCTTTCATACATCATGTACTTGAGCGTACATACATGTACATGTACATGTATGTGGGCTGATGACCATGTGCGCGATCAATCGAACCATTGCATAGTCCGCGAATCACCGCACTGTGCATGTGGTTTGTTTACAAGCACCAGAAACACGTGGCTGTCTGTAATTTGCATAAGAAGTTGTTATGCATGAATGCCTCGCCGGCTGCACACTTTTTGTGTAGGGGAGAACTTCATCGGGAGGTAAGTACTGGGTGTGTGCAGTCAAATAGGGAGCCTTCTTGTCTCTTGTCTTGTTATGCCCAAGTCGTGACAGACTCAATTTCTTAACATTAAAAGTGATAATACTTTCACAATAAACATGATTTGACTTTTAAATGTGTCCTAGATTATTTTTAAGTCAGCGTCGCACAAAAGTACGGAAGCGTAGTGCCGCCACATGAATTAAACAATTGTTATCTTGTACGTACACGATATCTATCAAGTACGTAAACGACAACTATCATGTACGTACACTATAATCATCATGTACGTCCACGATAATTTTGGACTTGTGAAGTACGTAAACGACGATAACTTCCATGAATGTGTATGATAACTTTGGACTTATCATGTATGTTGTACACAATATTTATCATGTACATACACGATAATTGACATGTACGTACACGATAATTATCATGTACCAACACGATCATGAACGTACAGATGATACATTTACTAGAGTGTGTGATACGCATCATTAAGCTTCATTTTTTAATGAAGATGTCATTGGAAAAATCAGGATTTATTTTCAGCCAGGACTGATACAGTGTTAATGTAGGGAAGAGCGAAATCATACATGCAGCCGTGGAAAATCAAGTCGTGAGAAGAGACCATAATTTGACCACAAGAAAATATCTTAAGAAAATATTTCTTAATTAATCATGTTGTTACATGTCTTCGAAACCATTTTACCTTTTTAACATTGCTTACCACTTTGTGTTGATTTTTTTCTTGGTGGTGTATTGTGTTTGTGTATTAAGTTATTATTTTGTTTTACTAAATGCATGGATTGTTATTTAGAGCGCATCAATTATCGTCCGCTGGGTTAATAATTAGCACTACTGCCAACCAACCTGTACATATTTTCATCAACTTAATCGGTCACTCCGTGAAGTCACAGTGTGACGTTTTCCCCATATTGTTGATTGAAATCGTGTTATTAATATTTTTTATTTTGTTTTATTTGTTATATATATATTTTTTACTTTCGATTTTGCCAATCGAAATGGGAGACAATTTTCTTGCGCGATTATATGAAATATTTTTGGACGGACAGTTTTTTTAATAGATATTTTGTACTAATGATTTAAAAATTAAATAAAGAAATAAAAAAGTTTTCGGTTTAAAAATCGATTATTAGTTTTGTTTATGTATCATACCGAAATGTTGCCTGTTCTGGTCTTTTTTATTTGTTGTTACTGGTTCATGTCTCCCAGAAGAAGAGACTTGTTTTTCCTGTGGGATATCCTTGAATTTATGTACATGTAATTGAGAAATTAATTTAGTAGTTTTCTTGTTCAATGATGTGATTGCAAGCATAGCCGATGACAATTAGGTCATTATCTGCTCATCAACTAACCGTTCACAGGAAGAATAACAAATAATTTGTTTTAAATGTTATATTTTCAGTGTTCAAGTGAATTTCCTCCTCAGTTTTTTATTTCTTTTAATATTTTCATTGAAGTTTGGATTTTCACTTTATTGAAAGAATAATACTTAAACCATCGAAAGGACACAGTACATAAAACAAGTAACAAACGCACAAGATCGTAATGAAATATAAAATATATATAAATGCCCCTCGGCAAAGACGGAAATTGTCACCCTAAAGAAGTGCTAATAAAGACAAATTGTCTGATGAATCATTAAAAAAAACGAACTTTAAAAACAAGTTTATTTGAAGTATAGGCGCTCCATACGTAATTTGAATATGCAGGGCGCAGCCATGTTTGTTAGAGAGGCTCTGCGTATTGGCAATTGAGGCACCCCCTGATAGCGCCATTGCTATTTTCGGCATGTTCATTATGCCCCTTTTTGTTACGGATTTCTTGGACCGCTTTTCCTTCACACAGTTGAACTCTACGTGGGCTATTTTCCATCACCAAGTGTCTTCTGAATTCGAAATTGACCGGCTCGTCGGAGAGCGGAGGGACTGTCCTTTGATGCCCGAGGCAAATTTCTAAGGAAATCGGCCAAAAAAGGGACAAAATCGTGGGTTGAAAGTGGCCTATGTCAACGGTTTCTCAACACTAGGGAGGGCCTTTCAGCGTGCATAAGAAGTGGATTTTTTGTCAATGAACGGAGCTCCTGTGGCCAAGATTGGTACTGGAAATTTAAACTGATGCGCCACTTGGCATACAGGAAATTCATTAACAGATGACCTAACAGAACTCATTCACGAAAAGGTGCCGAAAGGGAGAGAGTACATGGGGCAAAATCATGGCGAAATTCCTGGACAAAGATCCGTACATCTACGAACAAGAACGTTATGCGTTTATCAACCAGCTTCGTCAGTTTCACGCAACGAAAGGGTAAAACGAAAAATACTGTCTGCTCCGACTTCAATCTGTTTTCTTTCTCTTTCATTATTTGGGGGCCCAACTTTTTCAATGCCATTGTTCTCCCAAGTTCACTCTTCTTCCATGTGTGTTCCTTTTCTTCTTTTGTTTGTGCAGGACACCATTCTTTCGTTTGCCGACAATTGCAGGGAAGACATTGGATTTATATCTGCTGTATAACAAAGTCATTGCTTGGGGAGGTTTGTCGAAGGTAAGAATATTTTTAACATTTGGAATTCCCAAACCCTACGTTCCCCACTTTCGGATTTTGCGCCGAACTTAGCTTGAATTGGGGATAATTTCCATGACTGTGGGTTTCTACAGATGTGCGCGGAGATTGCCAGATGAACGATGTACCGTGAAGGAGTGATTAATCTACTAATTTGGGGGGTGTTTTGGCCGGTGTTCGTAACAAAAAATACTGTTTCTGGCTGGATTTCGTTTTCGGCTAAAAGGTGCAATTACATGACATGATGGCATGTCGGGCGTGTGTGTGTGTGTGTCTAGTAGTGTTTCTTTCAATCATGTTTTTGTCTACACCAAAAAAACATGAAAACAGTGGGGATTCCTTGATTGGTGTGGGAAATGTTTGTGTACAAATGTAAGTGAATGCACTGCTGGTTGGAATATGAAGGATTTGTGTGCAGGGAGGGAATGCATGGAGGGGAAATGGTGGGGTGTTTGAAGTGTGTGCAGAAGGTTGGCATCATTACATGTGATTGTTGGAATGCTTTGTCTCTGTTTAGTGTTAAAACATTCTGGGCTTTTCAGTGTGCAGTGTACCTGCAGTGATGGTAGTGTCATTCCAGATACCTTGGCCCAACTAATTTGTTGACTGTGTTAACTCTTGATCTCTGATTTAAAAAGTGGTTTCCGTGCTGGAACCTGTGTCTGTCCATAATATTAAAAGTTTTTGAAAAGATGTCAAATCGGACGGCCACATTCATATCACTCATTATGACCATTAAATAATATCACTTACCCAGATAAGCTTTTTGGTGTTCCTTTTTAACTTTTTTTTTGGGAGGGTGGCCGTAATGAATAACAAAGTTGCGATCAGATTAGACATCCTTCTCAAATTATTCTGCTACAGATTAGGTGCCTGGCTTGCAAATTGCATTTGGGATTCGTAAGGAAAAGTAAATGAAGAGGTTTAGTTTAGAAGTATAAAATGTTTTGAAACTTTGCAACAGTTTATATAATATCGTTTTGTTTCCATTGTTAACTTTGAAAGGCAGTTTTCTGAGGAGGATTTTTATTCGAAAGATGACAGAACTTTTTTCTTGAAAAGAATAGTAGTAAATGAAGTTGAAAGTGTGAAAAAGAAAAGAGACAAAATTACCACAGGTCTGAATTGCATGGAGGCGATGGCCTCTGTTGGCCTGGTCTTGGCCTTGGTACTCCTTCAAAATGTTCCAATTTGTTCACCCCCAAATTAATTTAAACATTTACCCAGACATTTTCCTTGTAGTTTATTGCTTGATATGATAGACTATAATTATAAGATTTTCCAGAGGAAGTGACTTCTCTATTATTTGTTTATTTATTTATTTTTGTTAGGGGGGGGAGTCTTCGATTGCTTTCTTTTGTAAACCATAAGCTTAGGGCATTCTATGACGATGGCTGGTCACTGGTCAATTTTCATCACAAAGTTTATTTGAAGCAATTATTTCGGATTTAATTGGTCATCGTAGTATTATCACAATATGGTGACATGCCAAAGTTGGAGATACTTGGACACTCGAGGTTAAAAACCTTCAAGAAATAGCAACTTTTTCATTGTGATGCAATTTGTCTTAGTCCTTTGTCAGTTTATACTGGTTTAACCTTAAATGCAAGTTCACTGAAGTTATAACTTGATGTATGTCTAAAAGTCATGGTTTTAAATGTACCACGTAACCCTTTGTCTCAGATAGCAGCTCTATTTTCTTGTCTCAAATAACATTGTGAGTATTTATAATGTGGAATGTCACTGAAGTAGCGAGGTAAATTTTTGAACGGGTCTGTTATTCTGTGGTACAAGGTTTATTGAACGTAATTCAATAGGTTTCTCAATAGTAAAAAAAATAATCAAAAAAAAAGAAATGTTGTATTTATTGACACGTGTATGAGAATATTGCACATAGCGTACATGTACATGTACATGTCACATTGAAGCAGGAAGTCTTCATGACATTTCACAGGTCACTTTTCAGTTCAATATTTTACGCTTCAAGTGGAAAAACAATTAAATAACGTACAAGCCTTAACTACATACATGTACATGTAGTAGCAATAGCAATGTGATGAAAACTGTTGCATTGCAATCGAGAAGTGTGTGCATTTATTAGAAACACATGTTCCTAGGCTCTTGTCCATGATGGCTTCCAAAGATTCTCCATTTACCCAGGTTTTTAAATGTGGAAACATGAAGGGATATTTGTACATGGAGGATGCGTGAAAACAAACCCCAAAGCAGTCATATTTGCATCAATGTGGAATGGTTCTTTTGATCGGCAAGGAATGGTATTGATTTTTGGAGGGGCCCTGGTGCAGATAATATCAGGCAATTTTGTTTACAATACACTTCAATGAGAATTACATGGAGGCCATGGCCTCTGTTGCCCTGGTCTTGGCCTTGGTGCCCCTTCAAAAGTTTCCCAGAGACTTCAAGATTTTCCAATGGAAGTGCCCTATTGCAAAATGAAAATGGCCTTGCCCTCCCAAAGATGAAATTCCCAGCCTGAATTACAGGGTATGCCCTCAAATTTTTCAGTGACTATCCAGCGTTACCAGTTAGCTTGTTGTTTCACTAGTTCACTAGCTTCGTCACTCAGCCATAAATATATTTCATGTTTTTAACACTGAACTACAGTACATGTAGCCAACCAGACCACTTGGAGAGAATTTTGACTGGTCCTCGGGGTGTTTCAACTAGCATTTTGCCAGTGGACCACTGTTAAGGGAGAACGCTGAATTATCTATCAAGTTTGAGGACCATAAAGGCTATCTTTGAACTCAATTTAATGTCCTGTAGTATTATTATTGTCTTTGCCTTGCCAATGACATCTCCAGTGGTTATAAAAATCATCCTTCCCATGGTCAAAATGTTTGTTAGATATTTTATGGCACATCAGGTTCATTAGTGCAGTTTGGATTTTGTTTGTTTGAAAACACATAATTACATGTAGTTGGAGAGGTGTACATGTACAGTTAGAAATCCAATGGGTGTGAATCCTTCAAGCAGTTTATCCTTGAATTCTTGTTTTCTTATGTTCTTGTTTGGTTGGCAGACAAGCATCTTGTACATGTATAAAAAAGTACATAAAACCAAAATACAAAAGCACTGACCTTGTCACCTTACCCCCCAAAAATGTTACACTGAAGGTCGTGCCCTGAATTAACAGCATTCTATGTTCAACCACTCTCATAAATGACTCACCACTTCAGAAATTATCCAAACTGATGTTTACAATTTTTTTAAAGACTTCCACTGGTAAGAGTAAATCTTTTAAATCAGACAAGTCGTCAGGGTACGAACTATGTACATGTAGGCCCTATAACAATGATGAAACTGAAAATATGGTCAAATTGACAAGCATATGTTTACGACTTGCTATGGTTTATATTCTTACCATATTTCGCTTGACTTTCTTTCTGTTTGACAGAGTGTGGAGGTTAAGGATTTTTTTGTGAACCTAATGTGCCATTTTTAGCAAGTATGGTTTTCTTTCAACTCTAATATCTTTCATTGCTAATACCTACATTGTAAGGGATACGATTCCATCAGAATCAGATAGATTTTTCAAAGACATTCTGACAGACTCACAGTATTGGGCCAAAGAATAAAGCACTTGGGTGACTGTACAAAACACATGCCTAAAAGGGTGTACCAGTTGAGACCCGGAAGTCTTGAGACGGAGACCTTGAGATCCAAGGAAAAGATCTAGGTTGAAAGTCCAAGACTACCAGTTTATCAGATGAAGACCTGTTGGACTGATGCTGAAACCTTATAAAACCAGTTAAATTGTGTTGTCGTAAAAGCATGGTGTTAAAGCCAAAAAAGTCTTGATAATGTTGGCGCTAACAGCCTTTGAACTTTGCTCTTGAAGGGGCACGGCAATTTTACTCTGGTATGGTGGACACTTTTATGAGGAAAATGTAAATTTGTATTGGAAGTTTGCAAAGGGCACCACGGCAAAAGCACTAGGGCACCATGGCTATTGCTGTTGGTGCCGTGGGTGAATTCACGACCTGTGCTAATGTGTTAGCGCTATGTGTTATTGCATGAGTTCATCATAAATGTATTACATTGCCATCCTCGGCCCTCGCTAAAATAAACTGCACTAGTTTATAATCATTGGGAATGAGAGAGATGCCATGTGTGTGAAAATGTTTCAGTCAATCTGGCAGTGATAACAGAATTCATGTTGTTGGCTACAGATGGCTAAAGTTACATTAAGAAGCCACTTTGTTTAATTAGTCTGGCATCCCAGACTTTGGATTGTTTTCAGTTGATTAGCAGTCAGATTGAGACCACAGGTTGTCAAGACTGAGGCTGTGTCCAGAATGGCGGCTCGGGCTATGGCTGCGGCTTTGGTGTTGCTATGGGCCTCATGCTTCAATGCATGTTCACCCGATGATCAAGCCGCAGTCGTTAACTCGGACACTTCCTAAGATGATCAACTGGTGTCCTCTTGATATTGAGACCTGCAAGTTTGTAAATTTTATGTGTGTATACTCTGATCAGTTAGAGTATAACACTTTATACCTCGTTCATAAATACATATCATCAGTTATGGTTGCTGAGGGTAGTCCATTACCAATTTTCATCTTGTATCATTAATTATATGTCAATATGTTAAAACTTTTCAGGTCACTGAACAAGGAAAATGGGAAACCTTACAAGAGTACTTTGGCATTCCAGCTACATGCGGTCATGCAGTCTATGCACTGCGACATTTCTACATCAAGTAAGTACTACTTAGATGTATTAAGAGTGAGAATAACTGACTATTAAATGACAACTAATATCCACATATTAAGTTTGTTATAAAACAAGTCGAACATTCCTTCCTTTATTCGAGTTACCCATTGTTCAGGTTCAATTATTTTTTTTTTAATTATGTTTGTTATTACTATGGTGATTATTATTATACTTATTATTATTATTTTTAACAATCATTATTCTTATTTTGTTTTTATTATTGTTATTATATTTATGTATTTTTTGGGGGGAGGCAGCTTTTCAACCAATTCGTAGGTTTGGGTCCAACATTAAAAAACAACTTATCAGCATTTCATTTTTAGTACATGTAGTGGTCTGTGGACACTGATTGTACCATAATTGGGGAATTGCCATTCAACTTTTTCTTTTATGCAGAATTTTTGATCAGCACAGTTTTTTTTAAGACGTTATCAAACATTCATATGAGTCTGCAGTGTTTCATATATTTTGTGCAATATCATAATTCAATCCATCTACTGGTTGACCAGTAACAAAAAAGGGGGGAAAAAATCAGCTTTAACGAGGTTCCATAAGCTGTGCACTCCCTACACACGTTTGAGAGGGAGAAGAAGAAAAAAACTCTTAACCATTTTCCAAGTCAATTATTTATGCTGTATCTCGGGGAGCTGTCACTCGATATTTGTTGTTCTTCAAATTTCAAAGTGCACTGTTTTGCACAGTATGATTGTTGTAAAATAGTACATGGCATTACAAACAACATGATAAATAAACTGTAACGGGTTGGACTGCTGTGTTTTTTTTTCCTCAATGTAACATGCACATGTGTAATTAGTCCAGTTAAGTCCAGCACAGATGACAGTTTTACAAAAATAAATAAATCAACACATTCTGGTTGTGACACAATTCCAATTTGCCATAGCCATCACAATACTAAAGCTAGAAAACTCTGTTTAATTTACAGTGAGTTGTTTGACTAGATACAGTGTCATTTAAATTGCACTATGGAAACAGTTGTGTTAAAGTTTACCACAAGTATTTTTACACAGCACAAGGGTCTGTTTATAGTTTTTAATTTCTCATTTTAAAATTCATAGAATCACAAATTGCCGAATACTCTGAGGTGTGTCCATGTAACCATGCTCAGCACACCCATCCTTCCTCCATCATGGTACACCCGCTGTCTGAATTCCTTTAGCTGGCAATTTGAAATGTAATGCCAACAAAGCATTCAGTCGGATTTATTCTGTTAATTGTTAAAGATATTTGTTTATCTTTCTTGCGTACACATTCAATTACAATACAATGCATGGTCTGAAAGTAAAGGTCATTACCCTTGCATTACCCTTACAATGTACATGTATTGTAGAGAGAATCCATGTGTGCTCATGTGTATTTGTTGATGGTTGAGGTCAACCTGCAACATGAATTTTGTTGCCCTTGCTTCTCCAATCCATGCTATTAAGGCTAAATCAGCAAGTTATTGGACAGGGATTTTTCTAGCCTTAAAACTTGATTTTGTAATTGCACAGTACAATGTAGAAAACCATGGGTTAGAATTTTACATATGGAGTGTTAATCAGTAATACTCTCTATACATGTAGCTCTGTAGTGTAACACAAA
This sequence comes from Marthasterias glacialis, assembly GCA_911728455.2. Taxonomy (NCBI): domain Eukaryota; kingdom Metazoa; phylum Echinodermata; class Asteroidea; order Forcipulatida; family Asteriidae; genus Marthasterias; species Marthasterias glacialis. The sequence continues at coordinate 16,318,929 of OU452223.1, forward strand.
ATGTTCATTCACACAAAAAATATTTTCCAAGATTTGCCAAATTGCAATGAACAATTTTCCTTTCTGGAGTTACCTGACTAGCACGCCTACCCACAACCTTATTTACAATTTGTAAATCAGGCTATTAATTATTCAAATCATTTTCAATGGATGAAATTTATTAGAACAGCCAATATGAGTTCTTTTAAAAAAAAAAAGCAATTGCCACTATCCACGCTGTAGCTGCTATGCAAGATGCCCGGAATTCAAGATTCTTGTGAAAACTTGTACATGTACTTCCTCGAGATCATCACTGTACACTCTTGAGATCAACTTACACAGGCTATTGGTACATGTACAATGGTTCAACTCAACAAAGGCAACTCCAGCATGAAATAGATCTTAAAAATCATTAATCATCTTAAACATTCAAATATATTTTTTATTGTAAAAATGCGAAAAAGCAGGCACTGCATCTTTGAAGTTTTGTCTTTGTTCAACTACTGTGATTCGTAAGAGTACCAGTGGTTTCTGCTGATTGTTCCACAGTGGGCAAAAAAAGAGAAAGAAAGAAATTCCACAGTTACATTCTTGTACGTATAAACTGTTGACTAAATTAAATAGCGCCCAATTTAATTGAGCGGAAACCTTGACACTGAAACAGATAAATACAAATTTTGTATTACACATTTATACATGCAGTAAAAACATGTATTCAGGTCATACTGTTCCAGTGATTCCTCAGTTGTGTTGACAATATAAAATAGAACGCAGATTTGTAATGCCAAAATAGCATATGTAATTATTCTACATGTACTACAGACAGTTTACATTGTATCAACAGAAGCAATGGCGTTTACAACATGTAGGCCTACAATCCACATGTCATGATAGGTTTTTTTTTTTTCTCAACATTTAATTTTCATTGGCATGGTTTTGTCAATCCTGATATCATGATGAAAATGTTGAGTCGTGTAACTACAAGGTATCATTTTAAGGGGTAGAATGTATGTACATGTAAGTGTCATGTACAACATAAATTAATAATGTTACCCAGAGTTAAACGTCACAGATACATCAAACTGTAGTCAAGAGCTATGCAATTTTAAACATTTGATTTTGGTCAGTTCATTTATGCATTCATCTGGTTCAGTCACCTCGGTGTCTGTGTACATGTACATGTACGTATTTTCCAGCAGCTTGGCTAATAAGCCTGACTTTGGTTTTAAATAAGGGAATAAAGGTGTGATGAAGAGGTTTTTAACTATTGTTTAAAACCGATGAGGGGCCTGGTGGCCGATAATTGCCCGAGCCGAAGGCGAGGGCAATTATCGGCCACCAGGCCCCTTTGAGGTTTTAAACAATAGTTAAAAACCGATTCAGCACACCTTTATTCCCATTCATAAACACCTTTTCTTACCAAAAAGCATGAAAAAGTAATTTCTGGGCTTCAAAAGTCATGGCTTTCCTTACTTTTTTTTCAAGATGTTCACATCTAAGTTTTCCCGTGTGGGCACTGAGCGATGTCTGTGTCGCGCGCGTAAGCGTACGCTTATGCGAGAACATTCGCGTGCCTGTCACATAGATTTTATTCTATATCTATGGCCTGTCATGGCTGAGCGCGTGTGCGTGCGCGTTACGCAAAAATACGCACTTCGCTCGTCACACCAACCGGTTTTAAACAGTTTTTACTGTGTCTATATCACTCGTTTAAACACGGCCTCTCGACCAATCAGAATGGAGAAACTGTCACAGGTATTTATGAAGGGATAATACATGCGCATCATTGTTTTGGGGGTTTTTTTCATGTTTTTTTTTTCTTCAGTTTTTTAAATATTTTTTAAAGCGTTTTATTCCAAGCCATCCTCTTATTTTTGTACAAACATGCCGCGATACCTATAAATGGAATTCTTGTACATTTACATACTGTACTGTTCATGTTAATTTTGACTGCTGTAAAATCAAAATAAACAATGCTTTCTCAGCTTTGATACGCTGGAGGATTGACACCAGTTTTTAACTCTATGTAATGAGTGAGTGAGCTTTCAGACTGAAACTATTGTCTCTGAAGTTTTTTCGGTTATCATTATAAAGGCTGCTTTTTAGACCATACTTTTGTTATTTCAGACAAGGTGGTACAGTACATGTACTTTGCACTGGCACTACCACCACATGTATCAAGAAGTCCTCCACCAAATTCCAGACTTTTGTGAGAAACCCAACAAATGTTATTTTTATTGTGATGTCTCAGTGTTTATTATACCAAATGATTTGTTCTGATTATTTTATTTTACACTCTCTGTGCTTGAGCATTACATTGGCACGGCACTGTCAATGTGTACAATGTGTATGTGTGTGCTGTACACATGAACATTTATTACTGCATAGATTGGACAGAGACATTAGCTGATGTTCTCTACAAATACTGTATTTGTTTGAAATACTGAACCACAGCCGGACAGTGTACACACTTTAACCATCAACCATTTATGTATATACATGTACAATATGTATGCAGATAGATTGCCATGTAAATATTAAAAAGGTCAATACTGCTGCAGTGTACAATAACAATACATATATGGCAAGCCAACGAGGCAAATGAGGGATAATGTATTTACATGTAATGGGATGTCAAGTTTAAACAGAGATTGAAAGTACATGTACTGGACATGTCAAGGCCAGCCCTTTTATAAAATTATTTGTTAAAATTTGAAATATGATTTAGTGCTGGTGCTTATACATGTACATGTAGTTGGTGCTACTGTTGAGAAAAGAGATGATTGTACATGTAGTTGTACTTACTTGTAGTTTGAAAAATTAGTGGATGAAATTGATTTAATTCTTGTTAGGCCAAATAAAAAAAAATACCAGTTGATCGTTCGGGTTTTTTCAAAATGAGGAGGATGAGGGCCTTTTTATTTTTTATTTTTTATTTTTTTTCCAAGATGGCCGCCAAGCATTTTACTTAAAAAAACCCACAAATTTTTCAGTTTAAAATCACCGCTTTACTTGTGGTATATCCGTTTGCTGATCCCATGTGTGGCGATTTAAATGCGTGGGTCAGCAGCAGCGATGCGGCAGTGACGCGTGACGACCAACTCGACACACAAATGCTTTTGATAAACAATCGGTCAAATCAACTCGACCAAATTTAAAACCGCAAGATAATCAGTCGAGTTGTCTCAACGGTCGAGTTGAACTGTCATCGTAACCACGGAGCTCAACCCCATTCCCAGAGGTGATCGATCTCGCTATGCCATTCTATTCGGCGTGCTCAGCTCCCATGGTAGCAAGGCTGCTTTGTATGATCGTGCACGTTGCACCACCGTGTGAGACATGCCGCCCCGCCTGCATGCGTTGATCTGATCCTGCATGCAGCGGCTGGTGTAGCATGCAGTCCACCGATCGATAGTCGGAAGTCCCCCGCACAAAATGCGGTTTCTGTATTTCCCAGACCCACGTTTTGTTGTTTCAAATTTCCAAAGATCGGTAAGTAAAAACTAAGTATAAAATCAAAACAAAACAAAATAACAAGTTTTGTCTTTTTGAGGAAAAAAATCGAAAATAAAAAATAGTAAAAAAAAGGATGCGGCCTCAAAAAAGGATGCGGGCAGGAACGATCAACTGGTATTTTTTTTTATTTGGCATTATAAGGGTCAATGAGTGCAGCATTTTGTTTACAAAGTATTGTATTTATTAAACCATTCTGCATGTATACTAGTGTTGGCTTGTAATCCATTAATTTACTATGAACAGGTTAAAATATTTTTACAACAGATCGTGTGTACGTCAAGTTTTATTTGTTTAACATTGTATTTATTTAATGTTTACATTTTTTAGCAATATGCTTATTTTATTTTTCCCTTTGTCAGATTCAGCACGCAGCGGTAACAATCTGCTCTCATTATAATTACACTAACAATGAAAAGCCCTACCGCCAACATAAAAAACAATTTAGGTAGTAATTACATGCACGCTACATGTATATACAAAGCAGTGCTTTGTACTACAGCACACCTACGACCATGGACCTTGGCTTGATATGAACGGAAAGACTAGGATGTGCTGCTGGGATTCTTTCATAGACTCACTTTCAGATTATAGGCGCTGGGCAGCTGGATTGTAAAAGTAAATAAATATCAGTTACAGTGGTTGAATCTTTGGGGGATAATTTTGCATTTTGCCGATTACATGTATTTGTCATATTACCAGCATCATTTGATGTACATTTACTCGTCCAGGCTCGTTTTACAAAGTACACTTCTCAACTGTGTACCCTCCATACACCTTCTACTGGATCAGATTAAACCTGTATTATTCTCACAGCCCTTATTAAGCCTTTGGAAAAACGCTATTTGAATAGAGGAAGTGGCCCATAACACAGTGCGCAGTGTAGTTCCCATAGCAGACTGTAGGAAACTCAAGGCTGCCTGTGATGGGGACCTATTGTCATTGTGCATTGCCATTTTCCCCAAGCTCTCTTACCCAGGCAATGCAACCTTTTGTTGCATTGTGTTCTGGAGCATACTACCAGGCAGATGAGCTTCCCAGGTTTTTTGTGTGTGTATGGTTTATTTCTGTAAATAGAGCCATTCTGCTATCATGGTTTTCAGAAAGTACTATTGTACAATGTATGTTATTTTGTCAAAAAACATTTTCATTCATTGTGATGAACATGAATGTTACTAATGACTTGAAACTGAGCCAGGTGTCTAATCTTCGTTATTGACCCGATGCTGTTTTTCTAAGTCATTAATTAATTAAATTTCTGTCATGACTTGCAGCATAGGGTATGAGCAATGAACAAAGAATGTTTCATTACACTCAGTTGACACATGGTCAAGATTTTGTAGAGTACTGTCAAAGTGTACAGTTCATTGTATTTAATAAAAATTATTTACACGTTGAACTGCGTTTTGTAGTCTATATGACAATGACAGTCCTGCCTGTTTTGATCGTCTGGAGCGCTGGTCTGGACTCGTGCTTGTTTCCTTTATTTTGCGAATAAAGTGATTTGAATTACTCATACAGTTGTAATTGATACATGCAGTACAATTAACCAAAGAAAAGGTTCACTGTGTAAAGTACATATAATACACATACTGTTTGTTTTCCCAAAAAATACTGCAACGTTTACCCCCCAAAACATGACAAAGTACATTACAACAAAGTATTGTCTGTATAGCTTTAAGCCATTTGGTTCTTATGTAATGCTCTTTTATAATAATTAAACAAAATGTAAAACGTCCAAGATTTCATTAGATACATTGTGTGCACGTGTACATGTACTAATGTACATGTGAAAGTACAAAGTTGTAATTTAATAGACAAAAATACATACATGTGTACATTCCTCGTTTGAACTTTTAAGGGAATGCACATAGTGTTATTATTTTTTTTTACGGATAGAAAGTTAACGTTTTCTATCAGTTAAAAAAACAATAACACTACGTGTATGCATTCCTTTTAAAAGTTTAAATTGCTGCATGAATTAGGGGGTTTTGGTTCTAGGTTTATTTAAGTCTGAACCACATTGTTTCAAAGGTAAGTGAGGGATGCATGTTTTCTGTATCCACCAAGAGGATCTGGACAAATAGTTTACAACAAAACACTTCAAATGATCTCCTCACTCTGACAAAATCCAACACCATATGGTAACTCATCACCCAAAACTCTTGGGCTCTGATTATGGTGGTTTGCCCTGACCCCATTCAGTCCTCGGTCACTCCAACTGAATCAAGCAAAACATCCAGATGGATTTTGATGGGTAGAGGATGGTTAGGGTTTCCAAAGAAAATTACAGTTTTATGTCTAACTGTAAGTACTGTAGTATTATTAATTTCTTGCATTGTCTCAGAACTGTTTAAACATATATACTGACTTAATGTAATGGTCAACTCTTTGTGTAATTGAAAGCTGTATGACCACGTTATTGAGCTCAATGGGTACACATTGTGTTCTTTGAATTGTCTGAATGTGTACAGATGAATGGGATGGGTTTCAGCAGCTGCCAGTGTTTATTGAACAAGTTGCTGGCAGTCATTTCTTTGTGACAAACCTGACTGGCACTTATCTCTCTTTACCACCTACATGCATTTAACGGTGTGCACAGAGCAGGTTTACGTGCACGATAATGCAATATGTGCATTAGATACGTAAACATTGTCAGATATTGTACTGCACTATGAGGTTTTTTTTGTTTTGTGTTTAAATGTAACTAGTGTCTAAATAGATTCTGGCTATTTGTAAATCTTGGCTTCATTATTTTTGTATAGAGGTCTCCGTAACCTGAAATCTAATTCAGTAAATTGTTCATTTTTGCATAAAGTGCAATGTACATGTACATGTCTTCATTTAATGATCTGTCCGATTAGTATTTTTCGAGAACATAATTATAGCATCAATTTATTATTTGTAGTTTTCCTCTGTCTGTGTTACACATTCATCCGTTAAGTACATTTGTGAGATTTTGCTTTTAGAAGTTGTACAAGACCGCTGTACTTTGAATTGGGAATGGACATTCTTGTGATATCATCTAATTACAATTGATGACCACTTCCATTGTTATGCGTATTAGGAATGTGCAATGGCCTATGCAAGTCTAATGTGTATTTGAAGGTTAGGCTCTGTAAAAATTGCCGTTTTGTTTCCTTCACACATTAATGCATTGTATGTGGGAAGTGGGAACCCAAAGCCCCCCCCCCCCCCCCTGAGTTAAATGTTAGCGAGACTTGCATGGTTTATTGACGATGACATATTGTTAAAACTACCCTTTTAATTATAGATAGTAATCGACGTTGGGTTTTTGTGTGATAACTTGTACACAATGCCATGATTTTACTCTAGTACATATAGTTGGATATGACATTTTGATAAAATTTGGGTCACACTGAACAAATCTAAAAATCCTTGCAGAACCAGAGATAAGTGAATAAACACCTGGCTACTTTTGATAGGTTTGCTTCAGGAACCTGTTTCTGCCTACATGTACATCAGGGTTCTGCCCATGGTCGGCGTGGGAAAACCCAACCAGCACTAAGGATCTCCCGACCACAACTAGGGAAAAATATTTTCTAATTTTTCAAAGTAAATTTATTATTTCCATTCACATAAAAGCTAACAAATTATGTTTTTACCTAGTATAATATTAACAGCCCCCCCCCCATTCTTTCCATGGCATGGAATTTTGGCAAGTGTTAATGTACATGTACATGTATGTTTGACTAGCGTTGTTCGATTATATACGGTTGGTTATTAATGGCCATTAGAGGCGCCCTCTACCAACAATTAATAACCTACTGTAGCTGCTGTTTTCCGGCACTGAAAAATTTCCTGGGCAGAACCCTGGTACATGTACTTAAGGGATACATTGAAAGGATCCAAAAATCAATGTTGGATCCGTTTTCTTAAATTTCATGTGCAATTTGATACAATTTCGTACTCATCATTTTTTCTCATTTGCTTTGAATCAGATACTTGGAGTCATATGAGAGGATCCATCATCAAGGGGAAGATGCAGAAGAGGTATTGCGTTCACGTTCCAGGCCAGCCACGCCATCGAGCATGCCACAGAAGAGGAACATGGACACAAGGAAAGGCAGGGAAATCCCTGGTAAGTTCCAGGAGTGCTGCACACCCTTAGGAGATGTTTTTAATTCTCCCTCATGGCCAAATCCAAAAATTGTTAGGATGAAGAGAAACATATATTTCTAATAGTGTTCACTGATTTAAGTACAAATTTAGCTGTTTATTATATAGCATTCTCCAAAAGACAAATGGAGCACACTGGTCAAAATGTCAAGTAAATTAAGTGGCTCTTCTCTGAGCCAACCATAGAAATAAACCAGAGAACTGGTACTTCCTATACCGCCCTTCGTAGCCGCGTTGTTCCTTATGAAGTTATAATTAGTAATATCAACTGATCAAGGGACCAGACTAGGGCCTTTTTTCCTGATCTTGCGTCATGAAGACCGCCACATATTCATTTTTCAATCAATGGATAAACAGGTTTACTCACATTTTTTTATGGAACAAAAGCACACAATGAAAAGAAATTTAGCCTTTTTGTTTTAATGGACATCCGCTGTCCTTTAAGTAAGACTTTCCTTCTCTCTCCTGCTGTAACGATCAGATATTTCTAGAGTATAAATATTTCTAATTGATGTGGACGGTATTAATGTTTATTTGGAAATTATTTTTGTATTTATGTGATTGAAACTACATGTATGCATTTTATGTTGTGAACTACTGTACATGTATGCATATCATTGTATATCTCACAAACCGTTGAATAACCACATACATGTACACAACTATAGCTTAATCGTCGGTTTGTCAGATTTGCAACGACATGTTTAAGGTGAAGTGACGAGCATAGCTGGTTGTGCAACAAGAGCAATTACTTGGAAGTGGTTGTTTGAAAAGATATTGTTAGAACTAAACACTGGTTTCTGATAATGTTGGAAAGATAGCATGTATGATGCAATGCAATTATATATTTTTCCAATCATGACATGGTTATTTATATTTTGTTAACCCTGCAGACCTCGTCCGATCAAACGCAGGCCTGTGCACCAAGAAGCCACGGATCTCAGAATATGACAAGATCATGTTCTCATTACAAAGCGGTCTGCCTAATGAGGTGGACTTTGCCATTAACGTTTGCACGCTGCTGTCTAATGAGGGACGGCATGTCCTACACCTGGAGCGAGCCGTGAAATTGATTGATCTCCTCCTTGCACACTGCGGTGTCTTCTACGAAGGTAGGTGGTTGCAGCCTCCTCAGATGAATCAGCTTAAATGTTTATACCCCTTGAATATTCATCATACTGTCTAAACCACAAGTTACAATTTGTACGGATCGGATAATAAATTACACTTGTTCTGTGGCTCCATCATGTTGAACATTGTATGTAAAAGCCATCATTGGTTTCTGATAGACTAAAGTTATGCCCAGCTAGTTTTCAATGAACATACCAATCACTCAAAACCGTGAAAATTTAATAAAACTGCATTGCTCGTTACAGTTCTTTACTTATCTATACTAAAGCCCTTTTACATGTATAACACTGGTACCACAGACTGCCACAAAGTACCCTACCTTCCAGGCTAGTATTGGGTGCATGGTTTCTTCTGTTTGTATGGCTGGTATTATCAGGAAACCCCATTGCTTGTGCCGTGGACATACATGTAAAGCCTTTTCACACTACGAAAAATTGCCATGTTGGACACAGGTCCGATCGGTGTTGAATTGGCTCACCATTTCACACTTCAACATTTCAATCCGGCGTTGACCCGTGTAAAGCGCTCGATCCCTGTCCAATTCAACCCTGCTCTGGAGGTGGGTCTAGGGCTTTTGATCCATGTTGAAAATTCCAACACGTGTCGAAAGCCGCAGTGTGAACACACCTGGGTTCATTTTCTATCCGTGTGGAAGTACATGTATGTGGATGTCGTGGCGTGTCATCCGCACACTGAAGTTGTTATTCATGCAACGAACAAACAAATGCTCTTTGACCTCGATGCAATCGCGCACCTTTTTACATATGTCAAGCAAGCAAGCATCTCCTGAACGAAATTTCCTTACTTTATGAAAATAATAATCCGCTCATGACCCATGTGTACTGTTGTTGCCAGTGTGAAAAGACCATCCACATTTCACGTTTCGAAAAGTTACATGTGTAACCCAAAGCTTATTTTTGTGGAACAGTGTGAACGCTGAGCGGATTGAACCATGTTGATTTTTTTCTGAGTCGATACGGTCGGACCCGTATAGATTTCAACACGCGTAGAAAGGTACGCAGTGTGAAAAGGCTTTAGTCTCCACAGTCTCCTGTGGAATTTTGTTGAACGGGCCAGTTGGGCAGGAGAGTAGATTGATAGTACATGTTATAGGGTGTAGCTAATGAAAGAGTTGCTACATGATGAGTTATCTTTCCATAGTAATTATGGAAACTTATGACCTTTGACTTTGTCTGTCACAGGACCTGGAGGTTATAGGTCACTGTATCAGGAGGACTGGAAACCTACTACAGAGCGTGATTTTGTGACGTTCTGGTATGATACAGTGACGGACAATGATATACGGGAGATCATTGGACCAGACACACTGAGAACACAATGTGAGTATACATCTAAAGCTAAGTCCATACCTCACACTAACTGTAAAGGCAAAGCAAAGTTTCTTGCATCGAAATGGGAAAAGAGACAAGCTGAATGTTTGCATGTAAACCAGGGTTAAAATGCGTTGAAATTATATTTTTTATTTGTTTTTGTTGGGTTTTTTTCGGGGAGGGAGGGAGGGTAGGGGTGGAGTTTCGAGGTTGGAGAGGTCATTACCTAATATGTAGAAAAAATACTGTTTTGAAATACATTGTATTGCCTTTATTTCCTTTTGTGTTTTCTTGTAAAGAAACTTTTAAAAAAATGATGTTTTGCTTTCTGCTAGTCCCAAAAGACATTTGAAAAAAAAAAGTATTATAAATGCATAGTGGGATTTCTTTCTAATATCTATTAACTAAGAGTGTAATTCGCATGCTTTTTCAAATTGTACATCTCATTCATGTTTATGTTTCCAAGAGTGATAAGAATATAAGTGTAAAATAACTGATCAAAGGACATACTCAAACAGCGCCTAAAACATTGCTAAAAAAATTAAAATAAAATAAATCAGATTTGTTCAGTTATTAGTAACAAAAAGTGCAGACAAGTCGATAAATGTGTACATTATAAACATAAATTGCAGAAGCAGTATACATATTAAGAGAAATAGAAAACGTGAGCATTGCATTTTATGACTGTTACCAAGTGGAAATGATGGAGAGCCCCATGTGTCAAAGCAGACCTGATTCAGTTTAACCTGTGACCTGTTCAATGTTTGTCCCAGATCACTGTAAAGTCAAAGATGCTGAAATGTTCAGTGTGAGACAGATGGGACTCAATGATATTGAAGGACAGCGAATACTTCAGGTAAGTGCTAAAAGTCTCTGTCTGGTTTCCAGGTTTTTTTTATTATTTATTTTTAATTTGTTTTAATTGACAAGCACGTTGAGGTTTTTGTGTAAGGCACTATATATGCATTATATCTTTGATTTATCTTTTTAGAAAATAATTTGGTTGTAAATGCTCTATGCAGCTCTGTATTGTTGTAAGCCAAGTACATTTGCAATACGGTCTGGAATATTAAAATCACATATGGGTTTGTAGTGTCTCAGCTGTGAGCACTGTGATTTTATCTGCTATCCATCATTTGCTAGTTTGAAATTGATTTAAAAACAATTGTTTGAAACTCCTTTTTTTCTCCAGATCATTCCACTTCTCTTTAACAAGTTAATTTAAACCAAAATTATCCCCTTAAACAATTATCAAAGAATGTTCCAATGATGTTTTTTTTTTTTAATCTTTGAATGTGTTGATGATGATGTGTTGAAACTGCAAATAAGTTGATTGAGGACGATGTAAATAATTTAGTGTAAATTACTTTTATCAGATCTTATACTGATCAATGGAGCAGAATATGTAATTGTTAAGGACTTTAAAACTTATACACCATATTTGCTCATGACTGCATGACAGAGATTTTGAAAATCAAATTTGCAGTCGGAACAGCCATGATGCATAGTTTTTCAAGTTTAAACGAGGGCGTTCTTGTGACACAATTTTAGGCCGTGATGGAACAGGGAAACTGGGGCAGGCTGTAAAGCCGTCCAGGTCTTATTGCATTACAAAGGGCTCGGTTTAGACCGAGAAGCGGTTGCATCTGGTAGGATAAGGAGAGCACACGGTCAGATATCAGATTTCTCTCCAGGTGAATCATAATGGATCCGGAGCGATCTAACCGGACCCCAATTTTATGAATTCCGAGATCAGGAATTTTGAGCACGGGATTGCCATTTGTCATGCGAGGAAGTGTCGGGCACTAGAAATGTGGCACAGTGTTTAAAAAAAAAAACTGCAAAAGCTTCAGTTGGATGAAGAGGGATATGAGGCACTGTAGGGAGATGTTGTTGTGCCTGACATGCTTTTTATTTGTAAGAGAAGTGTTCACAGAATCTGAAATGGATCTGCACTTGTTGATCCATTGCCACATTGCAAGGAATGCAACTTAATAAGAAAACAGTGGTTTTTGCCTTTACAAGAATACATATATAATGTACATGTACCCTGAAAACCATACAATGAAATTAAATGCTATGCACCGAGTTCTGTCTCAGTTCTATATTTTATATGATTATTGTGTTTTAAGTGAACTTAGGTTTTAATAGGTGTTAAATTTGCATCGGGGATGAAGAATATGATTTGTGTTTTACCCAAACACTGATGTGTGTTAAGCGCTGTATACTCGGCACTTTCCTGAGTCCTGTGAAAAAATCCATAGGCATATTACTCGAGTGGGATTTGAAACTACAACATTTTAGAATGGCAAAGGTTGTGGGTTTGAATCCCACCCGAGTAATATGCCTGTGGATTTATTTTCACAGTATTCGGGTAAAGTACTGAGTATACAGTGCTTAACACACATCGGTGTATGGGTAAACACAAATAATGAACTGATGTTCCGATTTTTACTGGTTTTTTGTTTTATTTTTAAATATCTAGGTTTTTCTTAAGTATGTATATCTAATAGGTTTTTAAATCATATTGTATGATTGCCAGAACAAGCAGAACAAGAGTATGTGACAACATTCAATGAGATGGAATTAAATTGATAAATCATACTCTGAACTAATTTCCTGTATCCTTCCTTTTCCTGTGGTAGGTCGCTGTGATCTTGAGGAATCTATCTTTCGAGGACCACAACAAGAAAGTCATGGCAGCCCACAGGACCTTCTATCGGTTTCTTCTTCTGTGTATTCACAATAGCTGCACAGCATTACAGCAGCTGGGCATGGACACTTTAAGCAATATAGCCGAAGAGGTAAATTTGTCACATCACTGTGACGAGTTCGTATCTTGAGTTGCGACTTTGTTGCGAACACAATTTTTCACAGCAAGGGTAATATCTTTGTTAATAACTCCCAGATGTCTTCATTTGACTGATGGGATGAGATAAGACCTTGTTGTGTGGAGCAAATTGTGTATAACAAGTGTGCAAGTTACAACCTTTTGACCAAACTGAGTCAGGGTGTTGTTACACAGATGGGATGACTTTATCAGCTTCATTATCCTGTGGAAACAATGTTTTCATTGTTCATGTGTGTGTATGTTACACACTTCCACAAAAGGAGAGTGAGGATTGATACAAACACTTTGAAGAGAAGGTCTCCCAGACTCACAGGCATGCAGTTAAAATCTTCTCACATAGTCGTCTTAGTAGGAGTGAAATCATCCATCTGGAAATATGTTTGAGTGATCTTAACACCCCCCACAAAGTGCTTGATATCAGAGGAAAGCTCTTTTTCCCAGTTGCATTCAATACAACTTAATGTACAATTTTGATTAGAATTTGAGCTTAAGCAATCTTGTGTTTTAGAAGCAGGTAACAACTGAGTTGCAAAACACTTTGACTAATAGAAGATTTACCAAAAAAAATGAGTGCAATATTTTTTGCCACATCTTAGCAAAACCGTTAGTTTAATGCATAAAAGTACTCTGTTTTTTAAGCTGCACGTATACATGTACTGTATATTTCTTCCTTTGGAAAGATTGTGTGTGGATTTTGTTGATCGAATCTTCATATCTTTATTAAATAAGCAGCCAGCATTGACAACATCTTGAAGTTCAAAATCCCGGATCGGTTTTGAAAATAACAAAAACTTTCAAAGAAAAAAGAAACCCCAAAGAATCTGTTGTTTTAACGGTTTTTAGATGAGAATCTGTGGTTTACCTGGGCCCAATTTCCTGGAGCTGCTTCAGCACAAAAAGCAGCTAAGCACAACAAAAAATTGTTTACCAGAAAAGGGTTACCAGCCAAAATACCATGTCACAAGCACCACCTGTGACTGGTATCCTACTCATTTTTGCCGAACAGAAAATTTATAAGTACTATTTTCTGCTGAAGCAGAGCTATGAACTTGAGCCCTCGTGATGCATTTCTGAAAGCTAATGTTGTACCTTTTTCTGTTCTTTTGTTATTTCAGTTTATCTTGGATCCCATTGATTATCGGAGTACACAGCTGATGTTTCATACCATAGATAAGGCAATGAAAAACCAGGACAAGTTTATTATCCTCAGAGGTAACATTCTAATTTACTTATTTATTTATTTGTTTATTTATTTTATTACATGTACAAACGAGGATCAAGGATTTTTGAAAGTGAATTTTAAATGTTGATCACAACACCTTTTTCGTGCCGAGACCCACAATCCATTGTTTATGTAGGCCTACATGACCAAGTTTGATCCTGGTCAAGCTGGACAACGATGTATAAGTTAACTGCAGTAACATTGATTCTACACAGACATACAGTCCTTTTACAACTGGAGAGGGTAGTGGCTCAAGTAACTACCTGACAATGTTATCGGCTGCTGCACACCCTTGCCTTGTATACTAGAAACAACGCTCTAGCCAGGATGAAATTAATAAGGAACTATAATTAAATAGTAAACTTGCGGGTACAACCATGTAATTCAACTCTTTTAGGAAGGAGTGGTGGCTCTGAGAAGAGCCGTTGTGGTCTCGACGTTTCGAACAGTATGCTCTGTTCGTCTTCAGGAGAATGCCGGGCTGCTGATGATGATGGTGCTTATGTAGGGCTACTGGGATGCTTGAGTAGTGGTGACCAGATGTCATTGATGAAGAAACCGATGTCTTGTGGAACTGTGTTGTGGGCTTTGATTTCTATGGCTTCTCGGATTGTGCGTTGATGCCAATGGTGGACAGGAACGATGAGCTTGGTGTCTTGCCAGTTGATGCGATGGTCTTGATCGTGGGAATGTTTGATGATTGCTGATTTATCCAGATGTCCTAGTCTGCCATGTGCTTGGTGATCCTTGATTCTTGAAGAGAAGTTGCGGCCGGTTTCTCCGATGTATACTTTATCGCATTCACATGGAATGCGGTAAACACCGGCCTTGTCCTGCGTGGCTTGTTTGTCCTTGTGTGTTTGAAGTGATGCTTGAATCTTGTTTGGTGCCGTGTGGAAGATCTTGACTTGTGCTTGGGTGAAGATGCGCTGGAGCTTGTGTGATGCGAGGCCGATGTACGGTAGGGTGATGCTTGACTTGAACTGTGGTCATTCTTCTGGTGGGAGGCTGGGCTTGGGCTGGCTGAAGTTGAAGCGTTTGTATCCGTTGAGTTGAAGTGATTTCTTGATGTGGTGGAGTTCTTGCTTTAAGTTATGTTGGTCACAGGTGTTGAAGGCGCGGCGGACCAATGTGTTGTTGACTGCAGACTTGAAGCGTGGGTGATAGAACGAAGAGCTGTGAAGGTAACGGTCTGTGTGTGTCGGCTTGCGGTGTACTGTGTGGGAGATGGTTCCATCTGGCTTGCGCGTGACTTGGACATCTAGGAAGGCGATGGTGTTTTGTGATTCTTGCTCCATAGTGAATTTGATGAGAGGGTGCTGGTTGTTGAGGTGAATGAGCAAGTCTTGAAGCGCCGTCTCGCCGTGGGGCCATACCACGAAGGTATCATCATTATAGCGGAGCCAGAGGTTGGGCCGAAGATCTGCGTTCTCGATGGAGTCCAATTCGAATTCCTCCATGAACAGATCTGCTAGAACCGGGGATAAAGGAGATCCCATAGCGGCTCCAGAAGTCTGCTCATAGAATTGGTCTCTCCATCTGAAGCTGGAAGATGAGACACACGTCAGGAGTAGGTCGTGGACTTGGTCGGGCGTGAGGTTTGTGCGATCTTTGATGGCAGGGTCGGCTTGTAGGCGTTGTTTGGCGATGAGGCATGCTTCTTCGGTAGGTATGTTTGTGAATAGTGAGACGACGTCGAAACTGACAAGGATGTCAGATTGACGGAGCTGGAGGTCCTTGATGCACTTGACAAACTGGCTTGAGTTGGTGATGTGATGTGGTGTGTGGCCAACGAGTGGTTGGAGGATCTTGGTCAGATGTCTGGCTGTGTTGTAGGTAGGGGCACCTCTAGATGCTACGATAGGGCGGAGAGGAATATCTGGCTTGTGGATCTTGGGCTGTCCGAAGAAGCGTGGGCAGGAGGATGCCGATGGCTTGAGGTGACGGTACGTTGGTGTGCTGATAGCTTGAGATTGGTGAAGGGACCGGAGTTGATTGGTGATCTTGCGTTCGATGGCCGGGATGGGGTTTCTTGACAGGCGTCTGTAGGTGTCAGTTGAAAGGATGAAATTATCAAATGGGGTACTTCTCTAAGGTGAACCAGCAGACATGAAGCGCAAACCCTTTACGGCATGGGGTCCATGGCCCGCTTTAGGGCCTTGGGAAAAAAATGTTAACATTCAGTGCTCCCTGGTGCAATCTAGAACATTTCAGGGGCGTTTTACACATTTGCGCCTAATGTATGTGTAAATGTCTTTGATTCTATCGTTTATCAAATAGCTGTATGTATTCAATCAATTATTCATCTACCTCAACATTTATTTCCATATTGAAAAATGTACACACAAGTAATTATATAGAGAAAGTCAATTAAAGAAAGATGTTTGAAGAAAACTACAAGAATAATGATATGGGACACAAATGAAGCAAATGTAGCGTAATGTTCAGTAGACCAAATCTTGTATAGAAATTCCTATGTATGAAAATAAATTGTATGTGACACTTTTTTGCTTCAGTTCCCAACTAGATAAATATTTAATCTAGGTGAGCTTGTTGATCTGTTTCGTATTCTTCAGTACCTGTCATTTTATATGATGAGTTTCCTAAAAGTTTAGGGTTGAGGATGTCAGATGTATTGATTTGTATCGGTTGTTAATAGAATTTATATTATCTTCTGTGATGAAGTATTATTCCTCCTCTTAATTCCCCTCATTTGCCATTGAGTTGACCAACCATTCAAAACAATTCAACTGCACGGGTTGTGTATGGTGGAGGAACTGTGCAGAGAACTACTGTGTATTGTGTAGATGCTTTCATCATTCAGAGTGCATCTAACATTCAAAGCCATGTGAACGATGTTGCTTGTTCAGACAGTCGGAAGTTTCAAACATGTCTAATTGTTCAGTATGTTTTAACCAGTAGTTTGTAGTGAATCAGTACCTGATTCTAGCACATACCAGTCCAACCAAGTCTCAATTTATTCTCTCACAGCAATGGAAGTGGTAGAGAAGTTATCCCAAGTGGATTCCAACATGGTCATTATTCGTCAGTGTATGGAGGAGAGGGTTTATCGCTCCATCATCAGCCTCCTGACGATACACGACGTGCAGCTTCTTCTGGGTGCCTTAGAAGTCCTCCTCGCGCTGTCACAGAGAGGAGAAGTCTTCTGCACCAGGATTGCTACGATTGAGAAGAGTGTCGGTAAGTTCAGGTGTAAGAGTTGGATCATTTCTTTAAAATCAAGGGGCATTACAGAAATTTGTTGTCAGCAAATCTAAAAAAAATCAATTAATGAAAATCCAAAAATCATTCGGAAAACCATATTGCTAATTCTGGTCAGTCTTAACCAGTTGCCGCCGGGATTCTTTATTTTTGTCTTATCCCCCGGCGGGATTCTTTCGGCGGAATTCAAGGAATCTTTTTTCTTTGAGGGTACTGCTGGCACAAAGAAGTCCTGACTTGACAATGCCAAGAGAACGAAGATTCTCTTTATTGGATCATTCGTTTTATTTCTTGACCAACAAAATGACAAATTCATGCACCGTGAATTGCAAAACATCGGCCGTTACCTACGGCATAGGAGTGGTACTAAACACGGAACCATGGCTCGATCACCAGCTCACTCTGACTTGCCTCCATTGAGCCGAAATACAATGAATAAACAATGGTGGAAGCCTCTCGATGCTGCATAATCCTCTTCTTGGAACAAAAGGACAAAGGTCTGTAAATGGGGATTACACCAAAAAAACACCTCTCAATAGCCAAAAAATGCCAATTCACTCAAGCCCTTTTTTGTCCTTGTGTGGGAAGCATTAGACGGCGTGTGTGGTCTGTGCACACTCCGCAGTGGAATGACCGGGCGACCTTTGCTCCGGTGGTCCGAAAATACATAATGGCATCTGTACACGGCTTCTGTTTCCAGGCAGGGGAAACATTTGCATGTATACATGTCATCCGGCACCTACTGGTTAAATGAGTAACCAGGAACTGCCCCAACATCATTATATAACTATTGGCTGTTTTTATTTATGCACTTATGAGTTTAGTTACTAAAAAACAAAGAAAACCTAATGAGCGCTTTGGGACGCCCCTCCGGTGTGAAAAGCACTATAAGAACCATGTGTTATTTATATAAAGAGCGTTTGAACGAAAGGCAACACCGGTAGATGCGTGTTTCACACCAATGAGGACGAGTTTGAACAAGTCACACAATCCACAGAGTTACTAGAGCAAGATACAATTTTGGGTCCTTCTCCCAATTTTGACTTATTATGTTAAACAGTTGGTGCCGGCTGACGTGTATCCACGAAAATAATTTTAGAGCCAGCAAATGGGCAACGTTGAAACACACCGTTGTGTAAAACGGGTTGCCCGGACATTCCACTGCTGAGTGTGCACAGAGCACGCACACGCCTTGTAACGCTTTGTTTCACCCACACTGAAAAAATGGTCTGTACTATTTCGCTGATTTTTTGCTATTTTGCGGTGGTGTGTGGACGTTTGTCCCCCTTGTTCCAAGAAGAGGATTAGGAGACATTGAGAGGCTTCCACCATTGTTTATTCATTGTATTTCGGCTCAATGGAGGTAAAGGCAGAGTGGATCCAGCCATGGTTGAGGGTTTAGTACCAATCTTATGCCGTAGCCCAAAGCCGATGTTTTGCAACTCAAGGTGCATGAATTTTTCTCGATAGAGAATCTTTGTTCTCTTGGATTTGTCAAGTCCAGGTTTCTTTACGCCAGCAGTACTCTCAAAGAAAAATGACTCCGGCAATTTCGAGAAAAAAATCCCATCAGGCTGGACGGAAAAAAGTGGAAGAATCTCAGCTGCAACTAGTTAAGCTTTATGATTGTTTCCGAATTCCCCCTCTGATGGCCATTGTGACCTATGGACTAATTTTTTCTTTTTGTCTTGTGTACCTGTCAGACATCCTTGTGTGCCTGGTAACGTTAGATGCGCAGTCTCTTGGTGCGGAGGCCTTCCTCGGGATCAAGATTGTTGACCATGCCCCGGATGGTGTCCACCATCCAATCGTCACTATGGCAAGGACCCAGCCAGCGTCACAAACACCAACACCTCCTAATGCTGGGGCTAATCCACCCCCTCAACCAGTCTCAAGTAAGTTTCTTCATCCCGTTGACAAAACTATTACATTTTTGAGATCTCTACCACTTGATCACCATTTTTTGTAAATTGATTACCTTATAATTATGTGCATTGTATTAATTTGAGTGTAAATAAATTAATTGATTGATTGACTGATTGATTTACATGTAACGCTTTTAAAATGTTGATTATTTTTATTTGGTGTGGATGTTGAGACAATGTGTGGAGATAATTTTACTGTTTTATTTGCTTTAAAATTGTATTTGTGTATTCAATGTAAAGTTACCTTTCAAGGGAGTTTGGGTTTCTAATGTTGGTAATATGTAGGATTAAGTAAAAACCTATTTGAAACAATTTTCAAAAAAATGTTTGCAATGTTTTAGGACCAGTACAACCGCCAGCTACGCCCTCGCCAGCCCCTGCTCCCGCTCAAAACCATCAGGTCAACAGAGATACTGAAAATGAGAAGTTCACTTGTCAGTGGTGAGTATACCGCCCACTCTCTCGTCCAATCAGACTGCTTTGAAAACTGGTTGGCAACTGGTTAAGGGTGTTGCCAACCTTGAACATTTAGACAGTCCCCACACAGGATAATTAAATGGGGGAACTGGTTGCCGTATTCATGTACTGTACCTCAAAATGTGATGTCAGATCTGTGAGCTAACTTTTATATTGACTGTTCAAATCTTTTAAAATAAGGCAAGTGCCTCCTGGTGTTCATTAATGTATGCTTGTTCACCATAAAGCTTGTCTGTACGTCATGATTTATTAAAGTCTCTGTTAAACAAGGTGCAATCATCACGGTGCAAAAATCGGTCAAACCATCCTAAGAATAGAACAAATTGATCTGACCTTCTGTTTTGTATCTAAGATCAACATTTATTTCGAAGTCTTTTTGTTTTATAAAGAGCTGCCCGGCTCAGTCAGGATTTCTGAAGATGTTTTTTAATCGCATAATTTTTCCTTTTTCCCCCATCAGGTTGCATTCGTTCTATGAGGCCGACAGTGAGGGCTCAGTCTCAAGACTAGACCTCTACAGTGACTACTTGTCAGCCTGTAGTAAAGCTTCCAGAGTAAACATAGTTACCTCTACAAACTTTGCAACCTGCATCAAGTATGTGGTTTTATTCCAATCTATTTTTTGACTATAGTTGTTTTATATGGGAGCAATTGCATGATATGAGATTAAATGTTTGAATCTTGAGTTTTTCCTTCAAATCTGTGAAAGTTTTTATTTAATGCTCCTTCAAATAAGAGAGTTTTGGTTTTAACTTTCTGTGTTGCTTCAATACTTGGCGCCACATTTTCTGTATTAACGTTGCACTTTTTAAATTGATCCTAAGAGGAAACTGTCTTGTCCTCAGTTTAAGGGTGTAGTATTACATTGCTCATTAAATACACGGAAAACTTCCTCTACCCATAGGTTATGTTGGCATTAGCTGAGGGTTGCAGGATTTTATTGTTGACTGCAGCGCAGTTACATGATCAGGAGATATGCAGTACAGTTTATGTGACTTCAAACTCTACACATTTTTGTCATTTCAGAATGGTGTTTCAAGCAGCCGGATTTCAACGGGTTGAGACAGAGACCGGACCCCAGTTGTTCATCACGGGCATGCGAAAACGCATCCTCCCACTCCCATTTAACTGGCAGATGTACCGCCACAGCGTCCAGTCATCCCCAAACTACCAACCTCAGTTGGGAGGACCCCAGTCCAACCTTGCCTCTAGCATCATGCAAAGGATGGCTCAGAGGCTGTCCCCCTCACCTAGTGGCAGCTCATCTGGGACCTCTCAACAATGGCTGTTAAACCAAGGAATGGCAAGCCCGGGAAGTAGTCCGATGCTCCCGATGTATCGGGCTGGATTGATAGCTAGTGGCTCTGGGACTAACACGGGAAGCTCCTCCCAGCTGCAGCAATTGATCTTGGGACACGGACTCCGGCAGCAAAGCCCTGGCACCTCACAGATAACTACTCAAGCACAGTCTAGCAACCAGGTTGTTGTCGGAATAGCTCCAGGCTACCAAGTCAACCAACAACAAATGCAACAGCAGCAGCAGGTAGTACTCTCTCAGATGAATTTTCCAAAAGGAGTACAACAAGTTTCAAATGCAAAATCTGTAACTACAAACTGTCCCCCAAATATAGCTCAAGGAGTGTCAGACAAAGCAAGCTCAGCCGATGACTCTGATATGTTGTCTCCTCAAGGAAGCCTGGTCAACCAAGCTGGTGTCCCAAACGCTTTCCTGCAGAATCCTCTTCCCCAGCACAGCCAGACCATAGCAAATAATGACCCAAGTAAAAGTCCTGGTCGAAGCCCTTCCTCCCCAGGTAGGGCACCTCCACCATATCGGCCCCGCAGTCCAGCCAGTAGTGGCAACAAGTCAAGTGTACCTGTACCTGCCGCCAGTGTCCTTAACTCTGAGACAACCATCTCAACCACCTCCAAGTTACCCAGTCCTGTGGTAACTGTTGCGACGGAGGTACTTCAAGAAGGAGAAGTCAAAATTGAGAAGATACCCAACATCCATGCCCAGCTGCCATTAGATACAAACCAAGTGCCCACCACGTTTCCCCAACAGGAGTCTGAGAACTTTACCAGGAACTCTATTCCTTTGTTGCAAACAAAGACTCCCGAGAATAGCAACACAGCGCCTGCACAGACAAATCCTGCTGTTTACAATGCAAATCAACAAGCCTTACAGCAGGTACATCAACAGGGAGCCCCTGCTGTGGCAAATAACTCAGTGACTGTGAGTTCAGGTCAACAGGCGTTGAACATTCCACAGCAACAGCTGTATATCGCCCAGCAGCAGCTGCAGAGTGCTAAAGGGATGCATATTAATCCTCAGGGGATACAGCTCAGTGCCCAAGGAATTCAGGTCACTCCCCAGGGACAGCAACAGGTTATACAGGGTAATACACAGGGGATCCAGGTGCAGGTGCCGACAGGTCAAGTCAAGCAGTGGATCCAGCCGCAGGGATCCCAACCCAATGCACAAGGGACGTTGAACACTGGTGCACAAGGAATTGTCGCCACAAATGGTTTCAAAGGTTGCCAGCCCAACATGCATATTGTCCAGCAAGGAGTGTTGTCAGGTACTCAGGGAATTCAGCTTGTCCATCAAAACTCTCTTCCTGTGCAGACCACATTAAGCAACTTCCACATTAAGCAACCCGATGGCCAGGGAGTGTCACAGATCATCTCAAAGCCTGCTCCAACTCAGCAACAGCAATTTATTGTGAGTAATTGCGCTGGCCCAACAAAAAATGGAAGTCAAGTGTATTCTGCATATGCTGTTGTGCAGAATATCCAGCGAAGTGTACCGACTGTTCTTGGGCAAGTCACTAATCCTGGCCAGGCAGCACAAAGTGGGATGCAGCCGCAAGCAGGAAGTACGGCAACCTATATTCCAATACAGCCCAAGTTGAGTGGGCAGAAACAACTACTGCATCCGCAACAAACTGGTCAGCAACAGCAGCATGTTGTCCAACAGCAACACCATACGGTACAGCAACAGCAGCATCCAGTTCAGCAACAGTGTCATTTTATTTCACAACAGCAGCCTGTTCAGCAACAGCCTGTTCAGCAGCAGCAACAGCCTGTTCAACAGCAGCAACAGCAGCCTCAACAGCAGTACATTCTAACCAGTATTCAAGGAACTTTGCCGCAGCAATCATTTACAGTCACAACAATTGCCAATACACAGCAGCAGCAGCAACCTACTTTTACTGTGAACGTAGCATCATCAACATCTTATCCTGCTGTGCAATCTGCTGTGAAATTCTGTCCACAAAATACAACTTCCCAGTCAAACCAATCGGGCAACACTGTTACTATCAATCATGCCCAACCCCAAAGCCAGCCACATATTGACTCTCCATTGATTAAACAACTCCTACAATCAGGCTCATCAGTGCAACCACCTGGCACCAACCATTTACCCCAAACCCAAGTCAGCAATCCCAACATGCAGAACACAGTGCAGTGGGTCGTTCCACAGAACCCCAGTGGGGGTGTTATGCCAAGCTATGGCAACTCTGTACAGGGACTAGTCAATATACAAGGAGCAATAGCGCAGCAGGTCATTCCTCAAGCCTTTGCAGTGAATCCTTCTTATACCCAATTAGGGCAGTCTACCAACCAACAAACGACAATGCATTTCATTCCACCCTTGTCTTCATCTCCAAGCCCTACTGCAAGTCCAGCTTTGAGTTGCAGTTCTTCCTCAAGTCCAAGTTCAACTACAAAATCGGGCACTTTGTCACCGCAGCACAAGTCAGAGAAAAAGGCAAAATCAAAATCACACAAATCTAAAAAATCTTCTAAAAAGAAAAAATCTAAATCAGGCAGCCGAAGTCCGTCAAACATTTGCTCAAAGGTAGTACGTGGTAAAGACATTTCAGATGAGCAGGGAAAAGAGGAGAACATCCAAATGGTTGAGAATACACCATTAGACAAGGATCTTGCAGATCATACGCAAGAACAGACTGGCATCTGCAACAAAAACTCAAACACTTGCAATAATACTGGATCATTAGAACTCAAGACACAAACATTAACAAACAGTACAGGGGTAACTGATGTAAATGAATGTACCCCGAAGCCCACATGTAATGGGTCGGCTACAAATGATATCACACAATCATACGAGATTCAAAAACTCAAATCCAAACTGGACGAGGCATCTTTGAAACAACCACTCCTGAATGGATACGGGAGCGGAGATGAACTCGATAAGAAACACAGCGATGTGTTGATCCACCGGGCAGAGCTCCTCTTGGAAAACTCGGAGGTGGAGCTTGACAAGGCCCTCAAATGCTCACAAATTCAAAGAGAAATTGAGGGAGTGGGACTCACAGACAGAACTTGTAAATTGAACCTGGGGGCAGAATCTGTGGAGAAGCAGTGTTCAAATAACATCATGAACGGTGACATTCCAGAGAAATACAAAAACAGCAAAGAAAGTGAAAGTGACATAGATGCGTTATTACACGCCAGGGATAAACACGATGTTGATGGTGAGTCTGTCAGAGATTTTGCACAGGATGAAACCAAGTTGGCGGAGAAATGTGAGGAGAGTCAAGAAGCAGCTGTTAATAATGAAATCAACAAGGAGGAACCAATGGACCAAAGCGATTCGAAACGAGACAGAGACTCGGAGTCAGATAGTGGGATCGTTTTGAATGAAAGGACTGGATTTATGTACAATGTCTCGGGGGCTATCATTGCCCCAATTCCAAATTCAAACTGTGATCAAACAGCAAGAGAGTCAGACTCTAATGTGCCAACCACTGCAAATAATTTGAATAATAATAGTAATCCCCAACTTCCAGTTATTTCAAATACAGGGAATCTAGCCAATAACTTACCTCATGAGGTTCTCATGGAAGGCACCATGTGTTCCGAAAAACCAAAGTCTCCATTACAAAGTACAGTGCAACCCACAAGCAGCGTTAGTTCACAGTCACATGAATTGGTAACCAAAGACTGTCAGACTGCTGGTGTTGAAATGAACTCCCAAAACGCTGACCAAACATCAACGGGCAATTCACTGCCAGTTTCCCAAGAGAAGGTCCAAGTGAAACATAAACCAGTTCCATCTGAAACCAAGTCGGAAAAGAGTTCAAGCTCCAAATCCAAGAGGCCATCGTCATCATCAGACTCGAAGCACAGTTCAGGAAAGCATTCAAGACATAGTTCGGAATCGGGCTCCAGCAAAAAGCGGAGACGATCATCGTCTTCATCAAGCAGTTCCCATCACCGTAAATCTTCGTCGTCATCGTCGAATGACAAGTCCAAACATCACCATCACCACCATCAACAACAACAACCGCAGCAGCAACATGAACACCAGCAACAATCTGAGGCAGAGATCTGTATTTGTGACTGGAGTGGGTGCAGAAGGTATGTAGATTTTTTAAAATGCACTTCTTAAAATAAGTAGGATGTACAAAGAAATCTGACAAATCTATTGACACTTTTTCCAAAGGTGTCCAGCAGTTATTGTTATGTGTATTTTATATGGCAGCCACTATTTCTTCCTGCATTGTATGTGAATCCAGTGTTCAATTTGTTTGCTCTAAAACAATTTTAAAGTTAGATTTTGACCTTAAATACTCTGTTTGCCTGCATTGTCATTTATATACATGTTGGTGTTTGTTTTACTTTTGTAATATGTATGCTATCAAGTAATTTCATCTGTTTCAAATTTGTGTACATGGGTCAAATATCATGTCTGATTTTGTTTGCATTGCACTTACTTTCAGTCACAGTTCTCATTGACTCCCATTGTTTCCTGATTGTTTCCATTGACTCCCAGTTGTTCATATTGATTCCACATTGTTCTCGTTGGCCTCCAATCGTTCCCATTGACTCTCTATTGTTCCCATTGATTCCCTATTGTTCACATTGACCCCAGAATGTTTCCATTGACCCCTGATTATTCATATTGACTTCCAAGTATTCCATTATACTGCTAATTTTTCAATAATCTTCAGTAGTTTCGTTAACTTCCAACTACCCCTATGTACTCCCATTGACTTCCATTTTAATGCCAAGATGCACATGCTGTGTATTCCTGAGAAGTAGTCTCTACTATATAATAGATGTTGATTTTTGCATTGGGGATAAGGAATATTAGTAGTTGTTTTTTACCCATACGCCGATGTGAGGTTTTTTTCACAGGACACGGGGAAAGTACTGAGTATACAGTGCTTAACACACATCGGTGTATGGGTAAAAAACCACAACTAATAGTCTTGACATCTTTACAAATCAGATTCTAGGCTTGCATTTTGTTTTCTTTTATTAAATTGTAAGTTATTCAGCCAATAGATTGTACTTTGCACAGTGCAACAAATTGTCTATTATGTTCATATTCTTTAAGCGACATTATTCAGGTACAGGTATTATTGATTAAATCGTGGTGCTTCATGGTGCTCGTAGTTTAACCATCCTCTGTTAACTTCCCAGGAGTTTCAAAACCAGGAAGTCACTGCATGTACACACTAGTACAACTCACGTCATGGTCCCTACCTACAGAGGCTTGTGTGAATGGGTTAATTGTGATAACATTCAACGGCAGAGGTGGTCCTGTGTTAGCCATATACTGGTAAGAGCCTGCCACTTTATAAACTTTTACACTTTTTGTCTTTGTTTCTTGTAATTGTTAGGCCTATAGAATTGTATCATATTGAAGTAAAAACAATTGTCTGTTCCTTAAAATTTTGACCACTCTTCATTTGCTTGTTAATATTGTGACATTTCTTAGGATTAGGCCACTTGCCAATGACTTTTCATATCTGATGTTTTTGGGGATCAGGCCACAATTACATGGCTTTGCTTCCCACAGAATTCTGCGCTTATGGCACCTTGTACGGCATGTGAATCTGTGGGCTGTTAGCACGGAACGCTACGGTAAGCAGTGCCATGAAATTGGGCCCCCGTTGTTTTAGTGGTTCCTTCTCCTGCCTTTCACACCCCAGCGGACCCCACTTTGAGTCCCCCTTGGAGTGGAGCCTTGCATGTGGATTTGGTTTTCAGGCCCTCCCGGGTTGCGTTAAGGGTTTTTAATCATACTCTCCATGATTCTTCCTTCAAAGGACAAACATTGTACAGAGCAGGCGCTGCGGGCAGCGGCTGAGCGACGCCAGTCAGCCTCAACTCCATCATCGACCAGTGCGTCAGGGACATTCCCGACCCCTATCCTGTACAATGCACATACTGCCTATCATGCCATCCGCAGGAGTCTCCACACCCCTTCGCTCAAAGACCTCTTGGTATGTACCTCCAGAAAGATGCTCTGTCAGTAAAGGTGTTACCTTTCCTTGATTGAAAACACCTTACAAAATAACTTGACTGATGTGAAACTTTTTGATATGATTTTCCTTAAAATATATACATCATTATTTTGTTTTGATTGTTGTTTTTTAAGAATACCCTTTATATTTCTTGTTGTGTTTATTTTGATTTGACATATTGAAATAACCAATTTTTTTTCATACATGGTTGTATTTTGGTTGTAAGAGTAAACTTTTAGATTAGAAATCATTGATATTTTGTGATCATTAATTAGAATGTTGATACCTTTGACGGGCATTCCTCTGATAACTTTGTACTTTATAAAAAGGAGTAACAGCTCTAACCATAGTTGTCTATATTATTTGAAAGTAGATGTCATGACCAATCTAAATTTAAATTTTTAAAACATTTAAACATTTTTAAAAACTTGAGTTTGGCTTTACGGTATTAACGGGCCTCCAATGCTTTATTTATTTTGTTTTATTTATTTATCCTGGGTGATCCGTTCAGTTAGAAAAACTCACTGATCTTCCTTGGATCCCAGCTCACAACAAAAACTACAAAAAGGCAGTAGACAGACATAAGTAATGCGAAGCCTCAAATGAATTATATGCAGTATAAGATCTCATCTATTCAACACAACCATTGGTGTTTTTATCACGGTTTCTGACCATCACAGGGTGAATCTGAAGGACCAGTGACCAAGAGCATTCGCATAACAGCTGCCCTAGTGCTGAAGAACATGGCCACATATTCTGCTGATGCCAGAAGGTGCGTTGATACACTCGACTTAAATCATAGTATTTTTGACCCCGTGAGGGCGTGTGTGAACCAAATTTGTGTGATGCAAAACAAAGGAAAACAAACCAGTTTTTCATTATTATTGTTATTATTTTGCCATTGATACAAGAAAACAACATACAGGCAGTCAAAAAAAGAAAAGACTGTTATTGTGATGCAAGGAAATAAGCTGTTGAAAGCGCCCTTATGCTGCAAAAAATACGGTCAATTAGAACTATATAAATATGTTATTGCTGTATTCAATGTCCTGACAACGAAGACAGCACTCTCGTCAAAACCGTGACAAAATTTTTGTCTATTTCTTCTGTCCTGTAGTTTGCTTCGTCGACACGAGGTCCACCTTGCCAAGTTAGCCATCAGCAATGCCGAAGCCTCTTCAACATTAGCCAAATGTGTCGGTGAACTCAATGACGAGAGGCACCTGGAATACGATGACCTCTCGGATGATTCTTCAGACTCTTGACCCCCAGGACACTGCCCAACAACCCCCCACCCAGACCTCCCCCACCTCTCTGAAGAGCCTGTAAAGCTGACTCAATTGTATACCGTGAACTTTCATGATGAGGTGTGTGTGTGCAGCATGCAAGAGTCTTGTTGATTGTGCTTCAAAAAAAATGTGTCTTCTTATGACCTTTGACCTCAGATGCCCTATAGCTGTCAACCTGTAGCGTTTCCTGAGTACTCAAGTTACTTGCAGAATGCTTACGTTTGGAGTGGATGATCAAACAATAATCTAAATGCTCGACTTGAGTGTTGACACTTGGGATTGATCTTGGACCTAGACCACATAATTATGGCATACTATGTGTATGACTTGGCAGTTGACCTCTCATCGATGGTTAACCAGCTTCATTTCATGTAGCGAACACTTAATTGCTGCAGGTTTTATTTTTATTTTTTAATTTTTTTTTTCTTCGTTCATTTGTTGGATATAAATTACAGGTTTTTGTTTGATTACTTGTAGACTTGTTTTTTGATACACAGTTTGTGATTCGTAGAATAGGACATGACGACTAGTGTTGTTCAAAAAAGGTGCCTTTGACACGTTCATTTTATTCGGTTGTCTCAAATGGATAGCTAAGCATCACATTACCAGTAGTGTGAGCATAGCGCCACTTCAACCCCTTGGGTTTGTATTGTCTACGGGGGAACTTTGGAATCTTGTCAGTTGTACATGTACAACTAAATAACATGTGCCCATACTTGTACACCAACAACAAATTGAGTGTCCTGCTTTGCAGAGCTTCGGTTGTATCGGCAGTAGATGCACCAGATGGATAGGGCACCGATGGAAAGTGTAACAATTTTTTTGTTACTGTTTTGTGAGGTATTATCAACATGCGATATCCATAGAAGAAATTGTAGAAATAAGAGGCTGAGGCTAGGCGAAATGCATGTAATGAAGTATCAACTCCATGGTTGATTTAGAGTAAGTTTTTGTTCGGATGACTTTTTTTCTCCTTTTTTTTATAGTGAGTATTATTTCTTTCTCGATCTCAATGCACACCTTTCGGAATTGCACATTTCAGATGTAAATTTTTTGTTGTTGTAAATCTTACTCTTGTTTTTGTTCTTTTATTTAAATTTACAGTTTCAGATTAGAGAACCAAAAAAATGCAAAACTGTGTTCTTTATATGACGCCCAGGGTACTTCAACATAAAATAAACTATGGCTTGGGCTTTGGTAATAAATCCCTATGCAAAATCTGGGTATCAGTTCGTCCTGTGGTCGTGCTAATTAATCAGTAGCAGGTGATTTACCTTTTTATTTCTTCTCTTTTTTTCCACGAGGGAATTTCCTGATGTCAGTATTTCAATCTGCACAGTTGGGCTTTGGTATACCGGACAGAGTTCCCACTAGCTCTGTGACCAAACAAGGACAATTTTCGAGTAGTTCTAGAAATCTCATTCCCAAAACGATGTCACTTTGAGTGAGAGTTTTGAATTGGGTACTCTTGTCGTGTACGCAAAGGTTTCTTGTCAGTTTACCTTTGAGGAAAAGCGACTGTGCCAGGGGTAGAAGTACCAGGCCATTGACGAGGTGGTACATTCCCCATGAGACATATCTCCTGTGTGAAGCGAATAAGCGTGGGTAATACCTTAAGGAAAGGCCGTCACCCGTTTTTTGTTGTTGCTTTTGGGGTTTTTTCTTTACGGGGGGGATATCCTGAAACCGAAATGATATTGTTTTCTCCATATGCAGGTTCAGAATCTTTCAATGGTTAGTTTCTTGCAACGAAACCGGTAGAGTAGGTGTATTCCTCCACGAACCAGTGTTGTATCATCCCTGTATTTCAACATTGTTTGACTGATTTATTAAGCACTATGCCCATCGTTACGTGGCCTTTTATCTGGACCAAATGATAGCGAAGAGATTCCTTGATGGCCCCTCTGCGCTATAGCAAATATAGAAATATTATGTAATGAACATTTTTCAAAGTTTGTAAATAAGTTGTCTTTTGTACACCCATGTTAATACATGTACTATAAGATTGGAATACCTTATTTTATAAATCAAGTCGCTGACGAACAAGAAAGGGAAAAGCGCGTGCTCTCATCGAGATATGAGAGTTCAACGACAAGTTTCAGTTCAGCGGCATCAGAATTCCCCACTCCTAAATAATATAACGCCAGTAAAAAGGTGGCACGAGACACCTAGATGATAAAGCATGCAACACTAACCTGTGCACGATTAGACACTGCATAAGGTGTATCTGTCTACTTTAAAATCATCACTCTCCATGGAAGTGTAGATTACAGCCTAAAAAACTAAAATACCAATCTCCCATGCATTGCCCAATTTCATCGCGTTGACAACCGCGGAATTCTGCGTGTCATACGGCCCACATACCTCTATTGCTCTGTGGAGCTTCGTAAGCTCGGAACTATGTTTTTACTCGAGCGTTTTTATCTTTAGAAACAAGATGTTTGTCAGCGAGTCCAAGTACAATAGATCTATAAATGCATGGTTTCCCCCACCGTCTTTCGTAGGACACTCAACACAATTTCGCAGTTATCACCCATATTGTTTCATCTTCATTCTCAGACAAGAATTATACTCGTATGTACTCATACATACATCTGATGAGCTTATACCAGTTAACAATGAACATTTGATTCGTTTTGTCGACGAACTAAAAACAAGGTTATACTATCCACTGTTCCAGAATGATCCGAATTCGAGGGATTCAAGCAACAAAAGTCGCCCAATATTCAGCAGTATATAGTCAAATCAATTAAAAGTGAAACTGCATGTACATGGTATCGATCTCGTTAGTTTCAGTGAGTTTTAAGCAGTTTGACCACAGTACTTTGTGACTAGCAGATTATTATAGGGAAACAAAACTCAGGTCTCTTTAATGTTTTATATAGTGTATAGTTAAATTATTATAAGAGTGTAATGTACGATTTTGGTCAGAGGAACAGCGTTATTTTTTTGCTGTTAGTCAATTATGGTTTCTCATCAATGATAGTCAGCTTTAAGAGGCTATGCTTAGTAATGCCGTGGTTACCAACTCTTATCAGAATTTATTAATAAGAATGACTTTGACAGTTATTTCAACAATTTGATGTCCAAAAGACTTTTGATAAAAATTGCGTTCTGATTTTCCTTTAGAAAATCAAACATAATGCTCTCTCTGTTATCATTTTTCCCCTTCAATTTTGTCTTTGATGAGGTTTGGCGTTGATTTAATATTCCCAAGCGCCTTTTTGTTTGAACAGGATGTAATGAAAACGTGAACGGCTGGATCCCTTTGACTCAAACGAAATGAAAATAACACAAATAAAAATTTTTGATAGCGTTTAAATAGAACTTCTAACTCGTGAGGGGTTGGGATGGGTGCAGACGTATAATTATTGTTGACTTTGTTGTACATACTGCACATACAAACAGTAACGTCTGTTAATTGTTATGTGGGAGAGAACGAGAGGTCGTTTCTAGTTGGCGGTGTTTTGTTGGATTCGCGTTTTATACCCATTTTGATAAACTTTGACCTCCAAACAGGACTGGTACAAAGCTCAGCATCGTGTCTTTCCACGACTTGTTGCACACAACTAGCAATGGTGTTGACTGCGGTACCCTTTCGCATTTCTTTTTACGTAGATGATTAAGATTAAATCAACTTTAACAAGGTGATTCAATATACATTTTGTTGATTACAAAGATATTTTTTGTTCGTGTGTAGTATTCTTTCCATATTTCTGTTGTGTGAAAAAAAGAAATTATTATTGTAAGTTATATGAAGAGAAATGATAAATTGTGCTCAGTTTTCTTTTCTTGAATAAAACATTCTGCTTGGTTAACAATGACTGTGTTGATACTTTGACTTGTTAATATCGTCATCATCGTTGTTATTTGCTTTTATTGGCAGGTCCTGCGCACAAGTTAAGAATCGTTTTTAACACAATCATTCTCCATGCTGCACGTTCCCGTTTCATTCTCTTCATGTTATTGTAACTCCCTTAAGACCACCGATAAGTTGTTTCCTTCTTCCTATATCTTCCCTTCAATGACATCCATCAGTAAACTGTTGCCTCTTAAGAATAATGTCATATCCACTTCTGCTTCTATTTTGATGACTTTCAACGAGTCTCATTTTTCGTTGACTCGGTCAGTCACCTCAGCTCTGGTAACTTTCTCTAACCCAGCTGACCATCGTCATCCTTCTCCAGATCTACATCTCTTTTTGTCTGAACTTTTTCCGTCTCGGACACGTCCAGTGAAATAATATTTCGAGGGAACAAAATCATTTTCAGGGAACGAAAAAATGTTCCCCTTCACCTTGTCATTTGTTTTTGTT
This sequence comes from Marthasterias glacialis, assembly GCA_911728455.2. Taxonomy (NCBI): domain Eukaryota; kingdom Metazoa; phylum Echinodermata; class Asteroidea; order Forcipulatida; family Asteriidae; genus Marthasterias; species Marthasterias glacialis. The sequence continues at coordinate 16,351,610 of OU452223.1, forward strand.
TTTACCCGTGTCTTCGTTACGTGACCCTCAGGGGCTCTGTAAATGGTGACAGCACGGCACAGATCACCTCCTACATGCATGTACTATAATAACTCATCCCTCGTAATGTACCGTAGCCTATACAACAAACCCCAAACTATATACATTTTCAGAAAGCTTTATTATAAATAATTAAAAACAGTTCTAAAAACATTGAAACTACTACGTAAATGCTCATAAAATGTTACATTTTTAATTTCAAAAGTCCAGATTTCAAATGGGGGCATGGGGGGGGGGGGGCACTGACATCAGTTGGGGGGGCATGTGCCCCCCCATGTCCCCGCCCCCTTATTTACGCCACTGGGATTGACATTTACTTACGTAAATAACCCGCCATGTTTTCATGACTGGCCGATGATTACGCGTGAGCATTACATACCCGACCATGAATATGTAAAAAGTATAACAATAAACATGACCCGTTTCAGCATTTTTGAGTTTGAGGTCAAAGTACTACCGCGCGACGACTGTTTCATTGCATGGTCATCATCCTGAGTGCCTCAACATCGCGTAGTTCGATCTCACGAAGCACTTCAGCCGGCCAAATGCCGAAAAAGTATGCTAAGTCACAGCCAAGCTACACTCGGGTAAAACCTGTATTTCTCTAGCGTCATTATGGTATCATTTCTTTCCTCCATGGTTAAATGCGAGTTATAGTGGACCGTGTAGGTTACAATATGTATGATTTTGTTCTCAATGGTGGTTGTTCACTGAGCCATTATTGGGTAGCTATTTTGGTTGCACCGTTTGCGTCTAATGTGATTGCTGAATAGTTGCTCTACCGTGGTCCATGTCTATGCTTTATGAGCAAGGGCAAGGACCTTGCTTTATAGATATGGTATATACCTACATGTACATTTCCATGTAAATTTATGCACAAATAGCTTGATTTAAAACGTGGACAGTAAGCAGTCATAGCACATTCAAAGGTGCGTACTTTACTTGTGTGAATGTACTTCTGTTAAGACCCATTGTGACACTTTCTCTCACAGATTGTGTATGTTTTCATACGTTAATCTTTTATCACTAAATTTAATATTGCTAATTACATCAGAATTATATTGCAAATTAGGCCTGTAACCATACAACCGAACGAAATTATCGTGGCGGGAAAAAACAGTTATCCTGTCTATAATTATTAACTTGAGCCTAAGCTTGCCTCCATTATCTTCCTCAAGTTAGAGTCACTAAGCGGACTAAAGGCTGAGGGGGTATACCGCCGATGATAATTAATTGTAAACCTCTCTGTCAGAATACACACAAATCCCTAAAAATAATCACACAGATCGGACGCAAATTGATGTGACCTTGACCTCAATCGTAATATTACCTTCACCTTCAACTCAAGAAGATGAGTATAACAATATAGCATAAGCACTTAGAAACGAGACTAAAGTTATCCACAATTTGTGCAAATAATTACTGCTTACTTTATGTGAATGGCAACCCGCTCGCAAAGCGCTATGCCGCAGTTCTACACCTAGCCTCCACGCATAACCTTAGTTGTCTGCCTTACACACAGCGAGGGCAACCTTCCGGTCGTAGTTCAACTTAACCCGGTCACGTTACTACACGTCATGCCTTTTAGACTTAATTTATAGTCTGATATCGCGGGTTTGTTCTGCGTCAGCCGTACAAAGTTAATTCACAAGAGGACGCTATTTCAGGCAATACTGCATTGTATTGACTAGCAGTTAATCCAATCTCCCGAAGACGATCAGAGCATATTGGTCGAAAGGCCGAGTTGTCAAACCACCGATTCTTTTCGGAATCACCACAACTCATAAAAGTTGTTCATGTACATGGTGTCTCCGCAAACCTCACCTCATTCTTGCCTTACAAAGTTTCAAATCATATTAGACTATCAGGTAGACAACAAAAACACACACAGACTTGGAACCAAGTCTATGCCTTCCTTTCTTCCACACACCCCGGATTCCTTGCCCCCTACCCCCCAAATGAGGGCAAAAAATGCATACATGAATCGTTCGATACATCAAAAAGCCCTCCCCAATGATGATTTTGCCCCCGCTTGCTTGCTCCTCCCCCTCCCCCAAACGAAACTGTCTAGTTACGGCGCATGGCTACACCAACAAGATAAATCCGTTACATGTTGTGTATGCAAAACCACATGACCCAGAACACTCAAATTTGGGTTTTGGAGTTTTCTTTTATGACCAAACAATAATTTGTGAAGCACGATTTTTAAACTCTGCGAGATCGACCCTTTTACGCGTGTTGATTTGACATGGAATAACCTTGTTATTACCCGAAACTTACCTATGCTACAGTGAAGGGTTACGGGCGAAATTGTTTTTGTAACTGACTGAATTTGCCCTTCCAACCTAAAACTAAGGGGTATGGAAGCGAAATAACAATAATTATTGCCTTGATTCAGATTTCGCAGAATAAAGGGAGTGTTGAAGAATCATAATGAATTTTTCAGCCACCAACGACTACAACAATGAAGACGGCCATTCTGTCCAGCATGCCACAGTAATGAGGAATATTAGCAAGCTATCATTCCGGCCTGATGATGAGGTACTGGACGTTGGTTGTGGAACCGGAAATGAGACCAAATCCATAGCAGAACAAGTCAAAAGAGTAACAGGTAGAGTTATTTTAAAAATGACTTCAAACTTGAAGCATTAAGAGGAATGGATGAAAAAGGGCTTCTCATGAAAATCCATGCAGTTGGTGACATCAGTTGCTGCATTAAATTGAAAGATGCACCCACCTTTTTGCGGGGGGGGGGGGCACCAAGGCGAGATTTTGTTTAGGGGTAGTAGTTTGGCGTTTCGAAAATGCTCTGATTATCTTCTGGAAAAAAGTTGGACTCTGGTGCTGGAGGCTGTCAAGCCTATCACTCCTTTCCCGGTAATCGTCACCGTTCTCTACAGACCCACAAGGACTAAAAGGGACCCCTCAAACCGTGCATGAGGAGTCTGCCGTGATCCTTGTGAATGTAGAAAGGTTGATGTCGGGGGTAACCGGCGAAACCTTCCAACTACATAATCAAAGAACACCAAGCACACGAGCGGAGGGGGGGGGGGACTTTGAGAAATCAGCCATTGTCAAGCCCACATAATAAGGGACCACCAAGTTATAGGGAAGCAACAACACTCATCGCTCACACCCAGGCATGCCATGGCATCCCATGAGAATCAGAGAGACCATCGAGATCTACAAGCTACATACCATTCCCCCAAGATGGCGCCTTCCAGATAAGGTGTCATTTGCCCCGCTTCCCGACCAATAAATCCGCCATATCCCAGGTCTCATCACTCACCTGTATAGCATTGAGTCGTCTATACCCTAAGTCTATCAGTGGCCCCATCCTCCCTTCCCATGCTTGTTACCTGCTAACACAGTTTGGCGAGCACACACACTCCCCACCCACCTATATAAGATCCAGATTCAGCTTTCCCGCCTTCGCACATTATAGTGCGGTGCTTACCTACAGTACTTAATTCCTATAGCATCAGAGTCCAGCTTTCTCCAGAAGACAATTAGAACATACTGATCAAAACGTCCAGTTGTTACACCATTGATTCTTTGCAGAATCACCACAACAGAAACACCCACAGAGAAATTGTTCGCATGCGTGTTATCACAAACCTTACTAGATTGTATCTTCACCATGCAGAGTTTCAAACCCTACTTTTAAATTTTACTCTATATCTCCTGTGTGACTGACTTCTTAAAAGGCATCGACCGATCAGAAGAAATGATTGCTACTGCTCGTACCAACAACTCGGCTCCTAATGTAGCCTACGCCGTGTGGGGCGCACAGACAGTTGGAGACAATCCCGAATGGCGGGAGAAATTTGACAAAGTCGTCTGCTTCTATGTTCTTCACTGGGTTCCTGACCGACCCAAGGCACTAAGGAGCATTCTGACATGTCTGAAACCAGGAGGGGAAGCTCTCTTTCTTTACGTCAAGCGAGAGGTGGTGATTAAAGAGGCCATGAAGTTCTTACAAAATCACCCCAGGTGGTGTGGTTACGTAAAGGTATATATGACAATGTAGACCTATCAATAATGTTGAAACTAAAGAAGCTTATTCTTTTGGTAGGCTTATAATCATGGAGTAATTTATTGATAATGCAACGTTTGCTTTCAAATTCAGTTTGGGGGAATACTAACATTATGCTAATTTAAACTGACCCTCTTACTAAACCTTTCAACTACACAGGTTGTGTATGTTAGAACCGATTAACAAACTGGTTGATTGATTGATTTATTCTTTTTTTAAATACCTTTTCTTTTCAGGATTATGTGTATATAATGAATGATTGGAACCAATCAGTTGAAGAAACCAAGGATGTATTCCAACAGTGTGGTTGGACAAATGTCTGTCCTGATCTTCAGCCAAACGAAAAAGTATTGGAAAATGCCGCAAAATGTAAGTGTTTCGTTCTGCCTTTATTTCACTTATTCAATTTCATTTGGACAAATCTTTTAGTTGACACTTAAAACCTTTGAACCATATAGCAAAACAGTTCTACAATGTGTTTCCTCTTTTACATTTCCCTATAACAAAAGACAATTTCTGTGAATATTTCATCATAATTTTATGTGACTTAATACATGAATTGAATCTTCTTCCCTTTTATTTTTTTCTCAAAGTATTTTTCAAGACGGTGATCGGACAAACTGCAAAGATCCCGGAGGGTGACCAGGATGCCTACCTCGACGACTTGTGGCACTGGCTGCTCTCCAGCTACGAAGACAAATCTCAAGTTGGACTCGTCCAGTTACCCGGCCAGTTGATCGTTATCAAGGCTAGCAAACCAGAAACAATTAGTGAAGAAAACGTTTTATCCTTGTAATGTTGAAAATTAAAGGAGCCAACGTACTAGAACAGGTAGGATCACCAACCAGCTATTTCATCTCAAATCAGAGTAACTTGGAGGCAAGCAACTGCAGTGCATGCAAACACTTCGCTAGCACGAGAAATAGTTTTCTAGTAACTGTGTCTGAATTTTCCCACACGAGAATTATTGACCTGGTTGTGTTTTCACCCGTGGAGATTGCTTTGCACTGGTTGTTGTGTACATTTCCCCGTCTGTCGACCCTGATATTCATGACCACAATGTCGAAGATGGGAACTTCATTTACTTTAGGCAAAACCTCATCTGAGATTGGAACGACTCGTTGTTTTATTTATTTAAATTTACATGTACATCTCAAAATATCGAGAAATTATTATTGCCCAAACACTGAGAATTTTCTTGCCCGAGCCAATGATATAAATTGCTTTAATGTTGACCGGTTGCAAGTTAAAGTTGCATATAAAAGTTATAACTGAGTATATCTATTCTTTGGTTGTTTTTAATTTCTTCTTTTGTCTTTGTCTTTTAGGTTTATTTGTCTTGATAATATTGTTGCTGCTCTTATCTGTTATTTTGTTGTTCCTGTTTTGATGTTTTTGATTTTTGTTGTTTTCTATATATAAGAGGGCCCAAATGGAGTGAAGCGGTATTTTAAGGAGATATTAATCTATTTAAGCCATTTGCCAACAACTTGTCATGTTTGATATGTTGTTTTGGGGGATCGGTTGGCTTTGTGGGTTTTTCCCCCTGCCTTCCACCTCTGAGACCCCCGGTGCGAAGCCCCCTTAAACATGATCAATGTATGTGAAATGGACGCGTTGTGAAATCAAAAAACTGCAATTGAAAACAAAATAACAATATTAGAGGGTGAAAAGTATGGGGCTGTTCATGCAAGGCCTCTTGGTGTATGTATACCTCCGGAAAGATGTTTTTTGGCAGTGTTTTACGTGTGTCTACATTGTAGGCCTACCACCACAAGCACTAAGTTTCTGTGTTGCTGCTCGCCACGTAGTTAACTGCAGACGCTGTGGTCGTTGTGTTGTTGCTTTTTCTCTTATTTTTCTTTGAAGATGCGCACTGTAGTCTATGGGCTTGTTTTCACAAGCATCATTTTACAATCTTTATGTAAATTGAAGTTAGTATCACAGACGTGTTAATTTTAAATTGCATTTGTATTCTTAATTTATTGGAGAAGGAATAACTCTGTACTACAATGGACGGGTTCCAACAGTGACGGCCATCGGGATTGCGCAATATCATTTCGTCCACCTCCCCCCCCCCCCCCCCGGTGGACCACAGCAGCAGTATACACCGCAGTAAAAAAAAAAAAAAAAAAAAAAAGGGCCCTTTTTGACAAAACAAAACATTCTACTTTTGAACCTTTGTTGACTTTGAACAAACCAAAAATCTGCATGGATGTTATTCATACCAAACAAAAAATGAATGTTTTGCAGTCGTGGAGGTAGACATGCACTGTAGAGGAATATTATGTCCACACCTTTACACTAGTGGAATGTTCCATTCAACTCGGCTTGCCGTGTTGAATGGAACATTCCAACCTTCGACTATAGTGCAAGTAATTTTCCCAGTATTTTGTATTCACAAACACTGGTCATTTGCATTGTCTGTTATAGGCACCGTTACATGTCCAAGCTGAAACTACGCCTTGGTCTGCGAAGTGATCTGCACTACATAATTTTATAGCTTGACTAGGTAAGCATGCGGTAGCGTATTGGAAGGGTTTTAACTGATAAGATGATGTACTTTTTTCTAAAACCCATGAAAATTCTTCTTTTTCAGATTTACTGGAGTAAAATATGCCACAATAATAATTGTAATCGTATGTACATTGTTAGACGCACAATATTATCCAATATGGTTTGACGGTGAACAGTTGGTACTGGCTGCCCGAGGATCCCACTCAGAATGAGAGGGGACCAGTTGCTCTATGATTAATGATGCCACTTTTGCGGGATACCATATTTGAGCGGTGCGTCGAGTGGATAGGTCACAGGCCTAACTAAAATCTCCCATGTTATGGAAGATCTTCTTCTCACAATTCCAGGGGTTTTGATCCAGCCAACCTCGGTACCAAAGAAAAAAATGGCGCGGCGAGATCAATACCCCTGGGAAAGAGGTTGACTGGTTCCCTCCATAGTATATCCTGCACGATATGCGGAGAAACAAATCACCTCAGGAGCCCAGGATTTCTACTCTACTCATTGAACTGTGTGCTTCCCCTATTTATTGTACTATGTACATACAACTATGTACAAATCACCAACCAATATATTCTATTGTCAAACGGAGGGCGCCGTCTACCTTATTTAGGGTTCATGTGCATAGATTCAAACGTGTCTATAAAAGAGCTCTCATTTCCCAATATCTGATATAGTTTGTTCTCACTTGAGTTTTCTCAGCATGTCTACTTTCATTGATTTTTTCGCTTTCAACAGGCCTTTGTATCATTCGAGCTTTCCTGTAAGCTCTCATGCTTAGGTTCAGTTTTGGTCCAACTGTCCGTGTCCTTGTTTTTGTTCTATGTTAGTCCGTCCAAGGCGTCTCGATACAAGCCTAGGCTTCTAGAAGATGCCTCCGTACCAATATTTTTCCCCGCTTACTTCTTTTGCTTATCCATCTATTTACTGTTGTTTAATTTTCTCTGTTTGTATCTGCATTTCTGCCTTATTTTGGTATGGAAATAAATGTGAGTTTGAATTGAATTGAATTGAATACAGGACATAACTACACCCTGGATATGCTCAATGCTGAAGCGCAGAGGAAGAATCTTACTCAATGCTAAAGCATAGGGGAAGAATCCTACTCAATGCTAAAACATAGGGGAAGAATCCTACTCAATGCTAAAACATAGGGGAAGAATCCTACTCAATGCTAAAGCATAGGGGAATAATCTTACTCGATGCTAAAGCATAGGGGAAGAATCCTACTCAATGTATAGGGAAGAAATCAATTCAATTCTAGTCAAAAATGGTTTATTTTTAATCGTATCGCAGTTAATTAATTTTGTGAGGTCCATTTTTTAAGCGACGCTCTTCGACACTTTGATAGTAAAAACGTTTATTTACCAGTGACAAAAATCACACCATGTAAAGTGTTTTAATTAGGCACTAATAGACCGAATGCGCGACAATGTTTACATGCAGTCACGTAACCCCCTATCGGGTATGACGTCATACAGCTGGTGAAAAAATACGTGTAAAGAGATAGGCCGTGACACAGAGTGAGTTCGAAAACAGTCGATTATACTTTCGTTAAGCGATGAATTAGTTAATCAGCCCCTTTATTTAAAGTAGTATGGTGTGGCATTAATTTAAATCACATCTCTGTTTCATAATTTAACGGAATTCTTCTGAAAAGAGGTGTTTAAGCCATGTACTACCGGCTTCGGACGACTATAATGTAGCCACCTGTCTGTTATTTTGTTTGTAATGTAGGCCTAAATCACTGTAAAAAAAAAAAGGATAAACAACGTTGGAAAAGTGAGTATTAATACCTAGCCTTGCAGAATTTCAAAATAGGCAAAGGAATCACACAGTTTTGGAAAGCAATTTCTTTGGAGGATTTCAGCTTCAAAACTTTGAAATTTTTGTGTTGTAAAGTGTGTGGTGATCGCGGTCGTCTGGCCTAACGTTCCGTCGTGCGCTGTACACATCGTACACATTTATACGCTACTTTTACAATTTTCAAGACTTGCTGGAACTGTCCTTACTGGCTTTATTCAGCCACTTGAAGGTCTTTGGTAAAACTCTGGAATATGTTTCACAGATTTCGAGCAAAAAAAGCCTTGATCGAATAAACTAAATGCATTAATCATCGTGTACCGTACCAACCTTTCCTATGGAGGATTACGTGTGTGTTTACATTTTTAACCCAACAGTGGTCACGTGACGTAGGTCGCGCAATCGGTCTATTGGTTGGCCCAAATAGCTGCAACGAGATATTTATGTGATATATTATGTGATGTTGTCTTTAGGATTGTATCATACAAATAAAATATTAATAAATTATGCGAGGTACGTTTTGTTTTAAAGGGATGCCCATCGTGAATTTGTATTAAAAATTCCATACAAAAGTTACGAAAGTCATGCCACATTAAAGTGTTCTAATTAGGCACAAATTAATGGGCCCATTTTAGCTGCAATGGAATATTTAGATGTGTTATGATGTCATCGTAAGGATTAGATAATAAAAATTGAACATTAATTAATGGGAGACTTTTGAAACGTTAGCGGGCGCCCCAGTAAGCGGGTGGCGTCACTTGAGACATTTTTCTGATGCTAGGGGTGCACAGACAGTCGCTGGAAATCATTCAGCAGACAACACGCAGCCATTGAGTTTGTAAATGGCTGGACCCAACATGGCAGCGAAATGAACTTTTCCCGGGGTCATGCAACCTCTCTATTGTTCTCATAACAGAAAAGGACCGCTTAGTGGGGCGCCCACTAACGTCTCAAAAGTCTCCCATTATGTGAGGTACATTTTGTTTCAAAAGGGACGAAAGTCACGCCATATGAAGAGTTCTAACTAGGCACTAATTAAACGCTGTGCTAGCAGAGTTCGTATCATCACGCCGTCACCCGTTTCCGATCGACACCTAGTTTCGATCACCAATATTTTGATTTCAGTTTGCCGTGAAAAAAAGTCGAGATCCACGGAGCATTCTGAAATCCACACAATGTGCTATCATCAGGCTTCATCATGTTGAGATTAAAGCTTCATGCCTATAGTGACAACCAAAAGTTTATAAAAAAAAGTGTAAAATTTCGGTATAAATCATTAATGCACTAAATTACTACAATCAACTTATCCAGCTTGTGTGTCAAAACATATAATAGTCAACAATTCCAAACAGAAGTTTCATCGCGTAGATTTAGTTATTTGCTATCTAATGGGTTAACCACCCGCAGTAGTCCCCTTGCCAGTTTTGTTTTATGATATATTTTCTTCTTTTTCCAGGCAATGATGACAAGTGTCACACATGAAACAAGGATGAATTGTTTCAAGCAATTGTCATATTCGCGAAAAAAAAACCCTAATAAACAATAAAACATACCACCCTAAATTCTAATCACTCCATGGTACTGTACTCTGTTACACAACAAATTATATTTTTAGCTGTTCCGACTATCCGTCGGAACAGCTATTGATTCTGTTGGGGTTTTTTTTCTTTTCTTTTTTTTTTTTTTTTTTTTTTTGGGGGGGGGCGATTATTATTCTTTCTTTCCCACCCAACCCCATTGACTTAACACATGACTTTTCTGCGCAAAATAACTCATTTTTAGAACGATATAAAAAAACTATAATTATTAATTAATTAACCACGTTACAGCGACCTGAATATTTAATTAGCCAATCTTGTTACCACCATATCTCAGGAAGTATACATCCGATTTTCATTTGTTTCCAGTTTATACAAAAGGCATGGCTCAAAAAGTGTAACTATTTGGTAGGTCAAAAATCACAATTTTTCTACATAAATACAATGTTAGACTGCTACATTACAAGGGACGTTTAGAAAATCTGAATGCTTTTACCAAGAGTCATCTTAGACCATTAAAACTTATTAAAACACAATGTGATGCCACTATAATTAACCGTTAATTGTTCAGTCTGAGCACCATTTGTACAACGTTGCGGGGGACTACGCCGCATTTCGCTGCTCAAAATTGATTACAAATTTATGACCAATCCTATTACATTGGTTGCTCATCAGTTTACACAGCAAACATTTTATAAGTGGACATTCATATGCAATTGGCCCATAGGGATTTCTTCGCTCATGGTGGGTCAACTGAGGTCCACGCGTGACATAGCGAGTGATACCTCTATTTAAATAACTCCATGGTTCAAAAGCGGGGTTTCCCATAATCTTAACCTAGCTCAAGACAGTGCTATAGAGTATGAATGCGAAATAACATTCTTGCCTTGACTCAGATCCCCTCAGCGTATAGGAGGAATTGAAGAATCATAATGAATTTTGCAGCCACCAGCGTCTACAACACTGAAGACGGCCGTCTTCTTCAACATGAACCAATAATAAAGCATATCAGTAAGCTATCCCTCCGACCTGATGATGAGGTACTGGACGTGGGTTGTGGAACTGGTAATGAGACTAAATTTATAGCAGAACAAGTCAAAGGAGTAACAGGTAGGCCTACGGTTTCTTTTCGACCGACTTCAAACGTTTAACGTTTAAGAATTGATGTAAAGAAGGCATCACAAAATGATAGTTATTGACAGTAGTTGCTGCATAGATTATGAGATGCAACGAAGACGAAAGACCGTTTGATTTCTTCTCTTCTCTTTCGTCGTGGTATAGTTTGATTTCTTCTCTTTTCTTTCGTCGTGGTATAGTTTGATTTCTCCGTATTTCTTTATTTCAAGGAACTAAAAAATAAAATTCGGTTTAGACCTCTCCGTGTTTATTTCATTAGTAAATACATGTACATATTTTAAAACTAAGCAGGAAGTTTAGTACACGCATTTTCCATGTTTGTTTTCTCTGTGGGAACCCTCCACTTTTTAAACGAAACACCGCACATGTGGTTAACTTAAAATAATTAGATGCTAGGCTTGACTTTTGGCCGATTTGACCCGCTAAAGTTACATTTAAAATTTCAAGTAGCTAATGATAGGGCGGGCATGTGCATGTACGTGCGGACATCCACGTGTGTAGCATGATTGTATAGTTCTGATGAATATCCATAGCTTGGCTGCTGCAACATGCAAATGATGCACATCATAACTCTGAGGATTGAAAGGCTGGGCCAGCCTTTTGTTAATTGTTGTTATTAATTATCTGCCACTAATTCTTTACGGATTTTTCGTTCAAGGTATAACAAGAAAGTTTATAACTTTACCTACTTCTATTATTAGCAATTTCCGTCAACTCGACCTACAATCGGACAATGCGTCTTTAGAGCAAAATATTAAAATATGAATGAAGTGGCATGAAACTTTATAATACTTTCATGACTGGTTCTTTACAAATAGTTGCTTATCAAAATTCTTTTGTTAAAGTGCAGTAACGATTTTTTTTATGTATTCGTCATCTCCTGTGTGACTGACTTCTTAAAAGGCATCGACCGATCGGAAGAAATGATTGCTACTGCTCGAACCAACAACTCTGCACCTAATGTAACCTACGCCGTGTGGGACGCACAGACAGTTGGAGACAATCCCGAATGGCGGGAGAAATTTGACAAAGTCGTCAGCTTCTTTGTTCTTCACTGGGTTCCTGACCAACCCAAGGCACTAAGGAGCATTCTGACATGTCTGAAACCAGGAGGGGAAGCTCTTTTGATCACTGTGAATCAAGATGTGTGTTTTAAAGGGGCCATGAAGTTCTTACGAAGTCACCCTAGATGGTGTGGTTACTTAAAGGTATAGGACAGTGAATTGACTAATATTTTAAACTAAAACACCGCTGAAAACCATTTATATTGACCCAATTCACCTTGCGTTATTGGCCGTGATGATCTTGGTTGTGCTATTTTGCCAGTGTTTCACTGGTCAATACACTTCGGCCTCGTTAGGGAATTTTCTTGGGGCGGTAAATAAAAAGTATTGTCTCAATTATGATAGAAAGATCGTTCAGAAGTAAAACATAAACATCCACTACAGAACCCAAATTTGACCGCTTTCTTGGTTTTAACAAAAAGAGGATGTGACTTGACGTGCATGTGACTTAACTACATCAAATGCTGTACACGTGGGCAGCACAATGTGCGTCTCTTCAATGGCGCTATACGTGCACACAATGTTAAAATTGTCTATATAGGATATTATCGTTGGATTTTTGTCGGATTTTTGGTGGCGTAGCCACGGCTGTGATTGGTCAGCACGTATGGGGCTTAATGGATCGGTCTGTTGTACCATGGAGGAGGCCTACAGAGGAACTCTTCAGAAAAGGGAACAATAGAACAACAATGGTAGGTGTGCCCGTGAGGGCGTATACACATTCAAACCTGGACTTGTAACAAAAGGATAGAGTCCCCAGTTGCCAAACGCGTACAAAACATAGGAGAGGTGTTGCAAAAGAGTACAAAAGAGTACAAAAGAGGAACAATAGGGTATCCCCGGTTGCAGGTGAATACACACTTGCGTGCGTGTGTGGGTAGTACGTTCAAACCGAGGACCTGGAACAGAAGGATGGTCCCAGGTACCAGTGTCATGTTTTTAAAAACGCGACAATTGTGGAAGTGTGCTTTGCTGTTATACTTCGATTTGTGTTGTTCCGAGTTATTTTGTTTACTGTTGATTATAGTAGATTTATTAATTAAATAATTAAGTTATTTATATATTCATGTTTTAGGAGTATGTACCAATACTTCCTTGGAACCGATCAGTTGAAGAAACTAAGGATGTATTCCATCAATGTGGTTGGACGAACGTCTGTCCTGAACTTCACCCACATGGCCAATATCAGGAAAACGCCATAAAACGCAAGTGTTTTGTCTGCCTTTGCACCATAATGTTTCACTAATTATTATAATTATACACTTATTTATTTACAAACTGTTTAGTTTACTTAAAACCTTGGTCCACACAAAACACGTTTTTCACAGTGTTTTTTTTTCTTCTTCTTTTCACTCAAAACCTCTTAATAAAAACGAAAGGAATTTGTTGAATAATTCATATTTATAAGTGATTCAGTACATGACTTGGATCTTCTTCCCTTTTATTTATTTCTCAAAGAATTTTTTAGGGCGGTGTTTGGGCAAACTGCAAATATCCCAGAGGGTGACCAGGATGCCTACCTCGACGACTTATGGCTCTGGCTGCTCTCCAGCTACGAAGACAAATCTCAAGTTGGACTTGTCCAATTTCCCGGTCAAATGATCGTCATCAAGGCTAGCAAACCAGAAACAACCAGTGAAGCAAAGGTTTGATCGGTGTGGTATAGAAAACGACTCGGTCATTAAACAACATTACTAGTCATATCCCTTTTCACACTACAGAGCCAATTCCCAGGATATAAAACCCCAGGAAATTCCCTGTGAGTTTTAACACTACCACCATCCCAATGAAGAATGAACATTCATTATAATGCTTACCCCAGGGTTATCTGGCTTATACTCAAGCAGGGTTAACTATTTCTCGTGAAATAGCTATTTCCCAGGGAAATTCATGTAGTGTGAAAGGGTTTTATACGGTCACCACTGAACTAAATTCTAAAATAAGGGCAACTTGGAGGCAACCAACTGCAGTGCATGAAATACTTCTTTTTGTTCTTTTTTTTACCAGTGTCTTGCTTTCCCCCAAAAGAAGAAAATTGGGAAATCTACACAGGGCCGTGTTGTTTTTTGTGGAGATTGACAGCAAGTGGTCGTCTGTAAATACTTCCACATAACCCTGATGGCCACATTGTATCGAAAATGGGGAAATTCATTCTAGGTAAAACTTCAACGGAGAAAGCAATGACTGGCCTAGATAGATAGGCCTATATTTTTGAATGAATCAAATCTCAAAATTGTATGAAATTATTTTTGTTAAAACAGGGTGTTCCTATGATAAATGTCCCAACATGTTATTATTGCGTCCTTCAACATCGACGTACAATTGAGTTGCTACTATTGCACTGGTTGTGTTTAAATATAAATAATTATTGTTGTTTACTCTCTGATAAATGACTGAATCGAATAATAAAAATGAAGGTCATCGATTCCAAGAAGCAACGAATATGTTTGTGTGATTTTGTTCTAACAATATAGATGAACCGGCCAGGTCCTTCGATAAAATACTTTGGACAATTTGGAAAGACCTGTGACATGTATAATTGCTTTAATATTGGCTGTGTGCGTACAACAATCTCAGATCTAATAATAATGTAATATTTGCATCAGTGATGAAGATTATTTTTTGTAGTTGTACCCCTCCACCGATGTGTGATAAGGTATGCCCTGTGAGCTATCCGGGCCGAGACATATATTTCACAGGCTACCCATTTGGGATTTTACCCAAAATAATCATCTCTGGTCAGATCTGATTAAACAAATGAAACTGGCCGTATATTATTTTTAAAGAAAACAATAAAAAAGTTTTTAAAAAAAATTAAAAAAATAGTAACAACATAAACAGTTTATAGATATACATGTAAAAATAACAATACAAACATTTTAAAACCATATTTTAAATACGAAAGGTATACATGTAACGAAAAAAACTGATTTCTGACGTCGAGAACTGTATAATTATAACAAGTGCTTTCGTTATAAACGGGGTTTAATGAATATTCATGACTCTTGTGACTTATTTGAGCTATGAACAGGTCATGGCCGGCACTCAGTCGACTGCCGGAGATGCAACCTGCAACATGCAAATTTCGTACGTCATGCGGGTAGGCATTATTCTGAGGATTAAAAGGTGACCCACCCTTTTATTAATTTTCGCTTTTAATTTATTGTCACTAATCCTCGGCGGGATATTTTTTGTTCAAGCTATTAAATGCAAGCTAACAACTGTATCTAACATGTAAAAAGATCAATTTTAAATATTTTTTTGACCGTCAAACCTGCCTAAAATCGGGCAATACCTTGAATTTCAACTTCGCAAAGCTACGTTGGTTTAAATAAAGATGTATTCACTACATCTTTATTCAAACCAACGAAGCTTTGCGAAGCAAGCAATAAATCTGGTTTTATTGGAAGTATTTCGACATCCGTTCCGTATCCGTTGTATCCATATATCCCTGCATGTTTTCAAGTCAAGCGTTTTATGAGCAAATCTGTCATGTCACATTGGTTACAATAGTGACATGAGTCCAAGGCATTTTCAGGCAGAAAAAACATCAATCTAGTTGACTTGACTGTTTACATGTGTACAAGACGACAAACAATGATAATCAAATGTAACATTAGTTATTATGTTTATAAGTATGAACAGCTGATCAAGTTTCGAGATGTGCCCTTTTCTTTATCACAAGTTGATAGGTTGAGAATTAGGGTGCTAGCTTTAACTCTGCCTATGTTGGGTTGTGTTGTGGACCAGCCTCTCCAGTCACTTGGAAAAGTCTCAGCTGACCTGGTATGAAGCTTCATCATTGTTAATAAAGCATTCACCAAATACTCAAATACAATAATTATGTATTGTAAACGAAATCCCCGACCAAAGTTAAAGCGATAGTATGTGTTTTTCTTGAAACGTGACCGGTTACGGATGGGCACAGGTTTAGTCAATTCGGCTGTATCATAGAACGGTTGTATGAAGTGGCAGCCGATTCGCCTAGACACCGTAGTTTATAAGCTTGTTGCCGATGAACCCTCACATGGTACTCTCATGGCGTCATGGTAGACCATCCACTCAATAAACGGGGCGGATTGCGGTGTCGTTTAGCACGTTGAAAATGTTATATTGTTTTTAAAAACTTGATATACTTTGACCCCCTTATTACAGGCTGAAAAACACAAAATCCAAGATAGCCGCCAAATATGAATTGGTGCCAAATATGAATTGAATTCCTAAAAAAGTTTCATACTGTCACGTGATTCATCACAATCACTTTTCTGGCAAAAAGAAATCTGAAACAAGTGGAAATTATGTTCAAAAAGTAAACAAATAATAATAACAAAATCGTGCGACCCAAGGTCAAACAAATGGTTTCCAAGGCAAGAGCTGACCCCGGTATTATTATTATTATTTTTTTTTTTTTGCCAACGTGACCCTACTATATTTTTGAGAAAAGTCAGAAAGTTTCGTGATAATCGGACCAAGTGTTAAAAAGTTATGGGCAAAAATTTGGTAGGGGCACATTGTTACCCCTCCCCTAACCCGGTCCTGGTGGGGGTTAATTAGTGAAGCCAACAAACTCTCTTAACAAATTATGTTACTTTTTGTTCAAGGCATTATATGCATCGTCTTCCTTTGGTACTGAATGGTACCAGCCCCAAGCAAGTGAAAAGTACTCAATTTCTAGATATGCAAATATTGATGAAAACTATACTTGGAAGGGTCATATCAGTTATGCTTTGAGCAAAATATCAAAAAACATTTGGATATTTGTTTTAAAATATTCATACCAAACTCCATAACTGTACTTCCGTGTTTAAGTTATTTTAAATACTTACCTGGGTATAGCAGGCCATGGGCCGAAACCTGTTATCGTGTAGGTTCCTCTTAATTTTCGGGTGGCAACTTGTGGGTGGGAACCATAGAGTTATGGTGGGAACAATAATTTGCCTGTTCTCACTTACACAGTTTGTATATTCATGTTTGCACATTAACTTGCGCAGCCTTCTCGACGGAGTTGTCCCTAATCAAAAGCCGTGTCCGAATGAATGGATTCGGCAGTGGCTACGGCCGGAACGCCGAGGATTCCTATAGACCGATTGCGCGACCCGCGACACGTGACCCCTTTTGGGTATAAAATTAATGTAAACACACACACGTAATCCTCCATAGGAAGGGGTGGTACGGTACACGATGATTAATGCATTCAGTTTATTCGATCGAGGCTTTTCTTGCTCGAAATCTGTGAAAGATTTTCCAGAGTTTGTACCAGAGACCTTCAAGTGGCTGAATAAAGCCAGTAAGGACAGTTCCAGCAAGTCTTAAAAATTGTAAAAGTACCGTATAAATGTACACGATGTGTACAGCGCTCGACGGAACGTTAGGACAGACGACCGCGATCACCACACACTTTTCAACACAAAAATTGCAAAGTTTTGAAGCTGAAATCCTCCAAAGAAATTGCTTTCCAAAACTGTGGGATTCCTTTGCCTATTTGAAATTCTGCAAGGCTAGGTATTAATGCTCACTTTTCCAACGTTCTTTACCCCTTTTTTTTTTACAGTGATTTAGACAAAATAACAGACGGGTGGCTACATAATAGTCGTCCGACGCCGGTTGTGCATGGCTAAAAAAATCCTCTTTTTAGTAGAATTCTGTTAAATTATGAAACAGAGATGTGATTTAAATTAATGCCATAACATACTACTTTAAATAAAGGGGCTGATTAACTAATTCATCGCTTAACGAAAGTAAAATCGACTGTTTTCGTAATCACTCTGTGTCACGGCCTATGCTTTTACACGTATTTTTTCATCAGTTGATACTACAAAAACTTCTACGCTATAAGAGGGCGCTAATCTTCAACCTCGAAACCACGACTGCAACATCAATTTATCTTGGGAATGAAAATTCCAAGATGGCAGCTCCAACCGAAGAGTTTGTGTGTGTCGTTTGGTCGAGAATGAAAAGGGCGAACAACTTAGATAACCAACTAACGGCAGGGCTCAGCAGGTAAACATTTTGTTATTGGAATAATAGCTGTCCGCTGGTCATTTCTTGATGGCAAACAGCTGCAAAGAGCGGCTAAAAAAACATGAAGGCTTGATGTAAAAACCATGCGCCAGACGCCGCGGACGGACTCCACACAGTACTGTAGCACTGCAGCAGTAAAATACACCGGTGCCATTTGTCAAAAGGTAAAACAGCAGTTACAGCTGTAAAAATATTATCTGTGATTTATTTATCAATTTTTTATATGTATATTTTTAAAGATTGGGACCACAGTTTCATTTTATATAAAAGCGTTCAATATTGTAGGTTACTGCAACCCCGGCCAAGGGACACTTTTTAAATAAATGTATTACAACTAAATTTGTGCTCTGTTAATGCTATCAAAACAGTATGCTGGACACATTTTTTTTTTTTTTTTTTTTTTTTTTTAAATATAATTATACTACTCAAGTAATAGTTCAAGTTATACTCTTGAAACCTTTATTCTTGGTTGATGTTCACTGACAATAATGTTAGTGAACATCAACCAAGAATAAAGGTATGCAGGACGTTCTTAGAAAATTCTAGAAAATATTTTCAAAAAAGAAATTTTGATTGGTAGATTGCCCCAAGCTTTGGCATGCTATTTTTTGTTTGTATTTTGTACTAAAATAATAGTTATTATTATTTGTCTGTGTATGGTGGAGGAGCACATTGATTGCTTTGTCGTATCTTTGTATGAATTTGAGCATAATGTTAATTATGCAAGTGTATAACCAAACCGAGGCTGGAAGGAGAGCCGCAAGGAAAACTGACTGGGTACATTTTCAGGGGGGGGGGAATGGGTGAAAAAAAAGAATAACAGTGAGATTTGAACCTACAAACTCTGTTTTGACATGCTGTTGTTCTACATACTATCTATATTTAGCAAAATGTTGGCAGTCTCATCTCGTCAATTGCATTCAGATAAAACTGTTTACATTTTTTTGACAGTCTCACTGTTGTACAACAGTTCCAAAATTCATGTTGTATGTGCATTCCAATACCCACATTGTTTATAATAATTGTCATGTTTTATGCAGGTTTGGTGATATGACACAAGTGGCAAGGGCAGAAAAAAAAAAGTTTGTCTAAAAAGACTTCAAATTTTCCAAGTACTTTGTATATACTCCAAGGAACATCTGAATTGAGTCTCGAACTATGATCTTGGAAATCTAGTCGACTAGCGTCTCAGGCAACAAGAGGGAAAATCACTATCAGCATTTGTGAACACTACATTCTTGAGGCAGGAACTGCAAGCAAGTTTCCCCAGATTCAGTTTCATAGGCCATCAAAAATAAATGTGGGTGGAACTTTGTACTGAGCAGGCTACAAATCCACCATTGCTGGCTAAAAGGAATCCAGTGCTACTGAAGTTTCTGAAAGCTGCAGTTTTGAAGTGCCTACCTATGGCAGCTACCTCTGAATCAACAAAGCTGGATTCTTGTTGGGTTAACCAACACAATGCCCAGGTAATAAGTCAGCTTCTAAGGGAGCAGTGAAAGGACTGAAGGACACATGGCCACAGTTGGCCAGTAATATGGATGTGGAGTCAATTTTGGTAACAGGTTATGCAGAGCTCTTCAATTATTTGGCTTGT
This sequence comes from Marthasterias glacialis, assembly GCA_911728455.2. Classification (NCBI taxonomy): domain Eukaryota; kingdom Metazoa; phylum Echinodermata; class Asteroidea; order Forcipulatida; family Asteriidae; genus Marthasterias; species Marthasterias glacialis. The sequence goes on from OU452223.1 coordinate 16,371,362, forward strand.
GCTGATATTGTGCTTTTTCGAAAGTATTTAGTTTGTCAAGTATTCCAGTTTGAGTTCCATTGTTGAAGTTTTCCAAAATGAGCCTTCCTCAAAAAGAGGATGGTATTGCAATAATATGCATAAAGTTGTTTATTGACATTCGAGTGTTGCATTAAACGTTCCCGGATGTTAGCTGACTCGTGTCTCCACTTTTATGCTCCTTGCATCATTCACTTCTTACCAATTTGTGTGGCATAGCATTTTTTGTGTTGAATCACAAATAGCTTGAAAACACCCTTCAATCTTACAAGTTGATGACAATTTTTAACATTAAGACAAAATATGGAAGAGCACCAGTGAGGTAACTTCACGTTGTAATTAACTTTCTCTTTTACATTTCCAAAGCTCATATAAATCAAAATAAAAGTCAATGTCTACAGCTATAGTTGAATTACTCTTGTTTTACTCGAACATTTTTCATAAATAGCGCCCTCTCGTGTTTTTATAATTATTTAAAATGATTCTTTAGCTCGTTTCGCTCGTATTTTATTTCCTTTATCGTAGCCCTGTACCTTGAGGGACGAGTTTTGAAGACTTGCATTTGAAAACCAAAATAATAAATTAAAAATAATGATAAATAAATCAATATGTATAAATTATTGTACCGCTTAATTGTCATTAATTATTATTGTCCATCGTTTTGGGCCCCCGTTACAAAGGATTTCATCAAAAATTAGGAAAGTCTGTGGTAGACTTTTGACGCTGAACCTCTTCAATTTTTTTCACACTGCGCATGAAGTTCTCCAACTTCAAAACGTTCGGGTTTACAGTAGTAGGCATGACGACCTGTTCCTCTGCCTTTGAAATTTCGGCTTTGGTTGTCGGTTCAGTTTGCACGCGTAGAAGCAGATTGACAGTTTCTGTGAGATAGTCCGTGGTGTTGCCTTGGTTGAAGTGAAGAACACCGGGAGTGGCAGAGGCTTTAATCCGGGCTTTGACCTCGGCATGGACGAGCGAGGCATCTTCGGACAAGATAATTGCTGCTGCTCCTGAAAAGGGGATTATTTCATAGATCATGGATCAGTTTCACGATGTTTTTAATTTTGTTAATATTCATCATATTTTAGCCAATTAATCGATTAGATTTTAATTGCCTTTATGCTAAAATACGATGTCACAATGCAAGTTACTGTAGGTGATAATGACAAAAAATAGCCTCATGATGAATCTTATTGAAGCCACACGAAAACGGCTTCGGCGAAAGAAATGTTATAGTATTAATGTGTTTCTTGTTTATAAACATGTAATATTATAGAAATCTTGTTTTGTAATTTAAAAGAAGGAGTTCAAAGGGCTTCCTTTCCTCAGGAAAGCCAAGTATTTCGGCTTCTGAAAGCAATATAAGCGGCAATTCTACTCACACCTGAAGCTTGCAGGCGTAGTGGGAAATCCCAGTCTGCATTTTGACAATTTGGTACCAGGGGAGCCAACTGTATTTACCAGGCAACATTTTGTATCAAGCCATACTATGTAGATTAGTTTTTAAGAGCACAAAACGAGAAGCATTCAACAATATTATGTTGTGTCTGCTGTTTGAACACAGCTGAGTCTATTTTGAGACAATATTAAAGCCCAGTTTCGAGCCTGACCGTTTGTTCTAATCACCTACCTGCAACATGCGGGCAGGCCTCCGACGTGCCGCTCTTCTCATCGGTATCTTTGGGTCCCGTGAAGGTCGCACTCTTGATGTTCACTCCTGGTGCGAAGACATCCACGCATGATCCCCAGTTAGAAGACGGCCACCGCTCGTCTTCATAATCTGTTGCTCCAACGGTGATGACCTGTGACAGACACAGTAACATGTTTGCATTAATGGGTACCCGTCTACAGTAGGAGAACACGGCATCAAAGCTCTCCTACCTCTCAGTAACATTTGCCATGTGAGGAATCATTCGAAACCATTCAACTGCACAGGCTGTGTATAAACCTTTACTACGCTGATACCATCTTTGTGCAATATTAATAATGCGTACCGACTCAAATCTTTACCAAAAATGTACCAGACTAATTGCCCTTCCAGCCTCGGTTTGGTTACACTGATTTAATATATGTGTACCGACTCTCCTTACTACTGAGCGAGAAAGTCAAGGGGCGGCGGCTGCTAGCCTAGCTGGGCATTGCCTCCGACACCCTGAGCTACCGGCCAACGAAGTCATCGCGTGGGACCATGCTCAAGACCATGCTCAAGACCATGGTTGAGGACACATGAGTGAAAAATACGGAGGAGCTAGTCAGAGTTGTGGGGCGTGTCAGGCATCGAGCCCGACTTAAGCCTGAGGCGGCACCGCCATCAACTTGGGCCGACTTAATAGTAGTAGACTCTTCCTAGATGCATTCACCGCATAATCACTGCAGGCTGCACGGTGCATCAATACATTCAAAACCATGTGGATGATACTGAATGGTCAGACAATAAACAAAAAACAAAATCATTTTCTGTTTCCTATAATTTCCTTTTCTGCATGTGTGTACACTCCTGTTGGGAGACACAGCGTGTTGTGTCGTAGGATTTGAAGCTTTGTTTGGTAGAGACATTTATTTTCTGAATTCTTACACCATTATTTAAATAACATCTTTTTGAGGACGTGGTGGGTCTGCAAAAAAAAGACAAGGGGTTTGTTCCCAGGGTTTCGACTAGTGTGCTCTAGCTGCCGTCAGTTTACTGTCTCAACATGAAAGGTGTTGGGCATTGTGATAAAAAGTTTCAAATACAACTTTTGCAATAGTCTATTCTTTAGTCTCCTATTGTTGTTGTTGTTGTTTATACTTCACCTTTTCGTCACAAGAGGGGCTAGCTTTACAAGCATCATCGTCCATGTTGCCCGCAGCAACCACCACGGTGATACCCGTTTCGTTGATCAGACCATCCAAGGCGTTCTCCAGTGAAATGTGCTCCCCATACATGTTGAGTGAGAGCGTTGCTACTGCTGGCTTCTTGAAATTGTGGGCGACCCAGTCCAAACCTTTTGAGGAAATCACTCTTTATATCATTATTATCATAAATTATAGGCGTTTGTGGATTCTTGGGGCAGAGGGATTGATTTGCATGAATTTACACAGTTAAAAACACAAGTAACAATTGTTAATAATAATGGTGCTTTTTTCCTGTTGCTGTTTTCCCCCTTTTTTTTGGGGGGGGGGTGGCTACCGCCCACGGCTCGAACGCCTGTAGTGTATATTATTTAATTTTAAAAGAGTTTGCGTATCACTGTGACAAGAGCAGTTACTGGTCGTGTTATATTGACTTTGGATTGGATTGTGGTTTTTGGTTTGCCAACTCGACCTTTGGTCGTCTTCATGTTAGAAGGCTATAATGCGCCTTTTCGAAGACACGGCTTTAGCTTCGGCTCTGCCATGCCACAGTATACCCGTGTACCTTTTCATAGGCGCATGCTGAAAGCACAGTTTCAAAATTGCCGACGAGGCCTTAGCCGAAACCGCCAGCCAGGGTTTCGAAAATGCCCTATGTGTATAACCACCTTTCTCTATGGTATAACGAATTTTAAGTTTTTTAAACCTGTCAAATCTGCTTCGCTGCACGGGTCACCCTTTAATAGTGTTTAAGGTCAACGGGTAGGCTAGGGGGTATATATAGGCCATCAATTCCTACTCACATTCCAATTCAAAGCGCCCAATACAAACTTTACGCTATAAAGGAGTTGTTATTTTTGCGAGATGGCTTCTGGGATAGACATACTTATAAACTTTTTTTTTACCAGCAATAACATCGGCCATTGTGCCATCTTTATCGCAGTCATCACTGACAACGCGTACACCACATATTAAAGCCTTCTTGGCGACACCGTACGTTGAGCCTGCCACGATGCCCGCAGTGTGGGTACCGTGACCCATACAGTCGATTCCCTGGAAGGAAACAAGGGGGGAAAGTGGGGGGGGAGGGTTATTGACAACTTAAATTGTTTTGTAGACTTTTTTTCTAAATGCACCTTAATGACAAAATATGGGATTATAAATTATTGAGGTGAAGTCACAATAGTTTCAATCTAAAAGCCTGATTAAAAAGTCCAAAAGAGTAAAAATCTTCTAGATAAATATTGCTGTCTGAAATACTGTTACACCCTTGGCCAATATGAACGTGCACAAAATCCCCCAAAAAAGTTGTGTTTTTCCACTTAAATTAAACCACCGATTTTGAGGAAATTTTCACAGGTTAGTAAAATGACCCATAGAGGTAGTTGACCGTGCGTGCTTATTTCAAAACTAGAGGATGGAAATGATTTGCTCTGCCAAACATGATGTAATGATGTAATAAACCTGTAACATAACTCTTTAACTTCAGTTATCCCAATACTTTTACTTATATTCAACCTTATCCAAAATTAGAGTTGTTGAGTCATATGAGATTTGGACTAGAGTGGGATTCGAGTCGCTATTTTTGTGACTTGTGACTTGTAACTACCAGCATCGACTTGTGACTTGACCTAGACTAGCACAAAAAGACTTGTTATAGCAACGCAAGTCAGAGTCTACTCGAGGGAGCCCATAAACTTTTAAAATAGGCCTGTCAATTTACGTGTTGCGTGCGTTAAGAAAATCGTCAGACTTGGTTCACCTCGTGGCTTCGACTTCCGACTTCAAGTCTAGCTGCCAGGACTGAGCTGCCCCGACTGGTATAGCGCCCTCAAACGTCACCATTGACCGCGCAAACATGGGGGCTTCTGGTATGGTCTCATTCCACGGTATTTGGACCAAATGACTTGTGACTCGACTTACATAGACTTGCAAAAGAATGACCTTTGACTTGACTTGGACAAAAAATGACCAAAAATGACCAAACAAAAAATGACCAGCTACCATCTCTGCCCAAAATACAACTCAACTTTAACCTTTCATAAACATAAATATACTTGAAAGACTTTGACCTGATTGGAACAATCGCGTTTCTTGAAAGTTTCCGGGAAAACTCGAACTATATTTCAATAATACTTTTACTTATTTTATAATCAAAATCTTAATCAATATTCCACATACATTTCCACCCAGCACGTCGAAACAAACACTCGCTCTTCCACCAAAGTCCTCGTGGTGAGGAAGGATACCACTGTCTAAGACGTAAACCGTTACCCCTTGGCCCTCATCTAAAGAAAGAATATGTGTATATTTTAAAGAAACGATTTCAGAAATGCCTTATATGACATGACAATATTTTTCAGGACAAATGAATTCAACCAAATTAAGATTATAAATGACATTGCGTTGATAATAACTCAAAAAAAGTAACAAAATCCTTCACAAAGCCATTCGCATGTATCTTAACCCGTGCAAATCAATCCCCCAGCGCACCCACATGACCTTTCTCTCATCAGCTAAGAAGTGGTTGTTACAATTGCTTTATTCTTTGATATAATACTGGTTTTAATAGAATTCAAAGATAGTTGTATACCGGGGGAAACGTGGCACCAATGGGCTTTTGTACCTTTTCAAAATGTGTGAACTGTTTGTCAAAACCACAAGCACTATTTCGATTAGTGTTTTCACAATACTCTCCAAATTATATAAATGAACTTTTTCCCAAGAAACTGAGATCTTAATTTCTACAATTATTATATCTTTCACAATTCAGTAATTTACCTTTCTGTCTTGTATGAAATGTACTTACTGAGGGGCTTATATGTGCCGTCTAATGGCAGCTCATTTTGGTCAATTCTGTCCAGATTCCACGGTAAACCAGATGTATTCTTCTGTGCTGCTTCTAAAGCGATGACCTTCGCCGTCTCTGATTCAGTCAAGTGTACCTTGCCATTTTCTGCCACATACTCGACCGCGTCCAGACTCTGGACCTGTTTTTGTTGGCGATTTTAATTGGAAATAGTATTTATACATTACACGATACTTTTGTTCAGAGAGACATACTGTCTTTACCTGTTGCACTAATATGGATATCTGTAGCACTCAGACAGTGCGTCAATTTGTTCATCCGAGAAAAGCGTTGGCCTATCAAGTTTACACAGTAATATGCTTTGTTTGGAGAATTAAGTTTATTCCTGTATGTTACGAGGTTTGATCCTGTGTGTGGAAGTCAAACCGAGAATATCCTCGATGAGATTTGTTATTTATTTTTTATTTTTTAATGAAAGTCTTCGATGCGCGTCAGTTGTTGTTGTTGTCGTAATATTAACATGATTTGTTTTTATAGCCCTGTATTCTTTATAGCTGTTTTATTTACATTCTTGTGTTGGCCTATGTTCTTGATGCTAGTCAATTTTGTCGTCGTCGTCGTCGTCGTTGTTGTTTTTGTCGTCGTCGTCGTCGTTTTTATCCATAATAATTTGTATAGGCCTGAAGCGCGTCAATGTGTTTTTTATATTATTATTCATAATTGTTTATTGGCCTATACTCTTGATGTGCGTCAATGTTGTTGTTGTTTATGCCTGTTCTCTTGATGAAGGTGCGTCAATGCTGTGCTGCTGCTGCTGCTGCTGCAGGCGCCGCCGACGACGTCGTCGTTGCTGCTGTTGTTTTTGTTTGAAACGTTTGATAGGCCTATACTATTAGGTTTTCCCGGATAATTCCAACAAAAATCCATTCAAGTTAACACCCGGGTCATTCAATTTCGCTTGAAAATAAACCCTCGGGTACATCAGCTTTGAACAGATTAAAGGGTCATTCAATTTCGACACTTGAGCATTCATTCGACAAGCAAAACCATTCAACTTAAAAATTCACTTAGTTCATTCAATTTTGTAAAAAGCCAGCAGCAACGGGCTAGCTGACTATTCATGTTCGTCAACTGGAACTGGCAATCATTTTTGCATTCATGTTCGTTTCTTTGGTATGCGCTTTCTGGTTCGTATAGTTGCCTATATAAAGGTAGGATATTATGAGGGGAATTCACTTCTACACTGTTGCCGAGTTATATCTCTCACTAAATATTATACGATTTTGAAGCAAAAATGGCTGCCCGTGGTCATTACAGAAGAGTGAGCAATGTAGATAGAGGAAGGCTGATTGAAGCATTCGAGGACCACCAGGCTGACTAGACTTTATTAAACTGTTCTTAGACACATTTTAATGTTTAATCATGGGGTAACAAAGCAAAAGGAACACATTTGCAATTAAGACCAATAATAGGAATTAAATGAAACGCATAAGACAGATAATCCACACAAATGCCAGAAAAAAAACATTGTCGCTAACTTTAAACACAAGCAAACCGTATCATACTCATGTTGAATGTGAACGCTTAACTGTTGAAATCCGTTGCCCATAAACGAAAAAGAAAAGAACAATAGGTACAAAATCGCAGTGCGCTTCGATGACTCTGAATTTGATTGCACCTGTTGGGAAAAGGTGGTGGATATTCAACATAAGAATGGCGATCTTGTAGGCTTGAATACCCATAAACGAAATATTATGAAATGAAATGGATCCTGAGTGCACGAAAATGAAATTGAATGCAATAATACCCAAAGAGAAACCCTAGTTTGACTGAATTAGAGAAATCGCGTGAATTTGAAAGCGCAATAATGAAACTGAATGATCTTTTACTGTGAGATTGGCCGGGAAAACCTATTTTTTCATTATTGTTATTATAATTTTTTTTAAATACATTTTCTATCAAGTGGGATCAATCATCTGTCAAGGTTCACTACTGACCCTTTTGATTTGACTTTATTTTGTTGGTTGTTGAGTGACATGTGTTACCGGTGCTCTTAATTTATTGAGCGGAATTCACAGTATAATGTGGTAAGACAGGTCCATGAATTTGAGCCAAGATGGGGGGAGTATAAGACCAACTCCCAGCTAGCCTCAATTTCATGGCCCTGTCTTACCACATTATTTTTGCATTTACCGAGCCCTTTAGTGCGTAATTCCATGGGATGTAAGCACAGAATTCTACATCTAATGGGACCTGATTATTTGGACAGTTCTGAAGAATTTATATTAAAACTTGACTTTACAATTTCAAACTGCTTTTATTGATAAGGAGCATTTGACCCATAGCCTGGGGGATATCTATTTACGTTTTAGTATTGTTCTCTGAAGGTCGTCTTCCTCAAATCACTATAGAATTAAGGTCAGGGTAACACGGGGTGAAGTCATGAAAAGATAATCTGTGTGTGTTGCCATTATGAAAATCTTTATTCATAAGCATAATTTTTACTATTTATATTTAGAAGATGTCGACATCTTACTCAAAATGAAGTCACTCTATGATAATAACTTATACATTGGGATTTAAAAACGTGGGTTATTGACATTTCCACATCGCTATGTCTGGAATAGTACCTGGGATGGGCTTCATTCACTAACAGACTCACCTTTAACCTAGCAATGTGAAAACATACAACTGAGCTACGCTCACACAATGTGTCTTTGTTACAAGCTTTATTTTCACATAAACTTGTGCTTTCAATAGCTGCAAAATCTGCATGCCCAAGGGATAGGATTGTTAAACCTCAACACTGCGAAAAATGCTTTAAAATGCAAACCACACGCTACAGTGCGTTTGGTGCCACAATTGTGTGCACAATTGGGTTGTCCTAGCTTTCCTTCAGGCAGTGTTTTTTGTTCATTGTTTATTATATTTTTGTGAGAATCAGATGAGACTGAGAAATCGAGGTCGGCAATTTCCCAGCCCATTACAAAGATTGTATTTATACTTCGTGTTGATTTAAAACAAGTGTGGTCAAAATGCCTGAAAGCTTAAAGGGGTTCTATGGTCATGATAGTAGCAGTAAATGGAATAACCCAGTTACTACGCGAGCGTGTGCGCCAGCGGTCACATCACAGTTTGACAAAGACCTTATGCACATGACGTCATTTGAGTAGGGCGCCCTCGTCTAGAGGTCAAAATGAGGTCGTTCAATGGCCAATCCTGTGCGCCGCGCGTACAAACCTCTTCGTTTCCATTGTTACATCATCGATTTACCTCTAAGATGGCGGCGTGATGACGTCAATGCATAAGGTCTATTAATACTAACGTAATAATTGGAGATCTGTGGACAACACCCTTTGTGATTTGCCAACAAGTGTGCCTGTGCAGGGGGGGGGGGGGGCATCTGTACATGCACAGACACATGCCTGCTATAGTCATGACGACACAGCTCCTTTAAAGGCATTTGATTTAGGCATGGGGGATTATGAAACCTCGTGTGCATAGCAGCAATCAGTTACCATTGTTAGATCAGGTACAATGTCCAGTACAAACAAGTGAATCTTTTATTTTCCCAGTCACTTCAAAGTCCAGTACTAAATAAATAACGCAATACCAATCAAAACGACGTGTACTCTAACCTTTCTAAAGCATTGGTAATATATTTTTTAACTTTTTAAAGATGCATGGCTCGATTTTCACTGATTTTTTTATTTATTTTTCTTTCTTTTTTTAAAGAATGTTTTCTCTCAACCCATTTTGAGAGATGATGCTACTTCAAAACAAAAACATTTCGCATTAGTCACGGACAATGCAATCTTCGTTCGAACACATATATTTTTCGTTCGAACGAATATTTTTTTCTCTCAATATTTGCTTCCCACCTATTGTACAAAATACATGTAACATGCAAAAATTGTACATGGCTGATGGACGTGAGATAATGTAGGGATTCCGGCAATAATTCATTTTTAGTTTTTTAGTTAACCACCACTAATCTTTTTCAGATTGCTTCGTGCAATATCTTAAATGAAAGTTATAACTTTCTCGAATCTATTAAAATTAGTATTTCAAATTTAAATCTAAATCTTCGGGCCAAATCGGCAGAAAAACGGACCAAGCATATTTTATGTTAATTTTACCCCATGTTAAATAATTTCCCCACATATATAAAGCTACATAAGAGATACCTTACTATGGTTGCAATCAAATCCAACATTAAAATTAATTAAAGACATGACAACACTCATTCAGAATTCTAAAACTAGCAAACTGTACTTTTAAGAATAAATTGAGAATGATATTTTGTTCATTGTGAAAGACAATAATTGCATATTTTTGTATTAATTTTTTAAAATATAATTCAGGTCATTTTATACAAGTGTTTTGTATGCATGCCCATCAAGAGCGGATAAAACTAAGTTGGTTTTACATGAGATGCATGCAGAAAAACACGTACATCAATGCATCATTTTGATGGTTAACATGAAGCAACATGCAGTAATGTATTTTGCAGATGTTTCCGTCGCACGTAAACATTACAAGTCAATGCTCCCAATTTGTTCCCGATTCATCCACCTGGAAATACAAGTAGGTCATAATGTACATGTACACGTGGCACCATTTTCACTGGTCTATAAAAATATTCACATTGTATACATTATGAGGATGGTGAAGTCACATGGACATTTTTGCCAGGCCCCTGACTACACACTATGTTAAAGAGGTACCCGACTATGTTGTCCTTCCGTTAAATGAAAGGGGGAAAAATGGCTACACCATGATAAAGGTGTATTACCCTTTAATACTTGGATTCTACTTGAATATATACAGAAAAGAAGATTTCTATGGTAACGATGACGATGTAACTCACAATGCAGATGGTGATTACGGGATGATTATGGTGATGGAGATGTTGATGGTGATTTTTATAATAATAATGATTAAGATGATGATGCTCAGCATGCAAATGGTGATTATCCTGATAATTATGATGATGGTGGGGATGGCGACTATGGCGATATTGATGATTATGGTGATGGTGATGGTGATGGAAATGTTGAAGGTGATTTTATGGTAATGATTTGTATGATGATGCTTAGAATGCAGATTGTGATTATGACGATAAAGAGATGATGATGATGATGATGATGATGATGATGATGATGATGATGATGATGATGATGATGATGATGATCTTTTTCCAATTACATTAGACGTGTACTAAGATGATGATGATGATGATGATGATGATGATGATGATGATGCTGGGGATGATGATGATGGGGATGGGGATGATGATGATGATGGGGTGATGATGGTGATGGAAGGGATGATTGTAATGGTGAAGGTGATGGTGATGTTGGAGATGTGATGATTATGATGATGATGTTGGAGATGTGATGGTGATTTTTATGATTATCATTACGATGCTTAGAATGCAGATGGTGATTTTGAAGATGATGATAATGATGAGGAAGATTTCTTATCACAAAATGTCAATCACTTTACAAATCAAATACGGTACACTTTTAAATAAATAATGCCATTACACATGTCAAATATCGCATATGGATGTGTCTATTAAACTTCACTGGAAATATACAGAAAAAAAGGTTTTTTAAAAGCCATACATATCACTGAAGAGGTATCTGAGTTATAAAGCCTTGAAAAGTCACAATTCCCATCATAATATCAGAAGACAAGTTCACAATGTTCATGGTTCCCAGTTGTCATTGAGGTGTTCATTGTCCAAGAGGCCGGCCCCATCGTGCTCACTTGTGCCCGTCGACTCTCCGCGAGGAGTGGTAGCCGCCCTCTTCACTCTTAGCTCAATCGACTGCCGCTTGAGAGATTTCTGCAGCAAGATACAAGGGAGGAACACGAAGAGAGAAACAGCAAGGACGATAGCCAGGGGGATTCCCAGATAGAAGGCAAGGTATGAACCAATTCTGGGTACACACTTGGCCTTTAGGGTGATGGGGTTTACCGTTCCGCCGATTGGTGATTCGAGTACCACCGCCTGGGTGTTAACCTTGTCGATGGGCAGTTGACAGTTGGTCACGTTCAGACACGTTGCTGAGTGCACGCTAAGGTCGTAGGGGAATCGTGTGATGTTCACCTGGACGTTTACCGCCTTGTCGGGGGATTCTTCCACAGCGGCCAGCACCAAGACGATCACGTCGTTGTGGAACGCCGAGTTGGCTACGAAGGCACATGCGTTGAACCCATCGTCGCACTTGGCGTACTTACAGTGCGCTTTGCATCGTTGGTTGTCGCCGCTTGTCTCCCAAGCTACCGCAGCAGATTCGTCCTCGCAACGGTACAAGACGAGCTCCGTCGTCCTGCTGCAGGAGCTGAATTCCATGAAGGCGATTGAGTCGGCTGACCGGTGCAGATTGAACACCAACGGTGGCGACACGCGGGATGGCCCTATCGAAGTGGTCTGCTTCAACCCCTGGCGGTAAGGTTTTCCACTCGGCACTGGGGCCTTGGGGAGAACGTAGGCGTTGAAAAGTGCCCCTTCTCCGCTGGCATCGGCAATGTTCAGTTCCTCGCAATAGATGTTCGAGAAGGATTCCCGATGGCTGAGCCCGGGCAGGACGGGCTTCTGATCGCCGGTTCCAAGCCAGAAAGTGTGTCCATCCAGTTGTTTGAAACGCACCAGAAACGCAGCGACCATTCCAGCTACCAAGATTGCGACGCTGACTCCAAGCCATGCCAGTAAAACGGATTTCTTACAAGTAGGCATTTTAAAAAGCCAATACTGTTTACCTTACAGTTACTGTTTGGATGGATCAAGCTGGCGGTGTTTTATCTTCTGCCTCAGACTGGAACTGACAGTGTTTTGTAATAATTCTTTCGTCAAGGCTCCAATGGTTTCAATACACAATGCTATTGTCCCGGGCTGGTCTTTACAGAGCACAGGACTGTAACAATTGTCTGCAGCAGATGTTGGCATGGGCGTCCAGTTGATTCTCCCTGAACAGAAACGCCGTCCTCCACACAAACCCCTGCCTTATATTCCCCGTGCTGACCTCCAAAACCTAAAAATCCTGGGCAACAAACTCTTTGTTTCCAATCGTGAGAGGACGTGAGCAATAAATTTCAATGTCTGTTGTGCGCTCAGCACGCTGGTGCCGGAACAACACGCATATCTTGACTCTCATGTACATGTACATGTACACTGTACAGATATGACATGATGGTCGTAATAATTGTACGGGGCCAGCGCTCGGTGTTTACAATCATTCCACAACTGGGAGTCGACGGCTATTTATAGACATAATCTTTATTGCAGCTTTCGGTTCTCTGGGACACTGGTGCGCAGTCTCTGTTTTCATTTTACCACTCGGTGGTGAGAGTATGGCCCTTTCCTTTTGCAACGTCACAGCCCGAGTCATTTGCCAACCAAGGTTGGAGAAACCATAGAGCAAGGACTATCCATCCATGCGAAGCAAAAACTGATAATCACAGTTTGTAAAGATTTGACACAGCTATTCAAAGATAGTATTGAATTTAATGGAAACAAACCGACCGACAATGGGGTGTATTTTGTTTAAATAGAAACTCTGTTGAATTTAGTCACAATGTCTGTCAACAAGATTGAATGTTTTGCTAATATTTGGCGCGGTTTCCCCCGTGAGGACGAGTGTAACTTCGGTTCACCAAGACATTAATAATCGGTAAAACAAGGTTGTTAAACAAACAGAATTTGACTCATGAGACTGTAAATTATTATAGCTGTGTCACAACTCCAAATGTGACACACCAAATGTAGTCTTTGTCATATCTTGTAAAAGATTCCATTTAATGTATCGAACCATTCATTTTGTGCATATTCAATCTCATTTGGGGGGAAAGAGAGGGGCAAGGTTTCCCTCCAACCCCACCCCCCCCCCCCCCACCACACCCACCCGGTTACGCCACTATTTCTCACCCATGACAAATAACAAATACTGTGAGGCATACCATTACAACTGATAACTGATAAACCAACGAATCACCGGGGTCGATGACTCGGGAGTCGATCTTTGTCACTGGGGACGACTCACATTTCCTGGCCGGTGTATTATGGGGACGTCCTGATCAGGAAATACAGTTTTACAGAATTGCCTGCAGACACTTACACATCTCCTGAAACAGCCGCTGCTCTTATGTATGATGGAAATAAAAGGGTTTAAATTGAACATCCAACACGGTGGAGAGAGATCCAACAGGGAACTGTGAACATTAATTAAGTGGTGGATGTCATTGATAGCAATTTCCTAATCTGTTTGTTAAATTTGTTAGTTAGTTAGTTATTTATTTACTTACTTATGTATTTATTTTTGATTGGTTTATTTTCATTTTCATTTATTTATTTGTTTATTTTATTGATTTTTTTATCTATTTACCATTGACCTTCCGGGCACCTCTGAGCCATCAGGTACAATTGTATTATTTTATATTTGTCACATCACTTTTGTCCACCCCAAAAACCATATTGGTAAAACGATTACAAAGCTCACAATGTAATAAAAAAAATTAACAAAATCGGGGAAACCTCTGCAAAAATGAAGAAACTTTGTGTTTTACTGCACTAGGAAACCGAAATTAGGTCATTGTTTTAAGTCGGGATAAGTGCTTCGTAACTTAGCGCGAAAACAGACTTTGTGTCGCATGGATTTTGCGTGACATTGCATAATGTAGTCGCCGGGGAACAACGACGTCGCAATTTCGCGCAGTCTGGGACCTTAAACACCGATATAGAGATCAATGGACCATACTACTAAATCTAGCAGCTTGAACGAGTTTCAATGCATGTACGTCAAGGATCATGACTGTTGCCTTTTATTGCATGGGCTGAAGGTTTCAAATAATGAAGCGGAAGTTAAGGTCGACTTTTAAAAAAAAATGTAAAAAAATTATAAAATCAAAAAATTGCGAAATTGTTGACAATTTACCAAGGCAGCTTTAGAATTATTCAAAAGATGAATAACAAACGCTTCAGCTGCTATATGAGATGACCGGGGGTCAAGATTCTCGCTGAAACCCGTACGCTCTCTCGACAGGCCAACTCACACACAGGCAATTGGTGGTATACAGTCTATTTTCGACAATGAAATACAGTTTCTTTTTTTCATGGAAAATGTTCTTTGATGTCAACACTAATATTTCCAACGTCAATACATAATTACATACGTAGATTGAATTTATTCTTGCACAAGTAACTGTAGACTTAACATGGAGGAGGGCTGAAGACAAGTCGTGTTAGTTGTCTCGTGATTTTCTCAGCGACAGTTTGCACGCAAAATGCCGGTAAATCCGCCAAAAAAAAACCCGAAAAACCCCAAACTGTTGTGGTTGTGTTAACCAATAGCAACGTAGCGTGTGTGTTTGAGCTCCCTGCTGGTGGGAAGAATGCCAAGGATCAGCAGCGTGACAACAGGTGGCCAATTAACGGAACTTGGCCCCTATCAATTTCCAGGCCGAAGAACTTTCGCGAAAAGCAACTTTCCTTTGTCCTAAGCAAACAAGATCGGTGACAACCCCTCCCAGGGTTGTTTTGAGATGTGAACTGAAAACCCTGGCTTGAATCCAGCGGGAGCGGGAGGAAAGTTGCATATTTTCTCTTTAGTGTAGCAAGTTCGCAAAATCCTATGATTATGTATCACAAAGAAGGTGGCTGTGGGCAAACGTCATTAGATGATTTATGTGCTTCGCTTGAAGGCAGCTGTTCAATTTTCAGATTTTTTTGAAAAACAACCTTGGTTGAATGGGTTACAGTGTAGGCCTATAAATCAGTTTAAAGATGCTTTGCCCGATTTTGGGTCAAAGGATTAAAGGGGCACGCCGGCTTCGTTGGGCTATTTGGGCTACAAAATAGGCTAACATATGACTTCAAAGGTCTTCCAGGAACGGAGAAGAATGGTTCCTAAAAAGAAGCCATCAAATTCTGCCGTTTTCGAGCATTTTTCTAAAAACGATTTATCCAAACCCAAAAAGTGGTTCGGATCAATCATGTGATCTTCGGAGTTAGTTTTACTTCCAGCCGTATAACAGTAAACTACTGAAACAAATTTATTTATTTTTATTTTTTTTGGGAGCTTGTCGGAGGGGTAGGGAGCCAGACCAACAATTACGTTTTTTTAGGACTGTTTTAGTCTGTACCCCAAGCTATTATCCCCTAACTATTGTAACGTGTTGCCTGCGTTACACACACGCGGGACGACGACGGGAATGTTTATCCATGGAGGTAGAAATTAGACTAATTTCTACCTCCATGGTTTATCCCATACAGCTGATCTATCTACTTCTATGATAGCAGCATAATGTCCACTCTCCCCAAACGCCACAACAAAAAACCGGTGGCGGTGGCTGCGGCCGGCCAGTGAAGTCATCGCCCAAAAAACGGGAGAATGCCATCTCTAAAGCTTGGCTCGCTTGGCACATGCTGGCTTTCCCTTTGGATTTATCGTGTTTTTTTTACTTTTACTTTTCGTTGGACCGCCTTTTGGGTGTTTTTCCTTGCGATGTTTTTTTTACCGATCCTTGGATGTCGAAGAAACGTTCTCCATTGCAAGTAAGTTCGTCCAGTTCGTCGTACACAGAATACAAACTGTCCGTTTATGTCTGTTTTTTTATTTACACGTGAATTTGAAAGTTGGACAAGAGGCAGAATCACTGACATTTGACCCAGACATTTTGACATTGGGGGGGGGGGGGCTTGGAAGAGCATGATAGGGCGTGCCATGTCTGAATAACCACGACGACGATTATGTGTTTTTTATTTACACGTGAATTTGTGCTGGATTGATATGAAGTCTGGATCCTCTTGCCGCACCATTGTAATAATTCGTACATAAACAGAGCACCAGTCTACTTACAACATTGCGCAACAATCTCACGTAAACTTGACAGTTGCAACGGCTGGAAAAGCGTATAAGCTGACCTTTGACCGTGTTTTTTTTCTTCACATTTTTCGTTAATTACGTGCTATTTTGATGATTTTTTTTACAACAACCATTTAAATATTATTGTCTGTCATTCCACATCACTAAATTAGGTAAACATTAAGCCGGTGTGTCCCTTTAAAAAATCAATTTCATTGAGCGAACGAATTTAAAAAGTTTATATTTTTTTGTAACGAAAAATATAAAAAACTAAGAATTCTGATATCAGGAACGCGAGATAGAACACTTCTAACTTTCTGCGGGCATTTGCCGACTTCAATTTGATTGGTTTCCCAGCAGCCAATCAGAAGAATCCGCAAGTAATGAATATTCATGATTCTTGTGATCTTTTTTTAGTATGAACATAGAGCAAGCTCTATGGTATGAACGGGTCCTGCAAGGTGGAGACTCGCGGCAGCAGAAAACTGACCAGGGGACGATCAATATTGTACATTTACATACGTGTACAGTGTGCGGGGTTTAATTCTCATTACACCGTGTACAATGAATGTGCACCACACATACAACCGGTCCATCGTCGTTCCGCGTCCGAATTACGTTGCTTGAATACAAGCATGAATATTCATATCCTGTGCTTCTGCAATATGCAAATGACGTACGTCATAGCTCTGAGGATTAAAAGGCCGGCCCAGCCTTTTATTCATTTACGTTTTTAATTAACTGCCACTAATCCTTGACGGATTTTTTCGTTCAAAGTATCAAATGAAAGCTCATAACTTTTTATACCCCGTAATATTAGCAATTAGAAAGATAAATATATTTTTGACCCCCAAATCGGCCTGAAATCGGGCAATGCATCTTTAAAATAAACAATTAAGAAAAAAAATGTTCTCGGCGAAAAATTAATGCACAATAGGCAGTGATCATGGTTGAAAATAAGCACTTTTAAAAAACTGACTCACCAAAGCGAGTGCTTCGTCGGTTGGTAAATTAACGCCTATTCCTCGAAACGTTCGCCGGAAGCGATGTTTTACTGCAGCCCCTGATCGACGGATCACGGCATGGTCCGTTAACTTCTTGGCAAGAACGTCTACGTCGTAACCATCCTGTATTTGGGGAATTAAAAGATGGGTCAGACTTAATACAATCTTAAAAACTATATAAGCTGCAGCCGTTCTTACATCAATAACTTATCAAATAAGTTATGTATAATTTTATGGTGTCACTCAAATTAATGTAGAGTTAGAACGGTGAAATCATTACAAGTCTTACGTGAGTAACCAGGTTTTTACAGTAATTTTACCTGGAAGCAATTACCGTAATTTACGGTAACTGTGTGCGTCAGGGGGTGATAACTTCGAGCATGGCACCCCCTGACACACCGCATGCTGACCAGGGGTACCAGTTGCTTCCAGTTATGTAAACTAGCCTACTTGGGATTAACAAAACGGTAACCCGTTCTTCCCCTACCAGAGCGTTTTAACAGCAGTCTTTAGGGATCAACTGGCTAAAATATCCACATCCACCACAGAAGACAGGGATGAATGTTCTTCCCCGGATCCAGCTCGCATATTATTAATAGACCGATTGCGCGACCAATGCTTACATGTCATCACGTGACCTATTGTTGGTACTACGTCATCTGAGCTGATGACAAACTACGTGCAAATACCGTGCCGACCGACAGAGTCACACCAATAGTCGGCTTTTGGAAATAATAACACAGTTACTAAGCCATTTTATTAAAGTTGTATGTTGTGACATTGATATAAATCACATTACTGTTTCACAAACTACCAGTATTCTGCTACAAAAGAGGTCTATTTTGAGTTATGCACTACCGGCGTCGGACGATAGCCACCCGCATGTTATTTTGTTTGTAATGTAGGCCTAAATCACTGTAAAAAAGGGGAGAGAACATTGGAAAAGTGATCATTTATACCCAGCCTTAAGAAATTTCAAGTAGGCAAAGGAATCACACAATTTTGGAAAGCAATTTCTTTGGATGATACAGCATCGCGGTCGTCTGGCCCAAACGTTCCGTAGTGTACTAGTACACATCGTGTACATATTTTATACGTTAATTGTACAATTTCCAAGACTTGCTGGAACTGTCCTTACTGGCTTTATTCAGCCACTCGAAGGTTTCTGGTACAAACTCTGGAATATTTTTCACAGATTTCGAGAAAGAAAAGCCTCGATCGAATAAACAAATGCAACAATGTGTACCGTACCGCACTTTCCTATGGAAGACGCTGGCTGTGTTTGTTGATGTTTAATACCTCCTATAGGTCACGTGACTAGGATAGCGCAACCAGTCGATAGGAATGAATGTACTCTTTAAAACAAAAAAGGATCGTTAAGAATACGACCGCTTGAAGAATCGAACAGATGGTTTTATAGTAAACAATCTAATGGCATAAAGGTGATAGGTCACCACTAACCTTGACTTTGACAATATAACTGTCAGGAATTTTCTCAGCAGCTTTGTGAATCGGTGCCAATCCTCTAACACAAATGTTTCCTGCCAAAAGCAGCAGAACAGACGTTATTGAAATCATTCCCATTCCAAATGTCACACGCTCCTCGTAACTACCCGCGTTATAACTCTACATATACCTTAACACAGCGTATTTCATTTGTAGCTTCAAGTTCAAGAATTTTGGGAAACAAACTACTGTCGTGAAAAGAAGTGACTTTGGTCTCGTCTTTATTTCCAACTCAAAAGGAGTTGACATATAAAACGGTTCGAGCCGTCAACGTTCAACTTCCGTCAGACCGAAAAGAACCGAGTCAAAAAATCACAGCGTTTTATATAATGTTCAACTCTGCAGTCAAAATCGATCGCCTTTCTGTGTGCTTTAATATATTGACCAGGCTTGGTAACACATTTTACGAAGGACTATTAACAAACAAAAGCATATTTTACACAGCTGTTAAAATGCACATCCAGCTGTTCTTTAGAAGTCACTCTGCAGGAGAAACTGCATCTAAATTTATCATAATATGCGTGATATCATGTAATTTTATGCAAATTGTCATGATTAATATGTAGATGTAAACCTACCATTGGTCTTAACATCATAGATTAGTTAAATCAGGAAATTCAGTTTTCAAGGAAAGTGCAAATGGGTATTTTATCTCCCTCCTTTTCCCAGGACAAATATTATGATTATGTAGATGTGAACCTATCATTGCATGGTCTTTACATTTTAGACTGCATGACCCCCAAAATATTATTATAGTTATTATGAAGTTACTTCACATGGAAACTCGCACCGACACTGAGGGCGCTGTTCAGAATCGCGTTCATCTGAGGGGTGCACCACACTAAATAAACTCCCATAGCAACCAATGCTAAATGCAAAATATTCAAAAATACTCAAAAAATATATGAAAGTCTCTCAGCCTCTAGGAAACAAACCAAATATATTTTCTGACAACTTAACTTCGGTTTTCTTTTCAATTTTTAGGAGGTTAGCCGTTGATAATTTTTGCTAATTGCCCCAAGAAAAAAACTCCCCCGAAAATGTCATTTTTCCCAAACCGACTTCCTGCCACTCATGAAGCATCCCTCCACTTCCCAGGCCAAATAGGACCATCTTCAAAGCCAAAATTTATCAAGTCTACTCAAAACTTGAACCCCAGGTTGTGATAACTAAGCATAATGTCACAATATATTAATTTCATGACCCCCAAAATATTATTATTCAAAAAAAGTTGTGGGTTTACTAGTTAAGATGATCAGTTTGGCGCACGATTTTGACCTATTTTAGTGTATCAAAGGATAGTATACATTATTATTGAGTGTCTCAGAGTGGAACGGGAGGAATATTATCGAAGGTCTAAGCATGTTCCATTTCACTCGGCTTGAACAGTCAACATTTTACCGAGTGATAATATTCCTCCATTCCAAGAATTCAAGCCACTCAATATTTGTTTGAAACTGACATATAGATCCTTGTCGCTTTATATATTTAAAAAATAAATTTAAACATTCTTTTCATTTGTGTGTTTGGTTGAATGACAACAAGGCAAAAAAAACGAAAAAATTGACCCAATTCACATGACGTCATCATCACAGTCACCGCACGTGACGTTTGTGCAAGGGGTCAATAGATCGGATTGCAACCTTTTGCACAGGTGCTACTTTGTTTTAGCAGCGGCGCTCTGCCTGCTCAAAAACATTGGGAACAAGGATGATCCTAACTGTTGAATGGGAAATACTATTCCCCGTGGACTTTTTGATCGCCGATGCGGATGGGAGTAATAGTGAATGTCACGTGATGTAAGTTCCACAAAACAAATGACAAGGATCTGTAAAATGCCAGCTATACTGCGCGTACATTATACTCGGTGTATGCCAGACACATTGAAAATGGGATCCTTTAGCCACGGGGAATAAAATACCTTCTCATTATGCACAACATTATTCCCTTGATTTGAGCATGTCATATGTCTTTTTAAGTCTTGCGAAGTTAAGTTGTCAAGTATAAACTCAAGTTCTGTTGGCAAAGTCATCGGGATGTGGGTTCGAGTCCCGTCCATGAATATTGTCTCCCTGCGCAAGATATTTTAAACATACAATCTTATCTGGTACCTGAGAGGGCATATATGGTTCTTGTAGCACAGGCTGCATACCGTAATTCACTGGGAGCTGAGATTGTTTAATTAATATGAAAGGAAGATATTGGCCCGATGAGTGGGGTGTTATCCTGTTGGTAAGTGACGCCCTTTTGTAAGATATAAATCGGGCAACTCCATTAAGGCTCCATTAGTAACCGTACCTAAAGTGAAAACGGTATATTGTTTTTGTTTTCCAGTGCTGCGTTATTCAAATGATCACATATCGCAGCCATTGCCAAAGGATCACCCATGATATTTCCATATCCGTAATTAATATTCTACTGGATTGATCTTGTTCAAGGCTGTGTGTAATTATTATACACACCACATTTCACCCTAGTTGTGTTACCCCTCAACTGTGTTGTCATCAAGGTAATCATAATTTGAGGCACTTACCGGTCTTCCAAATAATAAAGATATGTACCTTAAAGGGGCTGTGTCGTCATAATTATAGCAGGCCTGTGGCTGTGCATGGAAACTCTCGCCCTAATACTGCAAACGCGTGCGCTTACAGTCAAATCACAAAGGGTGCCGTCTTTGTCAAACTGAGATGTGATATGCGCACGCACGCATAGTAATTGTGTTATTCCATTTACTGCTATAATCATGACGACACGGCCCCTTTAAGTAGGTTCAGTTTATAGCAAAACATGTTTGTTGTGTGATGCTAATGGTCTCATTATTGTTGACACACTGAGGTACCACAACAAACAGGAACCAAACTGAAAGCGATACAATATTCTGAGTCTAGAGTACTTTATTTAAACTAAACACATGACTACAAAAATCAAAGTGATACCGGTAGTGAGGGCTGGTGTTGACGTCACACCTGAGAACCAACTGCGCTGAACAAAGGCAAATGGCTGGTTCATTTACGTCAGGCCATCCTGCCCGTTAGAGGGCAGCTGAAGAATTTAGACCATAAAACCCAAATGTAGAATGCACCACAACAGCACAGTCTCTCTCATCAGCCTTTTTAATCAGCAAGGCACAGTCAAATAACCCCTGTGTCCTTTCTTAAGTTTCTCGTTTCAGTGATGGATCGGTCACTTAAAACAAGCCTAACACCAGGGATATTCCACTTGTTTTCACGGGGGTATGCCAACAGGTTTTAAAAATAATCTTTACATAATTATTGTAACAAGTAGACCTTGATACCTCATTAAATCGTGACGATTTAAATATAATGCTTTACCTATCAAATGACGTATTCTGATGTCAGCGGGCATTGCTATTATGCAATTTTTTTATTGTTATTTGTTTTGTCTGCGCTAGGATGACCACGCCTTACTTCATGTCTGAAGACCAATGTATAATCACACACTTTATGAAAAGGCAAGTTGTTGAAAGCCAAAGTATGCGTTAATTGAGACGTTGTAGGTTCTTTCATCGCACTTATTATTTTAAAGAAACAAGTGCAATCGCCCTACTTTTACTTCATACTTTTATTATTTTTTCCCCGTCATATTGGCCCCTTATAGTTTAGCAAAAAGGCCATCACCGCCATACAGATCAATTCTACACCATACTTTAAACTGTCACTTTTCTCCTCTTTAAAAATGAAGGAAAAAAAAATCCCCTTCAGCAGAAGTTTGTAAACATTGAACTATTACTGTACTGGCTGTGTTAAAATACAGTCTTTATAGTGTGTTTAATTAACATTACAGAAAGAGGTTTCTAGTTCTTTTTCCCCTTTTTTAAGTTATGTGTTTCAATTGTATCCCATCATATTGAGGCAAAAACAAATTACAAGTTGTTGGCAACTTGATTGGTGAAGTTATAGCCCCATACAGCTAAACATCAGTAAAGTGTCCGTAAATACTTCCATTCTTTGCACATATCAAGATGAAACTATGAATGAATATATGCTTTTCCCATATATTAGTTTTCTTTAAACTGCACCAATATACTCAGAACCTAAATATTCATTAACCTCGTCACATTTGACCCCACCCACATTGCAGCAGATAATGGGAACTTTGGGGCGGAGTATATTCGGAGTGTGATCTTGAATGAGTGTGTGTCAATCACTGATAGAAAGCAGTGACATTTCCATAATTTTATATGAAATCGGGGAATACACACTAGTGTGTATTGGTTTAAAGGTAAAATAGTGCAATGTTTTTACTTTGTGAGATTCAACATATACATATACATAATAGTTATACAGTTAATAATGCAGTTGTATGCAAATTTTGGCTCCAAAACGGTGCACAAAACAAAATGATCATGCACTATTCATTTGAATTTTTAATGAAGATCCAGTATTTTCCCAGCATGTCTCTTCTTCTTTTTTCTTTCTTCCTGTTTTTCATTTTTTTTTATGGGGATGGGGGTTAAAGCTCCCAGCCCCCAGCCCCCCCCCCCCTGTAGAACCTCACCTGACTGCAAGAAGAGCAATAACATGCGTTAATACATGCAGTCATTGTCTTTTAATACAATGCGTTTTCTCCAAAACAGTCCGCATGTTTCTCTTCAATATCTGTCTGTATTCTCTCCGCAAGAGAGTGAGAATCAACGTGCCGAATGCAGATTGGAATATTGTGGCCGAGCAGTAGATCATGAACGCAACTACAATTGCTGTACTCTCAGTGATCCCCGTGACGTACAAAATGTGAAGGAAGGGAACCACTGGGGACCAGGTGACTGGAAAAGACAGCAAGAAGATGGAAAACTGCCGTGTACTCTTTGTGTGTATGCCTCGCTGCTGGTTGGCGAAGTCAGGGGGTGGCTGGTGCCAAGCAACCGCTGCATTTTCAACCTGCGGCTGCTGTTGCCGAACGGCGGGTAAAATGGCACGGGCTTGCTGTCTGGCGATTCGGTGGATACCGATATTGAACGCGGTGATGACGATGATACTAGGCAATATGATGACATACCCAAACACTACGGATAGCAGTGAAAATGACGTGAACACACTATACTTGTCAAGCTTGACATTCAGCATGTGCATTGCCATACCAAGACTCCCAAGAAAACTTGTTACCCAAATCACGGACAGGCACAGGGCGCACTTGTTCCTCGTCACCACCCTGGCGTACAAAAAAGGGCGGGAGATTTTGAACCACTTGTCAGCTGCCAAGAGTGTAGCATTCAGAAAGAACCCAATGAGACAGAAGGCCATCGTCAAGGACATTGCAAATAGCAATGGGCGGGTGAATGGTCTGATGACAGTGAAGAAAATAACCGATGGTTCGCCGACCAATCCCATGATGAGTAATGACACTGAGAGGCTCGCCAAGAAACAGTTGGATGCAGTATGAAGGGACCGCGTTCTTGCCACCGTCACGATAATCCACACGTAACTCAAGACCATCAGCAAAACCAATATGGAGACGAAGAATATCATAGTGAACAGTTGTATAAAGCTGTAACTATCACCAATACCTTCATCCATTGTTGCAGGAACCGTAAGGTTTAGTGTGTCATATAATTGAGATACAGAAATATTTTTTTCATACGTCGACATTCTCACATCAATCTGAAATAAGAAGTTTGATGTGCCAGGGATCAGCTGAAGTACTGATAGGTTCAATCTTGTCCTTGGACCTACTGCTGGGATCCTGATCTCACAATGTCAAAACCTGGTAAATCCACTCCTTCGTCTTATGTTGTTCAATGTTTACGGAGCCTGTCCCAGTATTTATGGAACTTCTTGTGTTCAAACCAAACGAATAGTCCACTATCAACCTGTTGCAGAGTTCTCTCTCGTATAAATGCTTCACCGTTCAAGTCTTAAATGTATCTCCCTCCGAAAAATTACAATCGACCGACGCTCCAAATAAACACAAAATCGTCTAAAAGTGTTTGCTTATAAATAATGAACCAAAATGCAAATTTCTTATATCAGGCGCACCAAACTAATTGTCTGAATTGATGCAGCTCCGTGAAAGCCAATTATGTTGGTCAGTGATGCAAAAGACCAAAGTATACCACAAAAATAAATAGATGGACTGGGTCCCGGATTTTGCCGTCAGTTATAATTATGTGAACCTCATCAGTTCATTCCATATCAGTGGTTCTAGTATACAACCCCACTTAATCGTTTTCAATTTGTTTTATAAATATTTGTAAATAATTTTTCCCATCAAAACAAACCAAAGACCATTACCGCCCTTTTCAGTGCATAGGTCACCGCTTCATCTACATGTAATAAATTTTGTGCTTTTTCCTAAACGTAGATCCATTCACCAACTCATTATACTTTGAAAATCGACGAACCACCGTCGCCAAACTTTGTTTAATTTTTTTTTAAATCTGTGCTGACTGAAAAAGAAAAACAAATTGGTTTTAGTTTTTGGCATATCAGTTCAAATAGAAAATACACTGATTAGTTTTTTGTGTGTGCACATTTTGTAACACAGCCTCCGACTTTTTAATTAACATTATGACATTATGTGAAACTGCAAAAATGCACAATTTTGGTGAATATTGGGTAATGATCTTTTTTTCCAGACTTTGATCTTTTCGGAGACATGCATGTAGTAAACATAAACACTGTTTTTCTCCTAAAAATATATAAATGAATAACAAAGCAAAGCTTAAATGAACTATTTTTAATGATAACTATTAAAAATAACTAAATTCAAATTGAAAATTAAAAATGTATTCAATTCGTTTGGTGTAAGTGCAGTTTACCAGTTTACATAAAATAAAAAAAGATCACGCCTCAATAATCCACAACTTGTGATAACGAGCACATATTATTTTAGAAAAGTAACACGTTTACATGTATAAATCTAAGCTTATTGAACATGAGCTAATAACATAGAGCTGCTTATACGATCATTAATATACAATATGGCCGGCATCTTATCATAGCAGTGACGCAGATAATAAACGTACGTTTCTGACGGGTTGGCAATAATGTGTGTACTCTGTTTAACAAACAAAACTCTTTGTAATACAGATTTAGAACACTAATTTGGGGCAAGAATAGAGAATGATTGATGTAACTACAGACTGTCACATTGAATTAGTCCTTAAAATCAACCATTTTGATTTGCTGTCCACAACAGCCCTGACAATCTTGGTTCAAATATTGTTTGCCTATTCATTGTTTAATAAGCAAATGAACCATTTTTGTGAAAGTGATGGTTCTGCAAGTTTTAATTTGACATCGGTGCATAAAAACTCTTCTGGAAAAAACACTTCTTTGAAGAAGAATTTTCCTGCACGTCACTTACAAACTTGTTTTAAATGTTACAATGGAGGTAAGAGATTTGATTTACTTTCTCCACCATGCACAGCTTTAACCACTACTTGTTCATAAATTAATATGTTAGTTGAAAAAACACAATGTTTAAGCATATTTCATGTGTAACGATGGAAGAAAACAAAGTCTGAGCTTGTAAAGGTACACAGAAGAAAATAGTACATTGGTTCGTCACATGGGGCTAGTTTCAGATTTAGTTGCAGTGTTCACAAGTGCTGCTGATTAATATGAGACTTCAAATTCTCTATCCATCCAACTTTATCACTCAATATAATGACTGTGTTTGCAACATCAACCTTTTATCTACGTTGCAGCAATCTGTGCATTTGCACAGATCTGTGGTGCATCCCCTTTACGTGCATTTTACCAACTTTAAATTATGTACTCGAGGAGAGCAAAAATTGTGCAGATGGCTTCTTCATCCGAGTGGCAGAGAGTTCCCGTTCTTAATATTTCCATCCTTCCCATTTGCCATTATGCTGGTCCGTAAAATGCAGCTTAGTCAATGTAATGCTTAGAATGCTGGTTGACTGTGATTCATTTGTGTAGAAGTCTACGTCAGGCTGCCTTTTGACATCACGCTTCGTCATAATTGTACTACTAGTACTAGTAACATTTTCTTCAAAACTTCGAGTGGCGTTAACTTCAAAAGTACCACATGTTAATTAATTAATACATTAATGCTATCAAATTACACATATCACTGATACATCAATTTGTGCTACCACCAAAATCAGAAATTACGTATAGTTAAGTGAGTGCGGTTTTAGTGTTGTAAGCTTCACACACAAAATATTACTGATACTAATTAAATTATTGTTGAAAAGGACACGTTTTGTGCCACCCAGTTATACATTACTAGTGTGATACACCAGACTGGAGGTCAATTTCTATATGTTTGTTAAAAGAGGGTGGGGTGTTATAGTAATTTAGTACAGTATTACGTCCATGCTACTTCACTGACTTAAATACACTAACTTAACACACAGTATACTAAATAGTAGGCCTTCACACGAAAAAGACCAACAAAATTGTTGTGTATTTCACTGATCTCTCTGCAAGGAATTC
The DNA here is from genome assembly GCA_911728455.2 of Marthasterias glacialis. NCBI lineage: Eukaryota > Metazoa > Echinodermata > Asteroidea > Forcipulatida > Asteriidae > Marthasterias > Marthasterias glacialis. Next base: position 16,398,822 of record OU452223.1, read on the forward strand.
CGCCATCTTTTGCACTGGCATTTCATCATTGGACATTCATAAAAAAAAATCTCGGCTTTTACATATTTAGAAATGTATGTGCTTAATACTTTAAATAATTTTTAAATTTACATTTGTACCGTATGATCGGTCGATCGTATTCTCAAGTGGACATACTGTTTACATCGCCATGTTTGTTGTTGTGGTTTACGACCGCGACCAACCAACGACCTGCTGAATGCTGACTGTCTGATTGGACAATTCACACCACATGACGCGAATGACTCGTTGGCGAACGGTTTTTTAAGCTCTTAAAATGAACAAAATAGTGCGCTCAGGCCCTACAAAATAGAGAGAAATACCCACTGAAATCAAACGTGCTCTTTCCCTACCGAAAGCTAAACAGAAAAGAGGGAATGGCCAAAGGTCGCTGACATAAATAATGAGCACATGTAAATCACAAAGTTCACACACTTAAACACTGAGGGCGCACTTGGGTTCCCTACATTATAATACCAAAATGTAAATTTCTCACGTGACAGGTTAAACTATAATATTCCCGGCCAGAAAACACACGACAGAAGCGTGTTATAAAGCCTCATTGTTAACAAAATTTGAGAGATTTTTACTTGGCAGCTTGATCCCAAACAAGTACCGTAAAAATGAATGCTTAACCTTGAGTTTACATCATGATAGTTTTACTGGAATTAACTGGAATGGTACCCTGCAATAACCGGTTACTAATGGGAGACGTTTGAGAACACTAGGTGGCAGCAGACACGATAAATCCATCGTTCTCGGAAATTAGCGCATGCTCACAACTACGCAAACAATAGAAATTTACCTGGCAAGTCTGCTGCCACCTACTATTCCATAGTCTCCCATTGATACTGAACAAAACATGTACTAGGTAGATATAAAAAGTATTCTGTAAATTAGTTTGTTAGCCATGCTTCGCGGAAAGTGACCGTAAAATTACTGGAAAGGTCGACCCGATGTGGTCAAGTTGCCTGAAACAAACACCGCCTCTTTCTCCATTTAAAATCAGACCGAACGACAATGGCAAGTCCAACAAAATGTGTGTGTGTGTGTGTTACGCACATGTCTGACATTGACTATTGTGTCAGACGACATTTTAAAGCCATTATGTCCGACCCATTGTGTCTTAAAAATGATTATGTCGGGCCCGTTGTGTCACGTACATGGTGGGGCAGACGTAACGAACACAATGGGTCCTACATAATGGCTTGTCGGACAGGATGGGTCGGACATAATGGCTTAACGATCACAATGGGTAGGACATGATGGTTTAACAGACACAAGGGACCGGACATGATGATTCAAAATGTTCTCGTGGGATAAAATGGTCCATGTCGGACATAATGGTGCGTAACGTACGTTCGGTCTTGGAACACATTCACTTCACAAAAAGACGCGGTCTTTTACTGAGCTTTGAAACCATGCTGTTCAGTGCTCCCAACGGTGTACCGTCTCGTAAAAAGAAAGCCGTTAAGATTAATCAGTAAAGAGTACTCCGGTTTACTTTTTCCGCATCTGCCAACGGGGCACATTTTCTTCAATTTGACCGATCATCAGAGGCATCAATACGTGCAGTCATTGTCTTTTAATACAATGCGTTTTCTCCAAAACAGTCCGCATGTTTCTCTTTAGTATCTGTCTGTATTCTTGCTGCAGGAGAGTGAGAATCAACGTGCCGATTGAGGAACTGACAACTGTGATCGAGCCGTAGACACTCACGGCAACTACAAAAGCTGCATTCTCACTGGCGTACGAAATGTGAAGGAAGGGAACCATTGGGGACCAGTTGACTAGGAAAGACAGCAAGAAGATGGAAAACTGCCGCGTACTCTTTGTGTGTATGCCTCGTTGCTGGTTGGCGAAGTCAGGTGGTGGCTGGTGCCAAGCAACCGCTGCATTTTCAACCTGCGGCTGCTGTTGCCGAACGGCGGGCAAAATGGCACGGGCTTGCTGTCTGGCGATTCGGTGGATACTGATATTGAACGCGGTGATGACGATGATACTAGGCAATACGATGACATACCCAATAACCAGGTTTAGCAATAAAAACGACCTGAATACACTTTCCTGGTCAAGCTTGACATTCAGCGTGTGTGTATATGCAAAGATGAGACTTCCAAGAAGAGTTGTTGCCCAAATCATGGACAGACACAGGGCGCACTTGTTCCTCGTGACTACCCTGGCGTACAAAAAAGGGCGGGAGATTTTGAACCACTTGTCAGCTGCCAAGAGTGTAGCATTCAGAAAGAACCCAATGGCACAGAAACATATCGTCCAAGACATCATAAAGATCGAACGGAAAGATAATGTTCTGATGACAGTAAAGAAAATGACCGATGGAGGGCAATCCAAACCCATGACGACTAACGAGACGGCGAGGCTCGCCAAGAAACAGTTGGAGGCAGTGTGAAGGGACCGCGTTCTTGCCACCGTCACGATAATCCACACGTAACTCAAGACCATCAGCAAAGCCAATATGGATACGGAGAATATCATAGTGAACAGTTGTATAAAGCTGTAACTATCACCAATACCTTCATCCATTGTTGCAGGAACCGTAAGGTTTAGTGTGTAATTTTTATGAGATACAGAAATATTTTTTTCATACGCCGACATTCTCACATCAATCTGAAATTAAGTCTGATGTGCCATAAAATAATGTTTACAGCTAGATTCCCGATATAGTTCAAATCTTGTCCCTGGGCTTACTGCTGGAATCCCGATCTCACAATGTCATCACCTGGTAGATCCACTCTCTTGTGTCACGTCGTTCAATGTTTACGGAGCCTGTCCAAAACATTCATAGAACTTCATGTGTTTAAACCACAAACCTGTTGCAATGCTTTGCAGAGTTCTCCCTCGTAGTGCTCGACAGTTCAACCCCTTATTAGTTAACTCTGACCCCAACAAATTACAATCGACCGGCGCTCCAATGAACACAAGGATAGTTTTAGTGTGTTTTCGTAAAACACAATTAAATTAAATTAAATTAAATTTCTGATCGCAGGCGCGCCCAATTTACCCTAGTCCTATTAATCTTCTCTAAGAATTAAAGACCAAAGTAATATTGCAAAATAGATGAATTGAGTTTGAAACTTGAAAGATACAGCATACCCAATATTTGACAGGTCCCGGATGTTGCTGTCAGTTATAATTAGAGATTGTGTACCTCATCAGTTCCTTCCGGGTGATTTGTATTTCAATTCAGTCAGTGGTTCAGTTCAGTTCGATTATGGTTTATTATATTAACAACAATAGTTTATAAACAACAATAAATTAAAATATTACAACGGAAGGAAGATTCGATTTGTATTCATGAACACCCACGACAGTTTAGACATTCCTATTGGTTGAAAGGTAGTCATATGACCGTTTGTCTGATATTAAACGGCTGATAAAGACACTACTTGAGCTGTTTAATTATGACCGGTTATTTTCGTCTGGTTTCCTCCTGTGATACACACTAGAAAACGGTTATGAAGAGGCGCGAAACAGACCCATAGTGCAAAGCTGGGCTCCAAAACAGCAAAACTCATTACAAACCGAGCGAGGTTTGTTTATGTCGTTCTCTGTTGTTGTTTTTGGTTTTTCTTTCTTTCTTTTCTTTTTTCCGAGACTTTATTTCTCAACAAGACTTGTGACTGGGTCTTAATCGGCCATTTAAAACCTTACTGTGTCGCGGCAATGTGACAAAGGCCCCCGTCTTCGGTTCGTGCCTTTACGTCACATGTGCCTCGACACTGACGGTTTGAAACGGCCGATTAAAATGACCTCGTCACCATACGAATGGATGTATGGCAACGCACAATAAAGTATTACAACGAAGGAATTTTGACAGTCTGTCTGACAGTTCTTTTGTTTTGGGGGTACCGGTAAGCATTGACGTATAGATGAGTGGTTGTGATGCAACTCCCATTAAACGTTATTACTTTACTTTTTTATCTTAATTGTTTCTTAACAATTTTCCCCATCAAAAAAGAAACAACTACCGCCCTCCAAGTGCCAAGATCACTGCTTCATCTACTAAAGTTTCCTTGAAACGTAGACCCATTTCACCCCTCTAAGTTACTTCGGAAAACAACATGTCATCTTTGATGCGAAAGTGGGTAAATGCTCAGGCAAACGATCTGGATTAAAGAAAGGAACGTGTAAACTATGTGGCATGTATGATGTTGACTTTCATTTATTACGATTGACAAACGGGACGTGCAATTAACTTCTACTATCCTGATGAAAACTCGGGTTCCGCGTATAATGCACTGGTTTTGTTATGGGTAATCACAGGATACCAGTGAACCCTTTGCAACTTTAATTTGATAGCGTTACTCTACTGTTGAGACTCACACCGCTCGATCCCTGCAAGCCCACCGGTTGATATCTACGTGTGGTTTTTGTCTGGATTCAAACCGTCCGAGATTTGAACTCATCGGCACCCCTCGGGTCTTATAGAAAGCCTGGTTATACGGACCAGCTCGCAGAAACCGAACTTTCAGTTGTCGATATAAACTGATGTATAAAATGAGCGTCACCGGATCATCTTTCTGAAACATAAAAGAAAACCGATTCCTGAGCACTGTCGTAAGTTTGACTGCTTCCGTTGAAAGAAAATGAGATAGAGAACTTGCCTGAACGTCATTATTTGGCTGTATTGTGGAGGTCTGCTATGCAGGGTTGTGACGCGTCTCTAAACACAAAATGCTTTGTCATCGAGGCAACCTGTCGACCAACGAACACGTTTTGGACGATGCGCTGCTTAGTAATATTATCTCATCGTTCTTATGCCTCGTTTCAATCCTTGCTTCAGTTTGGAACATTTGGGTCATTCACAAAGTAGTGGTCATCAAACCGTTCCACACCGCTTCGTACATTCTCTTTGCAAATGTGTGCGCATCCGAACTTGTCGGATCGTCTTTAGGTTCCATAACAGTTGTGTGTATTTTACTCTTTAATTACGAATCCTATGTGACGATTTTAGCTGGATCGTTCATTCTGCCGTTCTGTCTGACCGTTTGTTTATTGAGCATATTCATGGTTGCAGTTGACACGTGGATGAAACTTTCCCACCCCGTCAAATATGTAGAGAAGGTCTCATTGAGAAAGGTGGTGGTTTGCATGGCGCTGATGTGGTCAGTCTCGACCATCATCAGTTCTGCCCTGTTGGTCAGATTCTACATTGTCACGAAACCCATCCGTAAATCCAGCAGGTCTACTAGCCAGGCGCTGTGTTTCTTCGTAAGAGAAGTCGTGACCTTTACCAGTGTCTTTGTAGCACCAGTAGCTTTGGCCGTCTCTATACTGGGCATCTACACGGGGTACACTGCAAAGAAACACCTGAATGCAGTTGTCCCTTTCCTCGTTCAACCGGCTCTTCCACGGGACGAGAGCACACCGAGAGTGGACGGCGTTCAAGCTCAACGGCTGGGCCAACAGCCTCCGCGTCGCCGGGTTGACGATCCAGAGACCCATGCCAGCCGGGACAACATCCGCTACGCTGTCCTCTTCCTCACATTCGGTCTTGTGTGGATTCCATTGTGTGTCGTTAACAGCATCAAGAGCCACGACGATAACATGAGCAATGAAAGGGCGTTTTTAGCTAACGTACTTTTCTTCATCGTGGCTTTTACCTGGATGTACATTACCACGACGACCACACTTTTGAGAAGCGAGGACTTTCAAACTGCCTTAAAGCAAGATCTAAGATGGCTGAGAGACAAACTTACAAGACTTTGTAAGTAACTGTTATACCGCCATCGCAAAGTGGCAGTGCCTGTCAAGTTAATAGCTGTAGCCTACTATCAGAAACGTCTAGGACAATGTCAATGTCTCAGCCACACTTTCATTGCGGCAGAGGCTATACAAAAGTCAGACACTTCAGTGCAGTACGTCACTGAGAAGCTTTCACAACGATGGCTACTGATAAACATTTGTTGCGGACGCGTATCGTAAAACAGTTTGTTGTTCGCTCAAATTTTAACCCCGCCATGGCCAAATGACTATCAAAATAATTGTCCAGTTTCTTGTATGATCATGAGCACCGTTTACTACACAATCTGCAACGTTTGTACGTAATTCGTTGGGCTTATGGCCACAGCCTTCAAGCCGCAGCTCAACATTGGTAAACTGACTGTAAATGCTTCCATTCTTTGAAATCAAGATATCTGTAATAAAACCAACCTGTGAAAATGTCAGCTCATTTCGTTGTTCCATTTGCAAAAAAAAACCGGTAAAAATGCATTCAGCAAGTCCTTGAAAAGTATGAAAACATTTTGTTGTGATGGTGTTGTTCCAAGGCATTTCACAGCATCTGATGTAGCTCATGACTAATTCCATCTATAAAAAACACGGTTTCTAAACAGAGACAAAGAAGGAGAGAAAAAAAGAAGAACTTCATCCGGAAGATTTCCTTAAATTTCGTTTTGAACTGTTGGACAAAGGGAAAAAGCATGTGGGTAAAGGAAAAACCTATTAAACAAAGACTGTTTATGTTGTGTTGCGCTTTTGAAAACATTTAATATTTTCTTAGTACTGTAAAACAGATTGTGATCTTCTAAAAGTCAAGCTAAAAAATCTCAGCAAAGCTACTTGTTTTGTGTGTATTCACGTATTTTGTTGAAACACATCCTGCTTTCTAGAGTGTGGAAATAGTAGTATTTAGCAAGCGTAGATATAAAAGAGTACAGCTGCAGATTGCAGAACTTGACTTTGGCTTTTACATCACATGGCTGTGCAACAAGCATTCAAAATAAAACTCGAACAATCGACGATTGATTTATTTACCACTTGACTCATGAATGGGACGAAATTAAAAGTCTTACTTTTCGAAAGTTTCAGTTATTAAACAAATTAGCAAATAATGATATTTTGCAGCTATTTACTGTTGTGAAGATGATTGCTTTAGCAAGTGGCAGCCAGTTTTAAGGCGGGCATTTTTCAAGGAAAACGATAATACAAAAACATGGCGAAATTGGGGGATTCGTGGTCTACGGATATTGTCATAAACTAGATCCACCATAATCTATTTTTTTATTCTGAGTTAACATGATTGTGTTTGAATAATGTATGCTAGACCGTATCCGATTTAGCGGCTATGGCTGCAACTGCTGCTGGTTGCTGCCAAGGGTGTATAATAAATCCTTTACTCAACGCATGATGACGCGGCGATCAAGTCGTTGTCGTAGCCGTAGCCGTCAATTCAGAACTGGCCCTAGAGTGATCAACAAATTAACGTACGATTATCTATTCTCGTCTTGTTGAAGAGTGTGGCGTATCAGAAAATCCATCACTGTGTGTAGGTGACACACAAGCGATTATCTTTCCCCGCAGTAATGTTTACCAAGCTCTCGCATGGAGTTTTATTATGGCATATTTCGTATTTACACCGTATAGTTAGCATGCTTATCATACGAAACAGGTCGACCTTAGGGTATAAACAACACAAGGAATAAATTTGTGACGAGTGTCAGTTACCATTTATTCCATAATTACAAATTGATCACCATTTGCCTTTCAGTTTGCTTAATATTAATGAAAATTGTCATTTCAGGGGACACTTGTTGGATTAGGGCTACTCCCTTCTCTTTAGCCTGTGGTGGTCCAATCACTGTCGTGGTGCAACCACACCAATGACTAGACAAGACCCGTGCAAAAACTATTATTTTTTTATTAGTTTGTTTTTTTATTTTATGACAGTCACATCTAAAGAGGGCGCCATTTCTAGACAAAACGCCACCAATTGAACTGTCCTCGCTCATTGACGTGTTATCTGTGGCGTTTTGATACAAGACTAAACACAGGGTTGCTTACGGGCTTGAACCACTGTTGCTAATAAATTTTCAGAGCGCTCAGTAGCCTCTCCTCGAGAGTTGAATCAGTTTATATCGAATAACAATCTTGAAGTTCTGACTGCTGAACACATGTCATGCATGTTGCCATGTACGTTGATCTTCGACTTTGGAGTTGTTACACTCGATGGTTTTGCAACACCTTCGCTCCTTTTTACGGAAGACCACGGGCCTCGCGTCGTTCTTCAGCAAGCCCGAGATGATGAATCAACTCCTTGTGAGGTGTGTAGAGGGGGAGGAATACCTGACAATCTCATTCAGTTATGGCGACAAGCAGAGCAACTTGCTTCGTTCCAAAATGGAAACGTCCGACAAGTCCCTGTCCCGGCTGCAAAACAACGTCCGGAAACTGGGCAAGGGTAAGAAGAAATCTAAGAAGATGAAGTGTGACCCTTCCACTGCAAACAATGGAACTCCAGAGGCAGAAATCACCTGCTCTCTGTTTGTCAATGACCAGAAGGTCGGTCCCGAGGTCTTCAACAAAGACGCATGGGTTGAGGGCGCTGTTCTGCATTTGGGTGATTTCAAATACAGCATTTGCAGGAACATGCCTGCGATTGTCAGTCTGAAACTGCCAAACTGTGCGCTTGTAGGCTGTCCGATTTACCCACGGGTAGAGTTTGAGTTTGTGAAGCCAGATGCCTGCCGGTACACGTGGTATCGAGAGATCAGGCAAGAACTTCTCGGTAATCCTCAAATAAATGTCGGGCAAAGTAGGATGATCTGTTTATCAAATACTGCAGACGGGTCACTGTCATCATCACAATCTGTCCCCATGGAAACGGAAAACGTCACGGAAATGGCTGTCCAGATACCTGTAGTTATCAACCCTTCCCTAGTGTCTCAAATCAAAGGGTTTGAGAGACGATGGCTGGAGGTGTCCAACGAGCAGACATACACACCTCAGACGACCGACATTGGAGGACTTCTCAAGTTAGTGTGTCATCCTAGCGATGGGAAAAGATCCGGTAGTTACAAGGAAGTTCAGACGGCTTATGAGGTGAAAATGGCACCAGATGTCTTCCCCTTCGAGAGGAGGCATGAATACACCAAAGAAAGAACGACGGAAAAATGGTCAGTTGGTCTTAGTTGTATGATTGATATTTAGGAGCATTTTTCTCAAAAATAGATGCTCAGAACTATTCTTTTAAATGTTTAAACAAAGGAAAATTACCTGGTATGTCTGCTGCCACCTAGCATCTGAAACTCTCCCATTAATCATACTGCTACCATCTTGGTTATGTTCCTTGTATCCGATAACATTAAAGAATGCTAATATTTAATTAACAAAAAGGTAAAGTGATGAAAGGTAAAGTCTGAAGAGTGACACTCTTCTCAACGATAGTCCTAGTTCTGGCTGCCAGACTTCAGTAGACTGTGTATCGTCTCACGACCATTGGAACAGTTGTATGAAGCTGTAGACATAATGAATTTTATTTTCATCTTTCCCAACCCATACGTACACCTTTTTTATCCATACAATGTATGTACGCCTTTGTACTAATTAACCCGTATGTAAACCATATGTACGCTTACCTATGCGTACGCCTTATGTATCCCGTATGTATGCCTTGTAACCAATACGTATGCCTTAAGTAACCCATATGTATGCCTAAGTCCCATACAGGTAAACCACAGTCAACATAACAAGGCACTCTATAACAATGGCAGCTTGGCTCATCGGTTATTACACTTACAGAGTGCCTTTTACTGCACACACCAGGTCAAGTCGCATGTGAAGTTTACTTCAAAGGCGTACAAACGTGTTCCTAACCAAATTAGTAAGGCATACGCATGTGTTACATAAGGTGTATATGGGTTCTTAAGGCATACATGTACGTATGTTTTTCTAAGGCATACGTACAGATTATTAAGCTGTACAAAGGCTAATTACTAACCAAGATTGTAAGGCATGCTGTTTACAGGTTAGATAAGCTGTACGTATGGGTTAGTAAGGCGTACATAAGGGTTAAAAAGGCGTACGTACATGTTATTAAGCTTTATCTTGCAGTACGCGCTAATCCTCCACTCAGATTGCTCCGCGCTAATCCTCCAATCAGATTACTCAACGGGAATGTGATAATAAACCATATCATACTCACAGTAGTCTATATTGCATTCTGCTCATTTTGAGTATCGTGCGTAATGCTCCCTACATATGTATATGGACAGTGCAAAATGACGTTCTACAATTTGCGCGTTGCATGTTTTGCTCAAATAATGCTCAAAGTTGTATTATCTTCCAGTTGACTGGAAGTTAAATTCGTTATCACACTCGTGCGTGTGGAATATTGGAAAATATAGCGCGTCTGCGTCCCATATCCCGACACAGAAGCGCTATATTTTCCCGTACTCCCGAGCGCTTGTGTGATAACGTATGTAAGGCATACGTACGGGTTAAATAAGGCGTAAGTATGTGTTAGTAAGGCATATGTACGGGTTAAATAAGGCGTAAGTATGTGTTAGTAAGGCATATGTACGGGTTAAATAAGGCGTAAGTATGTGTTAGTAAGGCATATGTACGGGTTAAATAAGGCGTAAGTATGTGTTAGTAAGGCATATGTACGGGTTAATAAGAATTATGTGGGTTAGTAAGGGGCTCCTATGGGTTTGGAAAATTGAAAATAAAATTTACCATGCCCCCTTGTACAGCTTTGTACATATCGAACCCCTAAAAGTGCACAATTTTGTATCCTTCAAAAGTCAAATTAATACAACCTGGATACTCGAGGTCTCCCAAAATGTTTCAATGTGCTTGCACAGTTTACTGAAGGCTATGATTTAACTTAACACAACTTGCTCTGTATTTTGTTACCATGGTAATCAAATCTCATGATCAGAAATTTGTGTTTTTTTTAATAATGATAATTTAGATTAACCCTGTTGCCTGAGTGTTAGACTCTCACTGAACCCTCCAAAACACTCCAAATGTTTGAACTCAATAAAATGGGTCTGTACATTCCACACAAAAATTGTCTTTAGTCAAAAGGTAAAATTTAACACCTTCCTGAATGACTATCATGAAAATTCAGGAATGAACTAAAGAATTTACCGTTTAAAAATGTACAGAACCATTCTGAAATGTGACATCAATTAGCATACATGTTTTTGTATGTTGGCAAATATTGCAGTGGACAGATGTCAAGTACAATGGCATTTTATACACCATTTTAACATGAGGTTGGAGACTCTAACCTTTTTCCAACTTTCATATGGAATCTATTGAAATAACGAGTTCATCAATAAACTGAATTAGGCCTTGAAGCCCCTTCATGACAAATTCTGGCATCCACGTGTATGTTTTATCAGTCGAAATTCATAGTCGGCAATATTAAAGTGATAATTTTCAGGATGGTTTGGAATTGTCTAATGCCCAATTTTTGCACTTTGCATTTTTTGTATGTCTATGGCAATTTTTACCGGCAACTTGGAGGCAACCAAATGTACATTACTGAATGCAAAAGGAACACTTTGGTAGCACAGGTGTTATTTTTCTAACAATGTACAATTCTCAAGAAAATTAGGTGAACATTCAAATGTGAATGCCTTTTCTTCTTGGAGATTGCCTGGAATTGCTTGCCTGTAAATTGCCTCACGTGACATGTCTACCTTTTGCTGTTTACTAAATTGATGCTATCTCCCAACCAAAACAAGAGGATGCTTATTACTTCCTTTTTGTAAGTGCAAGGCATATGAGGGAATTGTACATATAACTGTTTACTGGATAATTTCAAGAAGCACCAAGGCAATGGGGCATGGAGGCAATTGCCTCCGTCGCCTCTGTGAAGTGCATGTATCAGGAGTGATAGAATTTACACAGTCCTGGTACTTTGTTCTTGTCAGGGCAAGGTAGTTTTTCCCATCTCATTGGAGAAGTTTCAGAAGGTTTATTGTTCTTGAAGTAAAGGCTGGTGATATTTACCATTGTATATATTTTTTTTTTAGTTTCAGAGTGGTATCATACAACGTACTGGCAGACATGTATGCAGATTCAGACTACTCCAGAGATTTCCTTTATCCGTACTGCCCCAAAGATGCGCTGGAGATCGATTACAGGGAGCAAGTCCTACTCAAGGAACTCTCAGGTAAATCCAAGGGAGGGGGTGTGGAGATTTCAGACTTTTATTTTCTAAGCTAATTTCAGACTTTGTTTTAATGTCTGTAGATGAAAAAACCCTGTTATTTTCTCCATGTAAGGAAAAAATTTTCCTTTTCGATCTGCTTCTGTAGTGCTAGGGATACTGTTCACAGAAGCTCCTTGAAATCTGCAGTTCCTGTAGTCTCCAAAATGTGGACTAAATATAGTTTGGATTGCAGGTTTAAATCGGTGATTGAAGTTTCGGGTCAGTAAACTCATGAAACGGTCTAGTGTTTTTCAATAGACCAGGGGAATAATGCTGCGATGGACTGGCATCCTGTCCAGGAGGGAATAGAAGTATTTTCAGTCGTTTAATGCCGAGGAAACTGGATATAAACACCGGCCTGATGAGCCATATTAGCTCAGGACAGACTTTACTGGGTTTTTTTACTGTGCATTCGCCGTCATCAAACGCAGCATTGAATGCACGTTGTAGCTGTATTGAATAATAATACCTACCTTGTAATTGTTTTTGTTTTTAAATCGTGTTCGAATAATGACTTTGAATCTGATAGACCCACCTTTCAATTCAGTTGAGTATTGAAGCATACCAATATAAGACAACATGAGATAAATCTTCTCTTAGTGCTTGGTCAAATGAAAACAGTTTATGTATTAAACTAAGTATCATATATAGTTTTTCTCATTTTGATTCTGGTCTTGTGTACAATTTCTAGTCTAGTAAAAATGTTGAGCTGCAAGTCCTGCAGTCTTGTGGATTTTGTCCCAATATCCGAGCCCTACCAGGCTGCGGGTAAGTGTCAAGGTCAAGCCTTGTTTTAGACTAAGCAGATATGAGGTGATACCAATTTTCTGCAATGTTAACACCTGGGTGGTTCAGGAGACTTTATCCTTTAGGTTGTTCTCGGGGATGAAGTGCAGTATTGCCAATTAGGTTCAGTCTGGAAGGTCACTGATTGTAAAGCTCACACCAATTCCAGTACTCTGGAGAGAAAGTGCTGTCTGAAAATACGGTCCAAGTCAAGAAAACAGCTTTTTATGAACCCCCTCAAATTACAATTGCTTGTTTTGGTTGCCTTAATTGAAATAACCATGATGAACTAGCACCAAATCTCGGCCGAACATAAACTATTTTTCCCTTAAATGTGACCTACTTTAATGAAAGTTTCACTTGATGGTTTTGAGGGCTCGAATTTATTATTAGGACAAAGACTGACGAGCTTGTTAGTTTACTGGCCTTGGGGCCTGCGGTCCAGTCTAACTTTTAAGCCCTGAGTGGTTACTTAAAAGTAGAGGATGGAAATGAATTTACTCTTCCGTGATAAACTTTCCTTTTAATTTTCATCTTCAAGTATATATCCCTCTTTTGATTGCAGGATTCAATGCAGATATCTTGTGCCTTCAGGAGGTTGGCAGGAAGAGTTTTGAAAACGTCCTATTACCCTCCCTAAGGATGGCTGGCTTGGATGGGATGCTTCGATGTAAGCATGGTAACGTGCCGGAAGGGGAAGCTATCTTCTACAGGAAAGACAAATTCAGGTAAAGTGCTTGGTCAAAAGTTGTGAACATTCTCACAGTCATACGAGTCTGACAGGGGTTGGAGAGGAGTTGATTTTGGGGACTGTGTAGGACTTTAACCAATTCACGTCGGTATAAAAAAAATATATTTCTTTCCTAATACACACTCCAGAACAAACTACTCAACTGATACTCCAATTTGCGGTAGTGTTGGTGTATTTCGGCACAACTAATGAGCTGCTCATGTGAGATGCATTCTGCTCACCCATGTACACACAGCGTATAGCTGATTCACTTATACATAACAACTTTTTTCTCTTAGGCCCATTGAGCTAAAGACTGTGGGATAAACTGGCTACGAAAAACTCGCCCTTGGATGAGAAACATAGGTGTGCCCCAAGGTTTTTCAGTTGGTCTGTCACCCATGTACATACACAGCGTGTAGCTGATTCACAAATACATAACAACTTTCTTCTCTTAGGCCCAACGAGCTCAAGACTGTGCGATAAACTGGCTACGAAAAACTCTCCCTTGGATGAGAAATATAGGTGTGCCCCAAGGTTTTTCAGTTGGTCTGTTGCCGTTTTAACTGTCATTTGGCCAGCAGACCACCACTAAGGTCGAACCCTTTCAATGCCGAGTCCCGAATAAAGTTTGTGTCACTTCCAGCACAAAGTGCAGCATGGAATTAGTAAGTCATGCAAAAAGTCTTGTTAAATTTAGTTTTTGCCTTAGTGCCCCCCAAATTCCACAACATTGCCGTGGTGCCCTTTTTACGCTCACAAAATTGCCGTGATGCCCTTCAAACTGTCAATACCAGGCCAGTGTACAAGACTTCTCTCAATAGACTTCATACTCACTATGCCAGGATGTTCGGCATGAAGTTCGGACAGAATTTTGTTTCTCAGAGACTCAGGTATTACCACTCTATAACCCCACTTAATGCATCCCTGCTCACATAACAGCTCATGGCGTCTATTATGGAAAGGTCGCAACTCTGTGCTCAATCCACTATGTCAGTCCAACCATTCAATGTCTGTTCATAGACGCTCTTGAGTACATTGTCTTTCAGTGTTTCTGTTGCAATCTCTGTTGCAGTTACAGGAAAATCTTCATCAACCACATTCAAAGTGTGGATTGAGTTCTCACTTCTCACATCTTCTTGTTCTTGTTCTTCGAGTTCTTGTAGGGTAACCGGGACAATGCATTTGGACTGCGTTGCACTTGGAGCTTCGATACTCAACCTTATAGTCATACGTGGACAACGGGATTGCCAATCGTTGCATCCTTGATGCCGCCGTGGAAGGTATCGCTGACTTTGGACCAAGTATCGTTAGTAGTGGCTTATAATCAGTCACTAATGTGAATGGTCTGCCCAAAAGAAATTGATGGAACTTCTTGATTCCGAACACAATGCTAAGTGCTTCCTTTTCTATCTGTGCATAATTGTGTTCGACGGGGGAAAGTGTGCGTGATGTAAAAGCAATAGTCTTTTTACGTCCGTCAGCCATGACGTGGCAGATCACTGCACCTACACCATAACTTGAAGCATCACAAGCAAGTTTGAGCTCGCGTGTCGTGTCATAATGAACAAGGAGTTTATCACTTGTCAAATTCCTTGCAGGTTTCATATGCACGTTGTTGTTTCTTCTCCCACATTCATTCAATATCTTTCTGTAGTAAGAGATGCAGTGGCCGTAACACGGTTTCAAGATCAGGAAGGAATCGTGCATAGAACTGCACCATTCCAAGGAATGATCATAGCTCTGACACATTGCTGGGCTCTGGAGCATTCACGATGGCCTCAATCTTCGCCTTCACAGGGCAAAGCCCGTTTGCATCTACTTTAAGTCCAAGGTACATGTAGATGACTTCAGACTGCGCGAATGCACATTTACTTTGTCGCAGTTTAACGCCGTGACTCTTAAGTCGTGCAAAAACCTGTCCCAGGATTTCAACATGCGCCTTCATGTCTACTGTAGATATTAGTACATGTAGGTCGTACTGGTTGCACACAACATGTGGTATGCCTTGCAAAATCTTGTCCATGACAGACTGGAAGATTTTGGGGGAGGATTTCACACCCTAGGGCAACTTTGTATATGAGTATAAGCCCTTATGTGTGTTGATTGTCATGTACCGTTGATTTTACTTGTTAACGTTAAGTTGGGCATATACGTGTGACAAAGCCAATTTCGTGAAGACTCTTGATCCGCTAAGTTCTGCGTACAGATCTTGCGAGGTTAGCAATGGGTACTGTTCATCGTCAACCTCTTGGTTAATTGTGACCTTGTAGTCACCGCAGAGTCAAACCTTTTTTTTCAGCCTTGGGTACAACTACCACTGGTGTTGCCCAATCGCTCTGTTGTGTTTTAACTAGCAATCCGTTTCGCTCCAACTTTTCAAGTTCCTCCTCCACTTGTTGCTTTAATGCATACAGTACAGGTCGCAGTTTCGCATACACTGGTTTCGCATCTGGTCGCAGTTGAATGTGTACACTCTACCCTGTGATACTTGTGTAGCTGTCAGCAAACATTTCTGCATATTTGTTCAGCAGATTATCAAGACATGATTCCAATGAATCAACACTGCAAATGTTTTTCCAGGTTAGCTTTAGTCTGCATAACCAGTCCGTTCCAAGGAGAGTTGGCTTGTTGCAGTAGCAGGCTACGATGATGGGCAGAGTTATAGACTGACCCTTGTGTTGAACTTTACAGTCCATTTGTCCACATGTCTCCAAGACTTCACCTGAGTAGGTTTTAAGCTGAACCTTACTCCCACACAATTGTATCTGCCCAAACTTGGTTTCATACATGTCCCTGCTCATGACGGAACAGTCTGCTGCAGTATCGATGCGCATATCAATTAACTGTTCGTTAACCAGAAGTTGGGTTTTAAAGTCCTTTCCTTGCCTGAGTGTAGGCTTATTATCAATGTTGGTTACATAAATGGTGTACAAGCCAAGTTCATCTCCATCTGGGTTCACCTCCAAGTTGTGAACTCCCTTTCTGGTGGAATTGATGCTTGTTTCCCGCAGGTTGCTTATTGCCTGTTTTAGTCTTGGCTCGACATGCAGGGGCGATGTGGCCTTTCTTTTGGAAGTTGTAGCACTTAGCCGTTTTTAAATTGACACGATTGTGAAGAGTGATTACCATTGCATCGGTAACAACTGGTTAAATTGTTCTCCCCACTAGACTTTGGTTTAGGTTTAGCGCTTTTTGTTCAAGCCACAGGTCCAGCTTTATGATTATGAACAGCTGCTACAGTTTGTGGTGGACGAAACTCACTAGCATTCTGTGATGCCATCTCCATTGTGGTAGCTATCTTACATGCTTTCTTAAATGTGAGATCTGCAGTATTCAAAGGTTTTGATTGAATTCGCTCATCCACTAGCCCACAAACAAATCTGTTGTGTAACGCGTGGTCAAGAAAAGTGCCAAAATTACATTGCAAAGTTAACTTTTTCAAGGCAATAATGTACTCACTAATCTTCTCGCTCTGTTTCTGGTTTCTGGTGCCAAACTTAAAACAATTTCCATCGGCTTTGGGTTGAAATGTTCTTCCGTCTTCTTTAAAATGTCATTGAAAGGCACATCCTTGGCCTTTTAAGGTGCAAGGAGTTTTACAAGTGTGCTGTACACTTCCAAACTGACCTCCATGAGTAGAATCTCTTTCTTGTGTTCTAGAACGGCTTCATTTGCGGCAGCCATTGCCTCTCCTTCACCACAGGTCTCTATTATATTGTTTGCCCTGAAGAACATGTCTGCTCTCTCCTTATAAGAGCTAAACGACTCCTTAGATTTGTCGTAAGTGCCGAGGTTTCCGATATAGCCTGTGGACGCTGCCATCTTGTCCCGGTGTGTGCCTGCATGACCCTTGATCAGTGCACCATGATAATACACAGTTGAGAAAGGTCTCCTGCACTGCAGTATACTATAGTCTAGTCGTTGACGGGTGTAGACACATCTAACTGCACTGACTTGCGTACGTGCAAAATTTTAGGCACTGAATAGGAACAGTTCACTTAATGAAGCTCTGATGATGTCTGTTTTGGTGTGACAAAATCCACCTAAAACTTAAAAGCTTACGGTGATCTCGACAAGAAAACAAAAATAGTCTGAGATCCCATTATCGTCGCCAATTTGTAAAGTTCTGGACTACAAAAGAGCGGACATGTGTGACAAGAGCACTTTCCAGTATCCGGAGTTATTTATTATAAGCTATGCAGTACGCATGCTCAAACCCCAGCTCATTGAAACAAAGTATGGATACATTCGAGCATGATGATGAGGTTGCAGTTGCTGGTTTGGCATTGAATCCACGTGGGCAGGTGGCCTTCCAATGGGCAAAGCTGCCCTATAAGAAGCAAGCTCCCCCTGGGCTCTGGTCGATCCTGTGGTGTATGGGTAGTCCTCAGTAGAGCGACGAAAATTATTGCTGCTAGGAGGCCCCGATTGAGCAGTGTTGTCCCACTTGATCTTTTTCTGCTGTTGAGCTGCTGTGGTCGCTGCTGATCTCTTCTGTATAATCTTCCTTGCAGCTTGATTCTCTGCCCTCGTAATCTTGTTGTCATCGTCATCTGCTAACTGGTGAGACTCGTATTCTGATTCTGTCGCCCAACTGTAGGGACTTGAATCTGGGAGCCGTATCAGCTTCTGGCGTTATCAGTAATCACCAAAGCTTTCTCAAGCACAGCCTTTACATCTGCTACTGAAAGGTTGTTTGTCGTCCTCAACTTCCCCTTGAAGAAACTGGATAATCTTTCTAACCTCTCTATGCAATGACAGAAAGAGGCAAAACATGTGTACAGGCTTTCTATTTTGACATGTAGATCTTTGAAGAAAAACAAAGGGTTGTTGTCGTCCTCAAGTTTCTCTTTATTGACTGTTTTTTTCTGAACATCATGATGCGAAGAAGCTAGCTGTGTGTGACATTTTTAAATTAATTTTTTGTATAACAGGTTGAATTTGAGCTCTTTAGGACGTATCATGTTGTGTGTGGTATATCAGAAGAGTATCTTATTAAATGAAGCGGGGAGTGTGCCTTACCATTGTGAAGTGACTGGCCTACCTTGCCACACCTAAATTCCATCAGGGTTCTCCCCAGGATTTTTCAAACTGTGGGGCTTTTATGTCGGACAGGCGCTATCCCAGGATGCGAGCTCGAAGCGTGAAGCCCGCACTCGCACGTGCACCGTGTTGCTGATGCACGATCTGATGTGGTGAATCGTTGTGGTGAATGTGTTTTTCTGTCATGTCTATGTCGTCCGCCTTGTGAACTTTTGAAGTATGATAAATACCAGCTAAGAAACAGCACGCAGCTGGTGAGCTGGAGTGACTTTTATGGGACGAGAAACTATGTTTTCCTCGAACAATTTTGTTTCAAAAAAGAAAATAAATAATAATAATAATAATGGTATTCAAACATGGGGAGCGTATCGGGTGGGAAAAAGTGTGATCTGCCTTTTCACCAGCGTAGTGGCCAAGAATTCTTGCGTATCGGCCCCATACGCTAGCTTGTACGTGGGGAGTACCCTGTCCATGCAGATTTGTTGCATGAAGTAAGACGCATATGCCTGAATGGCTTCGTGTCTGTACACCTTGAAGAAAACAAATATGTTCTAATTCGCCCTGGTCGCTCAACCAAACATATTTGTTATATTTTTTCCCTAATACACACTCAAGAACAAACTACTCAATTATACTCCAATTTGCGGTAGTGTTGGTGTATTTCGGCACAACTAATGAGCTGCGTATGTGAGACGCATTCTGAAGGTTAAAGAAGGAGTAGGATTTTAACCAAAAAACTGAAACTTTCTTGTATGGGAGAGCGCAAGAACTCCCATTGGCCATGCAAATGTTATAGTGGTAAAATAATAAGAAGAAAAAGGAATGAAAAAACAGAAATTGTCGACTTAGTTGATACATTTACTTGCATGTTAAAGTCAAATTGCCTTTGGTTCCCTTCTCTTCTCCACTTGGTTTTGGTCGATTCCTTTAGCTTTTGGGTTAGTAGGCTAGAGGTTTTGGAGTAATAACTTCAACACTTCTGCTTTGGTGTTAGATATTTTACTATCGAAAACTTGTGCAAGCTCTGCTAACATTGTTGCATGAAGTAAGACGCTTTTCGACCTAATTTAAAAAAAAAATTATGAAAATACCGTTGTCACAGTGAAACCCTGACTAAACAAAGTAAAGACGAACAAACATTCTCATAAAATGCACCAGCATTTTTCGTTCTCTTTCGAGAACTTATGGAATATCTTACCATGAATAGGCCCGAACATTGGCCGTAAGCCTCGGCCGATAGTCAGCCATAATATGCTGGAATCCCAGAATTGTGTCCTATATGCCGAATAGAATGAAAAACAGCGATGGTAGCCTATCAATCTCTCGTATTCCTCGTTTGTGCAACAAACGAACAAAGGTCTGGAATTGGGGATTACACAATAACTCCTGGAAAAAGGGAGATTTCGAGCATGAATTCCAGTATCCTTTCTCCCTCTTTGTTCTGGGTGTTCATAAACGTCCTTTGTTGTTCAGTTTGGAAAGTTTGGCTGAAGAAGACTTTATGTGATGTGAAGTGGTTAATAGAATGTCTACAAGTAGAATCAACAGGGGGAAGTAACAAAACTTTGAAAACAATTAGCGAAAAACAGTTGTAACTATTGTCTTGTAGAAATTGTTTCTAGCCCAGTGATAGTGCTGAGCTAAAAGACGTGGGCTAGTGGATGTTGTCTTGAAATTCAATCCTTGACATTTATTTTATTTTATTTTAATTCTTTGGACAATACAATATATGAGCAGAGGCCGTCCAGGGAAGGGCAAAAGTCAAAAAACTGTCATCAAAAAAGATGTGCCCTCCAAGACCTTGCTCATTTTAGGCAATGTAAAATTGATAATACAGAATATACGAAAAACTAACAAATTTAGGTTAAAAGTAGCAGAAAATGGCAAGTAAACATGGTAAATGATTGTGATAAAATAAACACACATTTCAAGTGAGCAAAATTAAAAAAAAAAACATATATGATGGCATTTTTCAGTGTTTTTTTTTTTACTACAGCAGCAATTCAAGTTTATTTTCCAAACTCTTTCCCATCTATGATCTTTCAGGTTACTCGGCAGCCATGACGTTGCCTTCTGCGAGGCGCTTGAGAAAGAGCCACTTCACCGACATCTCCTGGAAGTGGTCGTTCAAAGTAAAGCAATGCTCAAGAGATTCCTGGGTCTTGCTGCAGTTTTACAGGTTGGTCAGCTTGCTATAATTCGTCACTTCAGTGCAAAAGCGTCAATTTCAAAATAACATCAAATCATCAGCTGAGAAATCCATATAGAAAAATGTGGTACCTCATCACAATTTTGTTTGTCTTTGAATAGTTTTCATGAGATATGTTGTCGCCGACTCGCCGTGTAGGAGCTATTTTTTGATGATAGAAAAAGGTTCACAGAAAACTTTCCTCGGAATATTTCTGCCTGAAGTTTTATAGGTGAAATGTTCCATCAACATTTCGTCATGCCAGTGCACAAATATGTTTGTGGCATGACGCAATGTTGATGGAATATTTCAGCTCATTTATTATTGAGTGACCTTGTACATTACATGGCATTGCCTGGCTGTCCAGAAACTATGTTCTTTGACTTTTGCACCAAACACTCACGTAAAGCCCCAGCTCAACAAAAAAGTTTACAGATTTACATATACATGTGGGTCTGTCCACACTAATGGACCCATTTGAACCCATTTGATAACTTTTGGACTGTGACTGGGAGGGTACCGAAAAGACAATATTTTGCACTTTATTTTGTTTTTGTACTTTTCTTAGTTGATACTGATTGTGCTTACCAAACAATTTTAAAAAATGGCAGATTATTTAAGAAATTCATTTAGACCCATGGTCCCTTTTAAAGATTTATCAGTCAAAACAAACAGAACTTATAGGATTTAAGACGGTGCAAAAGTTAGTTTGTTACATGGACAGACATTTTTGAGAAAAACGTCTGTCCATGTAACAAACCTAATATCTTCAAGATAATCCTCTCTAGTTTCTTCAAAACCCACACCGTTGTCTTGGTTTTGCCTGGAAACATTCTTAACAGGGACCGCATTGTAAAGGGAAAACATTTTTGTGAATTTGTTTTTATTATTACCACTCTCTCTCCATTTGTATATGATATGTCTGTCCAACATTTCCATGTTACAAGCATAATAATCTTGAAGCTTATCCCCTGTTCTTACTAAAATACAAGGACATGTGTCGTGCTCTTTGGTAAGCTCAATCCTGAATTGATTTGGAATGTGCATGGAAAACAAGAAGCCGCCTCTTCTTTTATTTCTACCACCCATTTTGTTAAAAAATGTCACACTATATGGACCCATTAGTGTGGACAGACCCATGTACCATACATGGTATAAAGATAATGATGATAGAAAACTTTCCTTTTCTATATTCTGCCAGAAGTGATAGCGTTTTTAAACAATAAATGAAATAAGATCCAAAATTAGTTTTCGTTTTAGTGAGACAAAAACTGTGCCTATAGGAATGTGTACAAAAATGCTGAATGTATTTTTGCCATTTTCTTGCAAATGAAACAACGGAATGAGCCGACATTTTTACAGGTTGATTTTATTACAAGTATCTTGATTTGTACAAAGAATGGAAGCATTTACAGTCAGTTTACCAATGTTTAGCTGGGGCTTTAACCAGTGCAAAAACAAATGGAAAAGTTGTATCTCATCGCGATTGAGTTTGTGTGTGAATAGTTTGTCGTGTATTTAAGCTATTTTTAGTGATGTTTGTGCACTGACACACCGAGATGCTGATGACAAAAAATCAGAAATTTATTATTGATTTTGTGTCTTACTTGGTTTAACATTGCAAAAAATTGTTAATGGCCTCACATTTCAACACTAGCATAGTCTTTTACAAAGGCGAAAGACTCTGCTAGGGTCAAAATGTGAGACCATTGACAATTGTTTTTGCATTTATACAACAGGTCATTTTGGTAGGTAAGCAGTTTGCTAATTTCATTTTTGGTTTAAAGTTATCGATTGATTTGAAAAACAAGCACTGCCTTTAATGATATTGTAACCAGGGTCTCGAGATGAATCTGTGGCAAATGAAAATTGAAGGCAATAGTTGGAGTCAATTTCTGTCTGTACTGATAAAACAGTGCCTTTAATTAGAAAAAGTACATTGGGTTAAGACGGCGCCCTCGCTCTGCAGGCCACAGGGATAAAAAGCTTTGTCTGGGGCTATTGTTTTACATACACAAAAAGCAATACATTGGAAGGGTGGTAACAATATTAGTATTTTTTGTTAATCTGATCGTATTTCTTTTAACAAAAACACCATATTCAAGTCAATATTCACTGATTATCTATATATTTTTAAACAACAGGTTTGGATTGAATGTACTCTTTCAAATGCACCTTAATTTGTAACCCTTTAACCAGTTGTTGCCGGGATTTCTTTTTTTGGGGTCCTGCCCCCCCCCCCCCCCCCCCGGCAGGATTCTTTGGCGGAATTGCCGGAATCTTTTTTCTTTGAGGGTACCGCTGGCCCAAAGAAACCCTGAGTTGATAAAGCCAAGAGAACAAAGACTATCTTTATTGCATTGTCCCTTTTGTTTCCTGACCGAGAAAAATGTCAAATCAACGCACCGTGATTTGCAAAACATCGACCGTTACCTACGGCATAGGCTGATAGGAGTGGTACTAAACCTGGAACCATGGCTCGATTGCCGGCTCACTCTGACTTACCTCCATTGAGCTAAAATACAATGAATGAACGATGGTTGAAGCCTCTCAACTTCTCAATTTGGAACAAAAGGGCAAAGGTCTGTAATTACACAAAAACCGCCTGTTAACAGCCACAAAATGCCAATATATATAAGACCATTTTGTGTCCTTTTGTGGTTGAAACAAAGCGTGAAACGGCATGTGTGTGGTCTGTGCAATTGCCTCCGTTGCCTCAGTGAATTAACAGGCATGTACAGGTGTGCCTGTTCCATTGATAAAAAATAGTTGTTGGGACCTGCAGTGTCAGACAACTTCCTGGATAGGGTTTTAGAGGATTTGGGACTGTTAGGTTCAACTTAATGAGCGTTGTGTCAGCCAAAGCCGCATGTAACAAAGTGTGTTATTTTTTGGCAGGTTGCTGTATTGGAACTCCTCAGCGACCCGTCCAGGAGACTGTGTGTTGCCAATACTCACCTTTACTTCCACCCAAGAGGGGCGCACCTCCGTCTCATACAGACAGCAATCCTAGTGCAGCATCTGCAGAGGGTCTGCTCAATGTACAATGATGATGTAAGTTCTTAGGGGCTGTCAAGAAAGCACTACTTTGCTACTACTTGCTTTACTTTTACTACCCCCCAAACCCTCCTAGAGAACTAGAACTATTCGCTGAAGGTCAGCGTACCTTTAGTAGTAGTAATAACAATAAAACCATGCTTATACAGCGCATATCACAGTGAGGTCCCTATGCACTGTAGAGGGGAAATCAACAATTGTACAAAGTAAACAGAAATGTTTTTAGCCGGGTTTTGAATTGTTCTGATGTTTCGGCCTGTTTAACAACCTCTGGAAGACTGTTCCGTAATTGAACTGCTGCATAATGGAAAGAGCAGGAATCGTACGACTTGGTTTTGATAACTGGGGGAATCAGAATGGTTTTATGTGAAGATCACAGATTTCTAGCTGGTTTATACTCCTGAACTAAACTTTGAAGGTAAACAGGGGCAATGCCATGGATACACTGATAATCTTTGGATGTCCCGCCTTGAGGTTGCACTCCACTTCTTTCTCTGAAATTTGCTTATGTTTATAGCATTTTGAAAGCTGATTTCACCCCAGTGCTTATTGTACTTTCATATGGATGAGCATGGATTCATCTGGACTGAGCTGAAGAGTCTTTGAGACAGTGTTCTGGTTGGCTTTTCCATTTCTTGATTTATATGGTATTTGGTATATCCCCTTGCAACCATCATCATTTTGCCTTAAGAACTACTGTAGTGCATTGACATTGCGTCATCGTCACAGATGGCTGGTTCAAGACCAAGCTCTTCACTATGGTCGCTATTGTTAATGGTCTTGTTTAGTCTGATCACTCTCACCAACAACAATCTACGTAGGTTTACGTAGCGACAAATCCAGTCTACCTTCAAATGTTTACCATACACTGGGAGAACTCGGCATCTGTGCCGTGAAACCGACCAAAAGAGGACACAGATCTTGGGCTAAACAACATACAAAGCATATACCAATCTTGATTCCCAATGAAAACAGAAGTTATACAGGCCTCGATCTTAACAAAAACGGGGGCAGGCCTTTGCTGGTCAAATCAGAAAAATTGTACAAGGGCATGCTGGCCAAGTTGGTAGTGACAGTGCAATTTTTCTGAAGGGCATGCTGGTCAACTCGACAGGGCATGAGGCCAGTGGCCTCAGTGGCCTCGGTTAAGATCAAGGCCTGGTTTTGTCTTGAATAAGACTCATGATAATTCAGCCAATCTTATCAGCATAACCCTACAAGTCCCATTGCTCCACTCCGAGTCGATTTTTACTTTGGGATGCTTGTTCACTAAAACGCAAGACAACTTCAATTTCTGGCCTGATTATCTCTCTCGATATTGACATTTGTGCAATTACCCAAACCTGGGGCATGTTTTGGCGACCTCGACAAGAAACAAGTTTCTGCCGTCAAATTCACAGACCAGATTTTTTTTTGAGAGCTACGCAAAAACGGGTCGGTAACCAGGAACAGTTTGTGACGTGGGTACATTTCTTAGAAATTAATGTACAGCCTTCTTTTTATTTTCAAGTAATGGAACTTAGTTTTTGTAATTTTATCAGCATTGTTTGATTGGTATGCTTTAATATTTTTCATATTTAAAAGAATTCTGTCAACACTTTTTGTATGTTTGTGGAATCAGCCATCTTGAAGCCAAGCCTAACCAAGCCAACAACTCGGTTACGGTTTGGTCGGAACAGCTGCATCACTGCGGTTGAACAGAACACGCAAAAACGCTAAACCAATGACCGAAGCTCAAACTTGTTTCTGGTCGAGGTCGCCAAAACACGCCCCTGGTTGTGTGGTTATGACCGTGACAGTTATCCTCGAGCTGATCTACGTAACACTATACCAAACTTTCAACTGCATCACATCCCTCGCCTGAATAGGGCTGGTGGGGGAGTGCTGGTTTGCCTCTAAAAGAGTTTTCTTGTCTGTCAAAACGAATCTAAAAAGTTTGACTCGTTTGAGTATATTGACTTGTCTATTACTGCCCATTTAAACATATCTCTCTGCTTACTGGTAGTATACAGACGTCAAAGGTTGCTTGATAAGACCCCTACTGCTCCTCTTTTCATACAAGAATTGTCTACTTTACTGGAGCACGTCACGTTACATGCTGGTCACATTTTGATTGCCTGGGATCTTGATTTCCACATTG
The DNA here is from genome assembly GCA_911728455.2 of Marthasterias glacialis. Taxonomy (NCBI): domain Eukaryota; kingdom Metazoa; phylum Echinodermata; class Asteroidea; order Forcipulatida; family Asteriidae; genus Marthasterias; species Marthasterias glacialis. Next base: position 16,424,752 of record OU452223.1, read on the forward strand.
ATGTTGAATTTGACAGAGAAGCATCAGCTTTCTGCAATCTATTTGATTCTGCTGGACTAAAACAACTCGTAATTGGCCCCGCCCATTAGAACGGCCACACACTGGATCTTCTTCTAACACGATCATCCGATGATTTCATCTCGCAAGTATCATTGTCGCATCACTTGCCCTTTGACCATGCTGCAATTACCTGCCAATTAAACATCGGACGCCCTAGTCCGGTGAAAGTTGACGTAGGCCTACAGGTCTGCAATTTCAGGGACATTGTCATTGATGCCCTTCGTGGCAACATTTTAAGTTCACCATTGCACACCTCTCCGTCGTCCGATTTAGACTTCTTGCCAAATCAATATGAAATCATCCTCACTAACCTCCTTCATTTATACGCACATCTGATCAAATGAGCTATCAGAGCCCGTCCGCACGCACCCTTGTTCAACAACACAATCTGTGCTGCCAAACATAAGCTACGTCACCATGAACGCCACTGGAAGCTATCCAAGTTAGACGTACACAAATAAATTTTTAGGGACCAGTGTCCAGTGTGCCGTTTACAACGAGCTAGTGGAAGACACTAAGTCTGACTTCCAGAGAACACAAAGTGAGCATTGTGACTCAAAGCGTCTGTTTCACATAGTTAACAAGATTAGCATGTCGACATCATCAAGAATCCACAGCAACTTGTCATTCAATTCCACGATTACTTTGACACTAATATTCAGACTCTAAAGAATGATCTCAACACATCCAACACATCTAACCTCTGCGCTTCGTCTACCCCACTTCCTGAGCGTAAACCACCTTGCAGCTCAATCTTGGATCATCTGAGTGTACTCTCCCTTGATGCAGTGAAAAAAACTGATCATTGGATCACGGTCTAATTCTTGTCGACTTGTCGAAAACCAACGCCTGACTGTCATATCCAATGTTGAATCTTGCATTAGTCACATCAAATCATGGTCCTCTACAAACATGCTTTGGTTAAACAACGATAAAACAGAGGCTCTTCCCATCACTTCCAAACACCGGCAACGAAATCCGTGGTATTTATGTTGACGACTCACAGATCACAACTGTCAATAGTGTACGTAACCTTGGAACAAGTATCACTTTCGACCTCAGCATGCAAAATCAGATCAACATTTGCCGTTCGTCATCACTAGCCCTTCATAAAATCGGAAAGTTAAGGAAACATCTAGATCAACAGACCACTGAAAGACTGGTTCATGCTTTTATCTCATGCCATATCGACTTCTGCAACAGCCTTCTCCATTGTCTGCCCACCTCACAAATTGCAAAGCTCCAACGGATTCAGAACTCTGCAACAAGACTTGTCACCCACTCATCACCCAGCAAACATATCACCCCAATACTCCATACACTTCATTGGTTACCTGTCTCCAAGCGCATAGAATTCAAACTCCTCCTACTGACATACTGCCTCAACCAATCTGCACCCAAATACCTCCAAGAACTCCTTCATCCATACAAACCTCTTCGTTCCAGCTCCACTTTTCAACTCATCCCATACATCGCACGCACTAAATCATATGGCCAGCGCTCATTTTCACATGCTTCACCGACAATGTGGAACAATTTGCCGAACTTCATCAAAACTGCTTCTAATGAGAACATTTTCAAATCTATGCTAAAAACTTACCTCTTTAATTAACTGGGTTTTTTTTTTTTTGTAAAGCGCTTCAGGACTTTTGTGTTGAGGTGCTATGTACATGATATAAGCACAGTTTATTATTATTATTACTATAAGTGAGAACCCAAATTTTAAAATCTATTATAGGCCGTAATGAGAGCTAATGTAAATCATTCAGAATGGGTGTGATGGATTCCCGAGTGTGAGTTCTGATGACGAGTCTAGCAGCCAAATTTTGTAGACGCTGTCAAGGCCACACCTGCCATTTGAATTAAGCTCCCTGCCTTACTTCATCAAACAACATTTTTAGACATCTTCAAGAGAGAACTGAAATCGCATTTGCATCACTAGTTATTTCAATTTAAAGGTCCCATGAATTTTTTTTGTTATTGGTAAAAAAAATAAAGTATGCCTATTATAGTATATCTTTACTTTTTTCACATTTTGTACATGCGTATTAATCGTAGAAATAACGATTTCTAAAATTAGGGGGTTGCCGTGCTCCGCCCACCCTTCCTCATTAACATAAAATCTGTGACGTAGACAGTGGAACGGCTGACCAGGGCCATGTGTGTGACAATAACATACAATGCATTGTTGACCACTCGGTACCAGAGCCGTCTTTGAAATGTTTTACCACAGCCTACGTCATGGATCATTGTGCAATCAGATGGCACACATTTTTGGGGCTCAATTAAAGTGTATTAAGGCATAACAGACACATTAAAATAGTCAATACTATGTTTTGTTAACTTCAAACCATATATTAAGCCACAAAAGTGTTCCGTAACAAAAAACCTCTTCATGGGCCCTTTAACACTTGAGCATGGCTTATGTGTGCCACACTGCTTGTTTTGTGTTGGCGCTTTGATCGGTTTTCCCTGATTAGTGCACCATATAAGTTTACATAATTTTTAATGTTATTATTGTTATTAATCATATCTGTTTGGCAGAGTAATCATCCTCGACCTGCAATTGTTCTCGCCGGTGATCTCAATAGCTCGCCCTCTAGTGGTGTGTATGAGTATCTGACGAAAGGGAGTATCCAACAGAACTCTGTAGAGTGGTATGCAAGTAAGTCATGATCGGTTACTGTGAGAAAATCACCTAAGATAGGGTGCCATGACAGAGTGGTCTGTTGCATCAGACTCCAGTTCTGATGGCCGAGTCCTGGTCAGGACACCAAATCCTGGTCAGGACACTTGTGTACTTCTAATCACCCAGGAGTGAAAGGGTAGATACATTGGACCAGAATGATTACTAACCTGTGCGCCAATGTGGCTGCCAGTACTGCATACTCCAAATGACTTGCGAATGTTTAATGAATGCTTAAAGCCCCAGCTTCCATTCTTTGCACAAATCAAGATATTTGTAATCAAACAAACCTGTGAAAATGTCAGCTCATTTCATTGTTTTGTTTGCGAGAAAATTTTTGTAGGCATTCCTATAAGCAGAGTTTTCATCTCACTAGACGAAAACTTATTTTAGATCTTATTTCATTTAGTATTAAAAACGATCCATTTAGGCAGAAATATTTAAAGGAAAGTTTTCTACCATTATCTTTAAACCATGTAAGGTACATGTTAATCTGTGAACTTTTTTCTTTTTACCAATGTTGACTGGGGCTTTAAGGCCCAGTGAACATGGGTTGCAATAGTGTAAGGCGTTTTGATACAATTCGGTGTATAAGTTTAAATAAGTGCCTATTATTATTGTAATTCTAGTTGTTATTATTAATTTTGCTGTGACCTTTTGAAATCCCTTTCAGTTTCCTTTCTTGACATAGATCAGTACACATGTGAACCTAGGACATTTACATTTACATTTCTTCATCGTTGGGTATCTTCAGGTCTACTGGGTACAGTGCTAGTCACGTTTAAAGATCATTGGTATCATTACCAGAAAGATCTAAACAACAATATAATGTTTGCAAATGCACACAATAGTTTCACAGCATCATACACGATTTCTACCCCAATACATTGATTCTTTAAGCTTTCCTGAAATACTCCTTTGGAGTATGCAGCACCGGCAACCAGAAGGGGCGAAAGGCTGCCAATCATTCACATCAGCATGTGATGAGACACAGTCATAGCTGAGTGTCATGCCCAAGATACAAAAGCCATTGTTGGGACTCAAAAGCTTTACTCCGATTATTCAGAAACTGCTATTTTAGTTCACCACACTCTTTATATACAAATTTCTTCACTTCAAATTGGGATTTTGTTGTTGTTATGAAATGCCTTCATGTAATCAAGAATGATTGAAAATGTGAAACCTTGACTCCACAGATGGCAAGCAGGAGTTTTGTGGAGGAGTGGCTCTCGATAATCCCATCAGTCTCCAAGACGTCTGCAAGGATGTCGACTACACTAACTTTGTGGCCAGCTTCCAAGGCAAGCTGGACCATATCATGGTGGAGGGGGATAAGATTGATCTCCAACGAGTCATCCCGCTGTCCTCTCACGAAGAAGTGACGAAGCACATTGCCCTGCCTAATGCCGTATTCCCTTCAGATCACTTGGCTTTGTTTTGCGAGCTTGGGTGGAAGGCTGACAGTTGATGATATGAAAGTGAACAATGAACTTGTGATCATAAAATGTGTATAATCAACCAGCAGATAAGTCATGTGTGATATCACTTTTTATTTTTGATATTAGTACTGTCGGAACAATCAATATCATCCATGATGGTTTTGAGTTGTAGATAAACTATGCCCGACTGCACTGTAATATCATGTGGTGAATGCATCTGCAAAGTACACGGTCAACCCTACTACTGTCTGACCATTCAACATCGTCCACAGTGGTTTTGAGTGATGGATAAACTATGCCGGCCTGCAATTTTATATCATGTGGTAAATGCATCTACCCTGTACACAGGCAACCCTCCTACTGTCTGACCAGTCAATATTTTATCATCCAGGTGGTTAAACTATGGATAAACTATGCAAGTTTGCAATGAATGCATGATCTACTCAACGTTTTCTCAAAACATGGACATTTCTTTCACAATGTACATGTAGAGTAATAGTGTTATCCGATTTACGGTTTGGAATGCATTATAATCAAAAAAAAAACTAAGTCTTTGGCTGAGGCCTTGCTCTCCAGTGCAGAACCCAAGCAGGGCCAGGGGGATGGATTTTAGAGGAGTAATAATAAAAGTCTTAATTAGCGCACGTATCTACCAACAGTTAGGTACTCAAGCCGCTTATTATTATTTTTTAAGACAGCTTTTTGAAGTTTTTGAATTACGAGACCTATTTATGTAGCACTTTATGAGGGCTTACAGGGTGCTGCTGTGCATTCAACAGCCACTACCAGAAACACTGGGGCAAACTAGCGATAAGTGTAACTGGGTTCTTTTTGCGTGCAATGCACGACGCACGGAACCTATGGCTTTATGTACCATTTTAAGGATGAAGCAATAATTTTTAAGTGTCTTGCTGAAGGACACAAGTATCAAGACCAGGACTCGAACCCACACTCTGCTGATCAGAAACACCAGAGCTTGAGTCCAGTGTGATTGACCGCTCGGCCACAACATGCCACCTTAAAGTTATTGAGGGTAAGCTCAAAGCTAAGGATGGTTGATTCTTCATATCTGGAATTCATCCTAGTCAATACAGTTTGAAGCAATGGTAAAATGTTGGCTATTGATGCATGTTTTGGCACAGTAATTACATCATATATTTACTCATTCAAAACGTACATTTCTCTCTCAGCATTGATTGTACTACAGTGTATGTACTTGTACTATGTATGTTGTAATAATGTTGTCTAATATGGGCCTTTAAATATGTCTTATAATTTAAAAATCACTTTCTTACCAATGTTATACCATTTCTTTGATTAGTATACATTAATCAGTGAGATTAAAGTTCTGTCTAGAATCAGCAATTTTATCGAACAACTTATTTTTGAAACCAATGAGGGCGTAAGTCCAGGCCCTGGGACAAAGCCTTGCCCCCCTGTACAGAATCCATCAATTACAGGCATAAACCAGAGGGTGGATTTGAGCTTCACATTGTACCCCATGAGGCCAAGTGCAAAGGTAACAATGATTGATTCCTCAACTTTGGAACTTACCCTTGGCAATACAGTTTGTGACAACAGTGGCTTTTGGGTATGTACAATTGTATTGGTTCACTCTTATTAAAAAAAAGTTGCCTGTAATGAGTTTTGCCGCATTACTTACATGTATTTACCCGTCATTTTCTCAAAACGGACATTTCTCACATTGATTGGTTTATGTACATGTAGGTATAATAACGTTATCTGATTGGGACTTTCGAATTCATTATCAATCATTTTAAAAATTCCAGATCTTTGGCTAAGTCCTTGCGGTCTAGTGTAGAACCCTACCATCGATTCTTCATCCCTGATAAGTTACGATACAACATTGGCTTCTGAGGATGTACAATGTACATGTATTGTTTTCAAAGTTGCCAGCAATGAGTTTTGCCACATTACGTACATGTATTTACTCATCATTTTCTCAAAACGGAGACATTTCTCACATTGATTGGTTGATGTACATGTAGGTGTAATAACGCTATCTGATCGGTGCTTTTGAATGCATTATCAATTAAACAAAATCAAGCTATAAGTTCTCTGCTTTCATCAGATCTCTGTTTATATTTCACAGTCCAGTAGGCTGTCCGTCCAGCGTCTAGCCACACCTCTGGTCAACGCTGAGAATGCAGAGCAAAGGCTGAAGCACCAGATGGGTAAACAGTGGAAGGAAGTCCAGAGACTGTGCCGTCTCAAAGACCCCGAGAACTCAGGACAAGTGAATGGAGAGGACTTCAGATGTATGTTTGGTTTTCCTACCCCACCCCCCACCCCCAATCTCTACCCTTCCTCTCACACACAGTTCTGTTGTGTATTTGCAGTGACTTAACTCTGGTTCAATCCAGAGCTGTGTAGACAGGGTGCCAGACTAGACTGCACATTGGGTTGTGCTACATTTTGAAAGAAATAGGGGTCCAGCAACCACCTGACCAAAGAAAACTGGTCCCTCGGTGTCGCAAGTCTCTAACTAAACAGCTCTGGTTCAGTTTTGTTTTTTGTTTTGAGGGTAAAAGGTTTTAGGTCATGAAATTTGCCAATTGACCCAGGGTGCTGAGTGCATTATTTGTTAATCCTGCATTCTCCCTTAGCAGTGGTCTGCTTGCCAAATGCTTAATTAAAACACCTTAAAATTCTCACCAAACCCTGCATGCATTATGCCCGTAAGACCATTCATATCCCCGGTATATTTATACCCCAAGATAATTTGACAAGATTTTCAGAGCGAGGGCACATATAAAAAAGAAATTCAGTATTAACATTTGAGTATATGCATTATGAAAAGTTTTCTGGGTTTCTTTTTAGGTATCCTGGAAACCCTTGGGTTTTCATTATCTGGTGATGAGTTTGATCAACTGACTACAAAGTATGACCTGAAAGAGAATGGAAAGTAAGTAATACAACCTCTGGAAAAAATGCCAAAAAATACTCACAAATAGGTTTTTCATATCCATGGGGAAATGGACTCTAATGGTTTTCCTCTTTCAGAACTTGCCAAGAAACTATAAACTTGCCTTTCATATGTTTCTATTGCATTCAGAATTTCAGTATCTGTGTTAAGAATTGCTTTTGATCAATTAAAGCCCTAGGTCAACATTGGTAAGAAGAAAAACATAAATGTTCACAGATTTACATATACCTTATATGGTGTAAAGATGGTATATGATGGTAGCAAACTTTTCTTAAAATATTTCTGCCTGAAGTGTTATCGTTTTTTAATAATAAATGAAATAAGATCCAAAATTAGCTTTTGTCCCAGTGAGACGAAAACTCTGCCTATAGGAATGCGCACAAAAATGCTGAATGCATTTTTACCGTTTTCTCACAAACGAAACAACAAAATGAGCGGACATTTTCACAGGTCAGTTTACCAATGTTGAGCTGGGACTTTAAACCGAGCCAATTTAGATTAATATGTTTATGTGTGCCAGCCTGGGACATGTAAGTGTAGGAAATGAATCAAAAGTCTGAATGGAAGCAGCGTTCTAGTTAGATCAGTTAAGTATTCCAGCAGGCGCACATGGACTGGTCCGTTGGACCGATAGAACATTCTATTGGAGCGTTCAAAAAGGTAACACGCATATACTCCAGTGCAGGAATGTTCCTGTAGTATGTACTGGCGGTACACTGGATTGTGGGAGTATGCCTAAGAGAATGTTCCTTCTCGTCTAGATCATGCCTGACATTTTGAGACACTCCTTTAGGGCACACATGACAAGTGGATACTCATCATAATAGAAACTCAATCTTTTCACGAATAAATTTATTAACAATGAATTTTGATGCAATATTTTGTTGTTGTGCAGATTTGGTTACCTGGATTTCTTGAAGCATTCCGTCCTGAAACTTCATTCAGTGGCTGAGGAAGGAGAGGACAGACCCTCCATGTCTAGGCATAGAATACACCCATCCAAGATCCCGGTAAGAATGTTTTTTATATCCCCAAAAAACTAAAGTTCTGTGACGGGCCAAACTTTGACTTGAATTCTTCATTTGTGGTATATTTTCCATGCAGTGTTATAGATATAGACCATTTGCATAGGCCACTATGGGCGAGGTCAAACACTTCAAAAGTACATGTTTGTACGCGGGCTGCACAACTCTTTGGCAGTGGTAGGTCTTCCTTTGATCTCCAGTGAGGGCGCTGTTTGAGCCTGTGACGTCATATGCAAGGGGTCCTCCAGAATATTTGTTTTGAACGTCAATATTTTGCGCTGTGCCACTGAACAAAACAGCTTTGAAATATGCATTTAGTACCTGATAAGTTGGTCTCTGATATTTACCGAGTTAACCAATGCTGAGATCAATTGGATTTGAACTTGGACTTTACTTGTATTGACTCCTTGCACGCATGTCACACATGGTGACTGTGCCTTGCTCACCATTTTGGGAGCCTTAAATGTTCACTACACTGTATAACAAACAGGGACATTGACTTCAAAAATGGCGCAGCCAAGATTATTGTCATTATGACATCATGTGAATTGGGTCAATACTTCCTCTGGATATTTAGCATTTGCCCTTTAGGGACCATGTTTGTAAAATCTTCGTCTTTAGATGGCTCACATTACTGACATTCTAACATTTTCTTCTCAGTGAAAATGTAGGGAAAAAATACAAATGATTTTTATGAAATGATGGACAATATGTGAACTCTGACCCCCTAGTGTCTTTGGCAAGAGACCCTTCAATGTCCTCCAAAAGATTGGCACATGTATGTATGGAGCATGCAAGTTCCAATAACAAGCACTTGTTGTGTGGGCCTCCGACCAAATCCTCCTAAAGTCAAATAACTTCCAAATTTGGAGCATTTGTTGAGCAGTCTCATTAAGGTACTGTCTAGCAGGCCTCGAATGAACCCATGGCACCGACAGCAATTGCCGTGGTGTCCTGTGCTCTGGCTGTGGTGCCCTGTGCAAAGTTCCAATACAAATTTACGTTTTCTTTATAGAAGTGCCCCTTACCAGAGGAAAATTGCTGTACCCCATCAAGAGCTAAGTTTAAGGCCTGGTATAGGATGTATGCACAATTATCATTTGATGACATAGTCTATACTTTGAGCATTATTGGCTTAATGAGACTTAGTGCTGTGTTTTCTTTATAGAAGTGCCCCTTACCAGAGGAAAATTGCTGTACCCCATCAAGAGCTAAGTTTAAGGCCTGGTATAGGATGTATGCACAATTATCATTTGATGACATAGTCTATACTTTGAGCATTATTGGCTTAATGAGACTTAGTGCTGTGGCTTTATGTGGCTGCTATGGACATTATGGTTTGAGCCACTTTGAGCCACTCAAAGAAAATAGATCTAAAGGCCAAAACCTTGAAATAAAACAAGGTGACCAAGAACATGGATTTCAGAATGCATAAAAAAGGGGAAATTTTAAATTACTACTTCCTGTCCTCTACCCGTCCTATTCCAGACCAAGCCTGGATCGTCTAGCAGCGACATGATACAAGCCATGCTTAGAGTGCGGGAGTGTATCATTGGCAACTGGAAACAGGTGAGGAGAGTCTTCAGTGGGGTCGACCCCTCAGGGACGGGCATCGTGACCGCCATGCAGTTCCGCTCCGTCCTGCGTCAGTTCAACATCAACAGTTCCTGTCTGAAGACAAGTTCTTTCATTTGATGACGTACCACGACAGGTGTCTGGAGGGTAAGATCTCGTACAACGACTTCTTAAGGGCTGTGCTACATTGAGACTATTTTGTGATTCAGGTTTTGGAAAGGAAGATGTGAACAAATCAGGAGGAGGCTCATTTTTGTGTGGTACACCGATGTGCAGAGATTGTACAGTGTCTTCTTGAAGGATTCAGACAGCATTGGTAATATTGAAAAGGACTAAAATATCCACAGATATGCACATAACTTACATTGTATAGAGATGGTCGTACTTCCCTTGAAATATTTTTGCCCGAACTGCTATAGTTTTTGAGAAATGAGGTAGAAAAAACTACTTTTGATCTTGTGAGACCAAAACTTCATTGAAACATTTTTTTATTTTACTATTTTCTTGCGACTCCGATGACCGATTGAGTCTAAATTTTCACGGGTGTGTTATTTCATGTATATGTTGGGTCATATAAAGTGCGGATACTGACTGGTCTTTGACAATAACCAACAGGTGCTTTAATGGAATATCCACAGCAAGGTCTCAGCCTTGTGTTTGTAAGAAAGATGTACACTATTATTGTTACACGTATACGTTACAGACAATCATAGAGGATACCAATGTAGAAGCATCTTGTTGGTACTAGTTATTTTATTTTACCTAAAAAGACAACTGACTTAAGACCAAACCACTTCTTCAACACTGATGTCAATGTAGAGACTGTGCAAGTCTTTCTCATCTTCAAACGCTGTTTAGAATCATTGGGTTCCCTAGCACATAGCTTTAACGTCTGAAGGAAACAAAGTCAAATATGTGCTTGACTTGCACAATCTACATGTACTTCCCATGTTGCTAGTAGTGAGCCTGCAATTAAGGTTCAGCTTTCAAATTTTCACTACACTCATATTAGTAAGTGACGTTGAAGCTGTGTGTCTTCAATACGCAGCCTAAGTTAGGACTACAGATAGACCAGAGGCTGTAGTCTAAAAAAAATACTTAGATAGATCTTTAGGTACAATTTTTTTTACTTATCTTAAGTACCAATGCATTCAAGCATTCATGAATAAACAAGTGATGTTTTAAACTTGATAAAAATGTCATCATTCATCAAGCAATAGATTGACTTGGTATCGGAAGTTAACCAAAGTTGGCAGAGCTCAGGATGTGGTTGAAAAACTACAATGCACACAAACATCTTTTTCAAACTGTTATCACTTTGGAAAGTTAAAAACAACCCACTAATACTAACACATGGTCGAGAGAGGCTTGGGCATTGCTGAAAACTCATGTACATTTGGAAAGCTCAAGGTGGATCTCCCATGTTTAGATCTTGACTTCTGTTAGTGTATAAAATCACAGCAAATATAGTTTATTTATAAACAAGAGAGTCAATAGTTCTTGGTTGGGAGAGCATATTCATTCAAGTCATCACTAAATACATGCTAACATGACACTGTTTACTCCCTAATGATATGTTATAATGATAGTTATCTCACAAGGCAAGTTATTTTGGCAGTTATTTGCTGGCAGGGACGTTGATAAGCAGTGCATGTAGTTGTAGGTATAGGTTTGGGTTTGGGAAGATTTTCTGCCGAGATACACTGTATATATGGTGTGCAAAAATGATGAAGTAAATGACTTTTCTATGATATGAAATCACCAATTTGTTATTGAATATAAAATCTGTTTGTGTCATGTAAATAGGCTTTGACACGGTGTACAAAATCCTGAACTACATGTAAACAAATATGAAATGGTTAATTTTCTAGCCACTCTAGGCTTTGTAAGGGACGTGTGTGAAGTAACTGACTATGCATTGTATTTGATTCTCATTTTGTATGTGTGTAAATAAAACAGCTATATAAAGCGTACTACAATTATGGCTGTCTTTTGATTATTTGTTTTTCTTTCTACAAATTACTAGGTCTCTCCAGAGGCGCAGCAAAAGCAGTTTCTTTGGGGGGGTGTGGAAGCCTAAATTTGCCGACTGACATTATCAAATGAAAGTAAAAGCACAATGACATGGGACTCACCAACATGTGGTTTTTTTTCAGTGATTCGAAGGTTTAAAATGGCCCTCAGATGCCGATCGTTAGACGACTCATACAAAATGCAAGCTTTGAAAACTGTAATTTTTTTGCGAATTCCCTGTTGAAGTATATGAACACAAATTCTAGTTGGGGTCCAGGGGGCGAAGCCCCCGGACGCTCTATGGTTTTAAGTGTTTTCAGGACTAAAGTGGACCATCAAGTTGCCGAAAATAACTTTGAATACTTTGAACTCGGGACAAATCCCCTAATGTTGGAGGTTATAGGGGCAACAATTCTTATTGCTGTTCTTCACTCTATAACTACAAGGGGGTTAGCGTGGCTGTTCTTCACTCTATAACTACAAGGGGGTTAGCGTGGCTGTTCTTCACTCTATAACTACAAGGGGTTACAACTTAGAAAAAGTATTGGGGTGTCAAATCCAGATACATGTAGTTTATTCAATAACATGGCCCTGCCCCAAACTGAACCCCCCCCCCCAAACTGACCCCCCCCCCCACCACCAGTGACAAAAAACTGGCTATGCCACTGAAGAGCTGGCAAGAAACATTGGCTAAATAGGGAGCAATTTCGAAAACGTGTATAGCAGCCATGGGTCAAAAGTTTGCACAAGGGACCAATTGGAGATTTTCTGGTTGCCATATAGAGCATTCTCTCTAGATTCTGATGGAAAAATAAACATTCTGAAATGTTAAGAATATTGTTGATTTTTACCAAAATCACCTATATGAAAAATGGGTCAAAGCATTTTGCTAGAGCCAATGTAATACATGCTATAACCCTGAAATAAATTAGGAAACATTTAAAATACTCTTTAAAATAATCTTTCAGAATTCTACTTTCTACCGAATAAAGCCCCCTTCCCAGCCCCTTGTATTTTCCATTAAATGACTCGTTATGAGCTTCAATATGCAGACTCCTATTTTTATTTATTTATTTTTTTATTTAACTTTTGTATAATTCTTAAGAGATGTGAAGTGATCATCAAAATAAGAAAAAGTAGGTAGGCCCTAAGGAAAGAAAATACACAAAGGAAAAAGATTGAATAAACAGATAAAAGCTGAGTAAAAACTGTTTAAAGTTGATTCCTCCTGATATTAACCTACTGAGAAATAGGAGAAACAAAGGATAAATAAATACTAAAAAAAAGAAAAAAAAGTAATATTTATTATTTTAATCTTACATTAAAAATAGCAAAAAAATAGGAGAAACAAAGGATAAATAAATACTAAAAAAAAAAAAAAAAAAGTAATATTTATTATTTTAATCTTACATTAAAAATAGCCAAACTCAAGGTGAGGGCTACAAGGATTGTAAGTCGGTGGGCAAGATACCACAAAACGGGATCTGACTACTGCCATCATGTACCTCGAGTTTGGTTACGTTGTGTTTAAAGTGACAGGAAAACAAAATGTCAGCTCTGAAATAATGAGACATTCATGTCATTTAATGTTTTAATGTTCTGTTCTAGCAAGCACATTGGCCTAAGCAATAAAATATGATGCTTAATATTCTGAAATTGTGGAAATTATTGAAATTCGGAACTTGCATTTTTTATTTATTTATTTATTTTTTTTTATTTATTTTTTTTTTCATATACTTTTGGACATGAGCATACGAGCCGGGTGCGGGGAACCCCAAATTTGTGCAAAACAGTGGACACAATATTTCGGGCAAAGCAAGCAAATAAAAAGACTTACATGAAATTGTGTTTGTACCTGTAAAAATTCGGGCCCATGCTCTTGTATTCTCTCTGGAATTACACATCATGAAATTATGATAATGTACATTTTTGTTGGAATTTCTTTCTTTTTTTAAATGACATGATCATGACAAGGCAGTTTTAGTGTTTCTGCGGGTAGCCTAGATCCAGACTTTTAAAGCGCACCAACTTCTTTTTCTTGGCCATTGCAATGTACTTGGCGCCTGCGCACGCGCGTATTAAATTATTCAAAAAACATGGCGGACATCGAACTGGACACCGAGCTCCATTTATTACCACACATTTGTGTCGAGAAAATAGCGGTTTGGAAGGATGTTGTAGCTGTTTGCCATCGTCAGAGGGTAAGTTAATAACTTAGAGTTCCCTTAGAGCAGCTGCTTGTCTGTGGTTTTTTGCTGTGGAAGATATACAGTATTATGTGAAAATTTGCTCTCAAGTTTTGGGTTGGGGAATTTTTCTCGACGTATCTGCCTATGGGGTTTATTACGTCATAGGCGCTATGCCGCGCGGCCCTGTTTTGGCAAAAGGGTGTATCTAAAAAAAGTGCAAGTTGAGAAAACTGATTCTAAACTTTTAAACTCTCGTAACTTTTCTATCATTGTTCAAATAGTGCCAAATTTTAGAGCAAAGACACATGATAAATCCCTTGTTTCATGTTGTTAATCTTGAGATTTGATGTATTTTATTTTTTCAGTAATTATCATTTAAAAAAAGTTACGTCTTTCTGCCAGATTAATTCTTCTGATGTTTTTGCTTGGTAAAATGGCTTAAGTTGAGTAAGTGTACCGCCTTCAACAATTTTTTCTTTGGCAAAAGGCTGTATCTTAAGTTACAAAACTGCTTGGTTTTTCAGCAAAAGGGTGTATCATTATGTGCATGTTATTTATGGTTGTATTTGTCTGGCAGAAGGGTGTATCTCAAAATACTTTGTTGGCAGTAGGCCTATGGGTAACTTAGACATTCAAAACACACCAAATATTTGATGAATGGATTTGTTTCAAGAGGACAAGGTTTAATTGTAGATACATCTCAACAGTGACGTGCTTTAACATTGATTTAACATGTTTTAATACAGCAGTGTTTCTTTTCTGGCAAAAAGGTGTATCTTGTAGTTACACCATTTTTGCAAATTAACACTAGGGAATTGGACCAAGTTATTTCCTGGCAAATGAATGCAAAATGGTAGTTAGCTTCTCTGAACGTGTTTTCTATTTAGACAATTTTTTGGGCAAAACGGTCTATCCGGACATACACTATATTGGTAAATCAATTTAAAAAAAGACCAGCGCAATTTTTGGGGCAAACATATGTAAATAATAGATACACTTATAGAGGGTGTATCTAGAACATAAGCCATTGTGCCAGACAAACTATACCATTACTTGGAAAAAATGCCAAAGATAGCACATGCTATCTTCTATACGATAACTCGCTTCGAATTGAAACTTGAATAATTGGAAAAAGCGCCCTCAAATTTGCTTAAAAGTATGAGATACACCCTTTTGCCAACAGACGGCCGCGCGGCTGCTGAGTGCAACCGGCAGAAGGCAGCCATGGCAGAGCAACGCTCAGTTCGTCGAAGACAACTCTTTTGTTTTTACAAACCTCTATTATTAGGTACCAGGCAATTGCCCAAACAAATAAAGTTAGGAAAAGTTTGCATATCCGGCTGCCACTTTCTAAGGGATATTTTTTATTTGTTTAATGGATGTTGGGCTTGATTTCCTTTTTTTTTCAATATTCCTTTCTCGACTCCAGGAAATGGTAGCTAAAACACTAATTGTTTATCTTTAAAATAATGCAGGGTAAAATTTTAGGGGGTCACAATGGGGGGGAGGGGAAGGGGGCACCATTTTTCCTGGGGGGAACTTTTAGCCAATTAAAACTAGTTTCCCTTTGCATTTTTCCTAAACAAACCCCTTTTCAGCGCTATTCTGACGTGTTGGGGTAAAACAAATACATTCTGTGTGTAAATAGTAAAAAACAGTTTTAAAAACATTGAAATTACTACATAAAATCTCATAAAATGTAACATTTTATTCTGGTAATTTTTAATCTCAAAAGTAAAGATTTCAAAAGGTGGGGGGGGGGCACCAGGGGCGGATCCAGGGCGGCATTAGGGGCACATGCCCCCTATTTTTCCTTTGAAAAAAAAAATCAATATATCATCCCGCCCGCTTGCAATGAAAAATAAACTTTCGACATACTATAATGTTTACTGTGTCGAACAATAAGAGGCGGTTGTCAACCATGACCAATCAGTGACCTGCTTGATCGGTAAATTTCACGCCCCCCCCCCCCCCCCCCATTGGGAAATCCTGGATCTGTCCCTGGGCTCGTGCCCTTCTCCAACCTCCTCCAACCCCCCCCCCCCCACCCCCTCCCTTAGTTACGCCACTACTTTAAAAAAGAAAAATCTAGAGGACATTTCATGGCGTGGCCGAAACTTTTGCGCATTCATGCCCAAAGGAACTAAAATGGCGTTTAGCGAGTAGCGTTGTCCAGCTCTAAAATGCCCTATCTTTCAATTCTCAGAAATGTCCAAAGCTGTTATGTTTCTTAAATTTTCTCAAAGCAGGGTTGTCTTTTTCTTCAAAAACTTGCCAACCTTATGATTTTTCAACTCTTCAATTGTTCTATTGTGCCGCCTCTTAAATTTTCTCTGAGAACTTGTCTTATTTGTTGTTCCTGAGAAGATGATTTGCTGTCTCTAAAAATTGTCCCTAACGATATGTAGTGCAGTACCTCAAAAACTTGCCATCATAATTATTTTTTTTTAAACCTCAGACTTTTCCCAAGCCATTTTTCTTACGTTAAGGCTCATGCTGTCCAGTCCCTAACAAAATTGCCAACCTTATGTCTTTTTCAACATTCAAATTGTTTCTAAGCAGATGTTTTTTGCCTCAAAAGTTTGCCGAAGTTGTACAGTCCTTTCAAAATGATTTCCATGTGGTCCAGTGGAGATTTTTTTTTAGATTTGAGACCTGCATTTGTTTTTACAATTTGACCCTTTACACTTCTTGGAATTTTCAGAAATGATGTCTTACTTGATTACTTTTGATGAAATGATTAATATAGTTTATCTTATTTTATTTGCAGATTATTCACTGATCGAAGTGCAATATCCATCATGGATCTCTTTCACGAGCAGTATGCTTTTATCAAGGTCAACTTGGAATCTTGGGATGGCTATGCATACCCTCTTTGGCTGAGGTATGTTTCAAGAGCTATTTCCAGCAGCGTAGTCAGGGGGACGGGGGCCAGGGGGAAACATGCTCCACAGAAATTGTCCAGATAAATGTAATTCATTAAAATACATGTCCCCTGCTCAACCCCCCCCCCCCACCCCACTGAAAAGCATTGCCCCCATATGCCCCCTAGTAAAAAAAATCCTGGCCACGCCACTGGCTATTTCTTTTCAGCGTCAAACCCCTATGCTTGTCATAATGTCATCTCAGCCACAGCAATCATCTATATGGTAAGAGAATGTTTGTGATTATTTCACTTTGCAGGGTTAGAAATTAATTTAAATCGCTCACTAGCTGGCAGGGACAGTAGACAAAAATGATTACTGGCCCTCCAGAAAATTTGGTGGCCAAATACCATTTAGTAATTAAACTGGATCTAATTTAATTCAGAACCCACAATTCACGCATACATTACGTACTATCATTCAATTGTGTACAGAAAACTTACCAGCATTGAACATTGTGCGCGGTCAGTATCTATGCCCACTTTGTGCAGTGTACAGTTGTAGCCTTGAACATTACTTCAAAAAACAACTATTTGAGAACTAATTTCTTTTTTTTAATTCCAAAACAAGTGGGAGTTTATTAACTTTATTTCTATTTGAACAATTTTTAATTTCTAAATAACAACATTTTTAATAAGTAACATTTTGAAGAAAAACAGCAATTATTATTATGTTTGATTAACTGATGCAGCACATGTCAGAACAGCAGGCTAACTCCTACGCACACCAACACGTTAACGGACCAACTCGGTCACACAGACTGGTTAACTTCTGCGTAGTTGACACCAGCACATGGACGAATGTACGAGTTGACTGACTTTCGACCACGTGACATTCGACAAGACGTGGTCGACATGTGCACAGGGCCGAGTGAAAGCGAGCTTGTCTTGGGTAAACTGGTTTCCACACAATGCCATCTTAATGTTCAATGTAGCGTGCGGGTACCAGTAGTGCTTTTTACATGCAATGTGCGTGCACGGCCCTGTTATAACATGTACAATTGTACAATCTGTTTATAGCGCAGGCTGACCACAATCCCGATCCCTTCAATCTATCTGCTAACTGACCAAGCTCACGTTGAAGGTTTCAGTGATATTTTGAGGAATATATTTTTCACTGTCCACTTGGCTATTAGTTTTGGTGAATTTGGTCAGCGGGCCAACGGGCCAGCGTTAATTTCAACTACTGCTTTGGGTTTGCCTTTGGCTATTCCATTTGTTTGACAAAAAACATTTTAAAGGTATACAGTTGCTAATCTAATGGTTTTCCAACACTCAAATTGTTCCCAAGCTATTTTGTGTGATGTCTCTTAAATTTTCTTAGGGCTCATATTGACAGAATCATCAAAAACTAGTGAGCCTAATGATTTGTCAACTCGCAAAGTTTTCCCAAGCGAATAGTGTGCTGTTTCTTAAGTTTTCGTGATATTTATGATAAGTCCCTCGAAAAATTGCCAATCTAACAATTTAAAAGACCAGTTTTATTCCCAAGCTAATTTTGTGCCGTCTCTTAAATTTTCTCGATGCTCATTTTTTATTGTCCTACCTTGATGCTCATGTTGTCCAGCCTCCCAAATACTTGCCAACCTGTTGATTTTTCAACTCACGCATTTTTTCCCAAATCGTTGTTGAGCCGCCAAGGCTCACCTTTCAAACTGCTTCCAAGCTGATATTGTGCCCTCTCTTAAATTGTCCTGATGCTCATTTTGTCCAGTCCCTAAAAAACTTGCCAACTTAATAAATTTTCAAAACTCAAATTGTTCCCAATTTTGGTGTCTTGTCAATTGTCTAAAAGTAATTGTTGTCAGTCCCTCAAAAACCTGCCAATCTAATGGCTTTTCAACACTCAAATTGTTCCAAATTGTTGTGTAGTACATGTACCATCTCTTAAATTCTCTGTCCTGTCCCTCAGAAACTTGCCAACCTCATGGTTTTTCAAATGTGAAAATGTTCCCAAGCTGTTGTCATTCCATCTCGTAAATTTTACAAGGTACATATTGTCCTATGCCTCATAAACTTGCCAATACTGAAATTGTTCCAGGAGCTGATTTTGTGCCGTCTATTACAATTTCTATTCAAAGGCTCATGTATATAGTCTGATCCCTCAGAAACTTGCCAAACTAATAATTTTTCAACACTCAAATTGTTCCCAAGCTGAAAGCGTGCCCTCTCTTAAATTTTCTTTAGCCTCGTTTTGTTCAGTCCTTCAGAAACTTGCCAACCTAATGATTGTTCCCAAGCTGATGATGTGCCATCTCTTAAATTTTCCGGAGTCTCATGTTATCCAGTACCTCAAAACTAGCCAGCCTAATGTTTTTTCAACACTCAAATTGCTCTCAAGCCGATGTTGTGCTGTCTGTTAATTCTTGACGCATGTTGTCCGGTTCCTCAGAACTTGCCAACCTGAGATTTTTTCAACTCTTAATTTGTTCCCAAGCTGGTTTTGTGCCATCTCTTGAATTTTCCCCAGCTACATGTGTCAGACCCTCAAAGACTTGCCAACCTAACTTTTTTCTAAGCTTTTTTTTTGATCTCTTAAATTTTACTCAAGCTCACGCTGTCCATTCTTTCAAACACTTACCACCCTAGTGGTTTTTCAAGTTTTAAATTGTTCCCAAGGCTCATGTTGTCCTGTCCCTACAAAATCTTCCAAAAAATGTTTATTCAGCTCTTAAAACTTACCAAACTATTTATTTTACACCTATTAGATTTTTCCCGAGTCGATGTTGTGCTGTCTCTTAAGTTGTCCAGTCCGTCAAAAAACTTGCCAATCAATGTTTTTTATACTCTCCATTTTTCCCAATCCAATGTTGTTCCATCTCTTAAATTTTCTTCCAGCTCATGTTATCCAGTCCTTCAAAAACTTCCCACCCTTCTAATTCCAACACTCAAATTGTTCTCAAGTTGATGCTATGTTGTCTACAAAATTTTCATGAGTCATGTTATCCAATCCCTTAAATACTTAGCAAACTAATTATTTTATACCTTTTAGATTTTTCCCAAGTTGATGTTGTGCTGTATGTTAAATGTTCTTCCAGCTTATGTTGTCCAGTCCGTCAAAAGCTTCACAGCCTTCTAATTCCAACACTCAAATTTTTCTGAAGTTGATGTTATACTGTCTACAAACTTTTCCCAACTTCATGTTGTTCAGTCCCTCAAAAACTTGCTAACCGAATGATTTTCATCTCCCAGATTCTTCCCTTACATATGTCGTGCCATCTCTTAAATTTTGTCTAAGCTCATAGTGTCCAATACCTCAGACACTTGCCAACCTATTTGTTCATCCCTCAATTTTTTTCCGAGCCGATGTTGTGCTGCCTCATAAATTTTCTCTTGGATCATTTTGTCCAGTCCCTCAAAAACTTGGCAATCTAATGGTTTTTGTAACATTCAATTTGTTCTCAAGCCGACTCTTAAGTTTTTCTCCATCACACATTACACTTTGAAATTGTTTGTTTCTTTGTTAGATAAGAAGACAATGTGACCAGTTGCGGATCCAGGAGGGTGTGGAAAAGGTGGACTCGTCTCTCTGGTGCCCCAGTCAAAATTAATCCAACACCTGCTTATTTGATGACTCTCTGCATCAGTGATTACCAAGCCCCCTGGCATATGGCTCTCAGCGCCAATGGTCATGACTCTTCAAGAAACATCCTACAGGGTTGCAGAACTCATCAGCTTCAAGCTCTCTTGATTACCAGAACGGGTATGTAAAAACACTTCATCACATAGCATTGACTCATTACCTCCCAGGTCACAGTGTAGCAACCAAATCACCAAGGTTCTTCCCAAGCTGATGTTTGCCATCCCTTAAATTTTCCAAAGCACTTGTTCAGTCCTTCAAAAGCATGACAATATAATGTTTTCAACTCTTAAATCCTTCCTGAGGCTTTTTTGTGCCATTTCCTCAATGTTATTTATGCTCACGCTGTCCAGTCCCACAAAAACTTGCAAACCTTATTTTTTTTTCAAAAGTCAGATATGTTCTCAAGCCGATGTGTTGTCTCTTAAATTTTCTCCATGCTCCTTTTGTGCAGTCCCTCAAAAAATAGCCAACCTAATGTTTTTTCAACTCTAAATTTGTTACGTAGCTGAAGTTGTGCTATCTCTGAAAGTTCCCTAGTTCAGTCCAGTCCCTGAAAACTTACCAAGCTAATGATTTTTTGATTTTTTGACATGTGTGTGTATGGGAAATCTAGTCAGATGATGTTGCGTGGCGTATTTGGACAAATAACTGCGATCTCGGACTTGAAATCAGCTTTTCTTAATTTTTCTTCAGGCTCATGATGTCAAGTCCCTTAGGAAATTGCCAACCTTTTGATTTTTCAACACTCAAAACCTTTCAAAGCCAATATTGTGCTGTCTCTTAAATTTTCTCGAGGGTCATGTTGTCCAGTCCCTTAAAAATATTGGCCTTTCCTGGCTATTGAGAGGCGGTTTATGTATTATCCCCAATTACTGACCCTTGTCCTATTGTTCTAAAGAAGAGGATTATGAGGCATCGAGAGGCTTCCACCATTGTTCTTTCATTGTATTTTGGCTCAATGGCGGTAAGTAAGAGTGAGTCGGCTATCGAGCCATGGTTTCATGTTTAGTACCACTCCTGTGCCATAAATAACGGTTGATGTTTTGCATTTCAAGGTGCCGGAATTTGACATTTCCTTGGTCGAGAAACAAAACGGATGATCCAATAAAAAGAATTAATTCTCTTGGCATTGTCAAAGAAAAAAGATCTCGGAAATTCCACCAAAAGAATCCCGCCCCGGGGACAAGACCGAAAAAAAGAGTCCCGGCAGCAACTGGTTGTTCAGTTCCTAAAAAAGCTATTAGCCTAATGAATTTTCAACAACGAAATTGTTCCCAAGCTGATATCATGGAGTCTCTCAAGTTTTCTCTATGCTCATGTTGTCTACTCCCTTGTGATTTTTCAACTGTCAGATTGTTTCCAAGTTGATGTTGTGCCGTCTTTTAAATGCCCACGTCTCAATTTTTCCAGAGGCTCACGTTGTTCAATCTCTTAAACATTTGACAACCTTTTGTTCCTTCTCTTAATTTTTCTTCAGGCTCATGTTGTCAAGTCCCTTAGGAACTTGCCAACCTTTTGATTTTTCAACACTCAAATCCTTACAAAGCCAATGTTGTGCTGTCTCTTAAATTTTCACAAATCACATGTTGTCCAGTCCCTCAGAAACTTGCCATTCTAATGATTTTTTTTTAACTTATAAGTTATTCCCAAGCTGATGTTGTGGCATCTCTTAAATACATGTAATTATTTCTGAGGTTCATGTGGTCCAAGCCCTCAAAAGCTTGCCAACCCGATGTTTTTTTAAAACTCCTTTTGTTCCAAAGCCGATTTTGTGCCCTCTTTCAGTTTTTGCCCAATTCCATGTTGTACAGTCCTTCAGAAACTTGCCATCCTTATGTTTTTTCAACTCTTTAAATTGTTCCCTGAGCTGATGTTGTGATGCCTCTTTTATTTGCAGCACCTCAAACACTTCACAAGCCTATGATTTTTTAACTCTCAAATTGTTCCTGAGTCGATGATGATGGGCTATGCATCACCCCCTACTTGTCCGAGGTATGTTTAAACAGTTCTTTCTTAACACTGTTGAACCCCTTTGCCTAACATGTTGTCATCTTGGGCACAGTTCCTCAACTACTACACAAATTGTCCCAAACTGATGTTGGGCTGTCTCTTAAATTGCCCCAAAGTTCATGTTGTAAACGGTCAAAATGTTCCCAAGCCGAAATTATTTAATGTCGGTCCTTCAAAAACTTGCCAACCTAATGATTTTTTAACCCTCAAATTGTTCCCCAGCCGATGTTTTCTTGTCTCTTCAATTTTCCCGAGGTTCATGTTGTCCTGTCCTTTAAAAACTAAAACCCAGTGAGTAATACTCAAATTGTTCCTTAGCCAATGTTGTATTGTCAATTAGATTTTTCCAAAGTTCATGTTGTCCAATCCCTCAGAAACTTGCCAACCTAATAAATGTTCAATCCTCAAATTGTTGTGCTGATGTTCTGCCGTCTCATAAATTTTCTTGCGGCTCATGTTGTCCAGTCTCAAAAACTTGGCAATCTTTCTTTCTTTTTTTTTTTTACTTCTGAATTTTTTGGAAGCCGAATCTTTATCACACATTAGACAGTGTTTGTTTCTTTTTTTTTGACCGAGCCAATGTTGTGTAGTACCACCTCTTAAATTCTTTGCAGGCTTGTGTTCTCCTGCCCCTCAGAAACTTGCCAACCTAATGTTTTTTCAAATGTGAAAATGTTCCCAAGTTGATGTCATGCCGCCTCGTAAATTTTGCAAAGTACATCTTATCCAATACCTCACAAACTCGCCAATTTATTTTTTTTAAACCAATTCTCAAGCTGTTCCAGGAGCTGATTTTGTGCCATCTATTACAACTTTCCCGAGGCTCATGTTGTCAAATTCCCTCAAAAACTTGACAACCTAATTAATGGTTTCTAAAACCAAATTTTTTCCCAAGCCGATATTGTGTGGTCTCTAAAATTTTCTTCAAGGGCGTGTTGTCCAGTCCCTGTGAAACTTGCCAACTTAATCATTTTTCACCCCTCAAAATGTTACCCAGCTGAAGTTGTGCCCTCTCTTAAATTTTCATTAGGCTCATTTTGTCTAGTCCTTCAAAAACTTGCCAACCTAATGATTTTTCAACACTCAATTGTTCCCAAGCTGATGATGTGTCATCTCAATTTTCTGGAGGCTCATGTTTTCCAGTCCCTCAAAACTTGCCAGCCTATTAGGCTATTGTTTTTTTCAATACTCAAATTGCTTTTGAAGCATGTTGTCCAGTTGTTCAAAAGTTTTGGACCTGAGATTTTTTCAATTCTTAAATTGTTCCCAAGCTGATGTTGTGCCATCTCTCGAATTTTCCCCAGCTACATGTGTCAGACCCTCAAAAACAAGCCAGTCTACATTAACTTTCCTAGAAGCTTTTCTTTTGTTTTCTCTTAAGTTTTACTGAGGCTTGCACTGTCCATTTCCTTCAAAAACTTACTAACCTAGTGAAGTTTCAAATTGTTCCCGAGGCTCATGTTGGCCTGTGCCTTTAAAACCTTCCAAAAAATGTTTATTCAGCTCTTGAATTGTTTCAAATGCGATGTTGTGCTTTCTCTTTTCTTGATGCTGATGTTGTCCAATCTCTTAAAACTTACCAAACAAATCATTTTTCTTCATCACACATTACACTTTGTTTATTTCTTTATTAGATAAGAAACTTTGACCTTCTTCATAAAGACAATATTGACCAGTTGCAGATCCAAGAGTGTCTGGAGAATTGGAGAAATTGCCGATGACTATTCAAGGAACATCCTACAGGGTTGCAGAAGTAATAAGCACCAAGCTCTCTTGATTACCGGAATCGGTACGAGAAAAAAAATTTCATCATATAAATGTGTTAGCATTGACTCATTACCTCCCACATTGTTCTCAAGTTGATGTTATGTTGTCTACGAAATTTTCCAAAGGTCATGTTGTCCAATCCCTTAAAAACTTAGCAAACCAGTTGATGTTGTGCTGTCTGTTAAATACTTGCAAATCTAAGGATTTTTCAACACTCAAATTGTTCCCATGCTGATGATGTGCTGTCTCTTAAATTTTCACAAAGCACATGTTGTCCAGTCCCTCAGAAACTTGCCATCCTAATGATTTTTTCAACTATTTAAATTGTTCCTGAGCTGATGTTGTGATGTCTTTTAAATTTGCAGCACCTCAAAAACTTCACAAGCCTATGATTTTTTAACTCTCAAATTGTTCCTGAGTTGATGATGGTGGCTATGCATCACCCTCTCCTTGTCCGAGGTATGTTTAAACAGTTCTTTCTTATGACCATTGAACTCCTTTGCCTAATATATTGTCATCTCGGGCACAACGCTAAACTACACAAATTCTTCCCAAACTGATTTTGGGCTGTCTCTTAAATTGTCCCAAAGTACATGTTGTAAACGGTCAAAATGTTCCCCAGCCGAAATTATTAATTTCATAACGAGTCCTTCAAAAACTTGCCGACCTAATGATTTTTCAGCCCTCAAATTGTTCCCCAGCCGATGTTATGTCGTCTCTTAAATTTATCTAAGCTCATGTTGTCCAATCCCACAGGAACTTGCCAACCTAATCATTGTTCAACCCTCAAATTGTTTCTGAGCTGACATTGTCCAGTCTCATTAATTTTCTCGGGGCTCGCATTGTCCAGTCCCTCAAAAAGTTGGCAATCTATTGTTTTTTAAATTTTTGTTCATCACACATTACACTCTGTTTATTTCTTTGTTAGATAAGAAACATTGACCTGCTCTAAGAGGACAATATTGACCAGTTGCATTTCATTTTCAGAAATTATATCAACTAGACTAACGAGACTGCCCTGTAGCTAGAGGCAGTTCGAATCCGTTTTTTTAAAACTCAAATTGTTCCCAATTTTGGTGTCTCTTTGATTGTCCACAAGCAATTGTTGTCCAGTCCCTCAAAAACCTACCAATCAAATGGCTTTCAACACTCAAATTGTTCCAAGGCCTGTCTCTTAAATTGTTTGTGATGTCTCTTAAATTTTCCTGAGGCTCATGTCGACCAATCCGTCAAAAACCAGTCAGCCTAATGATTTTTCAACTCTCAAATATCTCCTAAGCCAATGTGTGCTGTCTCTTAAAATTTCTTGATACTCATGTTGTCCAGTCCCTCAGAAACTTGCCAACCTAATAATTGTTCAACACTCAAATTGTTCGCCAAGGTGATGTTTTCCTGTCTCTCAAATTATTCAACCTTATGATTTTCCAACTCTCAAATTGTTTCCAAGCCGGTGTTGTGCCTTCTCTTAAGTTTTCCAAAAGTAATTTGTCCCGTCCCTCAAAAAGTTGTCAATCTAATGGTTTTCTTGAACATTCAAATTTCTCCCAAGCTGAAATTGTGTTGTCTCTTAAATTGTCCTGAGGCTCATGCTGTCCACTTTATAGAAAAGTGACATTTTTATGATATTTCAACTCTCATATTTATCCCAAGCAGATGCTTTTCAACATCTAAACATTTTACTGAGTCTCACTTTGTCCAGACCCTCAACACTCAAATTGCTCCCAAGTTGATGTTTGCTGTCTCTTAAATTTTGCCAAAGTGCATGCTGTCCAGTGCCTCAAAAACATGCCAGCCTAACGAATTTTTAACACTCAAGAAAGTTGTTCCCAAGCACATGTTGTCCCATCCCTTAAATTTTCCGTAGGCTTATGTTTTCCAGTCCCTCAAAAGGTTGCCAACCTAATGGTTTTCTTGCAATCAAAGTGTTCCCAAGCTGATGTTGTGGTGTCTCTAAAAATTTTCGAGAGGATCATGTTTTCCAGCCTTTCAAAAGCTTGACAACCTTATGATTTTTTTTACAAAACCCAAACTGTTCACAAGTGTATAATATTTCTGATGTTCATGTCATTTAATCTCTCAAAAACTGGTCAACCTTATAATTTTTCAGACTTCTAGATTTTTACCAAGCCAATAGTGTCCAGGGCTGTCTCTCAAATTCTCTGAATGCTTTTGTTGTCCCGTCCCTCAGTAACTTGCCAACCAAATGTTTCTTTCAACTGTGAAAACATTTCCAAGTTGATGTCATGCCATCTTTCAAATTTTCCCAAAGTACATAATGTCATGTTGGTGCAGCAAGGTCATAACTTGCTTCTGCAACAAAGTTGTATCTCGTAAAAACACGCTCCTTGCAACAACTTCCTATCTTGGTATACATTGACTTTGTGTGTACATCCAGGTTATTTTAAGTGATCATTCTAAAACTTGCATTTTACATGAATGCTAATTTCGGAGATACGACATTACAATATTGCCAAGGCCCTCAAAAACTTGCCAATCTAATGTTTTTTTAAAACTCAAACTGTTCCCAAGCCGATGTTGCTCAGCCTTTTAAATTTTTACAAAGTACATGTTGTCCAGTACTGCTCCCTAGCTGATCTTGTGCCGTCTCTGAAATTTTCTATGAGGTCATGTTGTGCTGTCCTTCAAAAACTTGTCAATGTCAGGATTTTTTTGACTTTTAAATTTTGACCAAACCAATGTTGTGTAGTACCATCTCTTAAATTCTCTGCAGGCTTGTGTTGTCCGGTCCCTCAAAAACTTGCCAACCTAATGTTTTTTCAAATGTGAAATGTTCTCAAGCTGATGTCATGACGTTTCGTAAATTTTACAAAGTACATCTTATCCAATACCTCAGGGGGGTCGATTGGTGGGGGACGGGGGGCATTGCCCCCCCTCCCCACTTTTTAGAGTGGGGGGATAGCATATCAAATGTCCCCCCCCCCAAAAAAAAAATAAATAAATAAATAAATAAATAAATAAAAATGGACATATGCTAAATGAAAGCAACAATATACAACATTTCGGGGAAGCAAACGTGAGTGGTTTCAGGCTTTTCATACATTTTTCTTCAAAAAAACTGATAACGTTCGAATGGTAATGGGTGAAATAATTTTGTTTGTTAAACATTGCCCTGTCGGCGGCGCATACAAAGATGGACCATGTGCAGAATGCTATTTGGGCCTATTTCCAGCCAAGCTTGTTTCCGGCCCTAATCAATGTAGACAATTTGCGAGTTTTGTTCCAGACATGAATGCGCCCGTTATACATTTTCTGCCTGTATGGCTTACGAGCACAACCTGCAGAGCAATTATTATTATTTTGAGAGAGTGAAAATTTTCAGGTAGGATTTTTGATTCTTGTAATGTTTTTCGTCCCCAGCGACGTAGCAACCGGGCTGTGTGGGGGTGACACCCCAATATTTTTTCCTTAGTCGGCGTTAAAGAGCCACAGTCGGCAAAATCAGCACCACACTTACCCGAGTAAGGGCTCAGACTGAATACATATCCATTTGGCAAGCCTAGTGATTTCCCGACTGGATTTGCTGACTGAAAATTTTAGTTTAATCCTTGTAGTTTGAGAAGTCAAACTTTGAATTACCAAATTTAACATTATCGGCAACGTGCAGAAATCTACGCTCTGAAAACATTAAAAGCCGTAGAGCTTCGACCCCGGACCCCCCATAAGAAGTGTTGCCCATACAAACTCCATCAGTGGGGGATTTGTCCCGAGTCAAAAGTATTCAAAGTTTGAATTTTGAAATTAAACGTCTATTTTCGGCAACTTGACGGTCCTCCTTAGGCCTGAAAACATTTAAAACAGAGAGCGTCCGGGGGCTTCGCCCCCTTGACCCCCAATAAAAATTGTCTATTCACTCCAACAGGGGATTCGCATAAAACTTACAGTTTTTAAGCTTGCATTTCGAATATTAGTTATCTAATGCTGTGTATCTGAGGGCCATTTTAAACCTTCGAATCAATGAAAAACCTCATGAGCGCTCGGGGGCTTTGGCCCCGAACCCCAACATGTTGGTGAGTCCAATGTCAAGGTGCTTTTTCTTTCATATGATAATGTCAATCGGCACTTTGGGGCTTCCACACCCCCATAAGAAAGTGCCTTTGCTACGGAGCCGCTGTTCGTCCCCCCCCCAACTTTACGGTAGCGATCGACGCCCTTGCAATACCTCACAAACTTGCCAATCTATTTTTTTACCATTTCTCAAATTCTTTCAGGAGCTGATTGTGTGACGTCTTTTACAATTTTCCTGATGCTCACGTTGTCGGTTCCCTCAAAAACATGACAACCTAATTAATGGTTTCTCAAATCTAATTCTTTCCCAAGCTGATATAGTGTTGTCTCTAAAATTGTCTTCAGGCGCTTGTTGTACAGTCCGTGTAAAACTTGCCAACCTAGTAATTTTTCAACCCTCAAAATGTTACCAAGCTGAAGTTGTGCCCTCTCTTAAATTTTCTTCTTGCTCATTTTGTCTAGTCCTTCAGAAACTTGCCAACCTAATGATTTTTCCCAAGCTGATGATGTGCCATCTCTTAAATTTTCCGTAGTCTCATGTTTTCCAGTCCCTCAAAACTTGCCAGCCTAATGTTTTTTCAACACTCAAATTGCTCTCAAGCCGATGTTGTGCTGTCTGTTAATTCTTGACGCATGTTGTCCAGTTCCTCAGAACTTGCCAACCTGAGAGTTTTTCAACTCTTAATTTGTTCCCAAGCTGGTGTTGTGCCATCTCTTGAATTTTCCCCAGCTACATGTGTCAGACCCTCAAAAACTTTCCAACCTAACTTTTTCCTAAGCTTTTGTGCTGTTGTCTCTTAAATGTTACTGAGGCTCACACTGTCCATTCATTCAAAAACTTACAAACCTAGTGATATTTCAACTTTCAAATTGTTCCCAAGGCTCATGTTGTCCTCTCCCTACAAAACCTTTGAAAAAAAAATGTTTATTCTGCTCTTAAATTGTTTAGAATGCGATGTTGTGCTGTCTCTTTTCTCGATGCTCCTATTTTCCAATCTCTTAAAACTTTCCAAACACATTATTTTACACCTATTAGATTTTTCCCGAGTCGATGTTGTGCTGTCTCTTAAGTTTTCCTTATGCTCATGCAGACCTCATGCTTAAGGTTCAAAGGGGCACGGCCAGTTGGCCTTCAACTTCTTGAAAATGCTTGGGGCACCAAGGCCGACTTGAAGGGCACAAAGGCCAATTTCAAATAACAGAGCACTAGCGAGCTGTCAAAAATGGAGCTATAAAAAACGATTGAAAAAAATGTTTTTACGATGACGGCGCCTGCGGTCAAAACATTGCATCTTCACCACATCCTTTTGACCTCGTGCAATCACCTACAAAAAATATAAATAAAATAATAAAATAAAAATCTTACATTATACTGTAAAATAATCTTTTCTTCCATCCAGGGTATCCTAAATGTGATTATTTTAGCAAAATAAAGGCTTCACGTTGCATAGTACAAGCTACAATTTCCAATGAACTATGTTGGCTGACCATGCTTTCCACTGCTTTCATGTGGACACACCAGCCATGCAATGCTGTGTAATAGGCTAGTAGTGGGTACACCAGCAATGTCCCGAGCATGCACAGATCCGTCTAGTCTTATGTGAAGGCGTTTTGTCTAAATGCACTGCTATATTTTAGCAACAGAGGGCGTATTCTGTCATAATATCTTGTTGTTCAGAAAGCTCCCTCTAGTGTTCAATGGTTCCGGCATTTAATGTACCATGCAAAGTAGTGAGATAACAAAGACTAGCAACCTGTAAATTATTAGAAACAACGTGGCTGCTTGTGTGCCGCACAGATGTGTATTGTGCATTTTGTACATTGTGATTGCAATGTGTTCTACGTTTCACGGCACTTTTGAGTGATTTTTTTTTACGGTTATCCTCACCATAAAAATGTAAAGGTGTAACCAAACGATCGGTCAGTTAACTGTGTCTTCCAAAGGGCATGCCTGCCAACCCGGCCGTAAAAAAGGTGTTTTCACTGAGGGCTTTGCGGCCACTTGTGTGGGCATCACTGCAATGGCCGCCCGTGGCCGCCGTTAAGGTTGAGGCCTGCTCATGTTGTCCACTCTCTTAAAACTTGCCAATCAATGATTTTTCAGATCTCCATTTTTCCCAAGCCAATGTTGTTCCATCTCTTAAATTTTCTTGCGGCTCATGTTGTCCAGTCCTTCAAATGCTTCCCACCCTTCTAATTCCAACACTCAAATTGTTTTCAAGTTGATTTTATGCTGTCTACAAAACTTTCCTGAGGTCATGTTGTCTCTCAAAAACATGCCAACCTAAAGATTTTCACCGCCCACGTGTTCCCTTGCATATGTTGTGCCATCTCTTAAATTTTGTCTGAGCTCATGTTGTGCAATCCTTGAGAAACTTGCCAACCCAACAACTGTTTAATCCTCACAATTTTTGTGAACTGATGTTTTGCTGTCTTATAAATCTTCTTGGGACTCATGTTGTCCAGTCCCTTAAAAACTTGCCAATCTAATGTTTTTAAACTGTCAACTACTCTCAAGCCGGTTCTTAAATTTGTCTTGATCACACATTACACTTTGTTTCTACTTTAGATAAGAAACATTGACCTTCTTCAAGAAGACAACATTAACCAGTTGCTGATCCAGGAGTGTGTGGAGAAGTTGGAGAAACTGCTGATGACTATTCAAGAAACATTCTACAGCGTTGCAGAACTAATAAGCACCAAGCTGTCTTGAATACCAGAATGGGTACGTCAAAATATTTCATCATATAGCACTGACTTGTTCTCAAGTTGATGTTATGCTGTCTGCAAAATTTTCCTTAGGTCATGTTGTCCAATCCCTTACAAACTTAGCAAGTTAATTATTTTACCCCTTTTAGAATTTTCCCAAGTCGATGTTGTGCTGTATGTTAAATTTTCTTGCGGCATATGTTGTCCGGTCTTTCAAAAGCTTCACAACCTTCTAATTCCAACACTCAAATTGTTCTCAAGTTGATGTTATACTGTCTGCTGATTTTGTGTCTCTTAAATTGTTCCTGTAGTACATGGTGTTCGGTCCCTAATGATTTTTCAATAATCGAAAGATGTTTTTTCTCTTGACTTTTTTTCAAGCTCATGTTCTCAAGTATCTTAGAAAGTTGCCAACCTTTTGATTTTTCAACACTCAACTTGTTTCCATGCCAATGTGCTGTCTCTAAAATTTTAACGAGGTTCATGTTCTCCAGTCCCTCAAAACTTGGCGACCTAATGTTTTTTGCACTCTCAAATTTTTCCAAAGCCGAAGTTGTGCCGTCTTTTAAATGTGCAGCACCTCAAACACTTTTAGGCTCATGTTGTCTAGTCCCTTAGAAACTTGCCAACCTTTTGTTTTTTCAATTGTCCAATTGTTCCCAAGAAAATGTTTTGCTGTCTCCTAATTTTTAACAAGGTTCATGTTCTCCACTCCCGCGAAACTTGGCGACCTCATGGTTTTTGCACTCTCAAATTGTTCCAAGGCTGATTTTTTTGCTGTCAGTAAAATTTTTGATGAGGCTCAAGTTGTATATTCCTTGAAAAACTTGGCAACCTTATGATTTAACAACAGCCAAATTGTTCCCAAGTCGATGTTGTGCTGTGTCTTGTATTTTCTTGATTCTGATGTTGTCCAGTCCCTCAAAACTTGCTAATCTAATGATTGTTCAACTGTAAAATCGTTTCAAGCTGATGTTATGCCATCTCTTAAAATTGTCCAATCCCTCAAAACTTGCCAACCTAATAATTTTTGAACTCTCAAATTGTTCCCAAGCAGATGTTGTTCCTTCTCTTGAATTTTTTCAGGCTCATGTTGTCAAGTCTCGTAGAAACCTGCCAACTTTCAACACTCAAATTGTTCCCAAGCTTATGCTAAAGACTCCCAAAAGTTTTTTAGCCCAGTGCCTTAAATAAATTTGACAATCTATTGTTTTTCCTATTCTTGAATTGTTTCCAAGCTGATGTACTGTCTCATGTTGTCCAATCCCTCAGAAAATTGACAGACTAATGATTCCTAAAATCTAAACTTTCCAAGCTGTGTCGTCTCTAAAAGTTCCTTGAGGCTCATGTTCTGCAGTCCCTCAGCAAGTTGCCAATCTTTTGATGTTTTCAACACTCAAATTGTTCCCAAGTCAATCTTCTAAAGTCTTTTAAATTTTGCCAATCCACATGCTGTCTAGTCCCTTAAAACTTGCCAACTGAGTGACTTTTCCAATTCTTAAATTATATGGGGGGGGGGAGTCTTCTGAGGTTCATGTTGTCCTGTTCCCTCAAAAACTTGACAACCTAATAATTTCTAAAATCTAAATTTCCAAGCCAATGTTCTCAATATCATGCTGTGTTTTCTTTTATTTTTTTCCAAAGAACATGTTATCCAGTCCCTAAAAAACCTGCAAACCTAATTGTTTTACAATAGACCGATTGTGCGACATACGTCACGTGACCCCTGGGTATAAATGTTAACACACAAGTAATCCTCCATAGGAAAGGGTGGTACGGTACACGATGATTAATGCATTTAGTTTATTCGATCAAGACTTTTCTTGCTCGAAATCTGTGAAAGATATTCCAGAGTTTGTACCAGAGACCTTCAAGTGGCTGAATAAAGCCAGTAATGACAGTTCCAGCAAGTCTTAAAAATTGTAAAAGTACCGTATAAATGTGCACGATGTGTACAGCGCTCGACGGAACGTTAGGCCAGACGACCGCGATCACCACACACTTTTCAACACAAAAATTTCAAAGTTTTGAAGCTGAAATCCTCCAAAGATATTGCTTTCCAAAGCTGTTTGATTCTATTGCCTATTTGAAATTCTGCAAGGCTAGGTATTAATGCTCACTTTTCCAACGTTGTTTATCCTTTTTTTATAGTGATTTAGGCCAACATTACAAACAAAATAACAGACGGGTGGCTACATAAATAGTCGTCCGACGCCGGTAGTGCATGGCTAAAAAAACCTCTTTTTAGAAGAATTCTGTTAAATTATGAAACAGATGTGATTTAAATTAATGCCACAACATACTACTTTAAATAATGAGGGCTGATTAACTAATTCATCGCTTAACGAAAGTAAAATCGACTGTTTTCGTACTCACTCTGTGTCATGCTTTTACACATATTTTTTCATCAGCTGTATGACGTCATATCTTATATGAGGTCACGTGACCGCATGTAAACATTGTCGCGCAATCTCATTCTCAGATTACAATTTGATACTTTATAATTCTTTGCTGTTTTCAGAAATGAAGATTTGTCAAAATGTTTAATACAATGTGTCTTATTTTGTTTGCAGATTATTCACTGATTGAAAAGTAGTATCTATCATGGACAAGAACGTCGTTCAACAGCAGATGCTTTTATCAAGGTCAACTTGGAATGTCATGTTTGGGATGGCTGTGGATCACTCCCTGATTGTCTAAGGTATGATTTTTCAACACTCAAGCTGTTCTTAATCCGATGTTGTTCAGTCTTATAAATTTTCCCCCAAAACATGTCTCCTAGCTGATGTTGTGTCTTATATTAAATTTTTCCCAGTTACACCTATTAGATTTTCCCAAGTCAATGTTGTGTTGTCTCTTAAATTTCCTTGCGGCTCATGTTGTCCAGTCCTTCAAAAACTTGCCAGCCTTCTAATTCCAACACTCAAATTGTTCTCAAGTTGATGTTATGCTGTCTACAGGCATGATATTCTTCCTACTTTAGTCTGATTTCTGATTTGTTTTGTCCTTGAAAAAAATGTAATTAAATAGCATGAACAGTCTATTATTATCTACCATATGTACATGTGTAGGCCAGCCCTTGTACTCAGTAAACATTATGCTACTTTTTTTTCCAAGGGCCAAATGTGATAATTGTCTAACCCTGAATTTTTTTCCGAGCTGATGTTGTGCTGCCTCATATAATTTCTATGGGCTCATAATGTCCATTCCCCTAAAAACTTGCCAATCTAATGGTTTTTGTAACTTTCAAATTGTTCCCAAGCCGATTCTTAACTTTTTCTTCATCACACATTACACTCTGTTTGTTTCTTTGTTAGATAACAAACATTGACCTGCTTCAGGAAGACAATATTGAGCAGTTGCGGATCCAGGAAGGTGTGGAAAAGTTGGCCCCGTCTCTCCAACGCCGCAGACAAAATTAATCCAACACCTTTATGTTTGTTGACTGTCTGCATCAGTGATCACCAAGCCCCCTGGCAAATGACTCTGAGCGCCCCATGGTCATGACTCTTCAAGAAACATCCTACAGGGTTGCAGAACTCATAAGCTTCAAGTTCTCTTGATTACCGGAATGGGTATGTAAAAATACTTCATCATATAGCCGTGACTCATTACCTCCCAGGTCACTAAGTTTCTTCCCAAGCTGATGTTTTGCCATCTCTTAAATTCTCCTGAGGCTCATGTTGTTCATTCCCTTAACATTTTTCCAACCTAATGGTTTAGCAACTATCAAATTATTCCTGAGCTGATGTTGTGCCTTCTTGTAAAATTTCCCAAAGCACATCTTGTCCGGTCCCTCAAAAACATGCCAATCTAATGTTTTTTCAACTCTTAAATGTTGAAATAATGAAATTTTTCCCAAGTCGATAATGTGCTGTCTCTTAAATATTCTCTAAGTAAATTTTTTCCAGTCCCTCAAAACTTTGCCAAGCTAGATATTTTATCACTGTCAGAATTTTTCCCAAGTTGATACATGTCGTGTTGTCTCTGAATTAGCCAACCTAATGATTTTTGCAAAACTCAAAATCGATGTTGTCCTGTCTCTTAAAAGTTTGTGAAGTACACGTTGTTCAGTCCCTGAAAAGCCTGCTAACCTAATAATTTTTCAAAACTTAAATTTTTCTCAAATAGATTTAGTGCCGTCTCTTAAATTTTCATTAGAGTCATGTTGTCCGGTCCTTCAGAAACTTGCCAACCTTATGATTTTAAAACACTCAAGCTGTTGTGCTATCTCTTACATTTTTTTAAAGTACATGTTGTCCTTTCCTTCAGAAACTTGCCAATTTTGCAACACTCAAATTGTTCCCAAGCCGATGCTGTGCTGTCTCTTCATTTTTCTTGTTGCTCATTTTGTTCAGTCCCTCGAAAAAAAGCCAACCTACAGTTGTAATGTTTTTCTCAAGTTGTTACTAAGCCAAAGTTATGCCGTCTCTGAAAGTTTCAAAGGTTGTCCTGTCCCTTAAAAACTTGCCAAACTAATGATCTGTCAACATTCAAATTGTTCCCAAGCTGATTTTGTGCGCTCTGTTAAATTTTCCCGTGGTTCATGTTGTCTCGTCCCTCAAAAACTTGAAACCTAATGATTCTAAATAATCACATTATTCCCAAGTCAATAATGTGCTGCCTCTTAATTATTCTCTAAGTAAATCTTTTCCAGTCCCTCAAAACTTTGCCAAGCTAGATATTTTACCACTATCAGAATTTTTCCCAAGTTGATACATGTCGTGTTGTCTCTAAATTAGCCAACCTAATGATTTTTCAAGACTCAAAACCGATGTTGTCCTGTCTCTTAAAAGTTTGTGAAGTACACGTTGTTCAGTCCCTGAAAAGCCTGCTAACCTAACCACTTTTCAAAACTTATTTCTCAAACTGATTTAGTGCCGTCTCTTAAATTTTCTTTAGAGTCATGTTGTCCGGTCCTTCAGAAACTTGCCAACCTTCTGATTGTTCCCATGTCGCTGTTGTGTTTTTGTTCCTTCCTTCAGAAACTTGCCAATTTTGCAACACTGAAATTGTTCCCAAGCTGATATCATGCAGTCTTTTAAATTTTCTCTTAGCTCATGTTGTCCAATTACCACAAATTTTTCAACTCGTAAGTTCCCAAGCTGATGTTGTGCCCTCTTTTGGGAAGCCAACATTTTGCCCAAGGCATATTTGTTCCATCCATTAAACATTTGACCGCGTTTTGATTTTTCAACTTTCAAACTGTTCCCAAGCCGATGCTGTTCCTTCTCTTAATTTTTCTTCAGGCTCATGTTGTCAAGTCCCCAAGAACTTGCCATCCTTTTGATTTTTCAACACTCAATTCATTACTGAGCCAATGCTGTGCTGTCTCTTAAATTTCCCAGAGGCCTATGTTGTCCCGTCCCTCAAAAGCTTGCCAGCCAAACTACCAAATTATTCCTAAGCTGATGTTGTGCCTTCTCGTAAAACTTCCCAAAGCGCATCTTGTCCAGTCCCTCAAAAACATGCCAATTTAATGTTTTTTCAACTCTTAAATTGTTCCTCAGCTTTTTTGTGCTGTCTGCTAAATGTTTTTTTATGCTCACACTGTCCAATCCCTCAAAAGCTTATCGACCGTATGTTTTTTCAAAACTCAAATTGTTCCCAAGCTGATGTTGTGCCGTCTCTTAAATTTTGGAGGCTTATGTTGACCAGTCCTTATAAAAAATATGCCAACCTTTTTTATCATTTTTATCACTCAATGTGTTCCAAAGCCATCTCTTAAATTTTCCAGAGGCTCATATTTTCTAGTCCCTCAAAAGCTTGCCAACCTTATGTTTTTTCAACACTCTAATCGTTCCCAAACGGATGTTGCTCAGTCTTTTAAATTTTCCCAAAGTACATGTTGTCCAGTCCCTCAGAAACTTGCCGTCCTAATAATGTTTCAACTCTCAAATTGTTCACAAGCTAATGTTGTGCCATCTTTAGATTTTTTTCTCCAAGGCTCACATTGTCCAGTCTTTCAAAAGCTTGCCAAACAAACAGATTTTTCACAAGCCAATGTTGTTCTGTCTATCAAAATTTGTTGAGACTGATGTTGTCGAGTCCCTCAAAAATTTTCCAACCTAATATTTGTTGACTCTCCAATTTTTACCCTGCTGATGTTAAGCTGTCTCTTAAATTCTCTTCAGGCCTGTGTTGTCCAGTCCTTTAATACTTGCCAGCCTAATGATTTTCCAATGGTGAAAACGTTCCCAAGCTGTTGACATGCCATCTCTTAAATTTTTCCAAATTTTGAGTACTTCAAAATCTTGCCAATCTTGTTTTTCTAATTCTGAAACTGATTTGGAGCTGATGTTGTACCAATTCTTAAAATTTTTCCGAGGCTCATGTTGTCTAATCCCTAAAAAAGTTGACATCCTGATGAGTCAAAAACTTATTATGCTTATAATGTTTTGGACTTTCAAATTTATACCACGACAATGTTGTGTAGTATGGTCTCTTAAATTCTCTGCAGGCTTGTGTTGTCCAGTCTTTCAGAACTTGCGAACTTAATGATCTTTCAATGGTTAAAGTGTTCCCAAGCTCATGCCATGTTTTAAATCTTCCCAAATTACATATTGTCCAGTTCCTCATAAACTTACCAAGTTCTATTGTTTTTCCAATTCTCAAATTGTTCCCGAGCTGATTTTGTGCCGTCTCTTACAAATTTTCCTGAGGCTCATGTTGTCCGATCTCTCAAAAACTTGACAGCCTAATTAATGAAGTCTCAAATTTAATTTTTCCCCAAGCCGATAATGTGTTTTTCTTCAGGCTTATGATGTCCAGTCTTTCAGAAACTTGCCAAGCATTTGATTTTCAACTCTCAAACTTTTCCCAAGCCGCTGTTACATGATGTCCAGTCCATTGAAACTTTCCAATGTAATGATTTTACCATTTCCCAAATTGTTCCTGAGGCTCATGTTCCAATCCCTCAAAAATTTGACAACCTAATGATCTCTCAAATCTACATTTTTTTCCCAAGCCGATGTTGGGCCATCTCTTAAACTTTCTTTGGGCTCATGTTGTCCAGAAACACTGAAATTGTTCCCAAGCTTTTAAGTTTTCCAAAGTACAACTGTGCAGTGCCTCATAAACTTGCCAATCTGTTGTTTTGCCAAGTCTCAAATTATTCCCGAGTTGATTTTGTGCCATCTCTTAAAGTTTTCCTGGGGCTCATGTTTTCGGATCCCTCAAAAACTTGACAACCTAATAATTCGTCTCTAAAATTTTCTCAAGGCTTACATGGTGTATGATGTCCAGTCCTTCAGAAATTTGCCAGTCTTTTGATTTTGCAACACTCAAGTTGCTCCCTAGCCCCTGTTGTGCCATCTATAATTTTGCCAAATTACCTGTTGTCCAGTCCATTGAAACTTTCTAATGTACAGATTTTTAAACACTCAAATGCTCACAAGCTGAAGTTTTGCCATCTCTTAAATTTTCTTCAGGCTCATGTTGTCCAGTCATTCAAAAAAACTTGCCAACCTAATGATTTTTCAACACAATGATTGTTCCCAATGATATCATGCATCTCTCTTCAATTTTCTTTAAGCTCATGCAGTCCAACCCCTCGTGATATTTCTTCTCTCAGATTGTTCCCAAGTTGATGTTGTGCCTTCTTCTGAAAAGGCCAAATCTTAAATTTTTCTTGAGGCTCATGTTGTCCAATTTCTTAAATATATGACAATCTAATGATATTTCAACCTTTCAAAATTTCCAACCTTTTGATTTATCAACACTCAAAATGTTGTGCACTGCTCAAAACTTGGCAACCTAATGGTTTTTGAACTCTCAAATTTTTCCCAAGCAGTTGTCATGCTGTCTCCTTAATTTACTGATTCTCATGTTGCACAGATTGCGTCATTATTTCAACAGGATAGGTGAGACTGAGGATATTTTTTCAGATCCTCAAATAGCAATAACATGTTTTCATGCCTCGAGTACGGGCACTCATCAGTTGCAAATAGTTTATTCTGACAAAGAATCGGTATGTCTCATGTCCTGGGTGTAGACAGTGGAAGGTTGGTTGTGTTTGTTTTGGTTCGAGGTTGTGTATGGTTGCCCTTTTGGGCACGGTTATTCTGAGTGATAGATGCCTTGTTTGTTGTCGACTTGTTCCTCCAATAAGGAGATTAGAATTTATAGAGCTTCGTCGTGCTCTTTCAAACCAGAGTCATTGGGAACAGGGGAGAGCTGTTGAGTTGATAAGTCAATTGGACTCCGATTAAAATTTTGCTCTGACCAGTTTTTCCTGTATATTTTGGTCCTTTTTTTAAAGCAACGAAGGGAGGGTACAGGAAAATTTCCCGGGGTGAGTTGTTGCTTTGGATAAATGACCAGTGTTTTTTTACTGCACTATTTAAGTCAAAATGGTTTATACAAGGGTTGTATGTTGTTGTGAGAACAAATGGAGTCTTGATTTCCTTTTTTTTTTTGTTTATCTGCCATACCATTATGAATCAGGTTTGATCGTTCAATGAAAGATACTTGGTTTGTGGTGTTGTTTATTTCTGGCGGATCATAGCCTCTTGCTGTTAAGAACCGCCAAGAACATGCCAACCGTTTTTTATCCCGAGCTGTTGTGTCCTTAAATTTCACCGAGTGCTTGAAAAACTTGGCAACTTATTACAGTCAAGTTATACCCGCATTGATGTGCTGTCTTGTAAATATTTCTGAGGTTTATGCTGTCCAATTCCTCAATCCCTAGATTTCGATTAATCATTTACAATTCCTGGCCATTTTCAGAAATAATGTCTTATTTGATGAATGTTTAATACAGTGTTTCTTATTTTGTTTGCAGATTATTCACTGATTGAAAAGCAGTATCCATCATGGACAAGAGCCTCGCTCCTTCATCAGGAGATGCTTTTATCAAGATCAAATTGGAATGTTATGTTTGGGATAGCTACGCATCATTCACTCCTTGTCCGAGGTATGTTTTAAAGAGCTATTTCTCGTTAACACGGAACCCCAAGATTTAACATGTTGGAATTTCAGCCACAGCGTTCATCTATACATGCCAAAGATTGTGCCATCTCTTAAATTTTCCCAAAGTACATGTTGTCTGGTCCGTCAAAAACTTGCCAAACTAATGATTTTTTCAACAGTCAAATAGTTCCAAAGTAGATGTTGTTATTTTTCTATACTTTTTTCAGGCTCATGTTGTCCCTTAGAAAGTTGCCAACCTTTTGATCTGTCAACTCTCAAATTGTTCGCAAGCCGATGTTTTGCCTTCTCTTAAACCTTCCAGAGGCTCTTGTTGTCCAATGTCTTAGAAACTTTTTCAAATCTAAGGATTTTGCAACACTCAAATTGATCCCAAGCCGATATTGTGCTGTCTCTTAAATTTTCAAAAATCACATGTTGTCCAGTTCGTCAGAAACTTGTCAACCTAATAATTTTTCAACACTCAAATTGTTTCCAAGCTGATATTGTGCCCTCTCTCTAATTTTGCCCAATTACATGTTGTCCAGTCCTTCAGAAACTTGCCAACCTGATGATGTTTCAACTCTCAAACTGTTCCTAAGCCGACTATGCCTAGTCTTTCAAATTTTCCCGACATACATATTGTCCATTACCTCAAAAATTCCCATGCCGGTGTTGTGCCATCTCTTAATTTTTAACAAGTATCATGTTGTACAGTCCATCAAGGCATGCCGACCTAATAATTTAAATCGATCCTGAGATTTTTTTTGTGCCATCTCCTAAATGTTGCTGATGCTCACGCTGTCCAGTCCCTCAAAAACTTACCAATCTTATGTTTTTTCAAAACTCAAATTGGTTCCCAAGCTGATGTGCCGTCTCTTCAATTTTCTCAATGCTAATTTTGTCCAGTCGCTCAAAAACCAACTAGCCAACCTAGTGTGTTTTTACAACTCTCAAGTTGTTACCTAGCTGACGTTGTCCCATCGTTGAAAGTTTCCTAACTAATGATTTTTGACATTCAAATTGAGCCCATTTTAAGTACACTATTAAATTTTCCCAAGGCTCATGTTGTCTAGTCTTTTAAAAATTGGCAAACTTAATGATTCTCAATTATCAAATTGTTTCCAAGCCGATGATGTGTGGTCTCTTAAATACTCCATAAGTCAATCTTTTCAAGTTCCTCAAAATCTTGCCAAGCTAGATATTTTACTACTATCAGAATTTTTCCCCAAGATGATGTCAGGTTGTCTCTTAAAAGTTCCTAACCAGTTGGCACCGGATGATGTGTGTAAATCAAAATGTTTCCCCGCCTGGAAACTGACGCCGTGTAAAGACCCATTCAACTGCAAAGCATGCACAGACCACACACACCGGCTTACGCTTTATTACACTTGCCATCCTAATGATTTTTCAACTGTCAAGTTACTCCCAAGCTGATGTTGTGCCGTCTCTTGAATATTTCTGAGGTTCATGTTGTCCAATCCCTCAAAAGCTTGCCAACCTGATGATTTTTTTAAACTCCTGTTGTTCTCAAGCCGATGTTCCTTCTTTAATTTTTTTCGGGCTCACGTTGTCCAGTTCGTCAGAAACTTGTCAATCTGATGATTTTTCGACACTAAAGTTGTTTTCAAGCCCATGTTGTGCCCTCTTTCAAATTTGGCTCAATATCATGTTGTCCATTCCGTCAGAAACTTTCCAACCTGATGATTTTTTAACTCTCAATCTGTTCCTAAGGCGATTATACATTAACCATTAAAATTTTCTCAACGTACATATTGTCCATTGCCTGAAAATTTTGTAAATCAACTTTTTTTTTTCAATCCTCAAATTGTTGCTGAGCTGATGTCGTGCTGTCTCTAAAGGTTTTCTTGAGGCACATGGTGTCCAGTCCCTCAGAAACTTGCCAATCTGATTTCTCAAAAATGTTGACAAGTTACATGTTGTCCAATCCATTGAAACTCAAATTGTTCCCAAGCTGAAGTTTGCCATCTCTTAAATTTTCTGGAGGCTCATGTTTTCCAGACTCTCAAAACTTGCCAGTCAATTGTTTCCAAGCTCATGTTGTATTGTCTTCCTAATTTTACCAGAGAACATGTCCTTCAAAAACTTGCAAATCTAATGATTTTATAATTCTCAGATTGTTTCCAACTCGATGTTGTTCTCTCTCTCTCTCAAATTTGATTTTGTCAAAACAATTGTTGTCTAGTCCTTCCAAAACATGCCAAGTTAAGAACTTAAGTTGTTCTCAAGCTGATGTTGTGCTGGCTTTTAAAAATCCTGAAGATCGTGTTGTACCGTTCTGCTTATATAATACAATTATTTACTTTCAAATTCTTGACGATTTTCAAAAATGACGATTCGGTGTATTTTATTATTATTTTTTGCAGATTATTCACTGATTTAAAAGTGGTATCCGTTACAGACAAGAGCCTCCTTTATCAGCAGATGCTTTTATCAATGTCAACTTGGGATGGCTACGAATCAACCCCTGCTTGTCTGAGGTATGGTCTAACAGTTATTTCTTATCAGCACCTCAAATACTTTAAAAGCTTCTGATTTTTCAAATCTCAAATTATTTTTGAGCTGATGGTGATGGCTATGCATCACTTCCTCCTAGTCAGAGGTATGTTAAAACATTTCATTCTCATCAGCGGTGAACCCCTAGCCTGACATGTTGTCATCAAGGCCACCGTGCTCAACTTCATCTGCTCTTTGCTTGACCATTTCACTTTAGGTCTGTTATGCTGTAAAAGGAAGACATTCTTAGTAAACTATTGTGGGGTTCATAAAACTGAAGTAAAAATAGAGTAATTAATTGCAAACATTAATCATCTATGCATACTAAAGAAGGCACCAAAAGAAAAATTTGGAAAGGACAAGGCCATCATTGGATAAGCAAGAAGAAAATCAACACCGGTGAAGGAGTATGAAGTAGGGTGAAATAAAGCCAGAGTAATAAAGAAAGATAATTAAGTAACAATTAATGTACAGCAGTGTTAGACTTAAAATCTTCTCATGGCTGATGTCCTTTGCATAAAAACTTGCCAAGCTGATCTTGTGAAGTCTGTTAAATTTTCTTTAGGGTCATGTTGTCCGGTCCTTCAGGAACTTGCCAACCTTAAGATTTTTCATTACTAGAAGCTGATTTTGTGATATCCTTGACATTTTTACAAAGCACATGTTGTCAAGTCCCTTAGAACATTGCTATCCTAAAGATTTTTTTCATCTGTCAAGTTATACCCAAGCTGATGTTGTGCCATCTCTTTAATTCTGAGGTTCATGTTGTGCAATCCCAAAACCCCTCAATCACGATTGATTATTTATAATTCCTGTCCATTTTTAGAAATAAAATCTTATTTGATGAAATGTTTATTAGAGTGGATCTTCTTTTGTTTGCAGATTATTCACTGATTGAAGAGCAGTTTCTATCATGGACAAGAGTCTCCCTCCTGTTCCCAAGCTGATGTTGTGATATCTCTTATAAGTTTGCAGCAACTCAAACACTTCACAAGTCTAAAATTGAAATTGTTCCTGACACGTTGATGTTGTCTACCCCCTCAACGTGTCCTTGTGCGAGGTATGTTTAAGCAGTTGCTTCTTATCAGCTTTGAACCACTTTGTTTAACATGTTGTCATCTCGGGCACAGTGCTAAACTACTACTCAAATTGTCCCAAAGTACATGTTGTAAATGGTCAAAATATTTGAAAGTAGAAATTAGATAATGTTGAATCCTTCAAAAACTTGCCAACCTAATGATTTTTCAATACTCAAATTGATTCCGCCCTGATGTTTTGCCATCTCTTAAATTTTCCTGATGTTCATGTTGTCCAGTGCCTCAAAACTTGAAAACCTATTTTTTTGAACACTCAAAATGTTCCAAAGAAGATGTTCTTAATATAAACAAATATTCGGGCTCATGTTGTTAAATTATTTTGAAAATTTCCTACCTTTGATTTGTGAACACTCAAAATATTCTGCACTTCCTCAAAACTTGGCACCCTAATGGTTTTTGAACTCTCAATTTTTTCCCAAGCAGCTGTTGTTCCGTCTCCTTAATTTACTGAGTCTCATGTTGCAGTCTTTCAAAACTTGCCAACCTAATGATTTTTATTCCAAAGCTTATTTCAAACTGTTCCCAAGCTGATTTTGTGCGCTCTGTTAAATTTTCCCGAGGTTCATGCTGTCCCGTCCCTCAAAAACTTGAAACCTAGTGATTCTAAGTAATCAAATTTTTCCCAAGTCAATATTGTGCTGTCTCTTAAATATTCTCGAAGTAAATCTTTTCCTGTCCCTCAAAATCTTGCCAAGCTAGATATTTTACCACTGTCAGAATTTTTCCCAAGTTGATGTTGTGCCGTCTCCTTAATTTACTGAGCCTCATGTTGCACAGTCTCTCAAAACTTGCCAACCTAATGATTTTTATTCCAAAGCTGATGGTGTGCTGTCTCTTAAGTTTTCCCAAAGTACTTGTTGTCCAATCCCTCAAAAAGTTGCCAAACTAATGGTTTTTCAGTGGTGAAAACGTTCCTTACAGTTCTTGAAAAACTTGTCAACCTTATGAATTTTCAATTATCAACTTATTCCCAAGCTACATGTACCTGTTGTTCAGACAGTCAAGAATATGCCAACTTTTTTTCCCCCAAGCTGATAGTTTGTTGTGTCTTGAATTTCACTGAGTGCTTGGAAAACTTGGCAACTTATTACACTCAAGTTATACTCGAACTGATGTGCTGTCTCTTAAATATTTCTGAGGTTCATGCTGTCCAATTCCTCAATCCCTAGATTACGATTAATCATTTTCTGGCCATTATCAGAAAAAATGTCTTGTTTGATGAATGTTTAATACAGTGTTTCTTATTTTGTTTGCAGATTATTCACTGATTGAAGAGCAGTATCCATCATGGACAAGAGCCACGCTCCTTTATCAGGAGATGCTTTTATCAAGGTCAAATTGGAATGTTATGTTTGGGATAGCTACGTATCATTGACTCCTTGTCCGAGGTATGTTTTAAAGAGCTATTTCTCAC
Source organism: Marthasterias glacialis (assembly GCA_911728455.2). Classification (NCBI taxonomy): domain Eukaryota; kingdom Metazoa; phylum Echinodermata; class Asteroidea; order Forcipulatida; family Asteriidae; genus Marthasterias; species Marthasterias glacialis. The sequence goes on from OU452223.1 coordinate 16,469,639, forward strand.
TAGCAAGGAACCCCTAGATTTAACATGTTGGAATTTCAGCCACAGCGTTCATCTATACATGCCAAAGATTGTGCCATCTCTTAAGTTTTCCCAAAGTACATGTTATCCGGTCACTCAACAACTTGCCAAACTAATGATTTTTGAACTCTCGAATAGTTCCCCAGCTGATGTTGTGCCATCTCTTAAACTTTCCCTAAGTACATGTTGTCTGGCCCCTTAAAAACTTGCCAAACTAATGATTTTTCAACACTCAAATAGTCCAAAGCAGATGTTGTTCTTTCTCTATACTTTTTTTCAGGCTCATGTTGTCCCTCAGAAAGTTGCCAACCTTTTGATTTGTCAACACTCAAATTTTTCACAACCCGATGTTGTGCTGTCTGTTAAATTTAAACGAGTATCATGCTGTGCCGTCTCTTCATTTTTCTTATTGCTCATTTTATTCAGTCCCTCAAAAAATAGCCAACCTACTGTTGTAATGTTTTTCTGAAGTTGTTACTCAGCCAAAGTTATGCCATCTCTGAAAGTTTCAAAGGTTGTCCAGTCCCTTAAAAACTTGCCAAACTAATGATTTGTCAAATTGTTCCCAAGCTGATTTTGTGCGCTCTGTTAAATTTTCCCGAGGTTCATGCTGTCCCGTCCCTCAAAAACTTGAAACCTAGTGATTCTAAGTAATCAAATTTTTCCCAAGTCAATATTGTGCTGTCTCTTAAATATTCTCGAAGTAAATCTTTTCCTGTCCCTCAAAATCTTGCCAAGCTAGATATTTTACCACTATCAGAATTTTTCCCAAGTTGATGTTGTGTTGTCTCTAAATTAGCCAACCTAATGATTTTTCAAAACTCAAAACCGATGTTGTTCTGTCTCTTAAAAGTTTTTGAAGTACACGTTGTTCAGTTCCTAAAACGTCTGCTAAGTGCTAACCTAACAATTTTTCAAAACTTAAATTTTTCTCAAACTGATATAGTGCCGTCTCTTAAATTTTCTTTAGAGCCATGTTGTCCGGTCCTTCAGAAACTTGCCAACCTTATGATTGTTCCCAAGTCGCTGTTGTGCTGTCTCTTACATTTTTTTTGAACTATATGTTGTCCTTTCCTTCAGAAACTTGCCAATTTTGCAACACTGAAATTGTTCCCAAGCTGATATCATGAAGTCTTTTAAAATTTTCTCTGAGCTCATGTTGTCCAAATACCACAAATTTTTCAACTCTAAGTTCCCAAGCTGATGTTGTGCCCTCTTTTGGAAATCCAATTTTTTTTCCCAAGGCTTATTTATTCCATCCATTAAACACTTGACAGCTTTATGATTTTTTTTATTTTTCAAACTGTTCCCAAGCCGATGTTGTTCCTTTCTTAATTTTTCTTCAGGCTCATGTTGTCAAGTCCCTTAGGAACTTGCCATCCTTTTGATTTTTCAACACTCAATTCATTACGAAGCCGATATTGTGCCTGTCTCTTAAATTTCCCGGAGGCCTATGTTGTCCAGTCCCTCAAAAGCTTGCCAGCCTATGATGTTCAACATTGAAATTGTTCTCGAGCTGATGTTGTGCCGTCTCTTAAATTTTCTTGAGGTTTTAGAGGCTTGTGTTGACCTGTCCTTCAAAAATATGCCAACCTTATGATTTTTTATCACTTTAAGTGTTCCAAAGCCATCTCTGAAATTTTCCAGAGGCTCATGTTGTCTAGTCTCTCAAAAGCTTGCCAACCTTATGATATTTTAACACCCTAACCGTTTTCAAACCGATGTTGCTCTGTCTTATAAATTTTCCCAAAGTACATGTTGTCCAGTCCCTCAGAAACTTGCCATCCTAATGATTTTTCAACTCTCAAATTGTTTTCAAGCTGATGTTGTGCCATCTTTTAATTTTTTCCCCCAAGGCTCACATTGTACAGTCTTTCAAAAGCTTGCCAAACAAACAGATTTTTCACAAGCCAATGTTGTTCTGTCTATCAAAATTTGTTGTGACTGATGTTGTCGAGTCCCTCAAAAATTGTCCAACCTAATATTTGTTGACTTTCAAATTTTTACCCTGCTGATGTTAACTCTTCAGGCTTGTGTTGTCCAGTCCTTTAATACTTGCCAGTCTCATGATTTTCCAATGGTGAAAACGTTCCCAAGCTGTTGTCATGCCATCTGTTAAATTTGTCCAAGTTACGTATTGTCCAGTGCCTCCAAATCTTGCCAATCTTGTTTTTCAAATTTTGAAACTGATTTAAAGCTGATGTTGTATCGTTTCTCAAAATGTTTACGAGGCTTGTGTTGTCCAATTCCTAAAAAGTTGGCATCCTAATGAGTGAAAAACTTGTTAACCTTATAATGTTTTGGACTTTCAAATTTATACCAAGACAATGTTGTGTAGTATGGTCTCTTAAATTCTCTGCAGGCTTGTGTTGTCCAGTCTTTCAGAACTTGCGAACTTAATGATCTTTCAAAGGTGAAAATGTTCCCAAGCTGATGCCATGTTTTAAATCTTCCCAAATTACATATTGTCCAGTTCCTCATAAACTTACCATTCTATTGTTTTTTCCAATTCTCAAATTGTTCCCGAGCTGATTTTGTGCCATTTCTTACAAATTTTCCAGAGGCTCATGTTGTCCGATCTCTCAAAAACTTGACTGCCTAATCAATAGTTTCTCAAATCTAATTTTTCCCCAGGCCAATAATGTGTTGTCTCTTTATTTTTCTTCAGGCTTATGATGTCCAGTCCTTCAGAAACTTGCCAAGCATTTGATTTTTCAACTCTCAAAATTTTCCTAAGCCGCTGTTGTGCACTCTCTTAAATTTTGATGTCCATGATGTCATGATGTCATGATGTCCAGTCCATTGAAACTTGCCAATGTAATGATTTTACCATTTCTCAAATTGTTCCCGAGGCTCATGTTGTCCAATCCCTCAAAAACTTGGCAACCTAATGATCTCTCAAATGTACATTTTTTCCCAAGCCGATGTTGTGCCATCTCTTAAATTTTCTTTGGGCTCATGTTGTCCAGAAACTTTCCAACCTTATGATCTTTCAATACTCAAACTGTTCCCAAGCTGATGTTGGTCAGTCTTTTAAATTTTCCAGAGTACATATTGTCCAGTGCCTCATAAACTTGCCAATCTGTTGTTTTTCCAAGTCTCAAATTATTCCAAAGTTGATTTTGTAAAAGTTTTCCTTGGGCTCATGCCTTCCGATCCCTGAAAAACTTGACAACCTAATGAATGATTTCTCAAATTTTTTAAAGGCTCATGTTATGCAATCTCTCAGAAACTTGCCAACCTAATAATTTGTCGCTAAAATTTTCTCAAGGCTTGTGATGTCCAGTCCTTCAGAAATTTGTAAATCTTTTGATTTTTCTTTGCTCAAGTTGCTCCCTAGCCTCTCTTGTGCCACCTTTGATTTTGCCAAATTACCTGTTGTCCAGAAACTTGCCAACGTACAGATTTTCAAACACTCATATTGCTCACAAGCTGAAGTTTTGCCATCTCTTAAATTTTCTTCAGGCTCATGTTGTCCAGTCATTCAAAAAAACTTGCCAACCTAATGAATCCTGAGCTGATGTTGTGCCATCTATTAAATTTTCCAGAGGCTCATGTTTTCTAGACTTTCAAAACTTGCCAGTCTAATGATTTTTCAACACTCAAATTGTTTCCAAGCTCATGTTGTGTTGTCTTTCAAATGTTCCAAAAGAACATGTTGTCCGGTCATTCAAAAACTTGCAAATCTAATGATTTTACAATTTTCAGTTTGTTTCCAACTCGAAGTTGATCTCTTTCTCTCAAACTTTGTCAAAACAACTGTTGTCTCGGCCTTTCAAAACGTGCCAAGTGAAGAACTTAAGTTGTTCACAAGCCGATGTTTGTGAAGCATCTCAACACTTGAAGGCTCATGTTGTCAGTCTCTTAGACAGTTGCCAACCTTTTGATTTTTCAACACTCTAATCTTTCCCAAGCTGATGTTGTGCCGTCTCATGCCAGAGTCCCATGTCGTTACAGTCCATAGAAAATTGCAAATTTAATGAATTTTCAACTCTGAAATTGTCCCCAACCTGATGTTGTACGGTCTCTTATATTTTCCCAAAGTGCAAGTTGTCCAATCCGACCTAATGATTTTTCCACGGCCAAAGTCCTCCCAAGCTGATTCTGTACCTTCTTTTAAACTTTCCCAGAGTACATGTTGTCCGGATTTTTCAACAATTGAATTGTTACCAAGCCAATGTTGTTCCATCTGTCAAGCTTTCCCAAAGCTCATGTCTCGTCCTTCCAAAAAATGCCATCTTTATGTTTTGTCAATTCTTTAGATTGTTTCCAAGCTGATGTACTGCTTTCTCTTAAATTTTCACAGAGCACATATTGTCCAGTCCCTCAATTGATTACGATTGATCATTTACAATTCCTGGCCATTTTCAGAAATAATGTCTTGTTTTGATGAAATGTTTACCACAATCTAATTTTGTTTGCAGATTATTCACTGTTTTAAAGAGCAGTCTCCATCATGGACAAGAGTCTCCCTCCTTCATCAGCAGATGCTTTTATAAAGGTCAACTTAGATTGTCATGTTTGGGATGGCTCTGCATTACTTCTCTGTGTCCGAGGTAAGTTTAAAGAGATATTTCTTGTCAGCATTGAAACCCTAGATTTAACATGTTATCATTTTGGCCACAGCAATCATCTACACATGCCAAAGATTGTATAGGAGTACTTCACTTTGGGTGTGCCCGTAGCTATTGCTTTTGGCAACAACTTTGTATAGTTGTAAAATATGAAACTGTAATGTTTTTTATGCTGTCAAAAGTACATTTATTTTGGATATTGTTTTGGGGTTTGTAAAACTCCACAGGCCGATGCCCGACTGTCTGTAATAACAAGTCTGTCCAAGGATTCAAGAGCACAAATTAGAAATATGTTCGAGTGATTCATGAAGCCATGTTTGAATTGTTTTTGTGTCATCCAGTCTCTTAAAACTTGCCAACCCTAATGATTTTTCAACGGTGAAAATTTTCCCAACTGATGTCATGCTGTCTTCAATTTTTTCCAAAGAACAGTTGTCTCAAAAACTTGCCAATCGATTGTTTTTTCAACTCTCATATCATTCCTGAGTTGATGTCATAGCGTCTCTTAAATTTCCGAGGTTCACGTTGTTCAATCCCTCCAAACTGCTGACAACATAATGTTTTCTAAAATCCAAACTTTTCCCAAGTCAAATTTTCTTGAGGCTCATGTTCTCCAGTCCCTCAAACGTGATTTTGCAACTTTCAAATTGTTCCCAAGCTGATGTTGTCCCTTCTCTTAAATTTTGTGCCATGTCCTAAATGTTATTGATGCTCATTTTGTCCAGTCTCTCAAAAACTTACCAACCTTATGTTTTTTAAAAACTCAAATTTGTCCCTAATCCAATGTTGTGCTGTCTCTATATTTTAATGAGTATCATGTCGTACAGTTCCTCAAGCATGCCAACCTAATGATGTATCAATTCTCAATTCGTTCCCAAGCCACTTTTTTTTGTCCATCATTTTATCCAGTGTCTCAAAAACTTGCCATCCTTATGTTTTCTTCAACTATTTTAAGTTGATCCCAAGCTGATTTTGTGCTTTCTCTTAACTTTGCAGCAACACAAACACTTTCAGGCTCATGTTGTCAAGTCCTCTAGAAAGTTGCAAATCTTTAGATTTTTCAACACTCAAATTGTACCCAAGCAGATGTTGACCTGTTAATATTCTCTACTCCCTCAAAACTTGGCAACCTAATGGTTTTTGGACTCTCAGATTTTTCCCAAGCCGATCTTGTGCCATCTCCTTAAATTTCCTGAGTCTCATGTCACACAGTCTCTCAAAACTTGCTTACCTAATGATTCCAAAGCTGATATTGTGCCATCTTTTAAAATTTACCCAGCCATAGGTTGTTCAGACCCTCAAAAACTTGCCAACCTAATTTTTTTTCCTAAGCAGATGTTTTGTTGTATCTTAATTTTTACCGAGGCTCACGTTGTCCATTCCATGTGTGTTTTTTTTTTATTTTTGCCAAAGAACATGTTGTCCAGTCCCTCAGAAACCTGCAAACTTAATGACTTTACAGTTGTCAAATATCTTCCAACCCGATGCTGTTCTGTCTCTCAACAATTGTTGTGCAGTGGTGTTCCCAAACTGATCTTGTGCTGTCTCTGAAATTTTCTTTACGGTCATGTTGTCCAGTCTTTAATAAAATTGACAACCTCACGATTTGTCCAAACTGAAATTGTTCCCAAGCTGATGTTGTGCTTGGTCAATCATGTTGACTTTTCCCCTCAGAAAGTTGCCATTCCAATGATTTTCCAACTGTCAGGATATTCCCGAGCTGATGTTGTGCCATCTCTTAAATATTTCTGAGGTTAATATTGTCTAATTCCTCAAAAATCGATTTATCAATTACAATTGATTATTTACGATACCTGGCCTTTTACAGAAACGATGTGTTATATGATTTTGTGTTTCTTATTTTGTTTGCAGATTATTCACTGATTTAAAGAGCAGTCTCCATCATGGAAAGACCCTCCCTCCTTCATCAGCAGATGCTTTTATCAAGGTCAATTTGGATGTCATATTTGGGATGGCTACGCATCACTTCTCGATGTCAAGGTTTGTTTAAAGAGCCATTTCTTGTCAGCATTGAACCCCTAGATTTAACATGTTGTCATTTTGGCCACAGCGAATACCATCTACGTATACCAAAGATTGTATGTGACTGTTACACTTTTGGTGTGCCCATAGGTAATGCTTTTGGTTGGCAACAACTTTGTATAGTTGTAAAATTTGAAACTATTGTTTTTAATCAGTCCAAAGTAGATTTATTTTGAAAACTGTTATTGGATTCGTAGAACTCTTCAGGCCAATGCCAGATGGTCTCTTGTAACAAGTCTGTCCAGTTGCTAAAAAAAATTGCCATCCTTCTGTTAAAAATTATTCCCAAACTGATGTTGTGCTGCCTCTTAAGTTTGCAGAACCTTAAACACTTTCAGGCGCATGTTGTCAAGTCCTTTAGAAAGTTCCTGACCCTTTGATTTTTCAACACTCAAATTGTTCCAAAGTTGATGTTGTGGGCTCATAAAATTTTTCCCAAAGTACGTGTTGTCCAACCCTTCAGAAACCTTCCAACCTAATGGTTTTTCCACAGCCAAAATCGTCCTCAGCTGATTTTGATCCGTCTCTTAAACTTTCCCCAAGTACACATTGTCTTGTCTCTCAAAAACTTTCCAACCTAATGATTTGTCAACAATTGGCAATTTAACAATTCTGTTAAATTGTCTTCAAGCTCATGTTGTCCAGTCATTTGTTCCCTAGCTGATGTTGTGCTGTTTCTGGAATGTGCAGCACCTCAAACACTCCAGGCTCATGTTGTCAAGTCTCCTTGAAAGTTGACAACCTTTTGATTTGTTGACATTCAAATGTTCCCAAGTGGATGCTTTGCCGTCTCTGAGATATTTTTTAACTCTTTAAATTGTTTCAAAGTGGATATTGTTCTGTCTCTTGAATTTGTAGCACCTCAAACACTTTCAGGCTCATGTCAGGCTCAAGTCCCTTAGAATGTTGCCAACCTTTTGATTTTTCAACAATCGATTTGTTCAGAAGTGGTCGTCTTCCGGAGTCTTAAGTTTTACCCAGCTGTATGTTGTTCAAACCCTCAAATACCCTCATTTTTACACGTGAGTTCTGTTTTATATTTCTCCAAAGAACATGTTGTCCAGTCCTCAAAAACCTGGCAACTTCTTACACTGATGTTGTTCACGAGGCAACATTGTGCCGTCTTTACAATATTTCTTGGGTTTATGTTGTCCAATCCTTCACAAACTTGCTAACTTTATGATTCTTTATGATTCCTAAATTTGTGCTTATCGATTACCATTGATTATTGACAATTTGTGGCCATTTTTAGAAATACAGTGTATCTTATTTTGTTTGCAGATTATTGACTGATTTGAAGAAATTTTTCAGGCTCATGTTGTCAAGTCTTGTAGAAACCTGCCAACCTTTTGATTTTTCAACACTCAAATTGTTTCCAAGCTGATGCTAAAGTCTCCCAAAAGTTATTTTTGTCCAGTGCCTTAAAAAACTTGACAATCTATTGTTTTTTCAACTCTTTAATTGTTTCCGAGCTGATGTACTCTCTCATGTTGTCCAATCCCTCGAAAAATTGACAAACTAATGATTCCTAAAATCTAAACTTTTTTCCAAGCTGTGTTGTCTCTAAAAGTTCCTTGAGGCTCATGTTCTGCAGTCCCTCAGCAAGTTGCCAATCAATTTGAGTGTAACACTCAAATTGTTCCCAAGTCGATCTTCTCACGTCTCTTAAATTTTGCCAATCCACATGCTGTCCAGTCCCTTAAAACTTGCCAACTGAATGACTTTTCCAATTCTTAAATTATTAGTGGGGGGGGGAATCTTCTGAGGCTCATGTTGTCCGATCCCTCAAAAACTTGACAACCTAATGATTTCTGAAATCTAAATTTCTTTCCAAGCCAATGTTCTCAATATCATGCTGTGTTTTCTTTTAATTTTTCCCAAAAAACAAGTTATCCAGTCCCTCAAAAACCTGCAAACCTAATTGTTTCCTAATTGTTTTACAATTCTCAGATTACAATTTGATACTTTATAATTCTTTGCTGTTTTCAGAAATGATGATTTGTCAAAATGTTTAATACAATGTGTCTTATTCTGTTTGCAGATTATTCACTGATTGAAAAGTAGTATCTATCATGGACAAGAACATCGTTCAACAGCAGATGCTTTTATCAAGGTCAACTTGGAATGTCATGTTTGGGATGGCTGTGGATCACTCCCTGATTGTCTGAGGTATGATTTTTCAACACTCAAGCTGTTCTTAATCCGATGTTGCTCAGTCTTATAAATTTTCCCCCAAAACATGTTTCCAAGCTGATGTTGTGCCTTCTCTTAAATTTTTCCCGGTTACACCTATTAGATTTTCCCAAGTCGATATTGTGTTGTCTCTTAAATTTCCTTGCGGCTCATGTCGTCCAGTCCTTCAAAAACTTGCCAACCTTCTAATTCCAACACTCAAATTGTTCTCAAGTTGATGTTATGTTGTCTCCAGGCATGATATTCTTTCTACTTTAGTCTGATTTCTGATTTGTTTTGTCCTAAAAACTGTAATTGAATAGCCTGAAAAGTCTATTATTGTCTACCATATGTTCATGTGTAGACCAGCCCTTATACTCAATAAACATTGAGCTACTTTTTTTCCACGGGCCAAATATGATGCCTCTGTCTACATAATTTTCTCAAGGTCATGTTGTTCAGTCCCCTATTTTCATCTCCAGATTGTTCCCTTGTATATGTCAGGCCATCTCTTAAGTTTTCTCTTAAGGTCATGTTGTGCAATCCCTCAGAGACCTGCAAACCTAATAATTGTCTAACCCTGAAATTTTTTCCGAGCTGATGGTGTGCTGCCACATATATTTTCTATGGGCTCATGTTATCCATTCCCTTAAAAACTTGGCAATCTAATGGTTTTTGTAACTTTCAAATTGTTCCCAAGCTGACTCTGAACTTTTTTCTTCATCACACATTACACTTTGTTTGTTCCTTTGTTAGATAAGAAACATTGACCTGCTTCAAGAAGACAATATTGACCAGTTGCGGATCCAGGAAGGTGTGGAAAAGGTGGCCCCGTCTCTCCAAAACCCCAGAAAAAATTAATCCAACACCTTTATGTTTGTTGGTTGTCTGCATCAATGATCACCAAGCCCCCTGGCAAATGACTCTCAGTGCCCCATGGTCATGACTCTTCAAGGAACATCCTACAGGGTTGCAGAACTCATAAGCTTCAAGTTCTCTTGATTACCAGAATAGGTATGTAAAAATACTTCATCATATAGACGTGACTCATTACCTCCCAGGTCACTAAGTTTCTTCCCAAGCTGATGTTTTGCCATCTCTTAATTTCTCCTGTGGCTCATGTTGTTCATTCTCTTAAAATTTTTTCCATCCTAATGATTTAGCAACTAGCAAATTATTCCTAAGCTGATGTTGTGCCTTCTCGTAAAATTTCCCAAAGCACATCTTGTCCAGTCCTTCAAAAACATGCCAATCTAATGTTTTTTCAACTAAAATTGTTCCTGATCTTTTATATGCCGTCTGCTAAATGTTGTTTATGCTCACACTGTCCAATCCCTCAAAAGCTTATCACCCGTATGTTTTTTTCAAAACTCAAATTGTTCCCAAGCTGATGTTGTGCCGTCTCTTCATTTTTCGTATTGCTCATTTTATTCAGTCCCTCAAAAAATAGCCAACCTACAGTTGTAATGTTTTTTTCAAGTTGTTACTAAGCCAAAGTTATGCCTTCTCTGAAAGTTTCAAAGGTTGTCCAGTCCCTTAAAAACTTGCCAAACTAATGATCTGTCAACATTCAAATTGTTTCCAAGCTGATTTTGTGCGCTCTGTTAAATTTTCCTGCGGTTCATATTGTCCCGTCCCTCAAAAACTTGAAACCTTGTGATTCTAAATAATCAAATTTTTCCCAGGTCAATATCATGCTGTCTCTTAAATATTCTCGACGTAAATCTTTTCCAGTCTCTCTCAAAACCTTGCCAAGCTAGATATTTTACCACTGTCAGAATTTTTCCCAAGTTGATGTTGTGTTGTCTCTAAATTAGTCAACCTAATGATTTTTCAAGACTCAAAACCGATGTTGTCCTGTCTCTTAAAAGTTTTTGAAGTACACGTTGTTCAGTTCCAAAAAAGTCTGCTAAGTGCTAACCTAACAATTTTTCAAAACTTAAATTTTTCTCAAACTGATTTAGTGCCGTCTCTTAAATTTCCTTAAGAGTCATGTTGTCCAGTCTTTCAGAAACTTGCCAACCTCATGATTTTATAACACTCAAGCTGTTAAGTAGAAACTATAATTAAATAGTAAACTTGCAGGTACAACCATGTGGTTAAACCTCTTTTGAGAGGAGTGGTCTCGATATTTCAAACAGTGTGCTCGGTTCGTCTTCAGGAGCACACTGTTTGAAATGTCGAGACCACTCCGGCTCTTTTCAGAGCCAACACTCCTCTCAAAAGAGGTTTAACCACATGGTTGTACCCGCAAGTTTACTATTTAATTATAGTTTCTACTTATTCTCTACAACATGCAAAGCTTCAAACATCACTTACTCAAGCTGTTGTCCTTTCCTTCAGAAACTTGCCAATTTTGTAATACTGAACTTGTTCTCAAGCTGATATCATGAAGTCTTTAAAAATGTTTAGAAGCTCATGTTCTCCAATTACCATGAATTTTCCCAAGCTGATGTTGTGCCCTCTCTTGGAAAGCCAAAATTTTTCCCAAGGCTTATTTGTTCCATCCATTAAACACTTGACAGCTTTTTGATTTTTCAACTTTCAAACTGTTCCCAAGCCGATGTTGTTCCTTCTCTTAATTTTTCTTCAGGCTCATGTTGTCAAGTCCCTTAGGAACTTGCCATCCTTTTGATTTTTCAACACTCAAATCCTTACAGAGCGGATGTTGTGCTGTCTCTTAAATTTCCCCGAGGCCTGTGTTGTTCAGTCCCTCAAAAGCTTGCCAGCCTAATGATGTTCAACATTCAAATTGTTCTCGAGCTGATGTTGTGCCGTCTCTTAAATTTTCTCGAGGTTCATGTTGTCCAGTTCATCAAAAATTGCCACCCTTATGATTTTTTATTGTTCAAATTGGTCCCAAGCCAATGTTGTGCCTTCACATGAAATTGTATGGAGCTGATGTTGTGCCGTCTCTGAAATTTTGGAGGCTTATGTTGACCAGTTCTTATAAAAATATACCAACCTTATGATTTTTTTATCACTGGATGTGTTCCCAAGCCATCTCTTAAATTTTCCAGAGGCTTGTCTAGTCCGTAAAAAGCTTGCCAACTTTATGATTTTTCAACACTCTAATCGTTCCCAAATGGATGTTGCTCAGTCTTTTAAATTTTTCCAAAATACATATTGTCCAGTGCCTCATAAACTTGCCAATCTATTGTTTTTCAAAGTCTCAAATTATTCCCAAGTTGATTTTGTGCCATCTCTTGAAGTTTTCCTGGGGCTCATGTTTTTGGATGCCTCAAAAACTTGACAACCTAATTAATGATTTTTTAAATTTCCTAAAGGCTCATGCAATTTCTCAGAGGCTTAGGATGTCCAGTCCTTCAGAAATTTGCCAATTTTTTGAGTTAGACACCCAAGTTGCTCCCTAGCCCCTGTCGTGCCACCTCTAATTTTGCCAAATTAGCTGTAGTCAAGTCCATTGAAACTTGCCAATGTACAGATTTTTAAACACTCATATTGCTCACAAGCTGAAGTTTTGCCATCTCTTAAACTTTCTTCAGGCTCATGTTGTCCAGTCATTCAAAAACGTATTGCCCAGTGCCTCAAAATCTTGCCAATCTGTTGTTTGTCGCATTCTGGAATTGATCCCGAGCTCATGTTGCGCAATCTCGTAAAGTTTTCACAAGGCTCATGCTGTGCAGTCCCTCCAAAAGTTGACACCCTAATGACCTCTTAAATCTACATTTTTTTCCAAAGCCGATTTTGCGTTGTCTCTTAAATTTTCTTCAGGCTCATGTTGTCCGATTGTTCAGAAACTTGCCAACAATATGATCTTTTAATACTCAAACTGTTCCCAAGCCAATGTTGGTTAGTCTTTTAAATTTTCACAATATAAATATTGTCCAGTCCCCCATCAACGTGTCAATCTATTGTGTTTCCATGTCTCAAATTATTCCCAAGTTGATTTTTTGTCGTCTCTAAGAAATTTTCCCATGGCTCATGTTCTCCGATCCCTCAAAAACTTGACAACCTAATAAATAGTATCTCAAATTTTGTCCTAAGTCAGTGTTGTGCTGCCTCTTAAATTTTATCAAAGTTCTTCAAAACTTGTTAACCTAATGATTCTTCACTTCTTCCCAAGCTGATGTTTTACTATATGTTGTTCAGACCCTCAAAATAAAAGACTTGTCAAGCTCATGATTTTTCAACACTCAAATTGTTCCCAAGCCTCTGTTGTGCTGTCTCTTAATTTGTTGTCAGGCTCATGTTGTCCAGTCCTTCAAAAACTTGCAAACCTAATGTTTTTTTGACACTCAAATTGTTTCCGAGCTGATGTTGTGTCATCTATTAAATTTTTTGGAGGCTCATGTTTTCCATTGCCTCAAAACTTGTCAGCCTAATGATTTTTCAACACTCCAATCGTTCCAAGCTGATGTTGTGTTGTGTTTCAAATTTTCCTAAAGAACTTGTTGTGTTGTCCAGTTCTTGAAAAAACTTGCAAATCTAATGATTTCACAATTCTCAGATTGTATCCAGCACGATGTTGTTCTGTCTTTTAAATTTTGTCTAAAGAATTGTTGTCTAGTCCTTCCAAAACGTGCCAACTTTCTAATTTTGTCTACACTTACAAATGTAAGTTGTTCCCAAGCCGATGTTGTGCCGTCTTTTGAAAATCCCAAAGCTCATGTTGTACTGTCCTGTATATTTATTACAACTTGATGCTTTAGAATTCTTGCCTATTTTCAGAAATGATGATTTGACGAAATGTTAATACAGTGCATCTTATTTTGTTTGCAGATTTTTCACTGATTGAAGAGCAGTATCCATCATGGACAAGAGCCTCCTTCATCAGTAGATGCTTTTATCAAGGTCAGCTTGGAATGTCATGTTTGTGACGGTTATGTATCACTCCCTCCGTGTCCGAGGTATGTTTTTTCAACACTCAAACTGTTCTCCAGCTGATGCTGCTTAGTCTTTTAAATTTTGGTTGCACATGTTGTCCAGTCCTTTGTAAACTTGCCATCCTTTCAATTTTGTCAACTGTCAAGTTATTCTCGAGCTGACGTTGTGTCTTTTAAACGTTCCTAAAGGCTCATGTTGTCCAGTCACTTAAAGGCTGACACCCTATCAGCTTTGGAAAAAAATGTAGATTTGAGGAGTCATTAAATGTAACTTTTAAACATTGGCTTGTTTCTAGTATACACATAAGGACTGGCAATAAGGGCAATAGTTCACGTCTATGCAACCCGAGGGCCTGTGAGTGACCAGGAGAGGGTCATATTTCCCGAGGCCGAAGGCCGATGGAAATAGGACCCTCTCCTGGTCACTCATAGGCCAGCGGGGTGCATAGACGTGCACTATTGCCCAAATAATGCCAGTCTATATGTGTTTTATAACACACCTCAGTCCAAAATGTCATGCGAAAAGAATATTTTCAGGACGCACGGTTTTACAACTGTAAACTGTTTTATTTCAACAAGACATTTGAGGGCGCTGTTTACCAGTCAATAGTTTAGGGGTTGTGAAGAAGCTGGGACCGTCTCTCCGACGCCCCTTACAAATTTAATCCAACACCTTGTTGATTTCATGGCTCTCTGGATCAGTGAAAACCAAGCCCCCCTGGTATATAACTCTCAGCGCCCTATGCTGATGACTATTCAAGGAACATCCTATTTCAGCCCTTTGTTTTTTCCCAAGACGATATTGTTCCAATTTTCTTGCAGCTTATGTTTTCCAGTTCTTCAAAATCCTCCAAACCTTCTACTTCGGAAACTCAAAGTGTTCTGAAGTTGATGTTGAGCCGTGTGCAAAATTAACCCATCAAAAACTTGCCAACCTAATGAATTTTCAATAATCAAATTGTTCCTGAGCTGACATCTTTTAAATTTTACAGAGGCTTGTGTTTTCCAGACTCTAAAAACTTGCCAGTCTAATAAGTTTTCAACACTCAAATTGTTTGCAAGCTCATGCTGTGTTATCTTTCAAATTTTTCCAAAGAACACATTGTCCAGTCCTTCAAAAACTTGCATATCTAATGATTTTACAATTCTCAGATTGTTTCGAAATGGATGTTGTTCTCTCTCTCAAATTTTGTCTAAACAATTGTTGTCTAGTCCTTCCAAAATGTGCCAAGTTTAGAACTTGTTGTTCCCAAGCCGATGTTGTGCAGCATCTCTACACTTTAAGGCTCATGTTGTACAGTCTCTTAAATTTTCCCAAAGTACATGTTGTCCAATCCAACCTAATGATTTTTCCACGGCCAAAATTTTCCTAAGCTGATTTTGTGCCTTCTTTTAAACTTTCCCGAAGTACAAGTTGTCCGGATTCTTCAACAATTGAATTGTTACCAAGCCAATGTTGTTCTATCTGTTAAGTTTTCCCAAAGCTCTTGTCTTGTCTCTCAACCAAATGCCATCTTTATGTTTTGTCAATTCATTAGATTGTTCCCAAGCTGATGTACTGCTTTCTCTTAAATTTTCACATAGCACATATTGTCCAGTCCCTAAATCAATTACAATTGATCATTAACAATTCCTGGCCATTTTCAGAAATAATGTCTTATTTTGATAAAATGTTTAACACAATCTTATGTTGTTTGCAGATTATTCACTGATTGAAGAGTAGTATCCATCATGGACAAGAGTCTCAAGACTTCCTTCATCAGCAGATACAGTTATCAAGGTCAACTTAGATTGTCATGCTTGGGATGGCTCTGCATTACTTCTCTGTGTCCGAGGTAAGTTTAAAGAGATATTTCTTGTCAGCATTGAAACCCTAGATTTAACATGTCATTTTGGCCACAGCAATCATCTACACATGCCAAAGATTGTATAGGAGTATTTCACTTTGGGTGTGCCCGTAGCTATTGCTTTTGGCAACAACTTTGTAAAATATGAAACTGTATTGTTTTTTTATGCTGTCAAAAGTATTTTGGATATTGTTTTGGGGTTTGTAAAACTCCACAGGCACATGCAGACTGTCTGTAATAACAAGTCTGTCCAAGGATTCAAGAGTACAAATTAGAAATATGTTGAAGTGATTCATGAAGCCATGTTGGAATTGTTTTTGTGTCATCCAGTCTCTTAAAACTTGCCAACCCTAATGATTTTTCAACGGTGAAAATTTTTCTTTAACTGATGTCATGCTGTCTTAAATTTTTTCCAAAGTACAATTTTTTCCAAAGAACAGTTGGCTCAAAAACTTGCTTTTTTTTTCTATTGTTTTTTCAACTCTCATATCATTCCTGAGCTGATGTCATAGCATCTCTTAAACTTTTCCTGAGGTTCACGTTGTTCAATCCCTCCAAACGTTAACAATCTAATGATTTCTAAAATCCAAACTTTTCCCCAGTCGATGTTATGTTGTCTCCAGAATATTCTTGACGCTTATGATTTCCAGTCCCTCAAACATGATTTTGCAACTTTCAAATTGTTTTCAAAGCTGATGTTTTCCCTTGTCATTTTCCCTCATTCATCAGCAGATGCTTTTATCAAGGTCAACTTGGATTGTCATGTTTGGGATGGCTGTGCATCTCTCTCTACTTGTCCGAGGTATGATTTTTCAACACTCAAACTGTTTTCAAGATGCTGTTGCTTAGTCTTTACAATGTGTCCGAGATATGGCTAAAGAGCTATTTCTTGTTAGCATGGTTATGGTTATAGCATGTCATCATTTTGGCCAAAGCGATCATCTAAATATGCCAAAGACTCAGTTATGAGTATTTCACTTTAGGTTTGCCCCTAGCAAATGTTTTTCCACACGGAAATGAGTATTTCTCATTGGGTTTGCCCCTAGCTAATGTTTTTCCACACTGAAATGAGTATTTCACTTTGGGTTTGCACCTAGCTAATGTTTTTCCACACTGAAATGAGTATTTCACTTTGGGTTTGCACCTAGCTACATGTAACGTTTTTCCACACTGAAATGAGTATTTCTCATTGGGTTTGCACCTAGCTAATGTTTTTCCACACTGAAATGAGTATTTCACTTTGGGTTTGCACCTAGCTAATGTTTTTCCACACTGAAAAGAGTATTTCACGTTGGGTTTGCACCTAGCTAATGTTTTTCCACACTGAAATGAGTATTTCACTTTGGGTTTGCACCTAGCTAATGTTTTTCCACACTAAAATGAGTATTTCACGTTGGGTTTGCACCTAGCTAATGTTTTTCCACACTGAAATGAGTATTTCACTTTGGGTTTTCACCTAGCTAATGTTTTTCCACACTGAAATGAGTATTTCACTTTGGGTTTGCACCTAGCTAATGTTTTTCCACACTGAAAAGAGTATTTCACTTTGGGTTTTCACCTAGCTAATGTTTTTCCACACTGAAATGAGTATTTCACTTTGGGTTTGCACCTAGCTAATGTTTTTATACACTGAAATGAGTATTTGATTTTGGGTTTGCACCTAGCTAATGTTTTTCCACACTGAAATGAGTATTTCATGTTGGGTTTTCACCTAGCTAATGTTTTTCCACACTGAAATGAGTATTTCACTTTGGGTTTGCACCTAGCTAATGTTTTTATACACTGAAATGAGTATTTGATTTTGGGTTTGGCCCTAGCTAGTGTTTTTCAAACTGAAATAGACCTTATGCACATGACGTCATTTGAGTAGGGCGCCCTCGTCTAGAGGTCAAATTGAGGTTGTTCATTGGCCAATCCTGTGCGCCGCGCGTACAAATCTCTGCGTTTCCATTGTTACATCATCGATTTACCTCTAAGATGGCGGCGTGATGACGTCAATGCATAAGGTCTATTGTTCTAAAGCTTATGTTGTCCACTCACTCAAGCCCTTGATCACGATTGGCTATTTACTATTACTGGCCATTTTCACAAATAATGTCTTATTTGATGAAATGTTTAACAAAATCGTATTTTGTTTGCAGAGTATTCACTGATTGAAGAGCAGTATCCATCATGGACGAGAGGCTCCCTGCTTCATCAGCAGATGCTTTTAAAAAGGTCAACTTGGATGTCATGTTTGGGTTGGCTGCATCACTTCTCCCTGTCAGAGGTATGTTTGAAGAGTTATTTCTTGCCAGCATTGAACCCCTAGATTTAACATGTTGTCATTTGGCAATAGTGATTATTTAAACATGCCAAAGATCATATGTGACTAATTCACTTTGGGTTTGCCTGTAGCTATTTCTTTCGGTTAGCAACAGCATTATGAAACTGTTATGTATTAAAACTGTCAAAAGTGGATTTATTCTGGAAATTTCTGTTGGGTTTGTAAAACTCCACAGGCCGATTCCAGACCATCTCCAATAACAAGTCTCTCCAAAGTTTCAACAGTCCATCTTGTGTGGACTTTTAATGTTAGAAATATGTTGGAGTGATTGATGAAGCCATGTCTGAATTGTTCTTGATTAGGTTGTCACGATGGATATGACGTGGACAGTTTTTGCTGGTATTACCATGGACGATGATGACCTGGATAGAGATAACAGAAACTTGCCAACCTAACGTATTTTTCTGGCCAAAATAGTTCCAAGCTGATTTTGTGCCATCTCTTAAACTTTCCCCAAGTATGTGCTGTCTGGTCCCTCCAAAACTTGCCAACCTACTGATTATCCAACAAGTGAAATTGTTCTCAAGCAAATGTTGTGCTGTCCTTTAAATTTTCTTCTTGCTATCCTATTGGTTTGTCATCTGTCAAGTTCAAGCCGAGCTGATGTTGTGCCAACTCTTAAATATTTCGGATGTTCATGTTGTCCAGTCCCTGGATTACAGTGTATCTTATTTTGTTTGCAGATTATTCACTGATTGAAGAGCAGTATCCATCATGGACAAGAGCCTCGCTCCTTAATCAGGAGATGCTTTTATCAAGGTCAAGTTGAATGTTATGACAGAGGTGGGTAAAGGAGAATACTGATGACATTGAGGAATACAGTGGAATATGGAGAAGAATTTGTTGAACATCAAAAAAGACGTCAAAATGGAAATAGACAGGGATGCCAGTTTTCAGGCAATAACCTGAATTCAGGCTTTTTCTTGTAAATTTATAGACAGGGTTTGGAATTTGTCATGTATATTGAGGGTGTCTAGGCTTGGTTTTCAGGCTCTGGTCGTAAATCTGACAGGCATTCCTGAATAGAGAAATTACTGGGAGACTTTTGAGATGCCCAGAGCAGGAGTCATAACAGTTCTTTTAGAGAGTAGTGACAGTGAGCATAGTCCTGAATATGCATTGTAATGGTGAGAACTGAGATAGGTGAGACTGAGGATATTTTTTCAGATCCTCAAATAGCAATAACATGTTTTCATGCCTCGAGTACGGGCAATCATCAGTTGCAAATAGTTGACTCTGACCAAGAATCGGTATGTCTCATGTCTTGTGTGTAGACAGTGGAAGGTTGGTTGTGTTTGCTTTGGTTCGAGGTTGTGTATGGTTGCCCTTTTGGGCACGGTTATTCTGAGTGATAGATACCTTGTTTGTTGTCGACTTGTTCCTCCAATAAGGAGATTAGAATTTATAGTGCTTCGTCGTGCTCTTTCAAACCAGAGTCATTGGGAACGGGGGAGAGCTGTTGAGTTGATAAGTCAATTGGACTCCGATTAAAATTTTGCTCTGTCTAGTTTTTCCTGTATATTTTGGTCCTTTTTTGAAAGCAACGAAGGGAGGGTACAGGAAAATTTCCCGTGGTGAGTTGTTGCTTTGGATCAATGACCAGTGTTTTTTGACTGCACGATTTAAGTCAAAATAGTTTAAACAAGGGTTGTATGTTGTTGTGAGAACAAATGTAGTCTTGATTTTTTTTATTTTATTTATCTGCCATACCATTTTGAATCGGGTTTGATCGTTCAATGAAAGATACTTGGTTTGTGGTGTTGTCAATTTCTGGTGGATCATAGCCTCTGGCTGTTAATTTCTCAGAAAAGTTGTTTACTTTGACCAAAAACAATTATCTTCATTGTCTTGGTTTGACGGTTGCGTTCTGGCAGGTTTATTATGCATCAGGAAAGTAATTCTCATTCTTCTTTGGAAGATATTGAAATTGCCCAGAAATTTGCGTCGTTTGGGTTTGGCTAGAGTTGGAACAAAATTGGGACTTTTTCCTTAAGCCACTTCCTCTATTGGGAAAAGGGTGACTATGGATGAGTTTTTATTGAATCATTCACTGTCTATCGCCAGTTGTGAGAGGGTAATGCTCTTGTTGAACTGTTTGGGTTTTGAGCAAGTTCTAGTAAAGCGATTGGCTTTTTGTTGGGATTGTGATATATGAGCTCATTTGGTAAACTTTTGTTTAGTCATCTTCTAAGTATTGAATAATAATAATGTTCGGATTGCCGTATTATATTATATTTATATAAGTATAATAGTAGAATACTAAAGTGACACGTTTGTTATTCTCTCTTTGGGAAAAGTGGTGGTCCTGAAAAGGACCGGTTGGTTTTGTTTTTGGAGTGAGCTCTCACTTGTCCCTCTTCTGTTTCTGTCCCCGGTTTGGTGGTTCTCTGGGGCTTATGAGGGAAAAAAAAGATGCGTTGCCGTTCTCAGCCCCGGTCCACTGAAGTGCTTTGCCAGCTGCTCATGACTCTCCTTCTTGGCCTGTTCTAACTTGACTTCCACTTTTTTTGCCACCCGGTCGTACTCCGCCTGGCTCAATTTTGCAAACAGCAGTGAAGCCGTGTTGTTCAGTTTATTCCCAAGCTACATGTTGTTCAGACCGTCAAGAACATGCTAACCTTTTTTTATCTCAAGCTAATATTTTGTTGTGTCCTTAAATTTCACCCAGTGCTTGAAAAACTTGGCAACTTATTAAACTCAAGTTATACCCGCATTGATGTGCTGTCTTTTGAATATTTCTGAGGTTCATGCTGTCCAATTCCTCAATCCCTAGATTACGATAAATCATTTTCTGGCCATTTTCAGAAATAATGTCTTATTTGATGAATGTTTAATACAGTGTATCTTATTTTGTTTGCAGATTATTCACTGATTGAAGAGCAGTATCCATCATGGACAAGAGCCTCACTCCTTTATCGGGAGATGCTTTTATCAAGGTCAAATTGGAATGTTATGTTTGGGATAGCTACGCATCATTCACTCCTTGTCCGAGGTATGTTTTTAAAGAGCTATTTCTCGCTAGCACGGAACCCCTAGATTTAACATGTTGTAATTTCGGCCACAGCGTTCATCTATTACATGTTGTCCAGTCTTCAGAAACTTGCCAACCTGATGATGTTTCAACTCTCAAACTGTTCCTAAGCCGATTCTGCTTAGTCTTTCAAATTTTTACAACATACATATTGTCCATTGCGTCAAAAATTCCCAAGCCGGTGTTGTGCCATCTCTTAATTTTCAACAAGTATCATGTTGTACAGTCCCTCAAGGCATGCCGACCTAATGATTTAAATCGGTCCTGAGATTTTTTTTGGTGCCATCTCCTAAATGTTGCTGATGATCAAGCTATCCAGTCAAAAGTTTGCCAACCTGATGATTTTTTTAAGCCTATGTTCCTTCTCTTATTTTTTTTCAGGCTCATGTTGTCCAGTTCTTCAGAAACTTGTCAATCTGATGATTTTTCAACACTTAAGTTGTTTTCAAGCCTATGTTGTGCCCTCTTTCAAATTTGGCCCAATATCATGTTGTCCATTCTGTCAGAAACTTTCCAACCTGATGATTTTTTAACTCTCAATCTGTTTCTAAGGCGATTATACATTAGTCAATTAAATTTTCCCAACTTACATATTGTCCACTGCCTGAAAAATTTGTAAATCAAGTTTCTAATTGTTCCTGAGATGATGTTGTGCTTTTTTTATCTAAAAGTTTTCTTGAGGCTCATGTTGTGCAATCTCTCAGAAACTTGCCAACCTAATAATTTGTCTCTCAAATTTTCTTGAGGCACATGGTGTCCAGTCCCTCAGAAACTTGCCAATCTGATTTCTCTAAAATGTTGACAAGTTACATGTTGTCCAGTCCATTGAAACTCAAATTGTTCCCAAGCTGAAGTTTTGCCATCTCTTAAATTTTCTGGAGGCTCACTTGCGTGGGCATCACTGCAATGGCCGTTCATGGCCGCCGTTAAGATCGAGGCCTGCTCATGTTGTCCACTCTCTTAAAACTTGCCAATCAATGATTTTTCAGATCTCCATTTTTCCCAATCCAATGTTGTTCCACCTCTTAAATTTTCTTGCAGCTCATGTTGTCCAGTCCTTCAAAACCTTCCCACCCTTGAAAAACTTGGCAACCTTATGATTTAACAACAGCCAAATTGTTCCCAAGTTGATGTTGTGCTGTGTCTTGAATTTTCTTGATTCTGATGTTGTCCAGTCCCTCAAAACTTGCGAATCTAATGATTTTTCAACTGTAAAATTGTTTCAAGCTGATGTTATGCCATCTCTTAAAATTAACTAATCCCTCAAAACTTGCCAACCTAATAATTTTTGAAATCTCAAATTGTTCCCAAGCATATGTTGTTCCTTCTCTTGAATTTCTTCAGGCTCATGTTGTCAAGTCTTGTTTGCCAACCTGATGATTTTTTTAAGCCTATGTTCCTTCTCTTATTTTTTTTCAGGCTCATGTTGTCCAGCTTCAGAAACTTGTCAATCTGATGATTTTTCAACACTTAAGTTGTTTTCAAGCCTATGTTGTGCCCTCTTTCAAATTTGGCCCAATATCATGTTGTCCATTCTGTCAGAAACTTTCCAACCTGATGATTTTTTAACTCTCAATCTGTTTAACTTTCCCGCTAACTTTCAAGACTCAAATTGTTCCCAAGCTGATGCTAAAGTCTCCCAAACATTTTTTTGTCCAGTGCCTTAAAAAACTTGCCGATCTATTGTTTTTCCAACTCTTGAATTGTTTCCAAGCTGATGTGCAGTGTTATGTTGTCCAATCCCTCAAAAAGTTGACAAACTAATGATTTCTAAAATCTTAACTTTTTTCCAAGCCATGTTGTCTCTAAAAGTTTCTTGAGGCTCATGTTCTGCAGTCCCTCAGCAAGTTGCCAATCTTTTGATGTTTTCAACACTCAAATTGTTCCAAAGTCGATCTTCTAACATCTCTTAAATTTTGCCAATCCACATGCTGTCCAGTCCCTTAAAACTTGCCAACTGAATGACTTTTCCAATTCTTAAATTATTAGGGGGGGAGTCTTCTGAGGCTCATGTTGTCTGATTCCTCAAAAACTCTCTTCATTTTTCTTATTGCTCATTTTGTTCAGTCCCTCAAAAAATAGCCAACCTACATTTGTAATGTTTTTCTCAAGTTGTTACTTAGCCAAAGTTATGCCGTCTCTGAAAGTTTCAAAGGTTGTCCAGTCCCTTAAAAACTTGCCAAACTAATGATCTGTCAACATTAAAATTGTTTCCAAGCTGATTTTGTGCGCTCTGTTAAATTTTCCCACGGTTCATGTTGTCCCGTCCCTCAAAAACTTGAAACCTAATGATTCTAAATAATCACATTTTTCCCAAGTCAATAATGTGCTGTCTCTTAATTATTCTCTAAGTAAATCTTTTCCAGTCCCTTAAAACTTTGCCAAGCTAGATATTTTACCACTGTCAGAATTTTTCCCAAGTTGATACATGTCGTGTTGTCTCTAAATTAGCCAACCTAATGATTTTTCAAAACTCAAAACCGATGTTGTCCTGTCTCTTAAAAGTTTGTGATGTACACGTTCAGTTCCTAAAAAGCCTGCTAACCTAATAATTTTTCAAAACTTAAATTTTTCTCAAACTGATTTAGTGCCGTCTCTTAAATTTTCTTTAAAGTCATGTTGTCCGGTCCTTCAGAAACTTACCAACCTTATGATTGCTCCCAAGTCGTGTTGTTCTGTCTCTTAACATTTTTTTGATACATGTTGTCCTTTCCTTCAGAAACTTGCCAATTTTGCAACACTGAAATTGTTCCCAAGCTGATATCATGCAGTCTTTTAAATTTTCTCTTAGCTCATGTTGTCCAATTACTACAATTTTTTCAACTCTAAGTTCCCAAGCTGATGTTGTGCCCTCTTTTGGGAAGCCAACATTTTGCCCAAGGCTTATTTGTTCCATCCATTAAACACTTGACCGCGTTTTGATTTTTCAACTTTCAAACTGTTCCCAATCCGATGTTGTTCCTTCTCTTAATTTTTCTTCAGGCTCATGTTGTCAAGTCCCTTAGGAACTTGCCAACCTTTTGGTTTTTCAACACTCAATTCATTACGAAGCCGACGTTGTGCTGTCTCTTAAATTTCCCGGAGGCCTATGTTGTCCAGTCCCTCAAAAGCTTGCCAGCTTAATGATGTTCAACTATCAAATTATTCCTAAGCTGATGTTGTGCCTTCTCGTAAAATTTCCCAAAGCACATCTTTTCCAGGCCCCTTAAAAACATGCCAATCTAATGTATTTTTCAACTCTTAAATTGTTCCTGGGCTTTTTTGTGCCGTCTGCTAAATGTTGTTTATGCTCACACTGTCCAATCCCTTAAAAGCTTATCAAAAGCTTATTTCAAAACTCAAATTGTTCCCAAGCTGATGTTGTGCCGTCTCTTAAATTTTGGAGGCTTATGTTGACCAGTCCTTATAAAAATATGCCAACCTTATGATTTTTTATCACTCGATGTGTTCCAAAGACATCTCTTAAATTTTCCAGAGGCTTGTCTAGTCCCTAAATAGCTTGCCAATCTTATGATTTTTCAACACTTTAATCGTTCCCAAACGGATGTTGCTCAGTCTTTTAAATTTTACCAAAGTACATGTTGTCCAGTCCCTCAGAAACTTGCCATCCTAATGATTTTTCAACTTTTAAATTGTTTACAAGCAAATGTTGTGCCATCTTTTAATTTTTTTCCCCAAGGCTCGCTCACATTGTCCAGTCTTTCAAAAGCTTGCCAAACAAACAGATTTTTCTCAAATGTTGTTCTGTCTATCAAAATTTGTTGAGACTGATTAAGTCCCTCGAACATTGTCCAACCTAATATTTCTTGACTTTCAAATTTTTACCCTGCTGAGGTTAAGCTGTATCTTAAATTCTCTTCAGGCCTGTGTTGTCCAGTCCTTTAATACTTGCCAGTCTAATGATTTGCCAATGGTGCAAATGTTCCCAAGCTGTTGACATGCCATCTCTTAAACTTTTCCAAATGTTGAGTACCTCAAAATCTTGCCAATCTTGTTTTTCTAGTTCTGAAACTGATTTGGAGCTGATGTTATACCAATTCTTAAAATTTTTCCGAGGCTCATGTTGTCTAGTCCCTAAAAAGTTGACATCCTAAAGAGGCAAAAACTTGTTAACCTTATGATGTTTTGGACTTTCAAATTTATATCAAGACAATGTTGTGTAGTGTGGTCTCTTAAATTCTCTGCAGGCTTGTGTTGTCCAGTCTTTTAGAACTTGCGAACTTAATGATCTTTCAATGGTGAAAATGTTCCCAAGCTAATGCTATGTTTTAAATCTTCCCAAATTACATATTGTCCAGTTCCTAAAAAACTTACCATTCTATTGTTTTTTCCAATTCTCAAATTGTTCCCGAGATGATTTTGTGCCATTTCTTACAAATTTTCCAGAGGCTGATGTTGTCCGATCTCTCAAAAACTTGACAGCCTAATCAATAGTTTCTCAAATCAAATTTTTCCCCAAGCAGATATTGTGTTGTCTCTTTATTTTTCTTCAGGCTTATGATGTCCAGTCCTTCAGAAACTTGCCAAGCATTTGATTTTTCAACTCTCAAACTTATCCCAAGCCGCTGTTACATGATGTCCAGTCCATTGAAACTTGCCAATGTAATGATTTTACCATTTCTCAAATTGTTCCCGAGGCTCAAGTTGTCCAATCCCTCAAAAACTTGGCAACCTAATGATCTCTCAAATCTACATTTTTTCCCAAGCCGATGTTGTGCCATCTCTTAAATTTTCTTTGGGCTCATGTTGTCCAGAAACTTTCCAACCTTATGATCTTTCTACACTCAAACTGTTCCCAAGCTGACATTGGTCAGTCTTTTAAGTTTTCCAAAGTACAATTGTCCAGTGCTTTCAGAACTTGGGAACTTAATGATCTTTCAATGGTGAAAATGTTCCCAAGCTGATGCCATGTTTTAAATCTTCCCAAATTACATATTAACCAGTTCATCAAAAACTTTCCATGCTATTGTTTTTCCAATTTATAATTGTTTTTCCAATTCATAAACTTGCCAATCATGTTTTCAGATCCCTCAAAAACTTGACGACCTAATTAATGATTATTCAAATTTCTGAAAGGCTCATGTTTCGCAATCTCTCAGAAACTTGCCAACCTAATAGTTCATCTCTTATGATGTCCAGTCCTTCAGAAATTTGCCAGTCTCTTGATTTTTCAACTCTCAAGTTGTTCCCTAGCCCCTGTTGTGCCATCTATAATTTTGCCAAATTACCTGTTGTCCAGTCCATTGAAACTTTCCAACGTACAGATTTTTAAACACTCAAATTGCTCACAAGCTGAAGTTTTGCCATCTCTTAAATTTTTTTAGGCTCATGTTGTCCAGTCATTCAAAAAAACTTGCCAACCCAATGATTTTTCAACACTCAAGTTGTTCCTGAGCTAATGTTGTGCCATCTATTAAATTTTCCAGAGGCTCATGTTTTCCAGACTTTCAAAACTTGCCAGTCTATTGAGTTTTCAACACTCAAATTGTTTCCAAGCGCTTGTTGTATTGTCTTTCAAATGTTCCAAAAGAACCTGCTGGCCAGTTTGCAACCTGATGTTGTTCTTTCTGTCTCTCTCTCTCCCCAAATTTTGTCAAATCAACTGTTGTCTAGTCCTTCCAAAACCTTGCTAACCTTATGATTTTTCAACAACGAAATTATTCCTGAGCTGATATCATGCCGTCTCTCTTAAATTTTCTTCAAGCTCATGCAGTCCAACCCCTAGTGATATTTCTACTCTCAGATTGTTCCCAAGTTGATGTTGTGCCTTCTTTTGAAAAGGTCAAATCTTAAATTTTTCTTGAGGCTCATGTTGTCCAATTTCTTAAATATATGACAATCTAATAATTTTTCAACCTTTCAAAATTTCCAACCTTTTGATTTATCAACACTCAAAAATTGCTCAAAAATTGGCAACTATAATGGTTTTTGAACTCTCAAATTTTTCCCAAGCAATTGTCATGCCGTCTCCTTAATTTACTGAGTCTCATGTTGCACAGATTGCGTCATTAGTTTCAACGAGATAGGTGAGACTGAGGATATTTTTTCAGATCCTCAAATAGCAATAACATGTTTTCATGCCTCGAGTACGGGCACTCATCAGTTGCAAATAGTTGATTCTGACCAAGAATCGGTATGTCTCATGTCTTGGGTGTAGACAGTGGAAGGTTGGTTGTGTTTGTTTTGGTTCGAGGTTGTGTATGGTTGCCCTTTTGGGGACTGTTATTCTGAGTGATAGATGCCTTGTTTGTTGTCAACTTGTTCCTCCAATAAGGAGATTAGAATTTATAGTGCTTCGTCGTGCTCTTTCAAAACAGAGTCATTGGGAACGGGGGAGAGCTGTTGTGTTGGTAAGTCGGTTTGCTCTGACCAGTTTTTCCTGTATATTTTGGTCCTTTTTTGAAAGCAACGAAGGGAGGGTACAGGAAAATTTCCCGTAGTGTGTTGTTGCTTTGGATCAATGACCATTGTTTTTTGACTGCACGATTTAAGTCGAAATGGTTTATACAAGGGTTGTATGTTGTAATGAGAACAAATGGAGTCTTGATTTCCTTTTTTTTTTTATCTGCCAAACCATTATGAATCAGGTTTGATCGTTCAATGAAAGATACTTGGTTTGTGGTGTTGTTTATTTCTGGTGGGTCATAGCCTCTTGCTGTTAAGAACCGCCAAGATCATGCCAACCTTTTTTTATCCCAAGCTGATATTTTGTTGTGTCCTTAAATTTCACCGAGTGCTTGGAAAACTTGGCAACTTATTACACTCAAGTTATACCCGCATTGATGTGCTGTCTTTTAAATATTTCTGAGGTTCATGTTGACCAATTCCTCAATCCCTAGATTACGATTAATCATTTACAATTCCTGGCCATTTTCAGAAATAATGTCTTATTTGATGAATGTTTAATACAGTGTATCTTATTTTGTTTGCAGATTATTCACTGATTGAAAAGCAGTATCCATCATGGACAAGAGCCTCGCTCCTTTATCAGTAGATGCTTTTATCAAGGTCAAATTGGAATGTTATGTTAGGGATGGCTACGCATCACTCACTCTTTGTCCGAGGTATGTTTTAAAGAGCTATTTTACTTTAACACGGAACCCCTAGATTTAACATGTTGTAATTTCAGCCACAGCGTTCATCTATACATGCCAAAGATTGTGCCATCTCTTAAATTTTCCCAAAGTACATGTAATCCGGTCACTCAACAACTTGCCAAACTAATGATTTTTGAACTCTCGAATAGTTCCCAAGCTGATGTTGTGCTGTCTCTGAAATTTTCCCCAAGTACATGTTGTCTGGCCCCTCAAAAACTTGCCAAACTAATGATTTTTTCAACACTCAAATAGTCCCAAAGCAGATGTTGTTTCTTTCTCCATACTTTTTTTCAGGCTCATGTTGTCCCTTAGAAAGTTGCCAACCTTTTGATTTGTCAACAGTCAAATTGTTCGCAAACTGATGTTGTGCCTTTGAAATTTTGCCAAAATGCATGCTGTCCAGTCCGTCAGAAACTTGCCAACCAAATAACTTGTTAACACTCAAATTGTTCCCAAGCCGATGTTTTGCCTTCTCTTAAACCTTCCAGTGGCTCTTGTCGTCCAATCTCTTAGAAACTTTTTCAAATCTAAGGATTTGTCAACACTCAAATTGATCCCAAGCTGATATTGTGCTGTCTCTTAAATTTTCAAAAATCACATGCTGTCCAGTCCGTCAGAAACTTGTCAACCTAATAATTTTTCAACACTCTAATTGTTTCCAAGCTGATATTGTGCCCTCTCTCTAATATTGCCCAATTACATGTTGTCCAGTCCTTCAGAAACTTGCCAACCTGATAATGTTTCAACTCTCAAACTGTTCCTAAGCCGATTATGCTTAGTCTTTCAAATTTTCCCAACATACATATTGTCCATTACCTCAAAAATTCCTAAGCCGGTGTTGTGCCATCTCTTAATTTTTAACAAGTATCATGTTGTACAGTCCCTAATAAACTTGCTAACCTAATGACTTTTCAACAATGAAATTGTTCCCAAGCTGATATCATGCCGTCTCTCTTAAATTTTCTTTAAGCTCATGCAGTCCAACCCCTCGTGATATTTCTTCTCTCAGATTGTTCCCAAGTTGATGTTGTGCCATCTTTTGAAAAGGCCAAACCTAAAATTTTTCTTGAGGCTCATTTTGTCCAATCTCTTAAACAGTTGACAGTCTAATGATTTTTCAACTCTCAAATTTTCCCAAGCTGATGTTGTTCATTTTCTTAATTTTTCTTCAGGCTCATGTTGTCAAGTCCCTTAGAACTTGCCAACCTTTTTATTTTTCAACATTCAAATCCTTACAAAGCCGATGTGCTGTCTCTTAAATGTTTCTCGGAGGTCATGTTGTCTAGTCCCTTAAAAATATTGGCATATTCTGGCTATTGAGAGGTTGTTTTTGTGTAATCCCAGATTACAGACCTTTGTCCCTTTGTTCCAAGAAGAGGATTACGAGACATCAAGAGGCTTCCACCATTGTTTATTCATTGTATTTTCGGCTCAATTGAGGTTAGTCAGAGTGAGCTGGGATTCGAGCAATGGTTTTGTGTTTAGTACCACTCCTGTGCCGTTGATAACGGTCGATGTTTTGCAATTAACATGTAACACTTATTCATTCATGTCCTCAGATACTTGCCACTTCAAGGATTTTTCACACTCAAATTGTTCCCAAGTCAATGTTGTGCCATCTCTTAAATTTTCACAAGGCACATGTTGTCCAGTCCTTCAGAAACTTGCCATCCTAATGATTTTTCAACTGTCAAGTTACTCCCAAGCTGATGTTTTGCCGTCTCTTGAATATTTCTGTTGTTCATGTTGTCCAATCCCTGAAAAGCTTGCCAACCTGATGATTTGTTGAAAACTCCTGTTGTTCTCAAGCCGATGTTCCTTCTCTTAATTTTTTTCAGGCTCATGTTGTCCAGTTCGTCAGAAACTTGTCAATCTGAAGATTTTTTTAACATTTAAGTTGTTTTCAAGCTCATGTTGTGCCCTCTTTCAAATTTGACCCAATATCATGTTGTCCATTCCGTCAGAAACTTTCCAACCTGATGATTTTTTAACTCTCAATCTGTTCCAAAGGCGACTATACATTATGTCAATTAAATTTTCCCAACGCACATATTGTCCATTGCCTGAAAAATTTGTAAATCAAGTTTTTTTTCTATCCTCAAATTGTTCCTGAGCTGATGTTGTGCTGTCTCTAAAAGTTTTCTTGAGGTTCATGTTGTGCAATCTCTCAGAAACTTGCCAACCTAACAATTTGTCGTTCAATTTTTTTGAGGCATATGGTGTCCAGTCCCTCAGAAACTTGCCAATCTGATTTCTCTAAAATGTTGACTAGTTTCATGTTGTCGAGTCCATTGAAACTCAAATTGTTTTGCCATCTCTTAAATATTCTGGAGGCTCATGTTTTCCAGACTGTCAAAACTTGCCAGTCAATTGTTTCCAAGCTCACGTTGTGTTGTCTTTCTAATTTTACCAAAGAACATGTCCTTCAAAAACTTGCAAATCTAATGATTTTATAATTTTCAGATTGTTTCCAACTCAATGTTGTTCTCTCTCTCTCAAATTTGATTTTGTCAAAACAATTGTTGTCTAGTCCTTCCAAAACATGCCAAGTTAAGAACTTAAGTTGTTTTTAAGCTGATGTTGTGCTGGCTTTTAAAAATCCTGAAGATCGTGTTATACCGTTTTACTTATATAATACAATTATTTACTTTCAAATTCTTGGCGATTTTCATAAATGAAGATTTGGTGTATTTTATAATTTTTTTTGCAGATTATTCACTGATTGAAAAGCGGTATCTGTTACGGACAAGAGCCTCTTTCATCAGCAGATGCTTTTATCAATGTCAACTTGGGATGGCTACGAATCACCCCCTGTTTGTCCGAGGTATGTTCAAACAGTTATTTCTTATCAGCACCTCAAATGTTGCACAGTCTCTCAAAACTTGCCAACCTAATGATTTTTATTCCAAAGCTGATGTTGTGCTGTCTCTTAAATTTTCCCAAAATACTTGTTGTCCAGTCCCTCAAAAAGTTGCCAAACTAATGTTTTTTCAGTGGTAAAAACGTTCCTAAGCTGATTTGATGCTGTCACTTAAATGTTCTGAAGGCTAAAGTTGTACAGTCCTTGAAAAACTTGTCAACCTTATGATTTTTCGATTATCAACTTATTCCCAAGCTACATGTACCTGTTGTTCAGACCGTCAAGAATATGCCAACTTTTTTTTCCCCTAGCTGATATTTTGTTGTGTCTTGAATTTCACTGAGTGCTTGGAAAACTTGGCAACTTTTTACACTCAAGTTATACCGGCATTGATGTGCTGTCTCTTAAATATTTCTGAGGTTCATGTGGTCCAATTCCTCAATCCCTAGATTACGATTAATCATTTTCTGGCCATTTTCAGAAATAATGTCTTGTTTAATGAATGTTTAATACAGTGTTTCTTATTTTGTTTACAGATTATTCACTGATTGAAGAGCAGTATCCATCATGGACAAGAGCCTCGCTCCTTTATCAGGAGATGCTTTTATCAAGGTCAAATTGGAATGTTATGTTTGGGATAGCTACACATCATTCACTCTTTGTCCGAGGTATGTTTTAAAGAGCTATTTTACGTTAGCACGGAACCCCAAGATTTAATATGTTGTAATTTCAGCCACTGCGTTCATCTATACATGCCAAAGATTGTGCCATCTCTCAAATTTTCCCAAAGTACATGTTATCTGGTCACTCAACATTATGCCAAACTAATGATTTTTGAACTCTCGAATAGTTCCCAAGCTGATGTTGTGCCATCTCTGAAACTTTCCCGAAGTACATGTTGTCTGGCCCCTCAACAACTTGCCAAACTAATGATTTTTCAACGCTCAAATAGTTCCAAAGCAGATGTTGTTCTTTCTCTATACTTTTTTTCAGGCTCATGTTGTCCCTTAGAAAGTTGCCAACCTTTTGATTTGTCATTGTACAGTTCATCAAAAAAGTGCCAACCTAATTTCTTTTTGTTCAATTTGTTCCCAAGCTGATTTTGTGTGGTCTCTTAAATTTTCCCAAAGTACGAGTTGTCTGGTTCCTCAAAAACTTGCCAAACTAATGATTTTTCAACAATTTAAATGCTTCCAAGCTGATGTTGTACCATTTGTTAAGTTTTCCCAAAGCTCCTGTTGTCCCGTTTCTTAAAAACTTGCCATCCTTTTGTTTCGTCAACTCTTTAAATTGTTTCCAAGCTGATGCTGTGCTGTCTTGTAAATTTGCAGCACCTCAAACACTTCCACGCTCATGTTGTTAAGTCATTTAGAAAGTTGCCAACCTTTTGATTTTTCAACACTCAAATTGTTCCAAGTCGATAATGTGCTGTCTCTTAAATGTGCTGTCTCTAAAAACAAGCCTGTACAAAGATTCAAGAGCACATCTTGTGACGACTTTTAAGATTAGAAATATGTTGAAGTGATTTGTCAGAAACCATGTTCGAATTGTAATTTTTTTGTCATTCAGTCTCTTAAAACTTGCCAATCTAATGATGAAAATCATTAACTGTGAAAATTTTCTCAAACTGATGTCATGCCGTCTTTAATTTTTTCCAAACTACAATTTTTCCAAAGTACAGTTGCCTAAAAACCTTGCCAATCTATTGTTTTTCAACTCTCAAATTCCCGAGCTGATGTCTTACCCTCTCTGAAATTCTACCCGAGGTTCACGTTGTTCAATCCCTCCAAATCCCCAGTCGATGTTGTGTCTTCACTAGAATTTTCTTGAGGCTCATGTTGTCCTGTCCCTCAAACATGATTTTGCAACTTTCAAATTATTCCATAGCTGATGTTGTCCCTTCTCTTAAATTTTTCCAAAGCACAGTCCCTCAAAAACATGCCAATGTAATAGTTGTTCAACTTTTAAATCGTTACTGAGCTTTTTTTGCAATCTCCTAAATGTTGTTGATGCTCACATTCTCTCAAAAACTTACAAACCTTATGTTTTTTTAAGTCTCAAATTAATTCCCAATGCGATGTTGTGCTGTCTCCTAAATTTTCCAAAAGTACATGTTGTCTGGTCCCTCAACTTGCCAATCTAAGAATTATTCAACACTCAAATTGTTCCCAAGCCAATGTTGTGCTGTCTCTTACATTTTAATTAGTATCATGTCATACAGTCCCTCAAGCATGCCAACCTAATGATTTATCTCTCAATTTTAACTCTCAATTGGTTCCCAAGCTATTCTCATTTTGGACAGTGTCTCAAAAACTTGCCATCTATATGTTTTTTTAACTCTTTAAGTTGGTCCCAAGCTGATTCCTACTTTAGTATATTATTATCTACCATGTTCATGTTTAGGCCAGCCCCTGTACTGAATAACATTGTCCCACTTTTTTTCCGAGGGCCAAATATTATGCCTCTGTCTACATAATTTTCTCAAGGTCATGTTGTTCAGTCCCCTTAAAAACTTGCCAACCTAATGATTTTCATCTTCCAGATTGTTCCCTTGCATATGTTGTGCCGTCTCTTAAGCTTCCTGTTAAGCTCATGTTGTGCGATCCCTCAGAAACCTGCCAACCTTATAATGTGTCTAACCCTGACATTTTTCTGAGCTGATGTTGTGCTGCCTCATATATTTTCTATGAGCTCATGTTGTCCATTCCCCTAAAAACTAATCTAATGTTTTTTGTAACTTTCAAATTATTCCCAAGCCAACTCTGAACTTTTTCTTCATCAGACATTACACTTTGTTTGTTCCTTTGTTAGATAAGAAATATTGACCTGCTTCAAGAAGACAATATTGACCAGTTGCGGATCCAGGAGGGTGTGGAAAAGGTGGCCCCGTCTCTCCAACGCCCCAGACAAAATTAATCCGATACCTTTATGTTTGTTGGCTGTCTGCATCAGTGATCACCAAGCCCCCTGGCAAATGACTCTCAGCGCCCCATGGTCATGACTCTTCAAGGAACATCCTACAGGGTTGCAGAACTCATAAGCTTCAAGTTCTTTTGATTACCGGAATGGGTATGTAAAAATACTTCATCATGTAGCATTGACTCATTACGTCACAGTGAAGCAATCAAATCACTAAGTTTCTTCCTAAGCTGATGTTTTGCCATCTGTTCATTCCCTTTAAATTTTTCCAACCTAATGATTTAGTAACTATCAAATTATTCCTAAGCTGATGTTGTGCCTTGTAAAATTTCCCAAAGCACATCTTGTACAGTCCCTCAAAAACATGCTAATCTAATGTTTTTTCAACTCTTAAAATGTTGTTTATGCTCACACTGTTCAATCCCTCAAAAGCTTATCAACCGTATGTTTTTTCAAAACTCAAAATGTTCCGAGATGATGCTATGCTGTCTCTTCATTTTTCTTATTGGTCATTTTATTCAGTCCCTCAAAAAATAGTCAACCTACAGTTGTAATGTTTTCTCAAGTTGTTACTAAGCCAAAGTTATGTTGTCTCTGAAAGTTTTAAAGGTTGTCCTGTCCCTTAAAAACTTGCCAAACTAATGATCTGTCAACATTCAAACTGTTCCCAAGCTAATTTTGTGCGCTCTGTTAAATTTTCCCAAGGTTCATGCTGTCCCGTCCCTCAAAAACTTGAAACCTAGTGATTCTAAGTAATCAAATTTTTCCCAAGTCAATATTGTGCTGTCTCTTAAATATTCTCGAAGTAAATTTTTTCCTGTCCCTCAAAATCTTGCCAAGCTAGATATTTTACCACTGTCAGAATTTTTCCCAAGTTGATGTTGTGTTGTCTCTAAATTAGCCAACCTAATGATTTTTCAAGACTCAAAACCGATGTTGTCCTGTCTCTTAAAAGTTTTTGAAGTACACGTTGTTCAGTTCCTAAAACGTCTGCTAAGTGCTAACCTAACAATTTTTCAAAACTTAAATTTTTCTCAAACTGATTTAGTGCCGTCTCTTAAATTTTCTTTAGAGCCATGTTGTCCGGTCCTTCAGAAACTTGCCAACCTTATGATTGTTCCCAAGTCGCTGTTGTGCTGTCTCTTACATTTTTATTGAACTACATGTTGTCCTTTCCTTCAGAAACTTGCCAATTTTGCAACACTGAAATTGTTCCCAAGCTGATATCATGAAGTCTTTTAAATTATCTCTTAGCTCATGTTGTCCAAATACCACCAATTTTTCAACTCTAAGTTCCCAAGCTGATGTTGTGCC
Organism: Marthasterias glacialis; assembly: GCA_911728455.2. Taxonomy (NCBI): domain Eukaryota; kingdom Metazoa; phylum Echinodermata; class Asteroidea; order Forcipulatida; family Asteriidae; genus Marthasterias; species Marthasterias glacialis. The sequence goes on from OU452223.1 coordinate 16,504,687, forward strand.
TTCTTTTGGAAATCCAATTTTTTCCCAAGGCTTATTTATTCCATCTATTAAACACTTGACAGCTTTATGATGTTTTATTTTTCAAACTATTCCCAAGCTGATGTTGTTCCTTCCTTAATTATTCTTCAGGCTCATGTTGTCAAGTCCCTCAGGAACTTGCCATCCTTTTGATTTTTCAACACTCAATTCATTACGAAGCTGATATTGTGCCTGTCTCTTAAATTTGCCGGAGGCCTATGTTGTCCAGGCCCTCAAAAGCCTGCCAGCCTATGATGTTCAACATTGAAATTGTTCTCGAGCTGATGTTGTGCCGTCTCTTAATTTTTCTTGAGGTTCTCGTTGTCCAGTTTGTCAAAATTTGCCACCCTAATGATTTTTTATTGTTCAAATTGGTCCCAAGCTTATGTTGTACCTTCCTATGTTATTGTATGGAGCTGATGTTGTGCCGTCTCTTAAATTTTGGAGGCTTGTGTTGACCTGTCCTTCAAAAATATGCCAACCGTATGATTTTTTATCACTTGAAGTGTTCCTAAGCCATCTCTGAAATTTTCCAGAGGCTCATGTTGTCTAGTCTCTCAAAAGCTTGCCAACCTTATGATATTTTAACACCTTAACCGTTTTGAAACCGATGTTGCTCTGTCTTATAAATTTCCCAAAGCACATGTTGTCCAGTCCCTCAGAAACTTGCCATCCTGATGATTTCTCAACTCTCAAATCGTTTTCAAGCTGATGTTGTGCCATCTTTTAATTTTTTTCCCCAAGGCTCACATTGTCCAGTCTTTCAAAAGCTCGCCAAACAAACAGATTTTTCACAAGCCAATGTTGTTCTGTCTATCAAAATTTGTTGAGACTGATGTTGTCGAGTCCCTCAAAAATTGTCCAATCTAATATTTCTTGACTTTCAAATTTTTACCCTGCTGATGTTAACTCTTCAGGCTTGTGTTTTCCAGTCCTTTAATACTTGCCAGCCTAATGATTGTCCAATGGTGAAAACGTTCCCAAGCTGTTGTCATGCCATCTGTTAAATTTGTCCAAGTTACGTATTGTCCAGTGCCTCGAAATCTTGCCAATCTTGTTTTTCAAATTTTGAAACTGATTTAGAGCTGATGTTGTACCGTTTCTTAAAATGTTTAAGAGGCTCATGTTGTCCAATACCTAAAAATTGACATCCTAATGAGTGAAAAACTTGTTAACCTTATAATGTTTTGGACTTTCAAATTTATACCAAGACAGTGTTGTGTAGTATGGTCTCTTAAATTCTCTGCAGGCTTGTGTTGTCCAGTCTTTCAGAACTTGCGAACTTAATGATCTTTCAATGGTGAAAATGTTCCCAAGCTGATGCTATGTTTTAAATCTTCCCAAATTACATATTGTCCAGTTCCTCAAAAACTTACCAAGTTCTATTGTTTTTTCCAATTCTCAAATTGTTCCCGAGCTGATTTTGTGCCATTTCTTACAAATTTTCCAGAGGCTCATGTTGTCCGATCTCTCAAAAACTTGACAGCCTAATCAATAGTTTCTCAAATCTAATTTTTCCCCAGGCCAATAATGTGTTGTCTCTATATTTTTCTTCAGGCTTATGATGTCCAGTCCTTCAGAAACTTGCCAAGCATTTGATTTTTCAACTCTCAAAATTTTCCTAAGCCGCTGTTGTGCACTCTCTTAAATTTTGATGTCCATGATGTCATGATGTCATGATGTCCAGTCCATTGAAACTTGCCAATGTAATGATTTTACCATTTCTCAAATTGTTCCCGAGGCTCATGTTGTCCAATCCCTCAAAAACTTGGCAACCTAATGATCTCTCAAATGTACATTTTTTCCCAAGCCGATGTTGTGCCATCTCTTAAATTTTCTTTGGGCTCATGTTGTCCAGAAACTTTCCAACCTTATGATCTTTCAATACTCAAACTGTTCCCAAGCTGATGTTGGTCAGTCTTTTAAATTTTCCAGAGTACATGTTGTCCAGTGCCTCATAAACTTGCCAATCTGTTGTTTTTCCAAGTCTCAAATTATTCCAAAGTTGATTTTGTAAAAGTTTTCCTTGGGCTCATGCTTTCCGATCCCTGAAAAACTTGACAACCTAATGAATGATTTCTCAAATTTTTTAAAGGCTCATGTTATGCAATCTCTCAGAAACGTGGCAACCTAATAATTTGTCTCTAAAATTTTCTCAAGGCTTGTGATGTCCAGTCCTTCAGAAATTTGTAAATCTTTTGATTTTTCTTTGCTTAAGTTGCTCCCTAGCCTCTCTTGTGCCACCTCTGATTTTGCCAAATTACCTGTTGTCCAGAAACTTGCCAACGTACAGATTTTGAAACACTCATATTGCTCACAAGCTGAAGTTTTGCCATCTCTTAAATTTTCATCAGGCTCACGTTATCCAGTCATTCAAAAAAACTTGCCAAGCTAATGATTTTTCAACACTAAAATTGTTCCCAAGCTGATATCATGAAGCCTTTTAAATTATCTCTTAGCTCATGTTGTCCAAATACCACCAATTTTGCAACTCTAAGTTCCCAAGCTGATGTTGTGCCCTTTTTTGGAAATCCAATTTTTTTTCCCAAGGCTTATTTATTCCATCTATTAAACACTTGACAGCTTTATGATTTTTTATTTTTCAAACTGTTCCCAAGCCGATGTTGTTCCTTCCTTAATATTTCTTCAGGCTCATGTTGTCAAGTCCCTCAGGAACTTGCCATCCTTTTGATTTTTCAACACTCAAATCATTACGAAGCCGATGTTGTGCTGTCTCTTAAATTTCCTGGAGGCCTATGTTGTCCAGTCCCTCAAAAGCTTGCCAGCCTAATGATGTTCAACATTAAAATTGTTCTCGAGCTATGTTGTGCTGTCTCTTAAATTTTCTTGAGGTTCTCGTTGTCCAGTTCCTCAAAATTTGCCACCCTAATGATTTTTTATTGTTCAAATTGGTCCCAAACTTATGTTGTGCCTTTCTATGAAATTGTTCGGAGCTGATGTTGTGCCGCCTCTTAAATTTTAGAGGCTTATGTTGACCTGTCCTTCAAAAATATGCCAACCTGATGATTTGTTTATCACTTTAAGTGTTCCAAAGCCATCTATTAAATTTTCCAGAGGTTCATGTTGTCTAGTCTCTCAAAAGCTTGCCAACCTTATGATAATTTAACACCTTAACCGTTTTGAAACCGATGTTGCTCTATCTTATAAATTTTCCCAAAGTACATGTTGTCCAGTCCCTCAGAAACTTGCCATCCTAATGATTGTTCAACTCTCAAATTGTTTTCAAGCTGATGTTGTGCCATCTTTTATTTTTTCCCCCCAAGTCTCACATTGTCCAGTCTTTCAAAAGCTTGCCAAACAAACAGATTTTTCACAAGCCTATGTTGTTCTGTTTATCAAAATTTGTTGAGACTGATGTTGTAGAGTCCCTCAAAAATTGTCCAACCTAATATTTGTTGACTTTCAAATTTTTATCCTGCTGATGTTAAGCTGTCTCTTAAATTCTCTTCAGGCTTGTGTTGTCCAGTCCGTTAATACTTTCCAATGGTGAAAACGTTCCCAAGCTGTTGTCATGCCATCAGTTAAATTTGTCCAAGTTACGTATTGTCCAGTGCCTCAAAATCTTGCCAATCTTGTTTTTCAAATTTTGAAACTGATTTAGAGCTGATGTTGTACCGTTTCTTAAAATGTTTAAGAGGCTCATGTTGTCCAATACCTAAAAATTGACATCCTAATGAGTGAAAAACTTGTTAACCTTATAATGTTTTGGACTTTCAAATTTATACCAAGACAATGTAGTATGGTCTCTTAAATTCTCTGCAGGCTGGTGTTGTCCAGTCTTTCAGAATTTGCGAACTTAAGAATCTTTCAATGGTGGAAATGTTCCCAAGCTGATGCAATGTTTTAAATCTTCCCAAATTACATATTGTCCAGTTCCTCAAAAACCATTCTATTGTTTTTCCAATTCTCAAATTGTTCCCAAGCTGATTTTGTGCCGTCTCTTATAAATTTTCCAGAGGCTCATGTTGTCCGATCTCTCAAAAACTTGACAGCCTAATGAATGATTTCTCAAATCTAATTTTTCCCCAAGCCGATAATGTGTTGTCTCTATATTTTTCTTCAGGCTTATGATGTCCAGTCCTTCAGAAACTTGCCAAGCATTTGATTTTTCAACTCTCAAACTTTTCCCAAGCCGCTGTTATGCACTCTCTTAAATATTGCCTAAGTACATGGTGTCCAGTCCATTGAAACTTGCCTATGTAATGATTTTACCATTTCTCAAATTGTTCCCGAGGCTCATGTTGTCCAATCCCTCAAAAACTTGGCAACCTAATGATCTCTCAAATGTACATTTTTTCCCAAGCCGATGTTGTGCCATCTCTTAAATTTTCTTTGGGCTCATGTTGTCCAGAATCTTTCCAACCTTATGATCTTTCAATACTCATACTGTTCCCAAGCTGATGTTGGTCAGTCTTAAATTTTCCAGAGTACATATTGTCCAGTGCCTCATTAACTTGCCAATCTGTTGTTTTTGCAAGTCTCAAATTATTCCAAAGGTGATTTTGTGCCATCTCTTAAAGATTTTCTTGGGCTCATGCTTTCCGATTCCTCAAAAACTTGACAACCTAATTAATAATTTCTCAAATTTTTTAAAGGCTTATGTTATGCAATCTCTCAGAAACTTGCCAACGTAATAATTTGTGTCTAAAATGTTCTTGTGGCTTGTGATGTCCAGCCCTTCAGAAATTTCCCAATCTTTTGATTTTTCATTGCTCAAGTTGCTCCCTAGCCTCTTTTGTGCCACCTCTGATTTTGCCAAATTACCTGTTGTCGAGAAACTTGCCAACATACAGATTTTTAAACACTCAAATTGCTCATAAGTTAAAGTTTTGCCATCTCTTAAATTTTCTTCAGGCTCATGTCATCCAGTCATTCAAAAAAAAAACTTGCCAACCTAATGATTTTTCAACACTCAAATCGTTCCTGAGCTGATGTTGTGCCATTTATTAAATTTTCCAGTGGCTGATGTTTTCCATTCCCTCAAAACTTGCCAATCTAATGATTTTTCAACACTCAAATTGTTTCCAAGCTCCTGTTGTGTTGTCTTTCACAGAACATGTTGTCCGGTCCTTCAAAAACTTGCAAATCTAATGATTTTACAATTCTCAGTTTGTTTCCAACTCGATGTTGTTCTCTCTCTCTCAAACTTTGTTAAAACAACTGTTATCTAGTCCTTCCAAAACGTGCCAAGTGAAGAACTTAAGTTGTTCACAAGCCGATGTTTGTGAAGCATCTCAACACTTGAAGGCTCATGTTGTCAGTCTCACAGTTGCCAACCTTATGATTTTTCAACACTCTAATCTTTCCCAAGCTGATGTTATGCCGTCTCATGCCAGAGTCCCATGTCGTACAGTTCATAAAAAATTGCCGATTTAATGAATTTTCAACTCTGAAATTGTCCCCAAGCTGATGTTGTGTGGTCTCTTAAATTTCCCCAAAGTACATGTTGTCCAATCTGATCTAATGATTTTTCCACGGCCAAAGTCTTCCCAAGCTGATTTTGTGCCGTCTTTTAAACCTTCCCGAAGTACATGTTGTCCTGATTTTTCAACGATTGAATTGTTACCAAGCCGATGTTGTTCTATCTGTCAAGCTTTCTCAAAGCTCATGTCTCGTCTCTCATAAAATTACCATCTTTATGTGTTGTCAAATCTTTAGATTGTTCCCAAGCTGATGTACTGCTTTCTCTTAAATTTTCACAGAGCACATATTGTCCAGTCCCTCAATTTATTATGATTGATCATTTACAATTCCTGGCCATTTTCAGAAATAATGTCTTGATGAAATGTTTAACACAATCTTATTTTGTTTGCAGATTATTCACTGATTTAAAGAGCAGTCTCCATCATGGACAAGAGCCTCCCTCCTTCATCAGCAGATGCTTTTATAAAGGTCAACTTGGATTGACATGTTTGTGATGGCCACGCATCACTCCCTTGTCTGAGGTATGTTTAAAGAGCTATTTCTTGTCACCATTGAACCCCCATGTTTAACATGTTGTAATTTCGGCCACAGCGATCATCTACATGTCTAAAATTTTCCTGTGTCTTATCCAGTCACTCAACAACTTGCCAAACTAATGATTTTTGAACTCTCGAATAGTTCCCCATCTGATGTTGTGCTATCTCTTAAACTTTCCCCAAGTACTTTCCCTCAAAAACTTGCCAAACTAATGATTTTTCAACACTCAAATAGTTTCAAAGCAGATGTTGTTCTTTCTCTATACTTTCTTTCAGGCTCATGTTGTCCCTTAGAAAGTTGCCAAACTTTTGATTTGTCCACACTCAAATTGTTCGCAAGCTGATGTTGTGCTCTTTCTGAAATTTTGCCAAAATACATGCTGTCCAGTCCGTCAGAAACTTGCCAACCAAATAATTTGTTAACACTCAAATTGTTACCAAGCCAATGTTTTGCCTTCTCTTAAACCTTCCAGAGGCTCTTGTTGTCCAATCTCTTAGAAACTTTTTCAAATGAAAGGATTTTGCAACACTCAAATTGATCCCAAGCCGATAATGTGCTGTCTCTTAAATTTTCAAAAATCACATGTTGTCCAGTCTGTCAGAAACTTTTCAACCTAATAATTTTTCAACACCCAAATTATTTCCAAGCTGATATTGTGCCCTCTCTCTAATTTTGCCCAATCACATGTTGTCAAATTGGAATGTCATATTGGGGATGGCTACGCATCACTCACTTTTTGTCCGAGGTATGTTTTAAAGAGCTTTTTTACGTTAGCACGGAATCCCTAGATTTAACATGTTGTAATTTCAGCCACAGCGTTCATCTATACATGCCAAAGATTGTGCCATCTCTTAAATTTTCCCAAAGTACATGTTATCCGGTCACTCAACAACTTGCCAAACTAATGATTTTTGATCTCTCGAATAGTTCCCCATCTGATGTTGTGCTATCTCTTAAACTTTCCCCAAGTACTTTCCCTCAAAAACTTGCCAAACTAATGATTTTTCAACACTCAAATAGTTTCAAAGCAGATGCTGTTCTTTCTCTATACTTTTTTTCAGGCTCATGTTGTCCCTAAGAAAGTTGCCAACCTTTTGATTTGTCATTGTACAGTTCATCAAAAAGTGCCAACCTAATTTCTTTTTGTTCAATTTGTTCCCAAGCTGATTTTGTGTGGTCTCTACAATTTTCCCAAAGTACGAGTCATCTGGTCCCTCAAAAACTTGCCAAACTAATGATTTTTCAACAATTTAAATGCTTCCAAGCTGATGTTGTACCATTTGTTAAGTTTTCCCAAAGCTCCTGTTGTCCCGTTTCTTAAAAACTTGCCATCCTTTTGTTTCGTCAACTCTTTAAATTGTTTCCAAGCTGATGCTGTGCTGTCTTGTAAATTTGCAGCACCTCAAACACTTCAACGCTCATGTTGTTAAGTCATTTAGGAAGTTGCCAACCTTTTGATTTTTCAACACTCAAATTGTTCCAAGCCAATAATGTGCTGTCTCTTAAATGTGCTGTCTCTAAAAACAAGCCTGTACAAAGATTCAAGAGCACATCTTGTGACTACTGTTAAGATTAGAAATATGTTGAAGTGATTTGTCAGAAGCCATGTTCAAATTGTATTTTTTGTCATTCAGTCTCTTAAAATTTGCCAACCTAATGATTTTTCAACCGTGAACATTTTCTCAAACTGATTTCATGCCGTCTTTAATTTTTTCCAAACTACAATTTTTACAGTACAGTTGGCTAAAAACCTTGCCAATCTATTGTTTTTGAATTCTCAAATTCCCGAGTTGATGTCTTACCCTCTCTGAAATTCTACCCGAAGTTCACGTTGTTCAATCCCTCCAACCTCAGTCGATGTTGTGTCGTCTCTAAAATTTTCTTGAGGCTCATGTTCTCCTTTCCCTCAAACATGATTTTGCAACTTTCAAATTATTCCATAGCTGATGTTGTCCCTTCTCTTCTCTGCCAATCTAATAGTTGTTCAACTCTTAAATCGTTACTGAGCTTTTTTGCCATCTCCTAAATGTTATTGATGCTCACATTTTCCATTCTCTCAAAAATTTACAAACCTTATGTTTTTTTAAGACTCAAATTAGTTCCCAATCCGATGTTGTGCTGTCTCCTAAATTTTCCCAAAGTACATGTTGTCTGGTCCCTCAACTTGCCAATCTAAGAATTATTTAACACTCAAATTGTTCCCAAGCCGATGTTGTGCTGTCTCTTACATTTTAATTAGTATCATGTTGTACTGTCCCTCAAGCATGCCAACCTAATAATTCGTTCCCAAGCCATTCTCATTTTGGACAGTGTCTCAAAAACTTGCCATTCTTACGTTTTTTCAACTCTTTAAGTTGGTCCCAAGCTGATTCCTACATTAGTCTGATTTCTGATTTTTAATTTTGTCCCTGAAAAAACTGTAATTAAATAGCTTGATCAGTATATTATTATCTACCATGTTCATGTTTAAGCCAGCCCCTGTAGTGAATAACATTGTCCCACTTGTTTTCCGAGGGCCAAATATTATGCCTCTGTCTACATAATTTTCTCAAGGTCATGTTGTTCAGTCCTCTTAAAAACTTGCCAACCTAATGATTTTCATCTTCCAGATTGTTCCCTTGCGTATGTTGTGCCGTCTCTTAAGCTTTCTGTTAAGCTCATGTTGTGCGATCTCTCAGAAACCTGCCAACCTTATAATTGTCTAACCCTGACATTTTTTCCGAGCTGATGTTGTGCTGCCTCATATATTTTCTATGGGCTCATGTTGTCCATTCCCCTAAAAACTAATCTAATGTTTTTTGTAACTTTCAAATTATTCCCAAGCCAACTCTGAACTTTTTCTTCATCAGACATTACACTTTGTTTGTTCCTTTGTTAGATAAGAAACATTGACCTGCTTCAAGAAGACAATATTGACCAGTTGCGGATCCAGGAGGGTGTGGAAAAGGTGGCCCCGTCTCTCCAACGCCCCAGACAAAATTAATCCGATACCTTTATGTTTGTTGGCTGTCTGCATCAGTGATCACCAAGCCCCCTGGCAAATGACTCTCAGCGCCCCATGGTCATGACTCTTCAAGGAACATCCTACAGGGTTGCAGAACTCATCAGCTTCAAGTTCTCTTGATTACCGGAATGGGTATGTAAAAATACGTCAAAAAAAAGCCGTGACTCATTACCTCCCAGGTCACAGTGTTGCAATCAAATCACTAAGTTTCTTCCGAAGCTGATGTTTTGCCATCTGTTCATTCCCTTAAAATTTTTCCAACCTAATGATTTAGTAACTATCAAATTATTCCTAAGCTGATGTTGTGCCTTGTAAAATTTCCCAAAGCACATCTTGTACAGTCCCTCAAAAACATGCTAATCTAATGTTTGTTCAACTCTTAAACTGTTCCTGAGCTTTTATATGCCGCCTGCTAAATGTTGCTTATGCTCACACTGTCCAATCCCTCAAAAAGCTGATCTTGTGCTGTCTCTGAAATTTTCTTGACGATCATGTTGTCCAATCCTTAATAAAATTGCCAAACTTATGATTTGTCCACACTGAAGTTGTTTCCAAGCTGATGTTGTGATGTCTCTTAAATTTTGGAGGCTTGTGTTGACCTGTCCTTCAAAAATATGCCAACCTTATGATTTTTTATCACTTGAAGTGTTCCAGAGCCATCTCTGAAATTTTCCAGAGGCTCATGTTGTCTAGTCTCTCAAAAGCTTGGCAACCTTATGATAATTTAACACGCTAACCGTTTTGAAGCCGATGTTGCTGTGTCTTATAAATTTTCCCAAAGTACATGTTGTCCAGTCCCTCAGAAACTTGCCATCCTAATGATTTTTCAACTCTCAAATCGTTTTCAAGCTGACGTTGTGCTATCTTTTAATTTTTTCCCCCAAGGCTCACATTGTCCATTCTTTCAAAAGCTTGCCAAACAAACAGATTTTTCACAAGCCAACGCTGTTCTGTTTATCAAAATTTCATGAGACTGATGTTGTCGAGTCCCTCAAAAATTGTCCAACCTAATATTTGTTGACTTTCAAATTGTTATCCTGCTGATGTTAAGCTGTCTCTTAAATTCTCTTCAGGCTTGTGTTGTCCAGTCCTTTTATACATGCCAGTCTAATGATTTTCCAATGGTGAAAATGTTCCCAAGCTGTTGTCATGCCATCTGTTAAATTTGTCCAAGTTACGTATTGACCAGTGCCTCAAATTCTTTCCAATCTTGTTTTTCAATTTTTGAAACTGATTTAGAGCTGATGTTGTACCGTTTCTTAAAAAAACTTTGAGGCTCATGTTGTCCAATCCCTAAAAAGTTGACATCCTAATGAGTGAAAAACTTGTTAACCTTAAAATGTTTTGGACTTTCAAATTCATACCAAGACAATGTTGTGTAGTATGGTCTCTTAAATTCTCTGCAGGCTTGTGTTGTCCAGTCTTTCAGAACTTGGGAACTTAATGATCTTTCAATGGTGAAAATGTTACCAAGCTGATGCCATGTTTGAAATCTTCCCAAATTACATATTGTCCAGTTCCTCAAAAACTTACTAAGTTCTATTGTTTGTCCAATTCTCAAATTGTTCCCAAGCTGATTTTGTGCCATTTCTTTTGTGCCGTCTCTTATAAATTTTCCAGAGGCTCATGTTGTCCTATCTTTCAAAAACAGCCTAATGAATGATTTCTCAAATCTAATTTTTCCCCAAGCCGATAATGTGTTGTCTCTATATTTTTCTTCAGGCTTATGATGTGATTGTATGTGGGTAATTCAATTTGGGATTGCCTGTAGCTATTACTTTTGGTTTGTAATAAGATTGTGTATTTGTAAAATTGGATAATTGTAATGATTATATTACCTTCAAAAGTGGACTTTTTTTTGAAATTTGTTTTTGGTCTAGTAAAAAACATGTAGTCCAATTGAAGAATGTCTGTAATAATTAGTGTGTACAAAGTTTGAATAGCCCATCAAGTTTGTAGTTGTAAAATTAGAAATATGTTGCAGTGATTGATGAAGCTATGTTTGATTTGTTCTTGATTAGGTTGTTAGGATGGACATTACGTGGATAGTTTTTTGCCATGGATGATGATGACGTGAATAGTGATTACAGATAGAGGTGGATAAAGGATAATACCGGTGGCATTGAGGAAGACACTGGAATAGGAACAAATTTTTGTTAAACATCTTTAATGATGTGAAAACGGAAATAGAGTAATTACTGAGCGTCTGTTTTGATGTACATATCAGTTTTAATGGTTATTTGAGACAGTAGAGATAGTGAGTGTAGTTCTGAATATGTGTTTTAAAGATGAGAATTGTGAAAGAAGACTGTTGAAAAATATAATAGTGAAAACAATAATTAGGTGGAAAGTAATTGTGTAGTAATGAATTGATGCAATGAGTAACTTAGAAAAAGACAAGGTATTAATAGAATGAACTAGAAGATTGAAAGCAATTGAGAAGAGTGTTATTAAATGTGATTGACAAGCATGAATTAAAAAAAGTATTTTACTAAAGTCTTTTAATAGTATGAAATAATAATTGTATAATTACTTATGGTGAATTAAGAAAATTTTTGAAAGTTAATATTTAATAGTGTACTTTGAGAAAATATTGTTTGTATAATAAAACTTATGTTGAATAAAGATAACTTGTAGAATGTGAAGGTGTCATGCATTGAATGAGTTTTAAATGGTTAGTGTTAGGGAAGAATAATGATTAGAGGTGAAAATTGGGTAAGGAATTAGGCTAATGGTTATTGAAACTGATGATGGGTGTAATAGTTTGGGAAAATGGATAGAAATTTGTTTGGAAATGTATGGGTAGGATATGTTGGATATAGGAGTTGTAGAATTATAGTATTTGTTGGTGTGAAAAGTGAAGATAATATGTTGATAAGTAGGGTTTCTTAATATGTAAGGGATGAATCTGGTTTTATAGGATTAGCAAGAAGTTTTATAATGTACGAGTAGAATATGCATCGTATAGGAGTAGTAAGTTGTCCTAAAATATAAGGGTAGGATATGCGTGGTATATGAATAGTAAGCTGTTTTAAAATGTGTGGTCACGATATGCGTGGTATAGCAGTAGCAATCTGGTTTAAAATGTACGTGTATGATATGTGTGGTGTAGGAGTAGAAAGCTGTCTTGTAATGCATGGGTAGGTTATTTGTTGTATAGGAGTAGCAAGACGTTTTGAAATGTATGTGTAGGAAATGTGTGGTATAGGAGTAGCAAGTTGTCTTGAATTGAATGGGTAGGATATGCGTGGTATAGGAGTAGTAAGCTATCTTAAAAAGTACGGGTAGGATATGTGTGGTATAGGAGTAGAAAGCTGTCTTGAAATGTATGAGTAGAATTTGTTTTGTATAGTGTTTTGTAGCTGTATTGAATTCTATGTGTAGATTGTGTGAGCTGTAGGAATAGATCTGTAAGGAATGATGTAAGTGTAAAGTGTAGTATTTGGTAATGTGGTTTACTATAAAGGGGGGATAGGGGGGCGAAGCCCCCCTGGGGCGGCGGGGCGGAGCCCCGCAGGGCCCGGCGTTAGCCGGAAAAAATTTTTTAGGGGTATTCTCTTTTTATTTTTCTTTAATTTTCATTTTTATTTTATTTTATTTTATTTTATTTTATGTATGTATATATATATATATATTATTATATATTAAAATATTATTTAATTATCCGAAGTAGTTCCCCCAAATCGGCAAGTAACTTATTACAAGTTACTTGCCGATTTGGGGGAACTACTTCGGATAATAGTAAGACTCGTTGAATAATACGCTATGAGATGGGCAAGATGTTGCAACAAGTTTAATGAAGTAAAATTGACAACAAAGTTTAAGGAAAAATTCTGTAACAAGTTTAAAGTAACAAAGTAGCAAGTTGTAACAAAGTTTGAAGAGAAAAATTGTAACAAAATTGAAGAAATAAAAATTGTCAGGAAAATAGTTTGTGTAATATTTTAGGCAAATTTTATACATGTATGAAAATTTTAGGAAAATCTTAAACCAAAGATGAAGGAAATTTAAAAGAAAATTTAATGAAAACTTTATGCGAAAATTTAATGAAAATTTTACATGAAAACTTTAAGGAAAATTTGATGTGAACACTTTAGGAAAATCTTAAACCAAAGATGAAGGAAATTTTAAAAGAAAATTTAATGAAAACTTTATGCGAAAATTTAATGAAAATTTTACATGAAAACTTTAAGGAAAATTTGATGTGAACACTTTAGGAAAATCTTAAACCAAAGATGAAGGAAATTTTAAAAGAAAATTTAATGAAAACTTTATGCAAAAATTTAAGGAAAATTTTACATGAAAACTTTAAGGAAAATTTGATGCAAAAACTTTAAGGAAAATTGCATGCGAAAACTTTAATTCAGATGTAATTTCTAGCTAAGTTCGATGCAATTTTTAGCAAAGTTTAACGCAATTTTTAGCAAAGTTTAACGCAATTTCTAGCAAAGTTTGACGTCATCTATTTGAAAAGTTTGAAGCAATTTCTAGCAAAGTTTGACGACATCTTTTTGCAAAGTTTGACGCAATTTCTAGCAAAGTTTGATGCAATTTCTAGCAAAGTTTGACAACATCTTTTCGTAAAGTTTGATGCAATTTCTAGCAAAGTTTGACGTCATCTTTTTGCAAAATTTGAAGCAATTTTTAGCAAAGTTTGACAACATCTTTTCGCAAAGTTTGATGCAATTTCTAGCAAAGTTTGACGTCATCTTTTTGCAAAATTTGAAGCAATTTTTAGCAAAGTTTGACAACATCTTTTTGCAAAGTTTGACGCAATTTCTAGCAAAGTTTGATGCAATTTTTAGCAAAGTTTGACAACATCTTTTTGCAAAGTTTGACGCAATTTCTAGCAAAGTTTGATGCAATTTCTAGCAAAGTTTGACAACATCTTTTTGCAAAGTTTGACGCAATTTCTAGCAAAGTTTGATGCAATTTCTAGCAAAGTTTGACAACATCTTTTCGCAAAGTTTGACGCAATTTCTAGCAAAGTTTGACATAATTTCTAGCATGTTTTTAAAATATGCATTTTCAACCAAATTTGATTGTAATTTTTGGCAAAATTTGATGCAATCTTTTTGAAAAGTCTGATGCAATTTCTAGCAAAGTTTGATCGATTCCACACACAAAACATAAGAAAATGTTACATTAAAAATTTGTAATGAAATCTTGACATTCTTGTCTCTTCTACAGCCAGTTCGTGTATGTTCCAAGATCTTGATGGCTTGACTGAAGGGGTTTGGTGTTGTAGAGATACAAAATCTTAGCACTGTTGTAAATCAGTGTTGTTCACTACCAACTGTAAAATAAAAAATTAAAAGGATTTAGAATAAAGGAACAAATTTTAATTTAACAAACTGTGCCCTACATGCAGGTATAATTTGTAAATAGTGATAAATCACTTCAACCAAATCTAATTTCAATTTGCAGCGAAGTGTTAAAGCAGTTTCAACCAAATGTACAAGTAATTTGCAGCTAAGTATTGAAGCAGTTTGAACTAAATATAAATACAGTTTGCAGCAAAGTATTAAAGCAGTTTTAACCAAATGTTAAAGCAATTTTCCGCAAATTGTTAAAGCAGTTCAAACCAAATATAATGGAAGTTGCAGCAAAGTATTAAAGCAGTTTCAATCAAATATAAATGCAGTTTGCAGCTAAGTATTTAGGCAGTTTGCAGCTAAATATTAAAGAAGTTTGCAGCTAAGTATTAAAGCAGTTTCAACCAAACATGAATACAGTTTGCAGCAAAGTATTGAAGCGGTTTCAACCAAATATAAATACAGTTTGCATCTAAGTATTGAAGCAGTTTCAACTAAATATAAATGCAGTTTGCAGCAAAGTATTGACGCAGTTTCAATCAAATATAAATGCAGTTTGCAGCTAAGTATTGAAGCAGTTTCAATCAAATATAAATGCAGTTTGCAGCTAAGTATTGAAGCAGTTTCAATCAAATATAAACACAGTTTGCAGCAAAGTATTGAAGCAGTTTCAATCAAATATAAATGCTGTTTGCAGCTAAGTATTGAAGCAGTTTCAATCAAATATAAATGCAGTTTGCAGCTAAGTATTGAAGCAGTTTCAACCAAATATAAATACAGTTTGCTGGTTAAGTTTTGAAGCAGTTTAAACCAAATATGAATGCAGTTTGCAGCTAAGTATTGAAGCAGTTTCAATCAAATATAAATGCAGTTTGCAGCTAAGTATTGAAGCAGTTTCAACCAAATATAAATACAGTTTGCTGGCTAAGTATTGAAGCAGTTTCGACCAAATATGAATGCAGTTTGCAGCTAAGTATTGAAGCAGTTTCAATCAAATATAAATGCAGTTTGCAGCTAAGTATTGAAGCAGTTTCAACCAAATATAAATACAGTTTGCTGGCTAAGTTTTGAAGCAGTTTAAACCAAATATAAATGCAGTTTGCAGCAAAGTATTGGAGCAGTTTCAATCAAATATAATGCAGTTTGCAGCTAAGTATTGAAGCAGTTTCAACCAAATATGAATGCAGTTTGCAGCTAAGCATTGAAGCAGTTTCAATCAAATATAAATGCAGTTTGCAGCTAAGTATTGAAGCAGTTTCGACCAAATATGAATGCAGTTTGCAGTTAAGTATTGAAGCAGTTTCAACCAAATATAAATACAGTTTGCTGGTTAAGTTTTGAAGCAGTTTAAACCAAATATGAATGCAGTTTGCAGCTAAGTATTGAAGCAGTTTCAATCAAATATAAATGCAGTTTGCAGCTAAGTATTGAAGCAGTTTCAATCAAATATAAATGCAGTTTGCAGCTAAGTATTGAAGCAGTTTCAACCAAATATAAATACAGTTTGCTGGCTAAGTTTTGAAGCTGTTTAAACCAAATATAAATGCAGTTTGCAGCAAAGTATTGAAGCAGTTTCAATCAAATATAAATGCAGTTTGCAGCTAAGTATTGAAGCAGTTTCAACCAAATATGAATGCAGTTTGCAGCTAAGTATTGAAGCAGTTTCAATCAAATATAAATGCAGTTTGCAGCTAAGTATTCAAGCAGTTTCAACCAAATATGAATGCATTTTGCAGCTAAGTATTCAAGCAGTTTCAACCAAATATGAATGCAGTTTGCAGCTAAGTATTGAAGCAGTTTCAACCAAATATAAATACAGTTTGCTGGCTAAGTTTTGAAGCAGTTTAAACCAAATATGAATGCAGTTTGCAGCAAAGTATTGAAGCAGTTTCAACCAAATATGAATGCAGTTTGCAGCTAAGTATTGAAGCAGTTTCAACCAAATATAAAAGCAATTTGCAGCTAAGTATTGAAGCAGTTTCAACCAAATATAAATGCAGTTTGCAGCTTAAAGTATTGAAGCAGTTTCAACCAAATATAAAAGCAGTTTGCAGCAAAGTATTGAAGCAGTTTCAACCAAATATGAATGCAGTTTGCAGCTAAGTATTGAAGCAGTTTCAACCAAATATAAATACAGTTTGCTGGCTAAGTTTTGAAGCAGTTTAAACCAAATATGAATGCAGTTTGCAGCAAAGTATTGAAGCAGTTTAAACCAAATATGAATGCAGTTTGCAGCTAAGTATTGAAGCAGTTTCAACCAAATATGAATGCATTTTGTAGCTAAGTATTGAAGCAGTTTCAACCAAATATGAATGCAGTTTGCAGCTAAGTATTGAGCATTTTCAACCAAATATGAATGCATTTTGTAGCTAAGTATTGAAGCAGTTTCAACCAAACATAAATACAGTTTGCAACTAAGTATTGAAGCAGTTTCAACCAAATATAAATGCAGTTTGCAGCTAAGTATTGAAGCAGTTTCAACCAAATATGAATGCAGTTTGCAGCTAAGTATTGAGCAGTTTCAACCAAATATGAATGCATTTTGTAGCTAAGTATTGAAGCAGTTTCAACCAAACATAAATACAGTTTGCAACTAAGTATTGAAGCAGTTTCAACCAAATATAAATGCATTTTGCAGCTAAGTATTGAAGCAGTTTCAACCAAATATAAAAGCAATTTGCAGCTAAGTATTGAAGCAGTTTCAACCAAATATAAATGCAGTTTGCAGCTTAGTATTGAAGCAGTTTCAACCAAATATAAAAGCAGTTTGCAGCTAAGTATTGAAACAGTTTCAACCAAATATGAATGCATTTGTAGCTAAGTATTGATTAAGCAGTTTCAACCAAATATAAAAGCAATTTGCAGCTAAGTATTGAAGCAGTTTCAACCAAATATAAATACAATTTGCAGCAAAGTATTAAAGCAGTTTTAAACAAATATAAATGCAGTTTGCAGCTAAGTATTGAAGCAGTTTCAACCAAATATAAAAGCAGTTTGCAGCAAAGTATTGAAGCAGTTTCAACCAAATATGAATGCAGTTTGCAGCTAAGTATTGAAGCAGTTTCAACCAAATATAAATACAGTTTGCTGGCTAAGTTTTGAAGCAGTTTAAACCAAATATAAAAGCAGTTTGCAGCTAAGTATTGAAGCAGTTTCAACTAAATATAAAAGCAATTTGCAGCTAAGTATTGAAGCAGTTACAACCAAATATAAATACAGTTTGCAACTAAGTATTGAAGCAGTTTCAACCAAATATGAATGCATTTGTAGCTAAGTATTGATTAAGCAGTTTCAACCAAATATAAATACAGTTTGCAGCAAAGTATTAAAGCAGTTTTAAACAATATGAATGCAGTTTGCAGCTAAGTATTGAAGCAGTTTCAACCAAATATAAATGCAGTTTGCAGCTAAGTATTGAAGCAGTTTCAACCAAATATGAATGCATTTGTAGCTAAGTATTGAAGCAGTTTCAACCAAATATAAATACAGTTTGCAGCAAAGTATTAAAGCAGTTTTAAACAATATGAATGCAGTTTGCAGCTAAGTATTGAAGCAGTTTCAACCAAATATGAATGCATTTTGTAGCTAAGTATTGAAGCAGTTTCAACCAAATATAAATACAGTTTGCAACTAAGTATTGAAGCAGTTTCAACCAAATATAAATGCAGTTTGCAGCTAAGTATTGAAGCAGTTTCAACCAAATATGAATGCATTTTGTAGCTAAGTATTGAAGCAGTTTCAACCAAATATAAATACAGTTTGCAGCAAAGTATTAAAGCAGCTTCAACCAAATATGAATGCATTTTGTAGCCAAGTATTGAAGCAGTTTCATCCAAATATAAATACAGTTTGCAACTAAGTATTGAAGCAGTTTCAACCAAATATAAATGCAGTTTGCAGCTAAGTTTTGAAGCAGTTTCAACCAAATATAAATGCATTTTGCAGCTAAGTATTCAAGCAGTTTCAACCAAATATGAATGCAGTTTGCAGCTAAGTATTGAAGCAGTTTCAACCAAATATAAATACAGTTTGCTGGCTAAGTTTTGAAGCAGTTTAAACCAAATATGAATGTAGTTTGCAGCAAAGTATTGAAGCAGTTTCAACCAAATATGAATGCAGTTTGCAGCTAAGTATTGAAGCAGTTTCAACCAAATATAAAAGCAATTTGCAGCTAAGTATTGAAGCAGTTTCAACCAAATATAAATGCAGTTTGCAGCTTAAAGTATTGAAGCAGTTTCAACCAAATATAAAAGCAGTTTGCAGCAAAGTATTGAAGCAGTTTCAACCAAATATGAATGCAGTTTGCAGCTAAGTATTGAAGCAGTTTCAACCAAATATAAATACAGTTTGCTGGCTAAGTTTTGAAGCAGTTTAAACCAAATATGAATGCAGTTTGCAGCTAAGTATTGAAGCAGTTTCAACCAAATATGAATGCATTTTGTAGCTAAGTATTGAAGCAGTTTCAACCAAATATGAATGCAGTTTGCAGCTAAGTATTGAGCATTTTCAACCAAATATGAATGCATTTTGTAGCTAAGTATTGAAGCAGTTTCAACCAAACATAAATACAGTTTGCAACTAAGTATTGAAGCAGTTTCAACCAAATATAAATGCAGTTTGCAGCTAAGTATTGAAGCAGTTTCAACCAAATATGAATGCAGTTTGCAGCTAAGTATTGAGCAGTTTCAACCAAATATGAATGCATTTTGTAGCTAAGTATTGAAGCAGTTTCAACCAAACATAAATACAGTTTGCAACTAAGTATTGAAGCAGTTTCAACCAAATATAAATGCATTTTGCAGCTAAGTATTGAAGCAGTTTCAACCAAATATAAAAGCAATTTGCAGCTAAGTATTGAAGCAGTTTCAACCAAATATAAATGCAGTTTGCAGCTTAGTATTGAAGCAGTTTCAACCAAATATAAAAGCAGTTTGCAGCTAAGTATTGAAACAGTTTCAACCAAATATGAATGCATTTGTAGCTAAGTATTGATTAAGCAGTTTCAACCAAATATAAAAGCAATTTGCAGCTAAGTATTGAAGCAGTTTCAACCAAATATAAATACAATTTGCAGCAAAGTATTAAAGCAGTTTTAAACAAATATAAATGCAGTTTGCAGCTAAGTATTGAAGCAGTTTCAACCAAATATAAAAGCAGTTTGCAGCAAAGTATTGAAGCAGTTTCAACCAAATATGAATGCAGTTTGCAGCTAAGTATTGAAGCAGTTTCAACCAAATATAAATACAGTTTGCTGGCTAAGTTTTGAAGCAGTTTAAACCAAATATAAAAGCAGTTTGCAGCTAAGTATTGAAGCAGTTTCAACTAAATATAAAAGCAATTTGCAGCTAAGTATTGAAGCAGTTACAACCAAATATAAATACAGTTTGCAACTAAGTATTGAAGCAGTTTCAACCAAATATGAATGCATTTGTAGCTAAGTATTGATTAAGCAGTTTCAACCAAATATAAATACAGTTTGCAGCAAAGTATTAAAGCAGTTTTAAACAATATGAATGCAGTTTGCAGCTAAGTATTGAAGCAGTTTCAACCAAATATAAATGCAGTTTGCAGCTAAGTATTGAAGCAGTTTCAACCAAATATGAATGCATTTGTAGCTAAGTATTGAAGCAGTTTCAACCAAATATAAATACAGTTTGCAGCAAAGTATTAAAGCAGTTTTAAACAATATGAATGCAGTTTGCAGCTAAGTATTGAAGCAGTTTCAACCAAATATGAATGCATTTTGTAGCTAAGTATTGAAGCAGTTTCAACCAAATATAAATACAGTTTGCAACTAAGTATTGAAGCAGTTTCAACCAAATATAAATGCAGTTTGCAGCTAAGTATTGAAGCAGTTTCAACCAAATATGAATGCATTTTGTAGCTAAGTATTGAAGCAGTTTCAACCAAATATAAATACAGTTTGCAGCAAAGTATTAAAGCAGCTTCAACCAAATATGAATGCATTTTGTAGCCAAGTATTGAAGCAGTTTCATCCAAATATAAATACAGTTTGCAACTAAGTATTGAAGCAGTTTCAACCAAATATAAATGCAGTTTGCAGCTAAGTTTTGAAGCAGTTTCAACCAAATATGAATGCATTTTGTAGCTAAGTATTGAAGCAGTTTCAACCAAATATAAATACAGTTTGCAGCTAAGTTTTGAAGCAGTTTCAACCAAATATAAATGCAGTTTGCAGCTAAGTATTGAAGCAGTTTCAACCAAATATAAATGCAGTTTGCAGCTAAGTATTGAAGCAGTTTCAACCAAATATAAATATAGTTTGCAGCAAAGTATTAAAGCAGCTTCAACCAAATAAAAATGCAAATAGAAGCAAAGTTTCAAATTCAATTCAATTCACGTTTTCAGATCTGTAATGGATGTAGAAATAACTATAACTTACAATGTTCTTCCGAATTGGGTTGGATGGTGCAGGCTGCAATTCACCAGGTTGACATCGCCAGGCCTTGGGGAACTGCCGGGCCAACTTCGTGGTCAACATCAGGGCCGCCTTCGGGCAGGTAGTGGGCTAGAATTAAACCAGAATAATACATGGTGAATGTAAATGCAAATATTAAATACATTTGCACAATAGTTAATTTTGTAATGGCATAAGGCAGAGGATTTGCATGAACAACTTTGCGATGAATATGCACATTTTTTGAGAGGGAAAAAACAAAAACAAAAACAAGAAAGTCTTCAGGAAAGAACAATGTTAACTAAAGGCAACATTTGGATGCAAGAAAAATACAGTTTAGTAAGGCATGAGGAGATACACTTACATGTTGGTGTAGTTTGGGTTGGGTGGTACAGATTGAGACCACCAGAGACCCATAGGGTTGACATCGTCAGGCCCAAGCTATCATGAGCTTCGTCAGAGAAGACCACCATCCACCACCAGCATCAACACAGAAAAGGGTTGACATTGTCAGGCCCAAGCCATCGTGAGCATCAGCAGAGATGAGCATCAGCAGACAGGAGAACCGTCCACCACCAGAATCAGAACAGAATTGAAGGCTCCCCCTATTGGACCCCGGTTTTTATTCCCTCCGCACGGTGGAGCGCACTCTGTTACACAAAAGCCATCCTTTCACTAAGGGCGTTTCCCACAACAACTTTCTGTAATGCAAAATAAATCAGTTAATCAGCCTGGGGTCCAGGCTATTTTGGGAGTAACTGGTCCAACTTCAATAGGATTAAATGGGTGTTGCTCTTCTTCAACTTTTGTCACTAGCTGGTGGAACACACGTCCTATTCTTTGCGCCCAGCGCATCTTCTTGTCATTTAAATGAAGTATCTGCAAACCACATGATGTTATGTCTTCTACTGAATTATTCAGAAGCATCTATAAGCTGGCGTTCAATTCAACTGATTGGTCAGAACTGTGGGATGTTGGACCATCCAGAGGACAGTCTGGGAATAAGTTCGTGAATATTTTGAAGTTCGGAGTCAAAGTACGGTGCGGCGCCCCACATGGGTTTGGAGACGGGTTGCAGGGGTGCGGGGGACCTTCAACGATGACGTCATACAAGCTGGTAGAAAAAAAACAAGTTACCAATTATTACGAAGCACTGCCAAATAAGTTTCACAAAACTTGAAACGTGATATTAATAATTCATGTCTAAATAAATAATTTTGACAAGTTTTGGGACCCCAACCCCCTCAATGTTTTGGGAGAGGGAAAATCATGTTCTCTTCTTTTTTTTAAATTAATTTATGAGCGGAAGGTCTCTACTTCACACCCCTACTGGACAGCTCCTACCCACTCCCCGTTCCAGAGAAGTGTAACAAAATAACAATCCCATAGGATAGGGAAATGTGTTTTGTCCCTTGACATGAAAATTATAACATAACAAAAACAACTGCATGCTTTTATTTAGTGAGAATGTGTGAAGATGAGTATGAAGATGTAAATAATCTTAAACTGAGCGCCCCAAGCAGTCACGATCCTTTGTTCAGTGGAGCGGTGGGCAAAAAGATACAATGTGTAAGCCACAAGTTCACATCAAAGACCTGCCTGCCGCCATGGACGGCTGAATGTAGATTGGTTACAACCGCAAATAAAATAATTCGGTGTTTTGTTATACACGGCATCAACTTACACTGACATGATGACGTCAGGTTTCTCGGCTCGGTCTGACCTATAACATTACTTGTTTACAAAAAGAGCGCCCGCAGTGGTGAGGAGCTTGTAGAACGATATCAAACAGTAAATACTCACCACAAATTCCATATAGTTACTGATGATACACAGAAATTTCATGAATTGGTGAGGAATGTTTACATAACAACCCTTGCTCACAGTAAAAACAGACTTTTGGTGCAGCCATTTTCTCTCCATCCTTTCAAAGTCAAATCATTGAAACCAAAACGAGGCCAAGTGGGAATTTTAGTCTGATCCTTCTTATGTTGAAATGATCAACTTCTGCCATATCACATATTCTGGGAGGAAATTGTGGAAATTATTATTATACAACCATGACATTTGGCATAAATGGTCTACGTACATGTCACTCTACAAATCTATCTGAGACTTGAAAATAAAAAAATGGTCATTTTTCAATCTGGCAAAATCTGTTGACTCAGTTCAGTTTGTTTAATGTAATACAAATTGATAAATTTACATGTCAATAATTCATATTTTAAATCTACCTGAAATCCATGGATGGTCGGTGGCCATTTTTACAATGGCCACCAAATGTACCTGCTGAAACTGTTCAATCAAAGTAAATTGTTTAAAAACATTTAATAACCATAGTTTGGTAAATAGATGTTAAAATGCTGTTCCAAATCAGTGTTAGCTTACAAGTTATAGGGCGTCTTGTGAGCACCATATTTTAATTTCACACTTCAATTTTTGAGCGTAATTTGCGGGCACCCCCATTTCTAGATCCTGTGCACCTACATTGAGTAACAGACATAATTTTCTTCCCGTTTTACTCCGACAATCATGAAAATTGTAATCAGATAGCCTTAAAAAGTCTACAAAAGCCTGTACGGCATGTACATGAAGGTCAGCCCTAGTACCCATTAAATCTGTCCTACTTTTTCAGAGTCAAATATCGTGCCTGACCGACATGAAGACATGGTCGTCAATTAAGGATATCATCTACAACAGGTGTCAGAAGAGCCTCAACCTCTAAGCATACAAAATGTGTTGATATTTAATAGATGTTTTTGTTAAACTTTTGAAATAAAAGACTGATAAAGGATACATGTAAATACATTATACACAATGACTTAATTTTTTCCTTTCAGAAAACTATGCCACTTTGAAGCAAACAAATGACATCCAAAATAACTTTTTACACAACCTTTCCCACATAATTCCGTAGATTTTTAACAGAAATGTACATGGTATTCTTACACAATCATGATAAAAGGAAGCAAGCTCAAAATAAACTCAACCAAAGCTAACTTTGACTTGTAATACAAATGAAAGTGATAGTATTTACAAGCAATCACATCGTAACACTATACTTAGAAAACTAGATAAGTGTGTTGAATTCTTAATCTTAATGAAAAATGTTGTAATTTAAGTACTTAATACTTACATTTTGACGCATAAAGTAACTTTTTGTCATTTTCCTATACCCCTTTCTCCGTCAATGAATATCTACCATCACAATCCTTCACACCATCCCCAAGAGGCTGTCTCAAAAAAGAAACTTGTATTTACAATTTTGTATTTACAAATAAGTATAATTCACTATTGTAAAGGTCGCTACTTTTAGGACCCAAATATACAAATAATTAACAACAAAATAAACAAACTCTCCATAATACATATAAGTCTAGCACCAGTCAACTTGTTGCTTAGATTGTCCACATAACACCAGTGTGACTGAAATATTTAATAACACGATTTATCATGTTATCCCATGGTCCGACGCCAGTTATAAACTGAAATATTTGTTGGCAATCTCGTGCCATGCCATTGCCTAGCAACTGCTACAGACCGAAATCCATTACTAGTGCCAGTTACTGCCTGGAACAGTTGTTGGTACATGTGCATGTAAGATTCTCTGTGTCATGTCATCCCATGGTATGTTCTGCTGAGCGTCTTGTTCCAGCAAGTTGTCCTGAGACATGGTGAAAACGTCTTGAATGATGTAGGTATCTTGCACAGGCAGGATGTTGGACTGGTGGGTGGTAGGCATGTAACTGTTTGTGCCTGCTGTTAAGTCATCTTGAGTAGGCATGTAACTGCTTGTGCCCGCCGTTAAGTCATCTTGAGCAGGCATGTAACTGTTTGTGCCCGCCGTTAGGTCATCTTGAGCAGGCATGTAACTGTTTGTGCCTGCCGTTAAGTCATCTTGAGTAGGCATGTAACTGCTTGTGCCCGCCGTTAGGTCATCTTGAGCAGGCATGTAACTGTTTGTGCCTGCCGTTAAGTCATCTTGAGTAGGCATGTAACTGTTTGTGCCCGCCGTTAAGTCCTCTTGAGTAGGCATGTAACTGTTTGTGCCTGCCACTACGTCAGCTTGAGCAGGCATGTAACTGTTTGTGCGTGCCGGCATAACGTCTTGGGTAAGTCTGGCAAGCTTGTGTGGTGGTTCTTGCCGCATGTTTGGGATCCTGTGCTGATTCTGTACCTTGCTGTACAGGGGACTAGCAGTAACGCATTCTAGTAAAAGAAATGAAGCCAAATTATTTGATCATTGATGTGAAGTTATATTATTTGTGTTTTTACCAATACATTGATGTGCATGGGTAAAAAAAAAGATACCGTATGCAAGTTTATAATCTATTTTAACGTGAAGTTGAGATCAATGTCACATCTGAAATTAATCAATATTAGTACCTGTATATCTATTTTGTGCAAAATTAAAACGACCACTTTTGATTTTGGGTTTTTTCCCCCTTTTTTCTCTCTCTCTTTTTATAACCGAGTGATGAAAAACCTAAAGTCTCACGGGCTAGTTTCCATACATATACCCTCATTTTGGAAGCAAATTTGATATTTTTGCTTAAGCTTTATCATTTTGAAGCACTGGGTTCTCAGCCATGCCATCGTGTCGCTCCAATAAGAATACAAAAAATACAAAAAGTACAAAACATACAAAGTACATGTACATGTATGCTAGAAATTCACCAACATTTTCAATGTGAATTTCAAAGCGGGGCTTAGGGGGGGGAAGTGGTTTGGGTAAGTGCTCACCATCATAGCTAGGTATCCTGGACACATTCTGCAGTATCTTCTTCATCCTTTCCGAGTTGATTCTACTGACCTTGTTGTGGTTCACCATCGGTAGAGGATAATCCTTACCTGAAGAGGGAGGTTGGAATAAACTGTTCATAAAAATTACATGCGTAATAACTTCCTTGCAGGGTCAAACTGCACTTTAAAAATAAAAAAATAAATAAAAAAAAAAAACTATATGGTTTTACAAGCATAACCAGTTTGGAGCAAGTTCGATCAAGGATAATAGTTAACCACAGTTCAACTAAATCTGATCTAACTCACTCTAGTCAACGATGGTTGGACTAGTCTAGCTGATTATTCCCAACCAGCCTATCGAGGTTAGTCACATCACTGGTTACCAATAGCTGTTTCATAAGCACAGTG
Source organism: Marthasterias glacialis (assembly GCA_911728455.2). NCBI lineage: Eukaryota > Metazoa > Echinodermata > Asteroidea > Forcipulatida > Asteriidae > Marthasterias > Marthasterias glacialis. The sequence goes on from OU452223.1 coordinate 16,530,575, forward strand.
CAGAGGGGACCAGTTATGACAAAATTCTCACTTATTGAATTCCCTGTTTTTATCATCTCAAAATCATTGAGATTGGTCAATAAATGTCCAAGTTCCTGATCTTTGATTCCTAAGTGACATCTGTAAACTCAAACACTTTTTGTACACAATCATTTGGCACTTCGTAGTTGTTTGGCATTTCGGATCTTTCCACTCAAATTTGAAGGGATTGCAGAACAGTAACCTTTTTTATTTTATAATCATTATTAGAAAGATCTGATCTTTCTCTTTCCAATGAGGGTAAGCTTGGGTATGGAGGGTGAACATGAACAAAACTACAGCTTCATAACAAATGGCCTTTGAGCTCAGGCTTCTGTGCTTTTTTGTGTGTAAACTTTGTCGACCAAAGTCGCCAATGGTAAAGAAGAGGGGGTATGAGTGCAGTCGACTAAAGTCACCAATGGTAAAGAAGAGGGGGTATATGAGTGCAGTAAACTAAAGTCACCAATGGTAAAGAAGAGGGGGTATGAGTGCAGTCGACTAAAGTCACCAATGGTAAAGAAGAGGGGTATGAGTGCAGTCGACTAAAGTCACCAATGGTAAAGAAGAGGGGGTATGAGTGCAGTCGACTAAAGTCACCAATGGTAAAGAAGAGGGGGTATGAGTGCAGTCGACTAAAGTCACCAATGGTAAAGAAGAGGGGGTATGAGTGCAGTCGACTAAAGTCACCAATGGTAAAGAAGAGGGGTATGAGTGCAGTCGACTAAAGTCACCAATGGTAAAGAAGAGGGGGTATGAGTGCAGTCGACTAAAGTCACCAATGGTAAAGAAGAGGAGGTATGAGTGCAGTCGACTAAAGTCACCAATGGTAAAGAAGAGGGGTATGAGTGCAGTCGACTAAAGTCACCTATGGTAAGGAAAGGGTTAAACGTTTAAATGACCTCACCCCGTTTGGGGCTTAATATGTGGCACAGTGTTACCCCCTCCCCCCCCCCCCCCCCAAAAAAAAAAAAAAAAAAAAAAAAAAAATTCCAAATGTGTCTTCATTAAAGGATATTCAGGGCAGGAAAGAGGGGGGTACTTCTGTACTAGAGAGAGGAGGAGCGTGGTAGAGTATAGGCACATTTGAGGGGACTCCCTCTGTCACACACTGGGCATGGTATACCAACCCTACTCTTGAATTTGGATTGTTTTGTGGAGGCGGCGGGTTATTATCGACACTCACCAATGACACACTTTGCCTTCTCTTGGACTTCAAGTGGCGCCGTCCATGGATTGTAGATATACTTGGCTGAGAAGTTCTTCAGTGCAGGTATGTACTTCCTGAAATGAACCAAAAAACAAATTGTTAAAAGGTTGGAAACTTTACAACTACCCATGAGGTGTATTCTCCTGAAACGAACCACTGGATAGTCAAGTTTTGAAACTTTCAGCATTACAAGTTGCATGGCCCAATTTTGGCCAATTTGAAGAGAGGTCAGAAAATATTGTTAATGGACTCATTAAAAAAATCTCGAAAATACTTTTATTACATTTTAAGGCATTTTCGAAATACTCTGATCACTTTTTAAAAACCTGGCGGCTTTAAATTCTGATGACGAGAACTAACCGAACGTAGTCACCGTTCGGGTCAGTTTGCTGACTGAACGTCACTGGGCAGAACTTGTAACAGTGGAAGAACTGTTGGTGAAACGACGAGCAGGAGAGCCAGATCCAGTTGCCAGCGTTCACGCTCCAGTCGGCATCCAGAAGAAGGTCTTCAAATACCTGGGACACACACAGGTGGAATTGTAAATGAAAAAACACATTGAACACAATGATGCACACATTCCATTAAAGGATGCCCTCAACTTGTCAAACCAACTGGATCCTTAGTGATTAAAGTTAGGGGTGACAGCCATTGCTGACGAAAAGGTCTGAAACTAGACACAAAATGTTAGGATGGCATTACCACCTTTTGGTAACCCTGGAGTTGTAGATTTATCCTTTTTTGTTGTTGTCCCGTCCCCCTGGCGGAATTCTTTTGCCAGAATTGCTGGAATATTTTTTCTTTGAGGGTACCACTGGTACTAAGAAGACCCAGACTTGACAATGCCAAGAGAAAAAGATTCTCTTTGTTGGATTGACCATCTTGTTGCTCGACCGAAAAAACATCAAATTCACACAGTGAGAATTGCAAAACATCGGCCATTACCTACGGCATAGGAGTGGCACTAAACACAGAACCATGGCTCGATTGCCGACTAACTCTGACTTACTCCATTCAGCCGAAATACAATGAATGAACAATGGTGGAAGCCTCTCGATTCCTCGTAGTCCCCTTCTTGGAAAAAAAGGACAAAGGTCTACAATACAATCTGGGATTACAAAAAAAATCGCCTCTGAATGGCCACAAAATGTCAGTAAAATTTGTTGTCCTTGTGTGGTCGAAACAAAATGTTAGACAGTGTGTGTATGGTCTACACACGCTCCAAAGTTGAATGACCAGGCGATCTTTGCTCCGTTGGTCCAAAATTACATAAAGGCATCCCTAGACAACCTCCATTTCCAGGCAGGGAAAACATTTGCCTGTATTCATGCCATCCGGTTTCAACTGGTTAAAGAAGCCTCTGGGAACAGTATCCCTCTGCCACATATGGGGCATGGTATAGTAGATCAAAGAGCAGGATTTCTTTATATCTGGAGAAAAATAACAGCTACTAAAAGTCTGAAGATCTCAGGAAAAGTTACCAGAAAAAAGCTCAAATTCTCATCCCTGCGAGTCAAGGATGGCAATGACAAGCTCCCATCCACACATGAGCCAAAAAGAATTTCAAACCTTCCATTTTAGAAAATATGCTTTGATGATCTTACGTGTACTAATAAAATAGCTGAATTGGTGTACTCAAAGATTCAAAGGAATTACTGACCTTTGCCCCTTCCTCCCAGCTGATCCACAAGTCACCCCGAGTCAAGAAGCAGGCCACAGCATGTCGTGCGATTGGATGTATCCATCCCTCCTGCCGCAGCTGGATCATGATGGCATCAATCCACGGGAATCCAGTCTCACCCTGGGAATAAAAGACAGAGAAATTATAACAGAAAAAAACAAAAACAAAAAAACATTCCTTTTCTACAATTCTTTTATGAATTCAATTTCTTTGAGGTACGCGTTGCTAATTTCACAAATTCAAACAGGTTTCTCTTCACCGGACAAGCTTAGTGGTCTAACTGTATACACATCTACTCTAGAATGTCAAGGTGTTGAATACCACTGGCACAAGAATAACCTGTGGATTTTTTCCCCCACTGGACTTGGGAAGCACTGGGCTAACATCAGTGTAGAGTACAAAACAGTATTCTTTATCCCCTGGTGTAAACTACCATACCATTCAAAAAAGTCCTTTCCACTAACAAATGCCACAAGTTGCCTTTTCCGCAGTTACCATCTCTTATCAGTGAAAGCATTGATCTATTGTTGGGACTCCGAGAGGATCAGAGAGCAAAGCATAAAACAATCTACAACAATAATATTTATATTTATAAAGTAGAAGTATCCTACAAACTCAACTGATATGAGTTTATGTAGGATCCCCACTGCCTCAATCCTTCTAACTCAACTGATATGAGTTTATGTAGGATCCCCACTGCCTCAATCCTTCAAACTCAACTGATATGAGTTTATGTGAAATCCCCACTGCCTCAATCCTTCAAACTCAACTGATATGAGTTTATGTAGGATCCCCACTGCCTCAATCCTTCAAACTCAACTGATATGAGTTTATGTGAAATCCCCACTGCCTCAATCCTTCAAACTCAACTGATATGAGTTTATGTAGGATCCCCACTGCCTCAATCCTTCAAACTCAACTGATATGAGTTTATGTGAAATCCCCACTGCCTCAATCCTTCAAACTCAACTGATATGAGTTTATGTAGGATCCCCACTGCCTCAATCCTTCTAACTCAACTGATATGAGTTTATGTAGGATCCCCACTGCCTCAATCCTCCAAACTCAACTGATATGAGTTTATGTGAAATCCCCACTGCCTCAATCCTTCAAACTCAACTGATATGAGTTTATGTAGGATCCCCACTGCCTCAATCCTTCAAACTCAACTGATATGAGTTTATGTGAAATCCCCACTGCCTCAATCCTTCAAACTCAACTGATATGAGTTTATGTAGGATCCCCACTGCCTCAATCCTTCAAACTCAACTGATATGAGTTTATGTGAAATCCCCACTGCCTCAATCCTTCAAACTCAACTGATATGAGTTTATGTAGGATCCCCACTGCCTCAATCCTTCAAACTCAACTGATATGAGTTTATGTGAAATCCCCACTGCCTCAATCCTTCAAACTCAACTGATATGAGTTTATGTAGGATCCCCACTGCCTCAATCCTTCAAACTCAACTGATATGAGTTTATGTAGGATCCCTACTGCCTCAATCCTTCAAACTCAACTGATATGAGTTTATGTAGGATCCCCACTGCCTCAATCCTTCAAACTCAACTGATATGAGTTTATGTAGGATTCCCACTGCCTCAATCCTTCAAACTCAACTGATATGAGTTTATGTAGGATCCCCACTGCCTCAATCCTTCAAACTCAACTGATATGAGTTTATGTAGGATCCCTACTGCCTCAATCCTTCAAACTCAACTGACATGAGTTTATGTAGGATCCCCACTGCCTCAATCCTTCAAACTCAACTGATATGAGTTTATGTAGGATTCCCACTGCCTCAATCCTTCAAACTCAACTGATATGAGTTTATGTAGGATCCCCACTGCCTCAATCCTTCAAACTCAACTGATATGAGTTTATGTAGGATCCCTACTGCCTCAATCCTTCAAACTCAACTGATATGAGTTTATGTAGGATCCCCACTGCCTCAATCCTTCAAACTCAACTGATATGAGTTTATGTAGGATCCCCACTGCCTCAATCCTTCAAACTCAACTGATATGAGTTTATGTAGGATCCCTACTGCCTCAATCCTCCAAACTCAACTGATATGAGTTTATGTGAAATCCCCACTGCCTCAATCCTCCAAACTCAATCCTCCAAAATTCCCCAGATGAGTTTAAAAAAGCCTGAGAAGTTAGGGTGAAGTCAGATCAAGACTTTTGGGACTTACATTTCTCCATTTCTGAAGCTTCTCCTCATTTTCTTCCCAAGGAATCGGGATGCAGATTGGGTTGTCGATCATCTGGTCGAGCTTCTCGTTATTGTAGCCAAGTGTGAAGAAGAACTCTCGCCAATACAGCTGGCCATGCAAGAACAGTGGAATATTTGTCGTCTTCTTCATCTGGTTAATACAAGCAAAGACAGGGAGCAGTTGAATGCCAGCACCAAGAAAGTTTTTTACTGGACAGTATATAATTAATTGATAATAGATTGTCCTAAACTTGTGTGTATTCGAGCATTTGAACATTTTAAAGTACAGAATTTCGTTTCCTTCACATTGTCTACAGAAAATTTTAACAAACGGGGTTTTGCTTATTTCCAATTGCATAGCAATCAGCTCCATACAGCTTCAGATCCAGCATCTAATGACACTGTCTATTTGGACAATCACACAAGAATCATATGCAGGCTATATGTATGTTTCAGTCTCACCCTGTGCGACAGTGGCTGCTGCTAGACATGCCCACATGCTTTGCCAACCACGCCAACATGCTTTGAAGCATAGGCTGTTGTTAGTAAATCCCAAAGATTATAGAGCGCCGTAGGCCCAAGATGGGGAACTGGGCCTTTATCTACTGTTGGAAAGTGAAATACGCAAGGGCGCCATTTCGGCAAGTGAATGCCTGTGTTTCCCATTGATAGCAATTGTCCTTGTCTACACTGGTCCGCACGTATCAGAGTTGTATCAATAGAGTCACTTGCCGAAATGGCGTCCAGTGAGATTTCACATTTCAGCCAGAGTTCCCCATCTTGCTCCTACGGCGCTCTATAATCTTTGGTAAATCCCTTGCAAAAGCCGCAGCCGCAATTTCACACACAGTCTCATTCTGTTTATGGCCCTTTTCGAAAACAGGGCTTGGACTTGGGCTTAGGCTCTGTCAGTCATCTGGAAAGCGTGTGGTTTCATTATGGGGTTTCAAACAGGCAGCTGGAGCCAAAGCTGGAGCCCAAGCTGGAGCCCAATCTGGAGCCCAATCTGGAGCCCAACCCATGGTTTTCAAAAGGGCCTTTGTGTCAAACATTCTTTCTAATCGTAAACAGTCTGTACCTTGCGATATAGCTCAGTGAGTCTCCAGTAGAAGAGTCTAGGTGACAGACAGCCGAATCTAAGATAGGGTCCTAGTCCGGTAGGGCTGGCCATCAGCGAGGCGCTTGACATGCGGGGACGTTCAAAGTTAGCAACCCAAGCCTGGAAGCAATACAAATCAAGAAATGTGATGACATCATGCCTTTCATCTACAATATTGGATCATTACTGTAACATGTCTTCTTGCTATGAACCTTGAGGTTTATTTCTGAGATGACACAGCAATTTTCCCTAGTCAAGAGCACCTCCACAAGGAAAACAAAATGTACACTATATTGGGCCTTCACAAAGGAATTATGGCACTTGCCATTAGGTGCTGAGCAAATATTTGAGGCCCACCACAAGCAATTTGGCAAGACAACTCAACAGTGAAACAACTTTTAGAGTCTTCAGTGTGCTTGACTCCAACACTACCATACTGATATAACAATGGTTTGTTTGTCAATCTCCTTTTGGTGGAAGGTTTCTTTGCACGATTTCCATCCCTACTTTGGGTGGCATGGGTGGCATGGGTGGCTAGTGCATAAAGCACTCGGCTCTTAACCACTGTGGCCCTGGTTCGATTCCCGGCTAGAGCCATATGTGAGTAGAGTTGTGCATTGGTTCTCTCCTGTGCCAGGAAGGTTCTTCTCGGGGACGTCAGGTTTTCCACCCTCCGGAAAAAATCAAACACTCAATTTCTGGCTGTGCTTAGTGGTCATATATGGGTTAATGTTGCTGGCTGCCAAAGGCACCTTTACATTCCTGCAGCTCGACCACATTGTATTCTGCATCCTTCACAATTCAGCGTCTCAGCTGCAAGTAAGGATGACTAACCTCCCAAATTATGATATGATTACCTTTCGTTCCAGATGGCGATCCAACCGCTGCTTAGCAACAGTCTCTCCTCCAATCCAAACAGGAGGTTGGAGGTCCTCAGTGTCAAATCCTGGAAGAACAAACCAATTTAAGAGCTTGATAACTCTTTTTATAATGATGCATGAAGAAAACGATGGGCAGGAGAAAGCACTCAAAACAAGCTTTTCTGAGCAGATGCATAAAATAATAAACAAAAAGAAACAAATGCAGAGGACCCTTCTCTATTTGTTTTAAGCCGTAAAATCCACACTTGTGTAAAACAGACATCAGTGACAAATTTCTGTCATTTTAATTCATTGAGATTATTTTTCAAATAAACACAAAAAAATGAAACCGTTCACAGATCGGTTGTAACTGGTCAACAATAATACAACAACTTCAAAACTTTTCTTTAGGAATTTTCAACTTCTAGTACCCATTGAAAGTATATAAAAGTTTATTTCATTGTATCAGACGTGAAAAGACAAAACTTAGTTTTTGTGAGTTGCCTAAGTAATAGTCGATTACATCTCAAAACATTTGTATTGACAGAAGAAAAAAAATCTAGTTCTCCGCACACGGAAATTACTTCTTTAAAACAACGGGTTCCTTCTGCGAACAAACACACAAAATACACAATGTTGATTTCTCTTTTGGAATATCAAGTCCATTTATGCAATCCTTACACACAACTCAGAAAGCCAACAAAAATGTGCAAAAAAGACAGAGTTCAATTTTTCTGACCAAATATGTTCCAGGGCCAATTGCACAAACTTGCTAAGCACAGTAGGTTACCAGCCAAAATTCCACACTAATGGATGTGTGCACAGCTTTTTCTGATAAACACATTATTTTATATTGAGGATTCAAGGAAGGTTTTCTGTTACACAGCTTTATGAAATTGGGCCCAAAACACATGAAGTTAGTTCAAACTGGCTAATACACGGGAAACTTACAATCATGGCTGTTTAAATTCAACTTGCGCTCGTCCGTAATGGTTTTTTTCTCCAATTGCACAAAACCGTAAATTCTTACATACCAAGACTGATGCCCAAAGAAAAATCCTCGCTGGCCCATTCTCTCGAGTCTGGATGAATACCTTTATAGTCTTGTAATAGTGTAATAACCTCAAATATGTAAGCACCGAATTAAAAAAGTCTGTGGCAATAAACAAAAGACTGAATGCTGGAAGCTGGGTTAGTTGACATACATGTAGGTACCATAACCGGCAATTAAAGTACTCGCTGAAAACGATTTCATCAAAACAGCGTCACTTCCCAGATCAACTTGAAGCGGTAACCAAGAATTACAATGCCCGAATACATAAAACGGCATTTCCACTGTAATTGTAAATTTAGTCCCCCCCCCCCCCTTAAATTAAACATGTCTGAAGAACATGTACATGTACCACAGTTTCATATATCCAAGCTATTTCCTCTGGAATAAGAAAACAACTGTTTTCTCTGAAGAGGTGTCAACAGATGCTATGAAGTGACATATTCGGCAGAGTAATTACCTGAAGCATGGTCCAACAAGAGTCAGCCCCAAAATGAACTTTCGACAGGCCTTGCCTTGAGTGCAATGATAAACCAGGCTTTAAACAATTACTAGGCGAAGTGACTCACTTGAAAGCATTTATTCTCTCCTCTTTAAAGAAAACAGTCGCATTCAAACAAAGGGGAAAAGTGCTTGGAAAGAAAGTGGTTGCATGAGACAATATACGGTTTAACCGATTCCATTCAACAAAAAAAGGGAAACTTGATTTAAATGACAATATCTTGCAATAAGAAGATGACTGTCTGGATTTGTGCTGTCACTGAAGAGGAATCTTCAAGTCGAAAAAAAAAGGCTGTGTTTTTTTCTTCTTTTATATAGCAATAGCAAAAAATGATTAATGTAGCTTCATGCACTTCAAACAGACAGTAAGAAAGATGTTTGTCTGTAGTGCTGCACTTATCAATGCTAATAAACATTGTATTATGAATCTGCCGGGGGCGTTAGGGAAATGTGATGCTATTTTAGTCACTACAGATCCCACTTTGAGATATTTCTTTGTTCAAGTCATCCCCAGGGTTCCCATAAATCATTCCATTATGCAAATTACTGTTTCTCTTTTAAGTGTTCGTATTTTTAAAAGAGAAGTAGGCAAGTCATTAAGTTCTCAATGTAAAATCTCATTACAGAAAAAACTTTTTCTCCGAAAGTTAACGGAATTTAAGTACTTTTTTTCATTTTTACCCAACAGAGCAGTTTTTTATCCTGGACATGGAGCTAAACTTTAGAACAAATATCAATTTGGGAAATGGATAGTGTTGCGTAGTTGTAAATGTTCTTGTTAGTTGGAATAATGGTGGATGTGACTGCAGCCAGGTTCATACTTTGCGTGAAAAGGGAATGCAACCAAACTGTTAACGATGCAAAAAATCTGTGCGTGTTGTTTTCAAACTGTGGTACGAGAGAATTTGTTTCACTTTCGTAAATTCCGTGAATATGAACCGGGCTTTAGTGAGAGATATGTGAAATGGTTCATCTTTCTGAATTAAAGAATAAAGAAAAAAAAGTTAAGGGAAAAAAAACACACACACAAAAGGGTTCCGAGGTCTGACTGTTCTTACCAAGTTCTTCCAGAGAAGAGAGGCCATACTTGGAGTCATGGTTAGATGATATTGCAGTATTGATCCCTTCGATGTCTGCTAGTGTGATAGTGTCCTCTGGGAATGGTGGAGGATCCATGAGCGAGATCAGGTACTGGAAATGCTTGTAGGTCAAGGGTGGGCTGCTGTTGTTTACTGCCAATATTCTGGGTGAAATATAGTTGTCGTTGTAAACATTTGAATTTCAGTTTTTGAAAATGTTGTTTCTCATCAAAAATTAGTGTTCAAACATCTGCATCAATTGTTGGGATTGTCGTTGGTTTATATGAATAATACATTTGCAGGTCTGGAATTTCATCTTTGAGAGGGCAAGGCTGTTTTCATTTTGCAAAAAGCACTTTCATTGGAAATCTTTAAGTCTATGTGACATTTTTGAAGGGGCATCAAGGACAAGACAGCCACTTTAGGTTTCCACCACCTAACAACCAACCTGTAAAAATTTCACCTATCAAGAAATCTGTATCCGTCTATTTTTTCTTCTGCTTATTGTGAACATTCATGTGTTTATTTCAATTGGGATTGGGCAGACCCCAATTGTCAGGTAGTTTATAGAAAGAAAAAAAAAATTATTTATTACTATTTATTCTTTTCCATCATTATCAAACATGCACATTATCTTTGAATAGTTGCCAAAATAGAGGCTTGAAGTAAAATAAATTGCTGTTGTTTTTTTTAGGAAAAGTGAAGGACGGATGTTAGTTAGAAGCTACACTGTACATGTATATCAAATTTAAAATAAAAAGTGCAACACTTTTGCCGTAAAATCTTCCTCTCAACAAAACTTGTTGAGAGACTTGTTGATTACAGTAACCAAAGAAATGGAACAAAGAGTAGTAAAATGTAGTTCTTACTCTTTTGGATCATAAAGTGTATGTGACATTCTAGTAATGACCTGCACTTGGAAAGTAGCTGCAAGCGTCTTAATTTTGGCGTCACGTTGTTTCCCAAACACCTCGGGGTCTTCTTCAAAAGACAGTCTGTTCACTCCCCACTCCTGAAAAGCAAAAATAAATAAAAGGCTTCATTTCTTATTTTGTTTTAATACCATTATTTATAGAGAACAAAACAAAACAAAACAGACAAATAACATTATAATTTTAGGATCAAATATCAACTTGCCACACAAATAAGTCTGCAGACTCAAGTCTAAATGCTATCAAGTATTTACTACAACACAAATAATCGTTCAATTGTAAGTGATCACTTCGTAATCCGACATGAATTTATCAGTCCTTACCACAGATCCTCATTTTCCAAGCCCACGCAAGGCTAATAGCTTTTGTTATCTTTTTTTTTGTTATTTTCATTTCTTCCAAGACTATAATTGCTTCCATCCGCCTTCTTTCTTTAGAAATTTATTTAACAATAACATCCTGGCTTTTAGGAATTTCCTATGACGCTCTGTATTTTGATGTTTAAATCTGATGTGATTGTTTTTTTTTTTTCCACTTGAAGTTAGTCTAAATCCATAGACCAAATAAACAAGAACAGGAAAAGGGTATAAGTCAAATTAAGACAGTGGATGATCTGCCCAGATACAAACAAGGATAAACAAGATGTCATAAATAGAACTCAACAGATACACATAATGCCTGCAAAAGCTTCTGTGTCTATAATGTCAAATTTGTATGGATTTTGAATGTTAAACTTGACCCGAGGCACATGGCAACAAATGACTTCCTCTAACAAATTTTCAGTGAGATACGTGTATAAGTAGTGGCCAGAGTACATACAGGTCTTGAAGGCTTTGTCTACAAGTGTAAATGCACATGTACTGCATGTTTAGTCTGAACTAATTTATTTTTTTATTTTTTAGATCGCTCACCTCAAAGACTGTTTTTAAGGGAAGGGGAGTTTTTTTATGAGCATCCTGGGGGGGGGGGGGGGGTGATGACATTATGGAGCCAGAAGTGCAGTGTAACAAATGTTCATATGTATCATTCATTTAAATTGCAATTCCAGCTCCAAAACGTCATCACTTACCAGCAGGATTGTTAGTTGTTATATTCATAAATGTTTAATAATAAGGAGAGTTGTACTAGTCCATTGTGTGATATTAGTTGGTTGGTGTATTTGTATGAACAAAGACTTAAGGCCTAAAAAATTTTTTTTTGAGTTGCCCTCCCCGACCGACCCAAAAGTGTTGAAATTTTCGGTCAGGTTTTTTTTTCTTGGGGGGGGGGAATTTTTTTTTTGCAACTTTTTTGTTTTAATTTTCGTGAAACTTACCAATTGTTTGCATGTAATATCCCTGAAATCAAACCAATTTTAACAAATAAATGATTAAAACATCGATTCTACATTAAAACCTGAAAAGGTCAGTAATTTTACGTGTGTTTGTGCAGGGAGGTGAACCGATAAAAATGTGTAAACAACATGCATGACATGTACGCAAGAGAATCGATTCCGAATGCGTGGTATCCGGCGTGGCGGCATACGTAGGCCCTATACAGGTCCAAATTCAGACGGTCACATAGCTGCACTGGTATCCAACACTGGTGTGCCATCGATTGTGACTCGATCTACACACTTCAAAATTTAACATTGGCTTCACTAGACGTGCTGTGCACATTGCAACTCAATCTATACGTTTTAAAATCGAATGATCTGTGGTGGTTGCAAAATGGATGACTACACTGTGTCGTTGATTGCGAAGAGGGGGCTAAAGATTTCCCGACCGACCAACCCCTTCAAATATTTTTAGGGGAGGGCAACTCAACAATTTTATTTTTTAGGCCTACGGGCAATCGCCATGTATATTTGTATTGTGAAAAAAAAGAGGTACAAACATGTGAACAAAGAGCATCTATTCCTACATAATATGCTGGTTTTCCAGATTACTGTTTATCTGCATGTAGTGTCGCATTACACTGCCCTTTAAACTCAAGTCTATTCAAAGTTGTTTGCAACACCCACATGGAATGAAAAAGGCCCATTTGGCATAGTCTGGATCAAATCTGGCTTTGGACCCGAGCCTTGCACAGGAACTGGGCTTTCATGCCCTACCTGAATGTGTAGAGTCTCCCCAGTTGTTTTTTTTTCTCTAACATCTAAAACTGAGATTTCTTCAACACCCACAGATCTTCAGGCCTAATGGTTACAGTGCAAGGCACTTTTGGGAATTCCTTGGTTTCATTACCAGAAGGATAATAATTACCAGAAGGATATAATAATAACAATAATTCCTTTTCACTGGGGGATAATGTTGTTTTAGACAAAGGAGTCGAGAGAAAGTAAAAGAACTTTTCATTACCTTGAATAGTTTAGGAAACACATCTGATGGCTGTCCTCTGATGAGGAATAGTCGTGAGTTGAGCTTGCGCAAACTTGCGTCTAGATCCTCTAAACACTGGAGTAGAAATCTGCAAATAAACACAGTCAAAATTTTAACCATGACCATCATTCTCCCTGACACACCAAGTACACTAGGATTGTTAATTAAATCGAGAATACCATGAGTTTGTTTTTTTCGTTCTCAATCTGAAATCTCCCTGAACATAAATTTCATACCATTACCAATCCTTCAGATTAATATTTGTGTCTGAAGGACTGTCAGAGTTGAGAGTATAGCATTTGACGACCCGCAAAATCACTGAGCACTTATATCGATTGCTGCAAAGCCAAACATGAACGTGCAAAAATTCCGTAGCAGGAGATAGGCCTACTGTGCAAACGCCCTTTTTTTTTAAATGAACATTTTCACTAAAATGTGACCACCTGACATAATTTGATGAATTTTTCACAGGTTGTATTGACACGGTTTGTTTTAACTGAAAAACAAGAGAAAATTATCAACTCTTCCAAAGTACAATAATGGACTTTTTTTTCAACATGTGGTCCGCCAGCCCCAATGCCAGTTGGTAAAACACTCCTGGGACTAAAAGTTCAAATTCTATCCCATACTTGCTTTTGAAATCTAACAATAAACCACTGCCTTCATGGAATGTTCACTTGGTTTCACAAGCAAAGCAAAAACATTTGCAACTTGGAATAAATACAACAAAAAAATGGCACATATTCAGACCTTCTCTAAACAAATGTTGTTTCTGAGTAATAACGTATTGTAGCTGGGGCTATGACAATCATTCAACATTTCACACAACTTTTATAATGCAGGGTTTGCCCTTAACTTTTTAAATAACTAGCCAGCAGGACTAGTCAGCTTGTCATTTCACTGGTCCGCCAGCATTTTCACTGGTCCATATTTCACACTAAATAGGGACGTGTTTTAGCACTGAAGTAGCCAGCCAGACCACTAGGAGAGAATTTTCACTGGTCCTCTGGTGTTTTAACTGGCATTTGGCCAGCGGACCACTGTTAAGGGAGAACGCTGTAATGTTGTCAAATTCTCAATCCAAAACGTGTTCAATCTGGTTATAGCCACACTATATCAACCCAAAGTGTAAACACGAGGTACAGCATCTGAAAAAAATAATGCTGTATGCATTACTTGACATTTCTGTTTAGATTTTCAGCCATCCATCAGTCCTTCTTATTGCAGGATCAAAACACTCAATGCTAAAGATACAAAAGATGGGATCTGTTCTGATCAGATAATAGCACACCAGGAGGTTCAACAACAAAGTCCATTAAGATTGAGAGCTTTAAGGTTTTGTCGGGGGGGGGGGGGGGGTAGATACAATTCTTTGCTCAAATTTGTGCGAAACACAGAGACATTTTGCAATGTAGCAGAACCTTCTTATTCTGTACAAAATGGTTAACATGGCCCAATCCATACATGTACGTCACTTCACTTCGATCACAGGGGGACTTTTTAACCTAATTAACATCACCTCAAATATTTCAGGGTAGAACTGCCAGACAAGTTTTTAACCAGGCTTCAGAATTTGAATCTGGATTCCAATTTTGATTTAGACATGTCTCCACATAGCGGACATTGTTTAAGGGTTAACATGGTTAAGGGTTAAAAAGCAAAACTTGTCCAGCGTCTGACCATACTGGTTTCATAAATCGTAACCACAATATCATCAAAACCATTTACGGACCCCTTGCACAGTTTTCAAACATAGCTACATGTACTGTCTGCCCATGGCCTGCCATTTTTGAAGTCAAACTGCATGGATGTGATACGCCGAGTTCTATTACCTTGTGCTGCGTTGCCTATAAGGCCAAATAAAAAAAAATACCAGTTGATCGTCCGGGTTTTTTCAAAATGAGGAGGATGCGGGCCTTTTTATTTTTTATTTATTATTTTTTTTCCAAGATGGCCGCCAAGCATTTTACTTAAAAAAAACCACAAATTTTTCAGTTTAAAATCACCGCTTTACCTGTGGTATATCCGTTTGCTGATCCCATGTGTGGCGATTTAAATGCGTGGGTCAGCAGCAGCAACGCGGCAGTGACGCGTGACGACCAACTCGACACACAAATGCTATTGATAAACAATCGGTCAAATCAACTCGACCAAATTTAAAACCGCAAGATAATCGGTCGAGTTGTCTCAACGGTCGAGTTGAACTGTCATCGTAACCACGGAGCTCAACCCCATTCCCAGAGGTGATCGATCTCGCCATGCCATTCTATACGGCGTGCTCAGCTCCCATGGTAGCAAGGCTGCTTTGTATGATCGTGCACGGTGCACCACCGTGTGAGCCATGCCGCCCGCCGCCTGCATGCGTCGATCTGATCCTGCATGCAGCAGCTGGTGTAGCATGCAGTCCAACGATCGTTAGTCAGAAGTCCCCCCGCGCACAAAATGCGGTTTCTGTTTCCCAGACCCACGTTTTGTTGTTTCAAATTTTCAAAGATCGGTAAGTAAAAACTAAGTATAAAGTGAAAAAAAATTTTTTTTTTTTAATTTATACCAAGGATGGATTAAAAATTCATACAAGTTTTGTCTTTTTGAGGAAAAAAATCGAAAATAAAAAATAGTAAAAAAAAGGATGCGGCCTCAAAAAAGGATGCGGGCGGGGACGATCAACTGGTATTTTTTTTTATTTGGCCTAATGCAAACTGAACAATAATGCGAGAGAAATCTGATTCCTGACAGGAAAGCTTCATGGACTGATGTAACCCTATCAAATTTTAAAATTCTTGAAAAAATTGTGACTCCACCCAACCATAGCTATACAAACCAACCGCCACTTTTTACACTTATTCTGACCATAGAGCAAAAGTAATCTTATCTGGGTAGATACATGTAATGAATGAAAAAGTAGTGGTCTGTACCTTAGTATCTCAAAATCTAAATTGTATCACAATGGGGCAGAGGTCCGAATATCTCTCCATGGTATCATGGCAACAGTTTTAACAATTGTTCACCTTGTTTATCTGGTCGTGAATAAAGTTTAAGAATTACTAAAAATCCTCTTTTTCTGCATCAACTAACAAAAAAGTTGTTTAAAAATTGCGACAAAAAGTCAACAATATAATTATACCAGATACTACATTCACAAGTAACATTCAAGAAAAAAGTTTAAAAACTCTTTTTTTATGACTTAGTGTCTATAATTTACACACAAAACACTAACTTGAGGCAGTGGATATTTCAACAGCGAGAACCGAAAAACAGAAAAAGAAAAGGTAAACCCAAAGTGTGCGATCCAAATGTAAGATTGAAATTTTAATAATAAAAAAAGAAAAATTTTCTTATTTTGGGGGATGAAAAAGAAATTAAACTCATTGTGATTCTATCGCACATTATTGCGTGGAGAGGCAGTAGTGAGTTGCGTAGTTCACTCGGCTTCGAGGATGGCAAAATAGACCGATTGCGCGACCAATGTTTACATGTAATTACATGACCTATTGTGGGTACCAAGTCATCTGAGCTGATAAAAACTACTGCACGTGCAAATACATGCCGTGACCGACAGAATTACACCCAAAGTCGGCCTTTAGTGATAATAACACAGTTACTAAGGCATTTTATTAAAGTTGTATGTTGTGACATTGATGTCAATCACATTACTGTTTCATAAACTACCACTACCAATATTCTACTACAAAAGAGGTTTATTTTGAATTAAGCACTACCGGTGTCGGACGACTTTATAGCCACCCGCCTGTTATTTTGTTTGTAATGTAGGCCTAAATCATTGTAAAAAAAAAAGGGTAAAGAACGTTTGAAAAGTGAGCATAATTATAAAGAGCCTTGCGAAATTTCAAATAGGCAAAGGAATCACACAATTTTGGAAAGCAATTTCTTTGGATGATTCATCTTCAAAACTTTGAAATTCTTGAGTTGAAAAGTGTGTGATTGCAGTCGTCTGGCCTAGACGTTCCGTCGTGCACTAATCGTGCACATTTATACGTTGCTTAATTTCCAAGACCTGCTGGAACTGTCCTTACTGGCTTTATTCAGCCACTCGTCGGTCTCTGGTACAAACTCTGGAATATTTTTCACAGAATTTGAGGACAAAAAGCCTTGATCGAATAAACAAACGCAACAACCATCATGTACCGCAATGCACTTTCCTATGGAGGACGTCGTGTTTGCTTACATTTAATACCCACAATAGGTCATGGACGTGGGTCGCACAATCGGTCTATTAATGATATTTAATACTTTATAAAAAATCATTAGAATGTCGGCTAGTTAAGTATGTGTCCAAGAGAACGCTATACAATTAGCCGGTAAATTATCATTTCGCTTCATTTAATCGTTGTCAGTAAAAATTAAAATACACTGCCTTAAAATTAGACCCAGTACTGCAGTAGGCAGTACTTGTACGACCGATAAAGTCAAAACCTCAAAAAAGGAGTACAGCGCCCCAGTTACTAGGTCTAGCCTTAACGGAAACGTGCACTTTTGGGGTTCCCCACATTTGCAGTCTTGATGGTGCTGCACTAAAACAAAATCAAAAATTTTAAACAATTTAACACAATACAATAATTCATCAAATAAAATTAGCTCGAATCACTTCATCATGCAATGTTTATTGTTAAATGTACATACCTCCACTTGTTGACACCCTGATTAGGAGACCTCGCAAACCAGGGATCTAAAATATAGACACATCGGAAGGTTTTTGCACCGACTAGAGCTTCTTTTAAGGCCGGATTATCGTCAAGTCGCAGTCCCTTATTCCTGAACCAATGAACCAACGATACACCACGTCGAGAACTACCCCGAGTGCGCTTTCTTTTCCCCATTTTTCCTGCGGTTGAATTCTTGAAAAAATACACTTAAGTGTTAAACACTACTAACGTCCTGACATATTGCAAGTAGAGAGGTTTATAAGAAACATGCTTTTTAAGTTTGGATACTTTTTCCCCAACCCGCAAGGTTCTGCCCAATGTCGAGTATGAATGCTTGTTTCAACACGTTATTTTGATAATCACAATCTGCCCGTTTAAGAACAATTTGATTGCGGCCCAATTAGAAATGAATGTCAGTCACTGTTCGTACCCAAGTCACTTCGTACCCAAGTCATTTCGTACCCGTCACTTCGTACGCAAGTCACTTTTGTAAACACCCTGCTTCATTTTGGAGTGGTCCAATTTACGTAATTTTTAAGCGCAACTGCTGAAGGCGCCCTTTGATAGATTTTTGAAGTTTAGAATAATTTAGCCGTGTTTCTGGAGGTACGCCCATCGTTAGTGTTATTATCGTTTTAAGATTTTTTAATATAAAACATTTTGTTTGTTTTCTAAAATATGTGCATAATTTTGTTTGTTTGTGATCCTGAGATTCTTTTTATTAACATATTCTGAACATTTTCAGTTTGAAAAAAGACTTCCTTTTTTCAATGAACAATTTATTTATTGTTTTAGCTGGGGTTTTTTTTATAGACATTTAAAAAAAATGACAAATGTTTTTTAATTTGTTTTGTTTATGTTTCATTTTTTGTTAAAAATGTTTTTAAAATGAAAAGACTTTTTCCGAAAGATTTGTTATAAAAACTATTCTCTTTTATTTGGTGTGGTCTAAAATTTATCAACAAGATTTTAATTAATATGTCGCTGAAAATGGCTGTGCAAAAGTTAAAAAAAAAAAAAAAAAAAAATTAATTTTAACTTAAATACTGTTCTGTCCTTTGAAATATACGTCCAGAATCAGTTTCGCATTTTTACACAAAAAATAGAAATAAGGACCGGAAAATTATAAAAAATAATCAGCAAGTTGTTTGAATTGCGCACTCAATGCGTGCATCCAATTCTCCATCGTAATATCGGACCAGTCAATGTTAGAGCGCAGGGGTGTCTGAGAAAAGGTGACATGAGAGGTAAGTTAGGATTTTTTAATTGTGGGGAAAGTATACAAACAGTGATTGATCATCTACCACAGATGGATGTCAACATGAAAGAAAATAATGAACTATTAAGGCCAGGCATGGTTGGTAGGAATGCCAGGAAGTTTTAATCCTTTTTTAGTGAACCCGGATTCGGCAACTCAAACACATCCATCGATAGGCAGGTCTGTTGTCCGGAACGCACCCTCTTGATGGCGGCGGCAACATTAAACACAGACAACTGAGTACGAAGTGACTTG
This sequence comes from Marthasterias glacialis, assembly GCA_911728455.2. Lineage (NCBI taxonomy): Eukaryota > Metazoa > Echinodermata > Asteroidea > Forcipulatida > Asteriidae > Marthasterias > Marthasterias glacialis. The sequence goes on from OU452223.1 coordinate 16,549,760, forward strand.
GATACGAAGTGACTTGGGTACGAGGTGACCGAAATGCTTAGAAACCATCTACGCTTACGTTTTGAAACTACGACCCGTCCTTGATTCGCAATCAGGCTTTCACAGGAAGAAAAAAAATCTTGCTTGCGCTTATATAAACGTAAAAAAAATTCTTACGTAAAATAGTCCACGCTGCGGAGCATGTTGTTACATGTGCCTGTATGTTGTGTGTGTATATCAGCTGGTCACGTTGCACCGAGCATGTTACAGTGGCCTATAGAGAACTCCATAAAAATCTAAATTTTCTATTTGTGTTCGCTTATCCCGAGGTCACTGGCACCTAACAGATAACACTTAGCCTTTTTGAGATATGGTGGACAAAAGAGGAGTGCACTGCTTTGTTTGGGTGTATACAGCCAGGGAGATAATTTACCCAAACCGCTTATGCTTATGAGATGAGAGAGCTAGGCAGTGGTGTAAATGGGTGTAAATGGGTGTTTTATGCAGTCCAAAATTGCCACTGTCGTAATGAATTTCATTTGGCATTTAAAAAAAAAAAAATTATTTATTTATTTATTTATTTATTTATTTATTTATTTATTTTTTTTTGAGGGGGGGGGGGTAATCGATTCCAAAAAGGGAGTCCTTAAAATTCTTCTTCTTTTTCTTGTTTCTTTTTTTAGCGAGGATGGCAATTCTGAATTACAGAAAACAAAAACTGCAACCGGTAGGGTGGGGTAGGGTGGTGGTGGGTGATGGGAAACTCCTTAAAACCCTTACCCTCCTAAAAAAAAAAATAGGCCCTAAATAAAAAAAAAATTAGATCGAAAAAAGTGGACTTGTGAATTGGGTCTTACCTCCTCCCCGCCTAAAAGTGTCAATGTCTGGTTGGACTCGCAACGTTTCTGTAGAGAGGGAGTGAATTTCACAACGAGCGCTGAGGAGGACTAACTCGTATCTCCGGTTAGGATGAGTAACTAGGTCCTAACTTATAGGACTAGTCATCAGTCAGGACTAGTCCTAAGTTAGGACTAGTTTAGTGAAAAACACCCCCGATCCTTGCTTTATGATGAGATTAAGACCCTCTCTCAGGTTCAAACCTGATCCTTGCTGCTGTCATTGCTCTTTGTGCCAGCACGTCACACCCGCCCAAATTTCGGTTTCATTAACGTTTGTGTTTTTCCTTCGTAAGTTTTTAAAGTTGAAAATTGAGTCTTTCGATTTTTAATTATTTTCTTTGACCCACCTAGCCTAGCAGCCCACCATCGAAATTTTGAAACATTGATAATTGTGTTTGGTCCCTAATAAAGATAAATGAAAATGAACATGGGCGGATCCAGAATATTTTTTAGGGGAGGGATAAGAATCGATTTTTCAGTACGCTACAAATTACAATGAAATAATCAATATTAGGACAGTGTGAAAAGCAACTTACAATCAAGCCCTTACAGCGTGGGGTATGGGTGGGTCGTTAATAATTTTGATTGAAGATGCCCTTGGGTGCAATCTCAGGCAATTCCAAGCCACGTGCCCTTCGATTTTGAGCAAAGAAATGTTAAGGAGTGAAATGAGAATTCCTTTTTTATTGGTTACTCTTGCGGTCTCATGAAGTTCCTTATGCAGTAGGCATATCTCACATTTCCATCGTAAAATAGGGAGCCGTGTCCTGGACATTTTCTGCAGGACATGATTGTGTTAGCTTGGGGCACAAACATTTTCCAATAAAGACCACTTCATTTATTTTTAATTTCAGGTTGACAGTGACGAGTGGGGAAAAAAAGGGGAAACATACCTACCTTACCGTTTGTATCAGACTCTCCCCCCCCCCCCTCTTTCCCTTCCCCTCCATCCCCTCTCCTTCTTTCTCTGTTTGGTTGTTTTTTAAATGTTTTTTTTATGATTTTAGGGGCCGACAGTCCCCTTAGGCCCCCCCCCCGCCATTGATAGCATTTTCATTTTCATTTTCATTTTCATTTTGTTAATAATGTCTTACATGGGACTCTGTTGAACATGTGACAACAGCTGCAGAACTGTATCAACATTACTATTTTTACTAAATATTCATATTTGACTGGTACTCGGTTAAAGCTGTGTGCGATAGAATGTATCAAACTGTTTATCAACTAAATTCTGTAGGCGTTTTAGTCAGGTGCCATACCTTGTTCCTAGAAATCATACTATTCGTATTTGTACGTCTGGGGATTTTTATGCCGCTTGAGGGTTAGACTTCGATATTCATCAAAGAAATTATGATTATTTAACTTTCCCACTGGTCAGTTTACGTGCACGAAATTCATAAGAAAGAATGGATGCCGATGGTTTGCCACTTGTTGGTCCCGGGGTGGACCTTACAAAGGTAGCAGACAAATTATTTGTAATTTTTTTTTTGACGCACACGGTTGGAAAGGAAAGTTGTTTATTAATGAAAATGATTTATTGTGGTATGAAACATAGGCCTACTCATTAAGGATGATGAAATCAGTGAAACTTTTGATGAAGGGGAGGGGGGGGGGGTCATCAGGGGAAACTAACAATTTGAGTAGCTAGTTAGTTCAACTACAACTAGGTCTACTAGTACTAGTTTATTTCTACATATACGTACTAGTAGTAGTACTATTAGTACTAAGCATGCCTGAATGTTTTGGCTCTGCAATAATATAAAAAAATACTAGGACCTACTCCAGTATTTTTTTATTTTTTTATATTTTTTTTATGCAATTCGCCCATCACAAGGGCAGGCCCCAAGGCCACTTGAGGTGTGGGCTACAAATGTAATATAATTATAATTATTGTTTGTACTCGTCAGAAAAAGGGGGACTGTCGTCATGATCAAATAGCATTAAGGAGTTACTCGATCCAACAACGTTTTTTAGCATTTGGAAATCATCTGTACATCAGATGATTTTGAAAATGTAAAGGCGTTGTCTTAAAATTAGGAGGCGTGTGGCTGTACATGAAATAATGAACTCGCTGGATGTCACATCACAAGAGGTGGTGTCATGATATTGTGATGTGAGGGCCTGCGCGCACTGGCAGCAACCGGGTTAGATTTCATAATTCCATGTACAGCCACACAGCACAGGACTGCTATATGATCATGACGACATTAATAAATAATTAATAGCCCATTTAAATAAATGTTCGTTAGTGGAAATACGCTGAACTCCCTCCATATGCCCTCTGATCCTGTACTCTACTGGCAGTGGCAACTGCATCCCTGGCCTTGGCCTGCATCTCTCCGAGCAGTATGAAACTTTTGAATTTGTTTCCCCAGAACATTACTATCGGTCAATCTCTCTTGTATAACATTTTAACAACACAAGATTCACTTAAGCTGGTTTATAGTCAGTCGCGCAGTGATCGCAATGCTAAAAACATAAGGTGTCATCATTAAAAAAACACAGTTTATAGTTGTTGCTGAGACATCAGTGACTAGTCACTGAACACCCTTGCGAACATCAGGTTTTGACAATTATTATTGACTATAAATCAGCTTTTAATCACCAAGGATTCTAAGTTTACAGTAGTTGCAGTTATCATAACCCCGTGTTTTTATTCCTGATCAGCCAGGGAGCAGAGCCCACACATGGTTCTGATTAACGATCCTCGGCACTACGACATGTAGGTTTTAAACAGAAGGAATAATCACTCCAATGACTTGGTAGCATATATAATATTTCTTGTTTTTTTTTCTGTCATCAATGTCAGGTTGGGGCAATTCATCCGAAGCGAATGCTAGCATTTCTCAACCACTTTGTAACTCACACAACTCGATTCCTCAACAAATTCTCATGTGTATGTGAACAGGTAAGTGTTTAGTGATAGTGGCCTGATTTTTGCAAATTAAAAAATAAAAATATATCTATATTTTTTCTCTGAATGAATTTGCATGCCAGGGACAACGCACAAAATACATGTAACATACAAAATTGTTTGTACATGGCAAGTGGACATGAATTAATGTTGGGATCCCGACAATAATTCATTTTAAGTTTTTAATTTACTACCACTAATCAATACCTGAAGTGAAAGCTTATAACTTTCTTGAATTTATAAAAGTAGCTATTTAAAATTTAAATCAAAATTCTGGGGTCGAATTGGCCCAAAAAATGGACCCAGCATCTGTAATCTTGTAATTTTTGTATAAATTTTGCATTATGTAGGTTTGTTACGACTATCGACTGATTGCAACGCTAACTGGCATTCTCTTTTTGTCAATGTACTATTTAGAAATTGTCCGATCTGAACACAAGAATACAAAGGTTGGAGGTCACCATGAACATCCTGGAAGCCAAGGTCAGTTGTAGGTCAATTTTGTTGGCCAGTGCACTGTTATTAATGCGTCAATACTGTAAAAATAAACAAACCTAAGTGCAATGTATCATTTTTTTGAAAGAGCAGAACTAAAGATGTGGTAACGTTATTCTCTTCTTTTTTTTCCCCTTCTTTTTCTAGCTTGCTTCAATTCCTGGTTTAGAAAATGTGACTGTAGAAGCTCCCCCTGCCCCAGGACCGACACCCGAGGCCCCTCCTACTGTTGTACAAGACGTACCAGCCTTGCCTCCAGCTGACCAACCAGTAAGTCTCTCTTGTCAGCTTTCGTTCTCTAATAACAATTTCAAAATGTTATCAAAAACAGATTGTTTTATGTATCTTTTTGTGGTAAACATTGCAGAATCTGCCAGCAGTAGAAGCAGCCCCTGAAGCCCCGCCCACCATGACTGTATCCCAGGACCCACGATATATAAAATACTTCAAGATGATAAACATGGTGAGTATCGTCAGTGGCGTAACTAAGAGGGGGGGGGGGGGGTGGGCACGGGGAGCACAAACGTTTGCCAACTTTGGAGCTGGATGTAGCGTAAACCTTTGGCATGCAGCAGATGCGCACGTGTGGGAATGCAATGACTTACCAACATGATAGAGACCGAGAATAATTGTCATGTATTTTTCTACCTCAGGGTGTGCCCGTTGGAGCTTTAAGACAGAAACTTTTGTTGGACGGCCTCAATCCTGACTTATTGGAGTAAGTAGCGTGTTCCTGTTTTATCAGAGTTGTTATTACCATAACGTAGAGGCACAGGTTTCTAATACATTAACATCCAGGTCCTGATGCCGTATGCCAGAAAAAGCTCAATTTAGCAGCCATGCAACTTTCCAGCTGATTTTCTCATCTCTCAAATAAAACAGCAGCAACTAAAGAACACTTCACAAAGTTGTGTGTGTGTGCTTGGTCATTTCCTCTAATTTGGCAATTACAAAGTTGCATGTTGGACTTGTAGTAGAAGTAAATACCAATGGCGTTTACTCAGTGCTGATAAAACATCCTTCTGTTCTTTATTCCATTGTAGCACACCTAATGCCCCAGCACCCCAAGCCACACAAGACGATTCTGACACCTCATTTGTGGAGAGCAGTAGCGACGAACAAGAGGAGTTCAGTGATTAAACGTAGCATCGTTTCCGCTCGGGGCACAGACATATGAGGGCAGTGTTTATGTATGCATCACCTCCAGCATCAACAACACTTCACAACCAGCGCCTACAACTGATTGGTCACGCAACTAGGCGTGACATTCCACTCTCATTACTATTGGACAAAAACAACCAACCTACAGAACCATACCGTAGAGGTGGCGCACTTATGCGAACCTACCAACAACTTTCTGCTGATCTGAGGATGGTTGGTATTGGCTTGAATCAGCTGAACCAAGCCACTCAAAACCGCCAAACAATGGAAACAAACAATTAACACATTATAACGCAGTCACTGAGCAACGTTCCTGTGCACTGAACGCGCACAGTCGTCACCATGATGATGATCACCTTCAGCAAAAACAAATCTAAAAGCATTCTACTTAAACTGAATATTCTATCAGAATATTTAAGCAGAATATTCCATCACATCGTTTGTCGAAGGGTGTTGATGTTGAGTTACCATTGATGGTGGACTTTGTTGGCGAGCAAGGTTCCAAGTAAATAAGTTTAAAAGTAAGGTGTGCATGCCAGTTTAGGGGAAAGTATTAAGAAAATGTGCATCACTGCCTTCAGCCAACGATTATTGCTACCAGTAACACATTATTATTCTTGCTTCATTTGATATATATATAACTGTGAAAAACATAATACAATATACTACAAAAACTTAAACTTGGTTATTGGCAAAAGAAAAACAAATCCTAATCAGTTGTTCATTGTTTACTCCAAGATGTTTATTGAAGTGTTGCTGATCGTTTACCCAAATGTACATAGTTAATTAAGATTGTTTATAATTAATATATCCAAGAAGGTAAATAAATAAAAAGCCAGCATGTATAAGAATCACTGCTCATAGGTCGTCCCTTTTTCTACCCACCTGCCTATCCACTTTGCCCTGGACATATGGCCATGTCACACTTGACCCCTGACTTAGGCAACCTTTTGCGCATCGCCCCACATTAGTCTCATCTCCTGCAGCATGGCCATCACTGTCCTACGCCAGTTAGTTTAGGGTCAGACTGGCTTACGCCTGCCTGTCCAACGGAGAGCCAATTTGGGGGGTACGGTCCGGTGGGCATTCTCGTAATCAACGTCTCATGACCTTTAGGACAACACTCGGGTGGCCAGTCATCTTGTACAAGTCGACGTTGGACACCTTGTTTGGCCAACATATGTAGCAGATCACACATGGCACATTGACATTGAGAAAGTACATTTATTTTGAACTGCACTGCCACTCCAATCTTTTTTGAGTCGGAGAGTTCATCACAATAGATAAAATTAATCACCGTTTATAAAAGTCGCCCGTCAAATGATAAAATAAGCCTACCTGTTTAGACTTTTTAAGAAAAACTGAACGTGGGTTATTTATTGATTAAAAATGGCACCGTAACAATTTGGGTGGGTGTTGTCGTCCCAAGATTTGGTATGCTTCTGACTGGAAAATAGACAGGGATAACAGCATTGAAAATGCTCTGAGGTAATCAAAAAATTACGGCGTCTTATTTATAAGCACACAGACATGATGACCCAGAGAAAGACCTCAAAATACTTAGGTCAACAACAATAAGTATGTGATGTGAACAGAAACAATCACACAAATTGTGGTAAAACTCAAATTATTTTCGGTATAATGGTATAATGGTACAATGAATTCTTGTGTATCTTGTCACTTTATTCATTACAACAAACAGATTAAAATGTACATGGGAACAAAATGGCCTTCAAGTCAAAGACAACAGCAATATTGGAAGAGTTTTGGGACACTAGGTGGTTAAAGACTTACAGGTAAATCCATTTTTCTTGGAAATATTTGCATGCTGAGAACTACATTAATAATGGACATTTACCGGGTATGTCTGCTGCCACCTAGTGTCCAAAAGTCTCACACTGAATCTTGTTCTTGTTTTATTACATTTGTTAAAAACTTGAGTCACAAATGTGTGAAAATAACAATGACAGGAAACACAATCAAGTGCACCACCTATCTACCGTCACATTGTCAGTTTTTCCAATGATTGTAACTTTTTGAAGTACCTGAAACCACCCAAAAGTGTTTTAAACATGAAAATGAACATGCAGGCTTGTACTGAAAATAATTTAAGTTGATTAGTATTATTAATTTTTTAAGAATTTTCAAATTTCAATCAAAAATGGGCGGAAAAGGCTGTTAACTTTTCCGTACATTTTTTTTTTATTGAAATTTGAGGGTGATTACAGAAACCCAAATCAAAAAACATCAAATGAATTCCCTCAAATTATTTTCGGTATAAGTATATGTCAATTCACATGTTGAAACACTTTTGCGAGGATTCAGTTACAACAAAATTACAACATCAGAAAAACTGCTAACATGATGGATGCAAGATGGGGCACTTCATTGTGTTCCCTGTCAGATACCAGACAGAACTGCAACATGCCTTGAAAGCAATAATCCTAGATACAAAATATTCTGAGCACATTCTTGTTTGTGGTGTACTTTCAAAATTAGAACGTATTCAAGATAAAGTACAGCACTGGTATTTGGGGCATAACTGCTTCTATGATGTGCACTCATTCTTTGAATGAAGATAGGGTACATATGTAGGCCAAGCTGCTGATAATAGTGTGCTTACTGAAATACAGCATTAGTATTGTTGATATAAATGTTGGTTTCTTTGAACAAAGTTAAGGTACAGCATATGCAAGGTGGGAAAAAAATACTACCTCTTGTATGCTTTTACAGTTATTGGATCGAGACGAGGGAGAAGTGAAAACGCATTATATGTTTTCAGAGAAGAGTGACGTACCTAGATGAACACCAAGTTTTACACTCTGTACTATCCCGTTAAATATTGGTGTAAAGACAAATACAGTATTGATATTTAAGGTGTTGACTTTCAGCTCAACTAGTACACTTACATTTGAAGTCTCTCTATTAAAACAGAATTTAGAACAGATTTTTACAGAAAGTTTAACTGCTGATCCATTTTGTTAACACAACTTTGTTAATGAACACAGTTCAAAGGGTTTTATCCTTCTCCCCTTTAACAAAAAAAAATGGATCAAGAAGAAAGAAAATGGCTTGAAAAACACAGGAGACATTTGTTGAAAAAATAATTTAAAAATCATCAAAAGAAAATAACTTGTTCTATTTTTTCCCCCATCAAATTGAAGATTCTTACTAAACAAAGCAACGGAGAATTTTTTTAAATGGTCAGCTGACAGTTATTAAAATTATTTTTCAGTGCAAAATGTGAAAATATGTGCAATTCAGTTTTCATGACCAGAAGAAACGAATGTCACTGGTTACATACTTTTCCTTTCCCTGATCTTGGAGAATGCTGTGTGTGTAGTTATCTGTATGCCTATCTGCTTTATGGCAATTCATGCACGCTGCAATTTCAGCAGAATGCCAAATTTCACTTTTCCCATTGATTAATCTGGTTAATTTTGCCATACAGACCATACAAATAAACCAGAGAACCAGTACTTACTGCCCCAGGTATCCACGTTGTTCCTTGTTTTGTTTTTTTGTTTTTTTATGCAATTCGCCCATCACAAGGCCCAAAGGCCACTCGAGTTGGGGGCTACTTTTTAAAGGGATAGACACCTGCCCCAATGTGTAGAAACAAGACATGGAGAAATAACGCAAGTCTCTTCACAGCACAGCTAAGAACAGGGAGGGTAAGTGAATCCATTGCGAGACAAACATAACTGCCTCTTCCCCTATTTAAAGCAACTATATTTAAGTGTCTTGCTCAAGGACACAAGTGTCATGACCGGGATTCGAACCCACATCCTGATGACTCAGCCATCAGAACTTGAGTCCGATGCACTAAACCGCTCGGCCAAGACACGCTACAAATGTGTGTCAGGTTTCCACATGGCGTCTCAAATAGTGTACCACCCCGGTAAAAAAAAAACACATTTGCCGAAAATGAATGGTAGACAGCGCATAAAAATAGCGTGCCTGAAAATTATTGCGTGTTTTCTATGTGTGATCCGCGCGCCCATGTCCAGTAGAATCATGACAGTGCGTTGCGCGTGTATTCATATTCCATGAGTTTTTGTTGGTATACGCATTCACAGCGGTGGTGACCGAACGCGTTTCTGTACAGTTGAGGCATGCCGAGGAGACACTATTTCGTGTTACATAGTTGACAGCAATGGCTGCAAAGTACCGGTTCTTTGGTTTATTTCTACGATACGAACACATCACATAGTATATACACTCTATGTCCACAGCTGACAGAGAGGGCAAGCAAAGTAGACACAGATTTCATTTGAGCAAAGCATTCTCGGCGTTCTAATACTATGGAGAAAAGCCATTGCAAACCACCAGCTTAAACTTCTTTAACCCTTACCCCACCAAGTCAATCGCATGGTTTGCTTGAATGTGACAGCCTTGGAATGGGTCATCCAAACCGCCCATTTTTTGTTCACAAGTGGCCAGGTACATCAATCATGTAAATTCAAATAACTGAGTGTCAGGTTTCCATAGATGCAGGGCAGTTTCGGGGAGGTGGACTATCCGTGATTTTGGACAGCTCCCAGCTGAGATACCCAGGGAGAGGAGGTTAAGGAGATGAACAGTTTCTGCTTGTCGTAAAATACCATAAAAGGACCTCCTAGCTTTGGGCCGATTAAAATAAAAAACTCGAGAAATCCATTTCTACCTAACCCGTTTTTGTTGTCGGCTGCGATAAATGTCATGAGCGGGGGCACTGTGCGTTTCTTCTTCCTCGTCTGAATCGTCATTCTTATCGCCGGTGCGTTTGCGCTTTCCACTACTCCCTTCTTCGTCGTTATCATCCATCTCCCCATTTATTGAGATGTCCTCTACTTTTGCTGCAAGGGTTGAGAAGGCAAAACAATCAAGATTGAAATTAAGGAACAGATGTGAAATTATACAAGAAAGATATATAATTATAATATTATAATATTCTCCAGCTAGTTGACCAACCATTTGAAACCATTCAACTGCACAGGTTTGTGTGACGTAGCACAACGGTGCCCTGATATTCGCTGCCTTATGGAGACATTATACAAAAGGGAAAGCAAGGAACAATGTGTCTCCATAGGGAAATTCTAAAGAGAGGGTTGCTCCACAAGGAATTTTGTGTACAAAGTCTATGGGAGGATGTTAACTACAGGGACAAAGGAAAGAACAAAAGAAGTCTCCACAAGGATGAAAAAATAGGAATGTGTGCACAGATCTGTGTAATGTGTACATGCATTCACCACACGATATCATTTTGCAGGCTGGCATGGTTTATCTATCACTCACTCAAAACCAAAGTGGATAATATCAAATGGGCAGAAAGTAGGAGGCTTGCAAAATTTATCTTCAACATTGAATGGTCAGACAGTAAGAGGGTTATTATCTTTCATATATTTAAAAAAAAAAACTAGCACATTAGCAGTAGGCCTAAAATAGTTTATCTATGACAATGAATGGTTAGACAGTAGGAGGCTTAATATCTTTCATATCTTAGCAGTAGGCCTAAAATAAGCTGTAAAGAGAAGTAATTAGATATAAAAAAAAAATCACGTAGAAATTTATTTATTAATTCATGTCTTTTTAATGTAATAAACAAATCTTCAAAAGTGTTAGTCACTGTATAGGCCTGAAGTAACATTGGAACACCACAGAGAAAGAATGGGAATATTGTGAACAATACAATTGGTTTGAATTGCACTTGGTTTAAATTTAATTTGATGAGATTCTTATCACAGAACTGACACAGAAAATTGAAGTTAAAGCAGAGGAAACAACAATGAATACAGACATTTTTACTTGACTATTCTTGCAGGTTTTCAAACAGCCATTCTACAGCCGAGTAAAATTAAATCACATCAATCGTCCGTACTTAAATTGTGCCTCAAATTTAAAAAAAAACTCTCCGGCCATTCTCTTTATGTTGTGAGGCTTGGAGTGAAATTCAACCAAAAATTTGAATACAAGTAAACAAAACAAGTTAGTTAATAAAAATAAAGAATTGGTGAAATGTGAGAGGAAACTTACCCTCAGGAATTGTACACTCTGCAAGAAGCTTCATCAGGCTGTCAACTTTGACAAATGGACCCTGCAAACAAACAAAATCAAATGAAACTGAAATAATAAACTTGAAGGGTATTTGATGATGAAACCAAAGTATATCGTGCTTATTTCTGCTTTGTAGAAAATCATTCAAAATATTTTTTGCAATATTTTCTGCTTAACCACTTACCGCCAAGAATCGTGAATGTTTTCCATGCCAAACCCACATGATTAATTTCTCGGAATTGCCGGAATCATTTGTTTTTTGAGAACACTGCTGGCACAAAGAAACCCTGACTTAACAAAGCCAAGAGAACAAATATTCTCAGTGAAGCACCAGGATTTTTTCTTTCTCTGACGAGAAAATACCACATTCATTCAGTATAAATCGCAAAACCACGGCCATGAGACACGGCTGAAAGTTGGTCCCACGACCGGAACCAAGGCTGGAATCTCGGTTCATTCAGACTTCACACCTCCACTGAGCCAAAAAAAAGCCCAATGATAAACAATGGTGGAAGCCTCTCAATGTCTTGTAATCTTAAAGTCTTCTTAAAGTTCACCGGGAATCGGGGATTGCACACACAAAAACTCATACATGGGGGAATTGCAGAATTATTTCCAGTACCATCTGTCCTCTATGTGTGGGTGAAATGAAGTGTTGCACAGTGAGTGCATGCTCTGTGCGTGCTTTGGAATGGAACGTCCAGGCGACCTTCGAATTGGTCTTCCAAATTCACACAAAAATACAAAGTTCACGTCACCCGATTTCTGGCAGGGAAAATATTGGACGTCATCGGACGTTCACTGGTTAAGCAGCTTTATGAAAGTGGGCCCAGCCCAATGGTGGCTCATCATGACTAACCTGAAAACAAGCTGGCGGTGGTAATCGAGTCACGACATGAGCTGCTGCCAATGGCAACGGGAACACACCGCCAGGAACAGGGTGAGAACCCGGTGCTGTGGAGAACAAAATACATGTAAAAAGCTTTTATTCCGCCGGGTTGTCATTTATGTCATGTTGACTTTAAAAAGTACGAGTAACTCCTGATGGAACCAATAAGTACATTAACCCATTTTAGACCATAGCGGCTTGTACCAAAATGCCCATGGTGGCCGCAAATGGCCAAAAGATTTAACCAACTTTAACTCAACCTACAAGATCAACATAAAGGTTATGGCAAAATTATAATTTTACCAATGTTTTCTTTGTTAGCATACATGTAATACCTACAAAATTATAAAACAAAATAAATTTGAAACGGAAATGCAAGGTCTACATTATGAGTATTGGAAACTAAGATTCACATAATAATTGTATTGGTTATTTTTAAACAACATGAACATCACCATAAGAAATATATTCGCAATATATGACAATATTACAGTGCAAAATTCAATTAATTCCTAAACATGTAAAATACACAAACTTCACCTTCCAAGATGTAGAAAGGAACTCTTTTTATAATTAAAAAAAAGTTTGTAAAAAATGTAAAATTCTGGCAGTCTAAGGTTTACTCAATTAAAACCACTGAATAAAATCACATCTTAAAAGCAGGTGTTTAAAAAGCATGGATATAGTGAAGAAGGTAGGGTAACTTACGTGCTTGAGATCGTGGTGTGAACGGTAACATCTGACCCAGGTCAGGATGAGGAAACTCTGTCACCTTAGAGTCGGTTTTGTCATCGTCGCTCTTGTCTGTGGACGGCCCCGTATCCTTCTGGGATGAGGGGTTCAAGAGCACCTGCTGGACAGTGTGTTTGTGGGTCAGATCCTAGGGGAAGAAAGAGGGATCAAACAAAGACAGAAAAATGAAAATATATTCATAACAAGAATAATCAGTTCTTATATGGCGCTATATCTACAGGCTTCTGAAAGTGCTTACTCGTATGTTTCCAAGACAAGTTTTTGAATTATGAGACCCGTTTATATAGCCCGTTGTCAGGTGATGCAAAAACAATCTGCAGCTAACCATGCCAGAAAACACTGGGAAAACCCCCTCCTCTTGACAATAAGTATACTAGGTTCTTTTGCAGTACGTGCATTACACAACACACGGGACCATTAGCTTTAAGTCCCATTCGAAGGACGAAGCAAAGATGGTCAAGTGTCGTGCTTAAGGAAACAAGTGTCAAGACCAGGACTCGAACCCACACTCCGCTGATCAGAAACACCAGAGCTCGAGTTTGGTGCACTTGACCAATAAGCCATGACTCACCACTGTCATTACTGTATTAACTCATGTCATCAAAGGATTAAGAGATTTTAAAGCTTTTTTTCTCGAGGCCCATCAGGAGCATACTGATCAACACTTTGAGTTGTTATACCACTAGTTTTTTTCAGAACCGTATTGGAGAAAATATTCACATGGTATTTTACCCCAAACCGACAGTTTCCATTATTAAGAAACTAAAACACTTGAGGCCAATCTACCATGTTTAAACTATTTCAAATGTTATGGTCAAAAGTTAACACATTTCTGCCTGCAAATGATAAAAGTACCTTGTATCCAATGGATTTTAGTTCTGCTTGTGAACAAGGGTAAAGGTCAAGGTATCGATACCGGTCAACAAGAAGGCTGGCTTCACGATCTTTGAACTCCTGTTGGGTGGAAAAAAAATGTGCACAATTTTAATTCTACTTGCAGACAACGACAAATTTTCTACGGCTAAACCCAACAAACCTACATGTAATCCTTCAAAATACAGGTGATGTGTTTTTTTGACTATGACACAGTAAATTCCACGCATCTGTGGGTTATTGTTTAGGGTTATTTTGAAGGGATATCAAATTCAAATATATTTTCAATTGCAACTTACGTCTTTGAAGAGAGCTAGGCGTCTTTTCTCTACTTTGATGATGCTGGTAAGATCTCCACAACTGGACTCAAAATCCTCAAACCGTAACCAGATTTCCCTAAAATTAAATTACGCCAAAATCCATTAAATAATCTTTGACCAAACCCATCAATTTATTTAAAACTATGGATTGGGTCTTATGATAAGCTAAATCTTTCTCTCTGAAAATAGGAACAAGGTTCAAAACCTCAAGCCAGTAATTACAAATCTGTAAAGCTGTAAGTTTTTCAAGAGGGAGTTGAATTATTGCCAGCTATTGGTAGCTTCATGTCCATGTGAGGAGGGGGAGGGGTGGGTGCAACTTACCCTGACTTCTCAACAGCCAACGATCCAGACGTCAACACTCTTTCAAAAAGCACTCTTGTGTTGTTATCCTCTGTTTGAAATTATCAAATTAGAAGAAGTAGTAGTTTAGAAGTAATTATTACCCTAGCAATATTATAAAAAAAAACATAATCAGTTCAACATCCAAAGTAAAATGATGAAGATGCTCAGACTTTATTATTATTATTATTACAAAGATTTATTGAGCGCATTTTCAAAAGACCACAACACTTTACAATATAATAATACATGCAGAGTACAAGCAACATTGTAAAATTACAAAAGCACAAAGGCACGAGACAAATATTAACAGTACACGGGCGCACACAACCCACAATACAAAATTGAAAAATGTCACCCAATTTCAGGGAGGTGTTAAAAATCCACAATATATAAGTTTAATTAGAGCAGTGGCATAAGAAGAGGGAAGGAGAGGGGGCTTGAGCTCAGAACCCTTGCACCCCCCCCCCCCAAATGAGGTCACAGAAAAAAACTATGAACATCGATATTTAGTAGTGTATCACATCCTCTTTCCTCTTCAGAAAGTATAAAGCCCCCAAAATTATTTCTTTGCCACCCTCCCCCTATCCCCTCGTCTGCCTCCCAAAATGAAAACGTCTAGTTGGGCCACTGATTTAGTTTAACCTTGACATAGAAATTATCCAAATAGAACCCCTGTTTGGCTATTAAATAGGGCAAACACACCATTTATACAAAAAGGATAGATAATTAAATGCTGGAGAAATATTTAAGTTCAAGCTTTAAGACATACGAACCATTAAGATGCGATAAGTAATCAATGTAGGCAAGAATATATTCTGGTATGTCTCCGTATTTCTTCAGACCCAATTCAAAGATCTTGAAGGCTACCTGTTGGTCCTGCTCGGGAAAAAAAAAAAAAAAAACCAAATTGTAGGATTTTAACATTTGTATGGAGGAAATACAATCTAGTGAGGTTTGCCGGAGATACCATGTACATAAACACTTTTAGAAGAATTTCTAGAAGAGTTTATGTACATGGTGTCTCCGCAAACCTCACTAGAAAATAACAGTTGGATGGAAAATCAGTTGGTTTGTCCAAGTTTGAAATACCAACCACTGAAATTCCTCTATGGTGTTTTTACGGTTTTCTGTTGCACTGAAACTAACATGGAAATCAGTTGATCGACAGTTAACTATCCACTGACTTAGTTGAGGGAGGAATGCAAAATATAAGGTATGACATTTGAAACATGATAAAAAAGTAGTAAAATCTTGAGTACAAGGGCTTACCTATGTACATGTATAGTATAGGTTTTGGTAGGCATTTTAACGGTTATTTTACTGGGGGGTTTTTAGGGCAAGAAATTGTAAATTAGATGATAATAGGAAGAGTTTCATGCCTGCAATTTATACAAGTGGTAACTCAGAGTTGAACCATGTGTAAACCAGGGGTTTTCAAACGCACAATGTAGTTCGACCCCGAATTACCGCCCGTTTGATTTTTGCATCCCTCCCTAATATAGCTAGAGCACAGAACCACAAGGAGTTGGGTGAGTCAGTGGAGTTATAGCTGACTGTTGAAAGTTTAGGCTTTGATGAGTTGGAGGTTGGAGGGGAGGGGCTAGAAGATAAGGTAGATATGAGGGATGGGCCCAAAGTGTGATCCTCCTTTTGGTTATGGGCGAGGTTGGTTGAAGGAGAAAGGGTGCTCGATTGGACAGTGACTCTCTAGCTGTTTGGTTTATACCTTGCTGCAGTAGTACTCCATGAGAGCAGCTGTGATGAAGACATGGTAGCGTGTTCGTGTGTCTTCTCTGGCCTTCTTAAAGATCCCCCTTGCTGCCTTGATGCCTTCTGCCCGCCTTGTGAACTTCATGTACTGGATGTAGACCTAAGACGTCACGGAGACCAGAAGGAAATATATGAGAGATTCAAAAAGGGGCAAATGATAACTTTCAACACTTTGCAACAGGCAATCAATTTTTTATTAAAAGTGGGATTTGAAACTTTGTATAGTGGGAAAACATTCTTAAAACTCAGATTTGTGGTAAAACCATGTAATAGTCTCTCCAATGAGCTGTGGTCGATCTGAGACAGAACAGTGGTGTAAAAGTCAATTTTTTCCTATAGCATGAAATCAGCTGATGGTGAGACACAACTTAATTTTTCCAAACAGAGGCTAGACAATTGCAAGATTCAGCCTCAGTTTCGATACACTGATTTGAATGGAAGAGGAACAAGATGGCCACTACGATTAAGGTTTTTGGTTTATGGAAGCACAGGTGGCGTCTGTATCTTACCAATGTGGGATCAATGTCATCAATAGCCAGTAATCGCTTGTAGATATTATGTACTTTCTCATATTTCATCCGCCCCTGCAAAAGGAGTTGAAAAAACACACATAAGTAACACACCAAGCATGATATTTGACCCTTGGAAAAAAAAACATAGGAACATTTCATTCAGCACAAGGGCTGACCTACATATGGTATTGGCTTTTACAGACTTTTTCAGGCTATTCAACAACAATATCTTGAGAAGGAGAAAGATTATGGTTTCAAATTGTATTTTAGAGAACAACCAGAGCTTGTAGATTATAAATCTGGCTAAGCCAGCATCATAAATGAGAGAGGCAGATCACCTAATTTGTAATCAAATCATACATCAGTGCACCTGCAAACACTCAGAGTGGAGTGTCGTGGCCGAGCGGTCTAGTCTGCCAAACTTAAGTTCTGTAGTTTACAGAATGTGGGTTCGAATCCGGGCCTGGCCAGCCGCAACACTTGTGTCCTTGAGCAAGACACTTTACCATAATTGCTTTGTCCTTCGGATGGGACGTTAAGCCATAGGTCCCATGTACTAGGATGGGTAGTGCACGTAAAAGAACCCAGAACGCTTGTCGTGAAAGAGTAGCAGTTTACCTTTTTTTTTTTTATGGAAGTCGCCAGACACACAAGGCCAGTAAGCCACTCGAGGGTGTGGGCTACAAATCAACTGTTTTTCCAGGGGTTACCCCCTTTACAGTCCGTAAGGATGTAGGCTTGGGTATCATCCATCAGAAGCCTGGCTGGTAGAGCAGAAGGCTCTACCTCCCCAATTTTTACGGAGCAATTATGGTTAAGTGCCTTGCTCAAGGACACAAGTGTCATGACCGGGACTCGAACCCACACTCTGTTGACTCAGCCACCAGAGCTTGAGTCCGACGCACTAACCACTCGGCCACGACACGCCATTACCTCTGTGTTTCTGGTTCAGATAGCAAGCATCCTTATCTACACGTTTTCTCAGACTTGAGCTACAGTGATTAAGTTCGCTTCTGGGGCATCCTTGGTTTCATTACAGAAATTAAAAATAATAATAGCAATAAAGCTATCAATCATTACACAATACATATATCATGCCTGATACTATGTGGAAAATAGGCAGGGAGTCCGTTGGAGCATTAGGGTAGCTTCAAAGTTATATGGGGGAAAATGGGGTTCCTGATTTAAGAAAAACGGTGATACCTCAGTGAGGGGGAAAGAGTGGCCGCAAGGGAAACAAGGGGCAGGGGCCTAGGGGGAGGGGAATGATACTTCAGGTGGATCTCACATATAAGAGGAACGGGGAAGAGCATGGGGGGCGGTAGCCCAAACATCTGATGCCACTCTTCGAGGCTTGTGAATAATGCCAGATACCAGCCTTTAGAACCTGGCGGTTTCCTGCCTGATGTACCTTCAATCTTGCATGCCATAATACTATGTGCGTATCGTGCACTCGGACACATGTGTGTAGTATCACTCTTTTAGTTATGCGTCATTGCAAGTATATTGCAATTTATTTCCTATTTCGATAGGGCCTATTTATGTTTATCTTTCCAGTGTAATTTTAATGTGTTTTTTTTAATATGTTTGCTTGTACATATCTTTATCTGTAAATATTGTCTTAATTCGGCCTCTGGCTGCGATGACATTTTTAATAATAAACCATTTCAATTCAATTCAACATGTCTATCCAGTGAAACCGTTGGGTTTGTGAGACCAGTGCCTGTCTTTATCCTTGCCGATAAAGACAGGGGACCAGTCTAAGGGGCGGGACCTCATACATTTATCTTAAGAAAATTTCAGAGGAGGCTACCCACCTCTTCAAAGTCTGCATAGGCGAAGTAGATGAGCATGCTCTTCTTCATGAGGGTTTGAATGGCTCTCTCATAGATAGCTGCTGCCTCGTCGCTGAATACTTTAGCATTGTTCATATCCTGAAATCAGTCGACACAAAGGTTAGGTCAATTGTACAAAAAAATGAAACATTGAGGAAGATGGCAGCAAAGGAGTTATGCTTCTTATTATAATAAGATGTAGTTATTATGTGCTTTTTCAAGCCAAGTCGCCTCTCAAAGCACCTTACAATTTTTATCACCCCGTTTATCCAGCCCTAAGAATTCCCGTAACCATCTCAACTCCTTAGGAATATGCAGCACTGACAGCCAAAGGGGAGCACAGGTTGCCAGTCATTCACATCAACAATCTCTATTCTCGCAGGTACCCACTTACTCCTGGGTGATGAGATGCAATTATCTTTAAGTGTTTTGCTCAAGGACACAAAAGTCCTGACCAGGATTCTAAACCAAACTCTGATGACTCATCCTCCAGAAGCTTGAGTCCATTGTGTTAAACGGCTCCGTCACGACACCCTACAAGTGGTCTAAGTGATTTATGACTTTCACACCAACATTACACTTATAAATTTCAATTTGCCTTACACCGATGTGTTTTTTTTCCCACAGGACTTGAAAGCACTGAGTATACAGTGCTTTCAAGTCCTGTGGAAAAAAAACCACAGGCAACTCGGGTGGGATTCGAACCCACGACTCCCGCATGACTAGAGCAGATGTCTTAACCACTAGACCACCGAGCACGCCCGGTGATGAGGGGCCAGTTCGAATCCAGTATTATTAGCGGCAGGTACCCCAACAATTAGATAGATGTTAATATTTGCATCGGGGGAATGAATATAAATTTCAATTTGCCTTACACCGATGTGTGATAAGCACTGTATACTCAGTGCTTTCGAGTCCTGTGGAAAAAAATCCACAGGCAATTCTGTGGACATTCCTTTGTTATTGTGTAGTGAAGAAATATACATTTTCATAAACCATTCCTATTTTCAAGTAGAATTTATTTGGGGGGCTAATTTTCGCTCTGGAAATCCCTTAAAACAATCTGTTACCTTATGTTTCGTTTTCAAGAAAATTTGATTTTTTAAATTTGTGAACAAAGTTGTTTTAAGAATCACGGAATGTCTCCAGATCCTACATTGTATGGACATCTTTTGTCATCTTGGGGTCAAATGCTTGCTCACAAATGAAAACCAGTCACTTACCCCCTTTTCGGCAAATGATTTGCTGGAGTTCTCCAGATAGAGGGCAGCCTCATACCAGACATCGGGATGGTGACCGAGACATAACAGGCATTGCTCGTAGGCGAACATAACTGCAAAAAATGGAGACAAGATAGAGAGAATCAAAGCCATGATAGATGAAGAGTGTCAGCATTTTCTTCAATCCGCAAGTCATTTACACAAAATGGCCCTTCTGTGAAAAAGCCATATCAGTGCTAAAGCAAACAAGGATAGAAATGAAGCAAATTAAAGGAAAGCTTTCGGCTACAAACAAAGCCAACTTTTGTCTGGAAAGCAATAAACCACAAGGGAGACTGACTGGCCACATTTTTAAATCAATTTTGGGGTGAACAAAGAAAAATTGACTGGAGCGGGATTTGAACCTGCGACCACCGGCTAAACGTACTGACGCTCTACTAACTGAGCTATCCAGCCCTAATGTGGTCGCCCTATTTTGTCAATATCCTTGTTCGTGGGAT
Source organism: Marthasterias glacialis (assembly GCA_911728455.2). Taxonomy (NCBI): domain Eukaryota; kingdom Metazoa; phylum Echinodermata; class Asteroidea; order Forcipulatida; family Asteriidae; genus Marthasterias; species Marthasterias glacialis. Next base: position 16,570,261 of record OU452223.1, read on the forward strand.
GCCAGTCAGAAGCCATTCAACCTGTCTGGAAACCAATAGAAACACAAAAACAAATTCAGAAAAGATTTAAGTGCAATTAGTTCAAAAATGGTTTCACATACCTCTCTTTGTCATGAGCGTTTGGTCTTCCGTTCTGGTTGGGTTCGTCTTCTCCCAGTTGATGTATTTCTTCCATAGTTCTACCTGCTTGGATTCCTCTAGCGTCCCTGTTGGTGGCACAGCTGGGTTGTTACGATTCAAACCCTTAGTGACAGCTTCATATTCCTAAATGAAAAGAGAAGGGGTGGGGGTGGTTACAAGTTATATCAGGGCCCAATGGGAAACTTACCAGGTAAATAATCATTGTTTACAAGTTATGATCACGATGTGCACATTTCCGAGAAAAATGGGTATACCTGGTAAGTCTGCTGCCATCTTGTGTCCTCAAAAGTCTCCCATTACATAAAGCACTGAAAAACTGCTTAGAGCACAGAAAAATATTTCTTAGCAGAAACAGGCTACCAGCCAAAATACTTTGTAATGTATACTGTTTTGACTGGTTCCCCTAATTTTTACTTAGCAGGAAATTGTTTAAGCACCATTTTTTTGCTTTATGAAATCGGGCTCCATAAATTTGTTAAGCAGAGAATGTTGCTTTTTTGCACACCAAAAATAGACAGTACTCTGGCTGGTCACTTATTTCTCCTCATCATCTGTGCCCAAAAATGTTATGCAAAAGATGCTGAGTTTTTCTTAAACCTAATTTTAATGTAGAAATTTGATTCCCAAAGTCAGAAAGGAATTTTGGAAAGAAAGGAAGTTTTTACCTTTGCTACTCGTCTGGCATTCATGTAGCTACGACTCCTGTCATCAATCATTTTCTTTGCGATAATTGGGTTTATTCCCTGAAAAATGTAATCAAAGATGTGAAAGTAATGATAAGAGAATAATATAATGTATGTTTAATGCCCCTTTTTTCAGAAATTACTGTAACTTTTTTCAAATCTTTTAAATTCACAGCCTTGTTTTCAAAGCAAAAACCAATAATAATTTTGAAAGCAAAAAGCAATAATGATAATAATAACAATAGTCAGTTCTTTTGAAGCGCATTATAAATGGGTATCTCAATGTGCTTAATATTTTTAGTGGCAGTTTTATGAACTATGAGACCGATTTACATAGCACCTTGTAAGGGTTTACAAGATGATGTGACGCAATCCGCAGCCAACCAAACCGGAAACACAGGGGCATCTGTCCCATCCAAGGGAAAAAGTAATAATGGTTAACTGTCTTGCTCAAGGACACCAAGTGCTATGACCGGGATCTGAACCAACACCCTGACAACACCAGAGAATGAGGGTGCCGCTCGATATTCCGAAGGTTCAATAGTCCGAAGGGTATATTAATCCGAAGGTTCGATAGTCCGAACACACCATTTCCCATAAGTGAGGGTTCATTTGTCCGATAATGAAATAAGGTTGATTAATCTGAGCATTTGATGAGATAGTCCAAGGGTTCACTTGTCCAAAGGTTCGATAATCCGCAAATAAAGTAAAACAAAGTTTGATAACTATTGAACCTTCAGACTACTGAACCTCGGACTAATGAACCTTCGACCTCTTGAACCTTCGGACTATCGAACCTTCAGACTATTGAACCTTCAGACTATTGAACTTTCGGAGTCTTGAACCTTCAGACTATTGAACCTTCGGACTCTTGAACATTCAGACTGTTGAACCTTCGGACTATTGAACCTCCAGACTATTGAACCTTCGGACTAATGAACCTTCGACCTCTTGAACCTTCGGACTATCGAACCTTCAGACTATTGAACCTTCAGACTATTGAACCTTCGGACTCTTGAACATTCGGACTGTTGAACCTTCAGACTATTGAACCTTCAGACTAATAAACCTTCAGACTCTTGAACCTTCAGACTATCGAACCTTCAGACTATTGAGTGGACCCAGAAATTGACTCCAGTTTACTAGATTGGTTGGCCACGACACTCCAGAAATAACTTCCCTTTTGCCCTTTTCTATTATAACACAATTGTAACCATGAATCGCAACCATATTCTTCTGTGGTGTAATCCAACCACCACAATACCACACAAAACATCCACCAGAGTAACTGCAAGAGAGCTATACCTACATTTTCATATGTACAGTAATCCTTCCAGAAGATTTCAATGTTGACCATGGGGTTAACAACGCCTCGTTGGTATACTCGACGCACTGCTGTGATCCTCTGATTCTCCGCGTATGATCCCTTAGCCTCACTATGACACAATAAAACAGAATTTACAACTTTTGCCGAGTACTATTATGCTCCGTACAACTGGCAATTCTTTTGTCTGGCAATAATTTTACTACATTTCAAAACTCAAGAATATTTAACTGTTTCACTGATTCCCTAAAAACACGAGCATTTATGGTAGCGAAAAGTCTTTTGAAAGTAGACGATTCAAATAAACTGAAAATTTCTTCTAAGCAGTATCAACATAGTTAATTAACAATTTTTTTTTCAAATGCCAGGCCCAATTTCATAGGTTTGCTTAAGCAGACAATATTGCTTAACATTTTTCTGCTAAGCAACACAAGCCGGAAACTAGTCACAAAGGGTACATGTGACATGGTATTTTGGCGGATAAGCTTAATTGTTTTGTGCTTAGTTACTTTTTGTGCTTAAGCAGCTTTGAAGTTGGGTCCTTAAGTTTGAAATGGATATATAGACCTTATGCATTGACGCCATCACGCCGCCATCTTGGAGGTAAAATGATGATGAATCAATGGAAATGCACATCTTTGAACGCGCGGCGCACGGGATGGGCCAATGAGCAACCTTCTTTTTGACCTCCAGCCGAGGGCACCCTACTCAAATGACGTCATGTGCATAAGGTCTATTTCTGGTTACAAAAGAGTAAAAAGTTCAAAATTGCTCATCCAAAGACTTACGCTCCCTTCAGATATGTGACATAGTCCGACCAGATCTGATAAGAGAATATATCCATGCCCATCTTGTCCAGAGCAAAGTCATACGCCTGGGCCATCTTTTCTCGGTATGAAGCAAGACCCCCTTTTGTTTCCTTCACGTAGGAGAGGTAGCATTTCCATAGATCTATGTTAAGCACCTTCATAAGGCATCGCTGGAACAACTTTTTAATGAGAAATTAAAAATTTGGAGGGAAAAAAATAAAAACGAAGTTACTCTTTTGTGTAGTGGGTGTATCTTATGAAACCGGACGATGCCCTAGAGTTGAGGGGAGGGGGCACAAGTTGGATTCTCAAGGAGTCACTTACGGATTGTTCTGAGGAACTATTAAAACATTCAATGCTGTAGTTGCCAACATGGCCACAAAACAAACAATTCAACTGCCTCAACACACAAAACTTTGTATGAGAGGATTTCTTATATTGGAAAGTAAAAAAGTCCATTAACTACAACTCTTATATTTCTTTGGAACCCTTTCTTTTATTTTGCCTTCCGAGGTGCACCTCATCAGAAGTCAAGACCAGTATTTGGCGTGCTGTTCTTTTCATGTAAAACTTGTCATCTTTTAATGAAATATATAATAAAATGTGACTAAAATTGGAAAGCAATTTCTGCTAACCACCTTTGGTTTTAAGCTCCAGCTCAACATTTGTAAGAGGAAAATCAAAACTGTTCACACATTTACATATACCTTACAAGGTATAAAGATAATGATGGTAGGAAACTTTCCTTGAAATATTTCTGCCTGAAGTGTTTTCATTTTTGAATAATAAATGAAATAAGATCCAAAATTAGTTTTCATCTCAGTCAAAAACTCTGCCTATAGGAATGCGTAGAAAAATGCTTAATGCATTTTTACCATTTTCTCGCAAACGAAACAACAAAATGAGCTGACATTTTCACAAGTTGGTTTTATTACAAATATCTTGATTTGTGCAAAGAATGGAAGCATTTACAGTCAGTTTACCAATGTTGAACTGGGGCTTTAAAAATACCAACCAACACTGGTAATTGTCAAAGACCAGTCTGCACTTTATGTGACCCAACATATACATGAAATAAACATGGGAAAGTTTAAGCTCAATCGGTCATCGGAGTCGTGAGAAAATAGTGGAAAAAGCTGAAATGTTTTCATTGTTTTTAAAAATGGGGTCTTTGACTCAAAGGATCAGAACAAATTGTTTATTACTCATTTCTCAAAAACTATGCTTTTCAAGCAAAAATAGATCCAGGGAAATTTTCCACGATGACCATCTTGTACCATGTAAGTTTTGTGCAAATCTGTGAACATTGATTTTTTCCAATTTTACCAATGTTGTGCACCCCCTTTAAAAAAAACAAAAAGTGTTCGACGTGTAATCATCACTTCATGTCATAACCCATAAGAATATCACTTGTGATAACTCACCTTCTCAACTTTTTCATAGTTCTTGCTTTTTATCTGAAAGAAAGACGTAATTCATGACACAACTCCGGTTAGACAAATGAACAACAGACCACTGTAACCATTTCAAATATTGTTTTATTAAAAACAGTATTATATTGACCTAAAACACAATATTCCCCATTGCAAAACGTTCCTTTATTCCACCTTCATACAGCAGAACAGGTTTGCCAAAGCAGGCACAGATCCAGGGAATTTTACTCGGGAGGGGTAAGAAAAAAAAACAGGTAAAAGTGACTAAAGGGTCGTGATGATTATGGGTATGCCACAAGTGAGTAATATTGGAAGGACATTTTTCAGTCAGAGGGCAGTAGCACTACATGGCAACAAAAATTCATAACATGTAAGGTGTATTCTAAGTATCAAAATGGCAAGAATCTATTTGTGTGCGAGTGAGTTTCAATAGATGTTAAATTTGCATCGGGGATAAGGAACATTATTTGTGCTTTATCCATAAACAGATGTGTGCTAAGCACTGTACATACAGTACTTTCTTAAGTCCTGTGAAATGATATCATTGGGGTACCTGCTGCGAAAAATCAAGGATTCAATTTGCCTCACGCTGACGGGCAATCTCGGTGATCTAGTTGGTAAGAAAACTGCTCTACAATGGCAAAGGTCGTGGGTTTGAATCCCACCCGAGGAATATGCCTTTTTTTACAGGACTCAGGAAAGTACTGAGTATACAGTGCTTAACACACATCGGTGTATGGGTAAAACATCAATAATATAACAAAAAAAGTGTCAAGAGCAGGGTGGGATTTAGACCACCTGGAGGACACACCCTCTGGATCCGCGCCTGAAGACGGTATTTGACGATGGAGTCGACGACATGTTCCTGTAGAAAAGAAGTAGTTGCTCAAATGATCCCTTATAACCTCACTAGGTTTAAAAAAAAAATAAAACTCAGTTGTTTTAGAACTCATTTGGGAATACGCGAAAGATTAACAATAACAATCCCACTTTCACATGCAGACAACCTTGTGAAAATTTAATCATGCGGTAATAAAGCTATTTGAGAAAATAAGTTATGTCAGAATTTGAATAATAAATACCTTCTTATTCTCAAAAGCATCTTACAACAAAATTATCTTTAAGTTAAATTCTAGATAATAATAATAAAATAAAAAAAAAGCTTTTTCCTACAAACTGAAACCTACTTTTTTAGCTTCATAGACCTCTTAGACATTAAAAAAAATAGTTCTGATAGCAAGGGATGTTCATTCTGGGGTTCGGGCCTTAAAGCCCCAGCTAAACATTGGTAAGAAGAAAAATATAAATGTTCACATATTTACATGTACCTTACAGGGTTTAAAGATAACGATGGCAGAAAACTTTCCTTGAAATATTTCCGCCTGAAATGTTATAGTTTTTAAACAATAAGTGAAATAAGATCCAAAATTAGTTTTCGTCTCAGTGAATAGGAATGCGTACAAAAATGCTGACTGCATGTTTACCGTTTTCTCGCAAACGAAACACCAAAATAAGCTGAAATTTTCACAGGTTGGTTGTATTTCAAATAGCTTGATTTGTGTAAAGAATGGAAGCATTTACTGTCAGTTTACCAATGTTGAGCTGGGGCTTTAAAAGGCACAGCGGCAACAGCCCTTAAGAAATTGCTCCCATAACTTCTTCAGGGGGACAGTCATTGCTGACAAAAAGGTCTGAACCTAGCATCAAAATGTTAGGAGGTATGTTGAAATGATGGCTTCTCCACCTTTTGGTAATCCCTGGAATTGTAGATCTCAAGGAGCTCAAAAATTTGGAAGCAATATCCTCAGCAATTTAGAGAGGTCAATCAAAGAGCATGATTTCTTTACAAGTTGAGAAACTAACCGTTACTATTTTTTACCAGGCAGACATTAAAAAAAAGTCTAATTCCACATAGAGTCTGAAACTTCTCATCCCTATGCCTTGGTGTTGCTGTAAATATTCTACTAAGAAATAATAACGGGCAAAACTCACAAAAGTTTTGAACAAAAATCATATATCATACAGCAACAAAACTGTTTAAAATATAAAATGTTGTCCGACCTACATGTGCAATTTTACAATGCGTATGGGTCATTACTGTAATGATACATAACTTTTAGAAAGTGTGGGGGGATGGTAAATGTCATTGTGGAAAAGTTTACAAGAGAAACTTACTTGTTGAGTAGTATACAAATATAACATGGTTTGAGGGTGGACAGTCAATATTGGCTCCCCAAAGTATTGGAGGTTGACAAACTAGTTTGTCAATTTCCAATACCGAGGGGAGCTAATACCGACTGTCCACCCGAAATAAACCATGTTGAATTTGATTTACTATACCTCATAAATTCTCTAGTTCGGAATCATTGAGGTCGAGAATATGTGGATTGCATTTACATGTGTCGCCATATTTTCATGTGTTATGTAGCTTGGGCCATGTTTGCCCACGCGACAGCTCCACGGTGCTCTTTAAAGTGCATGCCTAGTAGACTGTTACACATGCGACAGTCTACTACATATGCGTATTTACCATGTGTGCGGTTACTGGCACGCGCGTTTGGTAAACAGCATCTGGCACATGATGCCAAATGGACCAGTGAGAATTCTGCTCTTGATCATGAATATGTATTAGGTAGGCCTATAGTAATACATATTAGTGTAGAAAAGTTTACAAAAAAAGTAGACTTGTTAAATAGTAATTAAGCAATCAAGAAAACTGTTAAAAAAACTTTTAATCTCTTTGTCCAAAGACAAAAACCAAAAACAGATTCCAACAGGTACATCGTCTTGATTGATGTCATATTCCTTTGGTTTGCGTTTCACTTAAGTCAAATTGTCAATCGTCCTATTCAATGGAAAAAGTTTTAAGGCATTAACTCTATGCTCCGTGAATGCCATGTGACTCTGGAAAGCTCTTGGCACTCAGTGTTTGTTACTTTTATCAGGAAACAGCAAATCTAAATCAAAGTTGTCATAGTCTACTCTAGTTGTACTGCGCAAAAATATTTAAGTAGGTTTAAAAACTTGATGGGTTGCTGGTTCGATTTCCAACATTGACCATTTTCCTATGTGCTGTGACGAAGCTTTCACAGGTTAGTTTCGATACATTTTGACATCATACTAGATATTTCGATAAATGTACAGGTCTCTACACACACTGGTTTACTTTCTCTTAGAAAGGACAGTCCTGCATTATTTTTTTTGCAGGCACATGTAAATTCGAAACCAACCTGTGAAAACTTCAAAGAAATTTTGAACCCCAATGGAAACTTTGTGCACTCACCCATAATAATCGCCAAGATGAGATAGTGTGACTTCTAAATGCTCATACAAACTTCAGATAAAGTGAGCTTTTCGAGCAGTATCAGTGGTCCACTGGCCAAACACCACTTTAAACATGTTAAACACCCGGGTACCAGTCAGAATTCTGTCTGAGTAAGTACACCTGGCTAGTTTTACTGCTTCCCTTTGCTACATGTAAACAACTGATTGCTTATGTTACTTCAAAATACAAGACCCATACTAATGACAACTGAAAGGAAACCTTAAAATAAGAACCAGTGAAAAAGCTGGTGGACCAGTTAAATGACACGCTCACTGGTCCTGCTAGCCAGACACTAAAAAAAAGTAAAGGTCAAACCCCCAGTATTTGACTTCCCCCCCCCCTTTTTCTCACACAAGGGCTGTGCTTACTGCTTTCGGGATTATAACCAATACATCTTTCAGTTGTATGGCCAGTAGTGCCAACCATACTGTCATTACTAGAACAGTATCATCACAGCTTCCAAGCACACCCCAGCTTAAGAATTCAAACAGTCACATCAAATAAATGGTGTTATGGCCAGTCACAGGGTTGCCGACATGGGTATGAGAATGAGGCTGTGAGTTAACTCCCGGAGGATCATGTGTACATGTAACAGCAGTCAATATTTTGAAACTTTCTGGAATAGTTAGGATCGTTCGTTACAAAAGATTTTCTCCGAAATAAAGGTCAAGTCTGGTGAAAAAAAAAATCTGAATCTGAATTCCCAATACTTCAAATATAATACACATATCAGGCATGCGGCTGCAGTTTGTTAAAACGAGGGAAGTACCAGACAAAGCAAGTCTTCGTATTGTTTTTGTATTTTTCAGTTTTCAAAACAAAAACGATGGAAATCAGCTGAGCAGTTGCATGCCTGACATAATGACCCCTAAATAAGTTATCACCAAGGATGATTTTATATCTTGGTAGAGTAAATAATATATGTGTACAAATCACTGGAAATTAAGTGTAATTTTTGGACAAACAGCAAATTTTGAAACTGTTTACCACATTCCCCTCCCCTCTGTCAAAAAAAACCTTACCCTTTCTAGTTTCCCCTAGCTGTAAAAGTCTTTTACCTCTTATTTACTCCTAAGAAACACAGTTAAAAAATAACACATATATTGAGACAAATAGTAAATTTGAAACCATTTTTTTAATTTAAAAATGGGTCTGGCATCTTCTGAAAACACAAACAAAAATTCTACACAAATGGCATTCAAAATCAATATGGATGTAATAATAGTCAAAATGTTTGCTTTACTGAAAACCTGTCTATTGAAATGAAAGTCTGTAAGACCTTTCAAAATTTCAAAGAATAGATTTTAACTTTTTTGAAATTGCAATCACTACTAAGATGGGTACGCAAGAGTACATTATGTATTATATCAAAATCTCTTCCATAATTGTCGTGAGTTAACTCTTGCACCTGCTCTATACTTTGCTACCCGTACACCCGTACCTTTTTGGCTTTCATCTTACACGAGCCCATTTTTAATAAGGTTCCCCCGATTCAAGTTTAGACAATTCCTGGCTTAAATTTGTCTTGACAGTTCAGATTAAATAAAACATCAGTACTGAAACACGATATATTTCTACATGTATGCCTCAAATACAAGTGAAACTCAGAACTTTATGGTACAAAAAAAATGATGGCAATGAAAACAGTTAACTACATGTAAAACTACGATACAACCTTAAGTAAAGAAAGATTTCAATGCATGATAAAAAAGTGAAGCTTTCCCGTGGATATTATTTTTTTTAAATTATTTTTTTTTCTCTCAATCTTTTCTGTTTTATTTATCCATGTGCTTCAAAAAGTAAAACAAACCATGGTTATATGAATCAACAGACAACAGACAACAACAAACAAAAACACTTAAAGAGAAGATACAACTTTAGTATCAAGCTGAATTTATGAAAATGATGGCTCCTTTTCTAAAACGTTACTTTGACGAATGCAAATTTGTAATCAATTTGAGATAAATGTGGAATTAGTGTATAACTGTATTTCAGTTCAAAGAAAAATAAATTCTAGACCGCTCTCTTTTTAACAATTACATAACTTTGGTACTCCTCAAAATAAACCTTGCAAAACCACGTTTGTACCGTCTCTTTTAACAAAACAAAACAAAACACACAAAATATATCACTTATTACAACTAGTAAACCACACACTTTCACAAAAAAAGGCACTTTCAATAAGAAAAAGGTGGCTGTTCTCAACAGAAAGTACTACAGAGGCATTTCAAATCATGCTTAGTTTTATGAAAAAGTAATGGAAAGTAACTTTCCATTACTAAACTGTAGGTTTGATCATTTATGTATCTTAGCCATTACTAATTGATATATATTTCCAAATAAAATTAAAGGGACACATTGCCTTCAAATCTCTTAAAATTTTGCAGTTTGGAATTGCTCCTTATCCTTTGTAAGAGTTGTGCATGCATGAAAACACCTACAGTGTGTTGTAATTAAAATTATAAAAACATAAATTTGTCTCTCAAAAATACAACCAGCAGAACCACTCTTCATAGAAACATAAGGTCCGCCATTTTGTTGCGTCAACCAATTTGGATAACACTAACAGAATGGCAGACTGTGATCTGTCATTAAATTAAACAACAAAAAACCACAATTTCAAGGGTATTTATATGAATCATTGTTTTAGCCTTTTAAAATATCTTTCCAACCATATTCATTTTATGACCAACGGTTTTTATAGCCCAAAAGCGCTCAATCCAAAGGCAACGTGTCCCTCTATCATTTTGGTAATTCCTGATGTTCTTAATTCTGATCGAAAAGGGCACTTTATTTTTTGCCCATGCAAGGGATCTTAAAGACAAAATTAACTTGGTTCAGAATCTATAACTTTGGCAGCAAAACCAAGAGCAATCCGATCCACAGAAGCTAATGTTGCTGTCTGGGACCAGCCACCGCTCAAAATATCCACTGGACCACGGACAGTAATTATAGCAAAGAACTTGGTTAATTCAAAACAGGTTTGATGAGATACATGCATACTTTTTTTTCTTTTTTCTTTTTTTTTGGGGGAGGGGGTAATTTATAACTCCTCCTTTAAATTGTTTACCCCCTTCTTTTTCTCTTCAACCGGGTTCCCTCCCCCCAACCAAAGCAAGTGTGTAATGGCCTCCAATTGTGGACTCTCCTTTGTTCAACTCTTTGTCTTGACAAACCTGGACCCCATTGTTTTCCTTTATGATAGCAATTATGGACATATTGTTCCTTTTGTTTTTAAAAGTCCTCGGTTTGAATGTCACTACAAGTACACAACACAACACACACACATACATGTGTTGACCTGGTAAACGAGGACTTGTGTGTCCTCCCATTGTTGTGGACTTAAATTTGTTGGGTTTTTTTTAGCAAAGACGCTACTGGTGTTGTGCACAGAGGCAAACCGAGAATGTCCTCGGTCTGTCACAAAAGCCGGATCCCTCTGACTAAAGTACTGTGTCCACAGGTAGACACCCCCATACACACCCACCCTAATGTTTGTCAACCCCGTAAATGAAGGACTTTTTTTTGTTCTCCCATCGTTTGGACTTAATTTTTTTTTTTGTTAGCAAAGACGCTGCTGGTGTTGTGCACAGAGGCAAACCGAGAATGTCCTCGGTCTGTTACAGAAGCCGGATCCCTCTACTCAGTGTCCACAGATAGACACCCCCATACACACCCACCCACATGTTTGTCAACCCTGTAAATGAAGGACTTCTTTTTGTTCTCCCGTTGTTTGGACTTGTCTTTTTTTTGAGCGACGTCCCCATGGGTTTTATGAAACTGTAGCAAGGACGTCCTCCCTGCATCAAATCATCCAGATCTCTTTAGTTAAAGGTTTCAGTCTCAATGGCAAGACACCCTCAACCACACACGCACACACATATGCTTGTCGACACGATAAATTAAGGACTTCTCTTTGTTCTCAGATTGTTTGGACTTTTGTTGATTCTGTGCACAAAAGCGCAGTGAGAACATCTTCCATCCACTACAACACTTGGATCCTTTTCGTTAAAGTCCTTAGTTTTGGGTAGCCACTCCCACACTCAAACACTACACAAGGGCCAACTGCATAAAGCTGTTAACTGCTAAGCACATTTTAGAGCTTGATATAGCAGAAAAAAGTGCCAAAGTACAAGTCTATTTCAAAACAATTGAGGGCACGTGTGTGCGTTTACAGTGGATTTGCAATGTTGCATCACTCATCTCCTATCAAGAACCGCCAGCAAGTGTTTTTCCTTTGCTTATGGTAGTGTACAGCATAGCTAAATTCTACACAAAATGCTACTCAAAACTCACCACTTGTTACTCAATATAAGCATTCAGCAAAAACAGGTTACCAGCCAAAACACCATGTAGATTGTTTGTGACTGGTTCCCTGCTAATTTTGGCTGAGCAGAAAACTTTGCTAAGCACAATTTTCTTCTTAACAGCTTTATGAAATTGGGCTGTGGTACATGTATGTCTGTCACCAAGCATCTGAAAGTCCAACATTGGTTTTGTGCAAAAAAAATCAAATTGATAACATCCTTGGTAGGCCCTAGGTTACAATCCCCAGATCCAGTTTGTGAAAGACCTTGGTAGCCAATGGGCAAATATCCAGTCTGAATACAGTTCACAATAAATTCTTGGTTAATTGCTTGCTTTGTGGTTCTGTGATCTACATTTTTTAAAGAATCCCTTGCGAAGCTCACTCAACAAAAAACATTTTTGGGTACCATAAATCCCACTGTTCCCAAGTACATGCTCCCGCCCCCAACTAATAACAGGTAAGAGTGCATCAACAGCTTCAAAAATTACCAATTTTAAATGAATCTTTTTTAAAAGGTTGGTCAAAATAAAAACCCAGATGCTTCTAAACTTAATACAATTTAAAATAACTTTTTTTAAAATAATTAATGGCCCTCAAACAATTTTGCCAAAATGTCCCCCTTTTGAAAAGTTTGTTTGCTTGGGGAATGGTCCTTTCTCTGTTACCTTTCTGTTGTGCTGTCAAAGCTTACTGTCTTGACCCTTTTTCTACTACAGACCATGTGCCTTTTGTTTAAACTGCCCTCTATTGAAATCTGCCTGCAGGTGTGCTCACAAATCTTGTTTTGTATAAACTTTGTTCACGAGTAATGTCAAAGCTCACATATATCGAAGGCAAACTGACCCCTGAAATCACTCTTAATCCAAGTTAATGCAAAACACAATGCGTGTGAGCGCCAGTTGGCAGAAACTTCAAGTTTTCCATTTCTGGACGTCAGCAAGCCCATAGTCTATTAATCCAAAATTTGATCGTTTGTTTATATTTTTGTAAAGAGCCCTAATTGAGTATTGACCCCTTACACAGATGTCATACGCAGCTACAGTTTGCCCACGTTACGCCATTTTAGGAGTCAAACTACAACTTAAAGACATGGGGCACATCCAACTGCGAGCGCATCAAGAGGCCTGATACTTCACAGAGGCAACGGAGGCAAATTGCCTCCGTTGCCCCTGGTCATTGCCATGGTGCCCTTGAAATGTTCCAATAGAAATTCACAATTTTCTCATAGAGGTGCCCTTTACCATGGAAAAAATGCCTTGGTGCCCTTTCAAGAACGAAGCATACAGGCCTGCGCCACCCAAGATGCCCACTGCACAGTGACACAATGAATCGGACTCCCAAAATGGCAAAAGCTAGATTTATCATGTGATGACGTCAGGTGAATTGGGTTAATTCTACACACACATTTCTCCTAAAACATCACTTCATATACAGCCCAAACGTTTGAATTACTTCAGGGTAAAAAAAAAATCATGTTATGTTCTGAAATTAGCTTGGCTTAAAGTCAAACCCCTTTCTATTTTCACGAGTCCTAATAAAAAAATCACAACCCCAAAAAATCATGCATGAATGAGACGTAACACAAGAAACTGAGTCAGGAGGCAAAAATAACTTGACGCTCGGAGTCAGAGAAAACTCAAGTCAAGAAATGGACACAGTAAATCACACATGACAATAGAATAAATCAGGAGCAGAGAGACAACGCTTTACATGGCAACTCTTATTGCACATATCATCTTTCAATAATTGCACAGTGATTGGCTACACTTAAAACTTACTAACCCTTCCAAGTGTTTTTTCTGTTGTTGTTTTAAATTGCAATCAGAGTAATGAATGATAGGATCCTAAAATCATCACTGACTGAAAAATAAATCACAAATTATTTCTATCACTGTCAAGGAACCAGAACCACTTTTCATCAAAATAAGTTGCAATTCCTTTAAATAATTTCCCTGTAAGTTATTATTCAAATTAATTATTGCACTTCTTCACTGCATCAGAATCACTTTTACCGGGCTGCAATGGTAAAAATTTGTTATTTCAAATATAAAAATATTCAACAATAAAAACAAAAAATGAAATAAAAAATTAAAAAAGTGCTTGAAATTACTTCATAAAATTAGTTTTAAACCTACTAAAATACTTATAGTGCTATGAGAGATTGATTATTAATAAAAAAAAAGAAATTAAAAGTAACAAACTGTGATATATGACCTCTTGTTCAATGTACATCTTCCAGTATCGTCCTGAGTTGCTGAATGAGGCGATCAGTAGTTCGTAGAGAGGGCGGGCTTTGTCAACCGGCTGGCTCTGAAATGAAGAAGAGAAATAGGAAAGGTTTGAGGTTCCGTGATGAAATCAGCGAGAGGGAGTTCAGTGGACTACCAGGGTGGTAAATTAGTGTCTTACATATTATACTTATCAATCAATAATCCACAAGGAAAACTGACTGGGTAAATTTAAAAAAATCAATTTGGGGGTGAACAAAGACAAATTAACTGGAGCGGGATTTGAACCTGCAACCACCAGCTTAACGTACCGATGCTCTACCAACTGAGCTATCCAGCCCTGATGTTGGCGGTCTCCCTATTTTGTCAATACCTTTGTTCAAGGGATGCCACATTATAATTGACATTCTGGAATCTGACATCAACCAAGAATCATCTGACTTGTCATGCTTAAGTTTTTGTCCTACGGAAAGTATAAAAGCAATTTTGCTTCACTTTTTTCCTTCATGTTGGCCATGTTACACACTTTTCCATATTGTACCCCCATAGTTTATCATCTTCCTATAGTGCGCAGAAACCTCCTCCGAAGTATACTCGCACATTGGTTGAAGTGCAAACAATGTTAATGCAACCAACCATTCCAGACACACCAGGGGGGAACACCTTCTCTTACAGATAAGTGTACTGGTACCTACGGCTTTACATCCCTTCCAAAAAACGAAGTGGTAATGGTTAAGTAACTTGCTTAAGGACACAAGTGTCAAGATCGGGACTCGAACCCACACGCTACTGATCAGAAAAACAAGAGCTTGAGTCCGGTGTGCTTGGCTGCTCGGCCATGACACAAGAGTTTATGTAAATGTATTTTGCCAGCATGGAATGAACATCCATGGAATTGAATTGATTCACTTTTTAGAAGCATCCCAGCTCTTCGAAGTCTAATTCAACTGCATGTTTTTTTTACTCTGAGTGAGGACTGCACTAGTATTAAACTGATCATGCTCTACAAGGGATCAGGCAAACCTCCATATTCAGTTTGGGTGTTGAGTTACCATATGCTGTTGGATTTTGTTAGAGTGAGAAAGGATCCTAGTAAATCACTCAAGGGAGAAAGCATCTTCTCTTTTTTCAAACGCTAAGCTGTATTTGTGTCTCCCAACCTCTAGATAATTCAAGGCAGCTCACTTCACTATTTTCCTTGCTCATTTTCACCATTAACATTGCCTGACACTAAGATCGCCCATCAAAAGAATGATAAAGTTGACCTAAATGTATAAGAACTTAACATTTTGATTTAAAATACCATTAGCATCAACATAGTATACATTGTGATGCGAGATACATTTCTTATCCCTTTGTCTCACTAGACAAGTTGTTTAAATTGTTCTCTAAATAAATGAAGGTAACATTCTCAGGTATTTAGACAAAAATTAAACAACTCATATAGTATGACAAAGTTCATGTAACAAGAAACTCATCTCATGTCACTATACATTCACAGGCCTCGATCTTAAGAAAACGTGGGCAGGCCTTTGCTGGCCAAACCAGAGAAATTGTACAAGGGCATGCTGGCCAAGTTGGTAGTGACGGTGCAATTTTTCTGAAGGGCATGCTGGCCAACTCGACAGGGCATGAGGCCAATGGCCTCGGTTAAGATCAAGGCCTGCATTCAGGTCCAATACTTCACAAGAGGCACCACCTCCATGCCAGGGATCACTGCCTTTGTGCCCCTCATAGAGGTGCCCTCTACTATGGAAAAACTGTCTTGTCCTCACAAAGCTTAGTTTTGTCTCAAATTTGACTTTAACAAGTTACAACCTCACTTATCGCATCAGCATTGTGAAACACGTCACAAGCATGTATGACTCAAAAGCAGAAAACAAAATTGTCTGTTTCATCAACTATGGCCTTTCCAGGAGATAAAATCAAAAGGTCAACTCTCAGAAACAGATAGCTGTGGTCGTATCAGTAATGACTGGCCAAAAGAACAATGGACAGTCATAAAGCCAGACCACAGGTCATTGTTCTACCACAATTGTAACACGAGAAGAAGCTATGGAAGGAAGCAATTCTGCTGACTGAATTGTGGATATAAGAATAATATTAGTATTACTGCTGTTCTCTTACTGTAAATCAAATCCACATGGCGTTTTTTATACACTTGGGTCTTGACAATCTGCTTTTATTGACAAAGCAGGTACTTGCTGGTAAATACAGGATTTAAAACTTTGTTCTTGTCAGCGGCATGCTTGATGGTTTAAGTGTTTCAGACATCTGCCCTAGAATGTGGGAGTTGTGAATTCAGATCCCGTCTGAGTAGCTTGTGCATTTTTTTTCAACAAGAAAGCACGGAGTATACAGTGCTTATCACACATTCTCACGATTCCACTGTGTGAAGTCATATCATTGGGTCATATGTTAGCTGCGACCAGCTACCAATTACCTTGAGATCCTGTACACTTTATAATCACTAGAGGGCAGTGATACGCTGGTTTCATTACCAACTTGATTTTAAGTCTCTAACTGGTGAACTGGAAGATGGATGACTCAGCAGTTGTTTTTTGTTGGGAGGGGGGGGGGGAGAAATTACTTGTTTGTCTTTCAAAATTACTTGTTTACTCATTGTTTTAGGTTGTCCAGATTGAGTCCCAACTAAATGGAGATGGAATTTCTGTGGATCCTCTTTGAGGGTGATTTAGTTTTTAAAAGTGGTGAAAATCAGGAAAATCTGGACACCAGGTTGACAGAAATGTCACCAGAAATGTCACCAGAAATTGCAATTGAAATTGATATACGTATCCACCGTCGTAGTCTGACATCATTTCATCCCGAGGTCCCGCTCACTTCCTTGACACTGGTTCACACCACTTCCATAACGCATTCGATTGTACACTCAACACAATGCACAAACTTACATACACTTTTTTAAAGTCGCGATAGTATCAAAATAAGGCAAAAAAAACAGTAAAATACAGTGAACTACTTCACAGCAGGTTGTAATCATACTAGAGAAAGTCATAAGTGCAGTTATTTTCGGTTCCAGAAGGAGAAAGATGCAGATTACAAAACATGTCTTTCAAAATGCAGGTAAGCATGTAGCATTATGCGGAACATGGAGATCACAGCCATGGTTCATCATTGTTTGTGTGTACCGGACTGCGTGAACCAGTTGCTAAGGTTGCAGTTCGATGACCCAGGGATGACGTCATGACTAGGGCATGCATAGTGTTTTGTAACCCACTGGTCAGGGTTCACCGGGTGAGAAGGGTATTAGGGGTATGATCATCACAACTAGGTCTTACCTGTGCTTCTCTGAGAAGGATACTCCATGCGTCTGTGTCATATTTGTACATCTCAATTTTCTTCTGCGCTTTCTTCACCTTCTCAGGGATGTAACCCCAGCCCTGTGCAGGAGGAAAAATGCAATCAAAGTGTTGACAAATCAAATATGCTAAATTAAAGGGGATTACATCACACATTTTCAAGTTCCAAATTTTCAGACAGTGCTGTGAAAGGATATATTTAGGCATTTTATGTAGGCCTACCCCCCCATGCAGTTACCGCCGGCTGATGGATCTCTACACACAACGATACAACGTCCGATCTTGGTTTGATTAAGCATCCACTTATAGACTAAGACTAGTATTTTTTGTACACAAGACATCAAAAGACTTTATGCGTACTACGCCATCTTTGAGGTCAAACACAGCATCAAATGTGCGTTGTAAATGTTTCTACCTCTGGGTAGTTTCCCGTTATCCCATTCTGACGCCGCGCCATCGCTTACGACTTGACTATTGGTCCACTTGCCTACAACTTACAAGTGGTCTAGCATCCACAGACTGCAATACAGATCGCAATACAAAATTTGTGTACTGCAAACCGAGTGCCGTTTCTCTCCTGTCATACGATTGGTCTGAGCTTTGGTGAACCCACAAATTAACCAATGAAATCTGCTGTTTCAATAGACCGATTGCGCGACAATGTTGACATGTGGTCACGTGACCCCCTACTGGGTATAACGCCATACAGCTGATGGCAAAATACGTGTAAAGAGATAGGCCATGACACAGAGTGACTACAAAAACAGTCGATTTTACTTTTGTTAAGTGATAAATTAGTTAATCAGCTCCTTTATTTAAAGTAGTATGTTGTGGCATTAATTTAAATCACATCTCTGTTTCATAACTTAACAGAATTCTACTAAAAATAAAATGAGTTTGTTTTAGCCATGCACTACCGGAGTTGCAAAATTAACTGGTATGCTGCTATGCGGTGCACTGGTCCTATGGGCTGGTTCCGCGTACCAGTTAATTTTACAGCTCCGGCCGCCATATTTGTTGCATTACTGTTTGAATGGGATCTGAGTTGAGAATTTATCCCTTTTTAACAACGTTTAGTTTGCGGAGTGGATTTTCTGGACCCGTGCAACGCTCGATGAGAGTTGAAAGAACACATAGAGCCTAGACCCAGTAACTGGGGCGCTGTACTCCTTTTTTGAAATTTTTGACATTATCTGTCGTACTAGCGCCCCAGTCCGTGGTATATATGGAAAGTGCTCCGATTCGGAGTCCGAAGCGGTTTTTTTCTGAATCAGTTACAAAATTGTCAAAATTGCAACAAGGACTCGACAGAATTGCTTGAAAATCGCCTACTGGCTTCTCCAAGTATCTACGGTGAAATAAAATGCAGTTAATTGTACTCACAATCATTTTTGGTCCTCCAAATCGATGATTTTTAGCCCACTATCACGCATATATCAAATTTGCCGTTAGAATCGCCATTTTGAATGTGATACTCAACGACCGTTTCCTTATGTCTAAAACGCTGCGAGGATTGCGTGTTCGCTGAGGCCCTGACTTTCATATTGTTTTCCGCGCAGTCAACGCAGGATACCAGGCTGTGTGTAGCGCCAATGTTCGCTGATGCCCTGACATTCATATTGATTTGCGCAGTCAACTCAGGATACCAGGCTACACAGCTGGTATCCTGCCCTGACTGCGCAAATCAATATGAATGTCAGGGCATCAGTGAACATTGGCGCTACACACAGCCTGGTATCCTGCGTTGACTGCGCGGAAAACAATATGAAAGTCAGGGCCTCAGCGAACACGCAATCCTCGCAGCGTTTTAGACATAAGGAAACGGTCGTTGAGTATCACATTCAAAATGGCGATTCTAACGGCAAATTTGATATATGCGTGATAGTGGGCTAAAAATCATCGATTTGGAGGACCAAAAATGATCGTGAGTACAATTAACTGCATTTTATTTCACCGTAGATACTTGGAGAAGCCAGTAGGCAATTTTCAAGCAATTCTGTCGAGTCCTTGTTGCAATTTTGACAATTTTGTAACTGATTCAGAAAAAAACCGCTTCAGACTCCGAATCGGAGCACTTTCCATATATACCACGGACTGGGGCGCTAGTACGACAGATAATGTCAAAAATTTCAAAAAAGGAGTACAGCGCCCCAGTTACTGGGTCTACATAGAGCCTAGTTTTGGCGAGATCTGATTACAAAAAAGAACTGTAGCCATGTAAATGTGAAGGGCAGAAAGTTTCGAATAGGATTTTGTACATGTCACTCTATGAGGCTCGTGGAGACGATAGCGGAACGAACCTCATAGTTCTAGGAGTAAGTTTTGGCGAGATCTGATTTCAAAAAAGAACTGTAGCCATGTAAACGTGAAGGGCAGAAAGTTTCGAATAGGATTTTGTATATGTCACTCTATGAGGTTCGTGGAGACGATAGCGGAACAAACCTCATATAGTTCTAGGAGTAGCTAATGTCCTAAAGCCAAAATACATATTTTAACCATTTTTTAGGCCCTATAATTTGTAACCTTAGTTATAGGAGTCTGTCGTGCTATATCTTGTAGCATTATTATGCCTATTGATATTATAAATAATAAAGCTCCATGTTGGAGGTAAATGGAATAATTAACTGTCTTGTGGGTCAACTCGACCCAAACCTTTGCTGTGCTGCTGTGCCTGTGACTAGTGTGTAATTACCACCAACGCTTTCGTCTTTGTTTTGTAAATCGTGAAATGTTTAAATCAAGCATTGAAGCATACCGTAAAGAGCTCCGACCTGGGTTCTGCTGACATCACGAATAAAAGACCCAAACAAACAAGAATTAAAAATGATAGAAAACTTAACAAACTGCAAAATCTGTTAGAAAATTATCGTCTCTCCAGATCCAGCGATGAAGCCAGGGAACATGGCGCGTGGTATAATGTCCCGGATGTACCAAAAGATAATTGATCACAAGAGGGCGCTCAACCAACTCTACAGGGAGCACCCAAAGGAAGATCGAACCTGGATATTTTCGATATCGTGCACCGGAATGATCAAGCTTCTATTTTTTCCAAGCCTAAAAACCTGTGTTTCGCAAAGATCCTGGTGGGGTTTTTTTTCAAAGGAAAAGCATGGGTATTTTTGAAACGGCGCACCAAAATTACAAACCTTCCATTTTTTTTCTTCCAAACCTGAATTAACCTGTGTTTCTCAAAGATCCTTATTTTTTCCAAGGAAAAATCTGGCTGGATATTTTTTTTAAACAGTACACCGGAATTACCAAGCTTCAAGTTTTTTCTCCGAGCCTAAAAACCAGTGTTAAGCAAAGATCCTATTTTTTGAAAGGGCGCACAAAAATTACCAAGCTCATTTATGTTTCTTCTTTTTTTTCGGGCCTGATTAACTGGTGCTTGGCAAAGTTCCTTTACTTATCCAAAGAAAAAAACCTGGTTATTTTCGAAAACGGCTTACTGGAATAACCAAGCTTTCGGCCTTTCTCTATCATAAAAGCTGATCATTTGAAACGGCACACCAAGATTTTAGCAGATTTGCAAAATTCAATTTTCACTGAGTGACTAGTTCATGTGATGTCTAGCTATATGCTAAACAAGGCTGAGAAGAGAGGAAAAGGAAAGGCTTTTTTGATGGTAACGTCCTGTCCAAACCCAAAGAAGGGTGGGGTTTCTGGTTAAATGCATTTATGAACAATGGATTTTGTTATTTCTTTTATTTTTTTATGGAAGTCGCCAGACACACAAGGCCAGTATGCCACTCGAGGTATGGGCTACAAATCAACTGTTTTTTTTCCAGGGGGCCGTTGCCACCTACTCCTGGGGCTGACACAGGGTAACCCCCTTTACAGTCCGTAAGGATGTAGGCTTGGGTATCATCCATCAGAAGCCTGGCTGGTAGAGCACAAAGCTCTACCTCCCCAACTTTTACGGAGCAATTATGGTTAAGTGCCTTGCTCAAGGACCGGGAGTGTCATGACCAGGACTCGAACCCACACTCCGGTGACTCGGCCACCAGAGCTTGAGTCCGACACACTAACCACTCGGCTATGACACGCCATAATTGGATTGTAGATTTTATATTATCAAATTATCACACAATAATCGGTGGGCAAAGGGGCCTTAGAGCTGCCATGAAAAGTGTTAGCCTGCGATCTCCTCGAAGGGGATTATGAAAATATTATGCTCCTTCACAATTTTGTCAAAGTGAAAATCATTTTAATCAAAAGAAATCCTCACAATAGCTGAACCAATGCAAAGATACAATGATATACAAATCACATTATTACTTTTGGCGCCGAGTGCATGGGGGTGCAGATTTTGTAAGGTGCCAAGTTTGAAGGCGCCAAGTTTGCTGGGTACCAAAGTGTTCGGTACTCCAACAGAATTAGAAGCAGTAAAAACAGTCAGGTTTAAAAAATGTGAAAAGAAAGGACCAGAATGCAGTCAGAAGATGAACAAGGAAAGTGAGGAAGGAGACAATGGGGTACTAGAGGGGGGGGGGGGGGGGGGGGGTGATAAGGGCAAAAGTAATTACTTAGTAAATAGTGTTGACTGAGAGAAATCTATATGGGGGAGGGACATCTGTTGGAAAAAAGAGAAGGCAAAGACAAAAAGTTATTAATCATTACCGTCTGTTCAGACCATGGGGTTGAATGGTCTGGCGAGGCACCTTGTCCAACTTTAGCCTTTGAGAAAGACGACGAGGGTCAAAATGCAAGGTCATTGACAATTTGTCCATCTATACAACAGGTCATTTTGGTTGGTAAGCCTATTGCAACACCCAAATCCCCCCTTTCATCTTTTTAAAGTCTGAGACCAAAGCAGATATCAGATTCAGAGACTTCAAAAGCTTACCTATAATTCACAGCATCGTAACATTTTGTTCAAATATTTGCCTATCGAGAAAAAGTAAACACCCAGATACAGATTCACTTTTCACAATATACATAATTTTTAAATTTTTTTTTTTTACTTATCAATGATTTTTCAATTTAGAGTAATCATAAAAGTTGTACAGTATACACTTTGACAATCATACAAGACATGTTGGGCTTAAACTTGATCATGATTTAACTATAATTGGACCTGTCTGAACTATGAACCACGTTCAAACGTTGGGAAGGTCAATTATAGCTGTGACAGATGATCGAGCTTAAGAGTGACAAAATTGCATGCATTAATTTGATTTCATAAAAAAATCAGTGTCAGTTGATGTTTGCATTAAACTTTAAAATAAATGTGCAATTTTTAAATACATATTATATAAATATACTGTCAATTAATTTTGAAAATTATTTCATATTCAATAAATTAATAATCTTATTAAATGTTAACAAATGAACATTCTAAGTTTACTTCATCATGTTCCAAACATTCAGTTGTTCTTTCGTTCACCAAGTATTTATAAGAAAACTGACTGGTGCATGAAATGATCATTTCGAGAGCTCTTTTACGAATCATTGGCTTGGACAGTGGTGATGGCCGGATTGCTGAATTGGCCTATTCGTCAACGATGCTGTTGCAGCCATGGGTCGTAGCTATGACCGAGGTCGGGCCCCAGCCATGACCAACATCGCTTGATTCGAACACGGTGACCCTCTGGTGACAGCATGATAAAAGACTATACTGTGGTTTCACAAATACAAAATACAACCAATCAAAATGTATCTCACTTATACAAACCAAAAACAAAAAAACAACAAAAGTTAAATAGTTTGAACATTTTGACGCCAGAATTGTTTTTGTTTGTTTTTGTTTTTTTTAAATGCCAACTTTGGTTGTCACACAGTTCCTCAAAATTATTCAGAAACTGTAATTTACGAAAGCGAGAAAAAGGTGTTAATCCTGTTTAATAAATAAAAACAAAGTTAAAACCAGTGATCTACCTTTCCATGATACATCTTAAAATATTCTGAAAAGTTTAAATGCTCCCCATCACCACTGGGGAAAGTTTTTGGACAAAAACCCTAATCCATCAACTGAAAAAAAAAAAAAAATGAGATGCCTTTTGATACCTCCGATGCCAAATTTAAAATGATTTCATAATTTTACACAACCAGCACAAAAAGGAAATGAGAAAGGATATATTTATGAAAGGATATTTCAAACTCCATACATATTTAACAACTTCGCGCTGCCCATTTAGGTTGCAAAACATCTACTTTGATATAAAATCAGACCGTGTCGGCTAAAAAAAACCCAAAAACTTTTACACGGAAATTTTACCGTTTTGTGCGGTGTGTTAACTGCATGGAGATGTCGTCATTAGTCACAGAGTGTGTGAGCAATTGCCAACTAAGTGGGTGCAACCTTGACAGAAATTGACATCAAACTACGACAGCGAATACCTTCAACCAATCAAAACTTAAAATGTCACATCCGTCATTCTACCGAAACACTGAAAGTAAACAATCCATGGATTTCACACAATTAAAATATATCATACTATCACATAGAGTGCCCTTGCATTCCAGTAAAAAGTCAGTCGATAAAGTGAAAACATTAGTTTTTACAAAATTTCATATAAATATAAAGTGCATTTGACAAAAAATACAGATTTTTTAACTACATGTATTCACAAGGCATGCAAGCTCCAACTTAATAATTATGTTTCTTACAACAGGCAATGCTTTCCCATCTTGAATACTGAGAGTCAAATCTGACAGCATTTCCCATTTGGTGAAGTGAAGAAATACTTCAAATGTTTCAAAAATCCTCTTGTTAAAAAGTTCCAAAGAAAGTAATAAAGAAAAACAAACGTAGACAAAAACTAACTTTCATGCTCAGAGGCTCATGTTTACAAGTGCTGCTTCTCAGAGCTTGAATAACAACTGCACCACTGGCCAGTGTGCCCCTCATTATAACCAGGAGACCTTTGGACGGTCCTTTTTTCACGGTACTCACTAGTAGTACATATGCTCAGAACCTCACACGCAATTCTGAGCATGTGCGCACATGCTCAAAACGCTAAAAAAAGGGACTGTTGTGTCTGCTGCTGCCAGTGTCTCAAAAGTCTCCCATAAGTCTCCCATAGCCAGCAACTCCAAAATAGGAGACTTTGTAGCAATAGGTGGCAGCAGACTTACCAGGTAAATATCCATCGTTTGCGTAGTTCTGAACATGGCGTGTCGCGGCCAAGCGGATAAGAACACCGGACTCAAGCTCTGGTGTCTCTGATCAGCAGAGTGTGGGTTCAAATCCCGGTCGTGACACTTGTGTCCTTAAGCAAGACACTTTTAAACCATAATTGCTGCATCCTTCGGATGGGACGTAAAGCCGTAATGCACATAAAAGACGTAATGCACATAAAAGAACCAGTGCACTTACCGCAAAGAGAAGGGGTTTACCCCAGTGTTCCTGGCTGCAGATTGCGTCACAGCATTTTTTAAACCGTTACATGGTGCTATATAAAGGAACAGGGCTCATACTTCAAATTGTAACTCCGAATACCTTGCAGGAAAAATAATGAGAAGCGCCTTGTATCCTTTGGCAATTTGGCGCTACATAAATCCAGTTATTATTATGCGCACATATCTGAGAACAATGGATTTATCTGGTAAGTCTGTTGCCACCTAGTGTCCTCAAAAGTCTCCCCTTCAACAATAGACCCTTCCCATGAATTATGTAAACTGCACATCACGAGTGCGCACTAACAATACCGGTTGGCAAAATGAGGGAACATTGTGCCTTTTTGTATGGGGCTGATGGTGGCGTGACGCATACGCGTTTGTGCATTTGTGCATCTGCCTAGTGCACAACACTATGGCCTTTACCCACAAGTAGTGTCTGTACGCATGCGTGAATGTAATTAGCATATTTCATGGGAAGAGCTAATTCCTACTGTCTTGTGTATTTCCTAACACATACTTCTGAAGTTTTACTAATGCATTCCTTTTAAATCCAAATCCCCTCTTAAGGGTTCAGCCAATATAAAAAAAAACAGAAAAGTTAAAAGTATTTCTTGTCCAGTGAAACATCCGAGCTACTGTGTTCTAGTTCAAATTTTCTTGAAATCTGAGCTCTTTCTCTTCAGCCCGGATCATACTTCATGCTAATCCTTTCGGTCAGTCATTGCGTCACACACACACACGCATCAGCTGCATGCCCAAAGTAATCACTACTTCGGGTGTCAAAGCTGCCATACGTTTGTCTGTAATTTTACTAAAAATTACACATATCATTGTTCAAAGGCGTTTCTTTGGTGCTGATCACTTCTGGCCATGCACACTGGGACACGCATATTGGCTGTAGTGAATGTGGAGTTAGTCTTTTGGCGTCACAATTGGAAAAACAGTGCATATTGATTGTTGGCATCACGTAAACGTGATTCGCACTCGCTTACCAGTGGAATACGAACCAGGCTATAATCTGTATCTTTCCTTTTATATTATGCTCACCTGAGATGAGATACGAGACTGCAAGTTCAAAAATAAGAAATTCCAAATTACTTCTGTGGACAGTAAATTGCCCAATAAACCAAACTATACAGTGCAGGAGTATACATAGAAACATTGTATAGGACAGAGAGAAAGCATGTATGTCCTACAGCTCCAGTCTTCTGTTCCCATTATCATGACATGCATGCAGGATTAAATATTGGAATTAAATGATTTGCGACACAGACTGCTAATTACAGGATTCGAAAAGGCCACTCATCACCCCCTGGCCATGGTCTAGCTGTTTGCACATCTACACTGAAGTGTGGGTTCGAATTCCATCCAGGCAGCCTGTGGATTTTTTTCCCCTTTGAAGATTTTGTACGCATCGAGTATACAATGCTTTATCACACATGGGTGTAGGGTAAAGCCCAAAAAATATTTTTAACCCCCGACGAAATTACTACATTCAACTAAATATGTCAATTTGTAAGTGTAAAATTACACAAAACCCTGTATTAGTCACACACATTGATTCTTGTCCAACTTTATAAGCACATTGTAGTTTATAAGAACACACACACATTGCAGATATTATACATATACACAATTTAGATTAATTAATAATAGCATGTAATGGAAAGTACGGCATAGCTATTAGTTTTTGAGTTGTTTAAAAACAAAAGGCGAGCGAGTGCTGGTTTCACAAAAATAATCAGTCACTGAGTCTGTGACCATCAATATATTTAAAAGCAATAAAGATCATATTTAAAGAATACAATCTTTCTATTGTATAAATTGCACCTTTCAACTCCCAGCAGTTATACCACAAAGCCTTTCTTCCAAAAAAAACTACTTGCACTTAGGTACCGTCATGAGGAAACCAGCAAATGAACAAGGAGGAAGGGAAGAAAGGGGCGGTGCCAGAGGAATGGTTAAGGAATGATCTAGATCCCGAGAATTTCACACATGTCATCAGCAGTGCATTTATCAACCCCTCTGACTGTTTCAGGCAGCCATGAGAACTCCATGACTTCTGCCTTGTTGGATGGAGTGCAGTGTGAAACTGAAATAAAAGAAGAAAAGCCAGTTAGGCAAAAAAAAACAACAACATGTCCTTGCCTTCAGAATAGACCCATGTACTGATGACATCATGGAGCAAGTTCGATCAAGGACCAATGGTTAACAAGTGGTTGGTCAGTGATGTACGTAGTGCATGCGAACTGAAGTTGAAGTGTGAACGACTCTAGTCATGTCACGTCAACGCGACCATGAGAAAACGGCTAAATCAACGTTATCACTTTTCTGACAACTGATCCCCTCTGCACTGTGCTTATGAAACGGCTATTGGTAACCAGCGATGCGACCAACCTCGATAGGCTGGTCCCAAATAGTCGACTAGACTAGTCCAACCCTCATTGACTAGCCCGAGTTCGATCAGAGTTAGTGGAACTATGGCTAACCATAGTCCTTGATCGAACCGGCTCATGGTGTGTTGACATGTGCACTTTCTTATGGGATTTGGGTCTGCCTTACAGACTCAGAGCTCCATAGAAAACGCACATGTAAACACAGCGTGATGTCATCAGTACTTAGGTCTATTGGCATCATGCCAACAATGCACAGCTGTGTACTCACAGAACAAAAGATAGACCAATCAGCAACTTTCTCTTCAACCTCTGCGAGAGGGCACCCTACTCAAAATGATGTCATTTGCAAAAGGTCTATCCCTAGAATAATTATCGGTAGTTGGTTACTCAATGTAGTTAAATTATGTGCGAAAATTGATTCATAGATGTCACATAAATATTTCACCAAATGAGATTGTAGATGAGCCTGTAGGAGATCTATAAACCTTTGTCATGGTGGGGCCATCTTATTTTTCTCCCATTCCAACCAATGGAAGGAAAATAGTCGGGTGCCTTTTTGGCATGATGAAAATCAGTAGTCATGATTGAAATGGTTAGCAGGGGGACAATACAAAGATGGTGGCAACAAGATAAAGGTCTATTCCACAGTATCAAGTGAAGAAAGTTTTCAATTCCTTCAGCTTGGGACACTCTGAGGCTGTGTCCCAATAGGCCGTATTTTTGACAGCAAGAGGGCGCAATACTAATTCCATTTTGAAAGTACACACAAATATTTCAAAACATTAAAAATACAGATTTCCCAAGCAAATATCTTACACTGATTACATAGTAAAACTGTCAAAAAAAACCTCAAAAAGTTGTATATTAACTACTTTGTTAGAAGTCTAATTGCATCTGGTTTACCACACTATTTCTATGGTTTGACCCCCCAATCTACCCCCAAAGGCCGCCCTCTTGCAGTCAAAAATAAGACCTATTGGCGGCTGTGACTACTACGGCAGTGGCTGTTGCTAAGAGTGTTGCTATTGGCTTCATATGATTCAACACTTGTTCACTTGATGATCAAGCCGCAGCCGCAGTTGCAGCCGTTCATTCCGACCTTGCTTTACTTACATTTGTCTTCAAGACTAGCCACAGTTCTATTCATCTTCTCCCGGTTGCTGGATGCGGCAATGCGGTGCTCTACGATCGGTTCAGGGTAGTCCTTACCAATGATGCAACCAGATTTCTCCTGGACAGCAAGGGGTGCTTTCCAAGGCTCAAAGAGATACCGCAGTGGCATGTTCCTGAGTACCGGCAAAAACTTCCTGTGAAGTGAAAAGTGTTTTTTTTTTTTTTAAGTGCAGGTAGACAAGAGACCTCCTGCAATAACAAATATATACTACATCTCATCATCCTTCAAAAATTGATAAATCCAAACTCTCTCTCAGAAAAATGTCTTTCTTACAAATGTGTCTTTCACATTTTCTCGTAAATGCTGTGAGACATGAGGATTTTTAGAAGTTAACAAAAAAGAAACTTAACTTACTGCTGAAAAATTATTCTGTTTAACCATGGAGGTAGAACCCACACTATCCCAGATCCTCCATAATTTATCACATGGTTTACTAGAATTTGATTTTGATTAGCTGTTCATTCACACAACATATTACGAAGGGCCAGGCATAACAAATTCTTGATCAAAGTCCAAATGTTTTGGTGTTGAGTAACCACTGAATTAACCCTCCTGTATACAGGTACCACAGACTGCTACCATACCATCTAGGCTAGCTTTGGGTGCATGGGTTTCTTCTGTTTGTACACCTGGTATTATGTGGAAACCCCATGGCTTGTGTACTGTGGACTTAGTCTGCACAGTCTCCTGTGGCATGTGGCAGTTGGCAAGAGAGTGCACCGATGGTAATAACTGATGACCGTGACTGATTAAAGAAAAATAGAATGATGCGAACCTGACGAACTCTCCAGTGGGGTCCATCCGACGGCCGTAACGCACTGGACAGAAGCAGTTCGGACACTGCAGGACCTTCTCAAATGCTGAGCTGGAGATCCACATCCAGTTGCCAGCACAGATGCTCCAGTCTGCATCCAGAAGATACTGATAGAACACCTGAAGATAGATGACATGGTGAGATTGCATCAGGTAGAAACACCACGACAGGAATTGAACATCAGTGAAAATGAGGACAAAGCAAAAAACAAAAACAGTGGAAGTAGGGTTGAAAGATCAGAGGAGGTTGCGTGGGTCGATTTGTTAAGCTCACAAATTGTTTATGCTTGAGAAGTATAGCATCCCAGAAAGGTTTTTATCTGAAAGAAGCAATATATTCCAGTTTGGTCATCAGGGAACAACAAACCTAAGGGGCCAAACCTCAGCGAATCTCACTCAACTGATTCAAAGAGCTCCTTTATACAAAATGGAAGCTTCTTCAAGAAGACAATCAGAAGACCTCAAGTTTTCCCTGCAGGACTCCGGAAAGCACAGAGTACGCACATCAGTGTAGAGCAAAAAACCAAAATAATATTCTTTAGCCTCGATGCAATTGTTACATCTATAAGAGACCGAAGTGACGAGTCAATATACAGAGAGGCACTTAGAGGAAAACAGACAAACCCACCTTGAGGCCTTCCTCCCAGCTGATCCAGAGATCCCCTCTAGTCAAGAAGCAAGCCACGGCATGCCTAGCTACTTGGTGAATCCATCCTTCTTGCTTCAACTGTTTCATACAGGCATCAATCCACGGATACCCTGTCTGACCCTGAGGATGACAAAAACATGTTTAGGCTGGAGAGTAAAGAATGTTTTTTTTTTTTTTTTTTTTTTACGACGATTTAATCATAAAAACATCCGCTCAAGTCAACGAGATTACTAACAGATATGAATCCTCTTTACTGCAAAAGCATTGAATCCTTCGAAAAACAAATAGGATTTGTTTCTATCACCTCTTTCTGTAGAGGGAAGGGGTGTAGAGAAAGGGATAAGCAAGGAGAAAGAATTGGGGAGGGGCAAAGGGAAATGGAAGGGGGGAAACTTACATCGGTCCATTTCTGGAGTTTCTCCTGATCTTCGCTCCAGTCAATCTTAAGGCAAATTTTGTTTCCGTTCATTTGGTCAAAGTTCCTGTTTCCAATGGACATTGTGTAGAAGTACTCACGCCAGATGAGCTGTGCCGTTAGCTGGGTTGGGGAGATTACATTATTCAACTGGCACCAAAAAAGAAGAAAAAAATGACATTAGTAAGTACTAAAATGTTAATAATGATCTTCTGTCACTCCATCTGTATCTTGTTCTTTTCCTTTTTTTCCCCCAAAATTCAGAGCAGTCGGAGATCTTTACCTCAGTGTACGTGTCGTGAATTCGCCAGTAGAACTTTCTGACGGAGAGGCAGCCGAAACGCAAGTAGGGGCTTAGACTCATGGGTGGGCCAAGGAGCTCTGGCATGTACTGATTGGGAAGACAATAACCCGCTTTGAAGGCCTGGCAGAAAAGAAAAAAACAAATGAAAAAAATGTTTCACAGATCTAAAAATACACCATCATAATTACAATGTATATTAAATAAAGTTGTCTAAGGTTGGAGTTGTTGTAATTTTTTAAAAGTTTTTTTTAATGACTTGGAATATACCTGTAAGATCGGTGAGGGGGCAGCTCGGGTAGGGACTGGTGGCACTTAAAAATCAAAAGAACTTCAGTAATGAAATGATTTGGTGTACAAGTTTTTAGGACCTCCTCGGCTGATGTAAAAGGAAGGTCCAAGGAACAGGCCAAAGCCCCTTTCATACTACACAAATTTCCAACATTTTATTTGACCTTTTCACACTTGAATAGCCAGCCCTTGCAAACTCCTGGGAAAAGCTATTTCCCAGGAAATTGCTACCCCCTGCTTGGGAGTAGGGTTAAGCCAGACAACCCCCAAGGTACAATCTTGAGCATGCATTTTCCCCAAGAAAAACACATCAAGTGTGAAATGAACATGGGGCGATGGTGGGGTACAAATTCCCCAGGAATTTTGAAGGATTTTGTTTCCTGGGAATTGGCTCGGTCGTGTAAAAAGGGCTAAAGCAGGTCTGAAATTGTACACCCTCCAATGAAGTGGGGGAGGGGGCTTCTCCAAAGAGGGGTGTTTTTCCTTACAGCAGCTTCTTTGCGGATTCTGACTTCAAAGAGTTCCAAGGCTCTGGTCTCGCCACCAATCCACAGCTGTCGTTCCTGTTCTACATGCTCCATCTTTACTCCTATGTAGAAAAACAAATCATTTGGAACAGGCAGTTCAAGTTAAAGATGGTGCAAAGTAGCACATAAGCACAAACTTGGGCTAGAACTACAGGGTGTGTCACCAACAGCTACATTTCATTCATGGCTTTAGCCTTCTCCTCTTAGCATCATTTTCCAGTGAATCGATTAACGATTTGAAACCATTTAACTTAACCGCACAGGTTGCACACAGTGGCACAACTGTGCACAAAACTAACTTTGTACATATGTGGGTACCGTGTAGATGCAATCGCCACGTGATATCAGATTGCAGGCTGGCATAGTTTATCTATCATCAAAAACCACAGTGGATGATATTGGATGGTCAGACAGTATGATCACCAGGTTGGTCAAAACAAAAGAATGACTTACACACTGTAAGAAAAGGTACATCACTGGTTTTGTTTTTGTTTTTTGTTTTTTGTTTTTTAAGGAGTGAATTAATTCCATCCTGTTTTCAAGCAATACAACATTCAAACAATCTCTGAAAATTACGTCAAATTCAGTGGTTACGGCTTAGAGAAAACAATAACAAATGTTTTACGTTTTGTCACAGATTTTGTGTACATTCAAGGCTTATTTGGATTGTGGCAAGCAAAATAAGCAACAGTGAATTTGAGGGTCTTCAAAAGTCAATGTATCTTCTTGACTTATTTTTTTTTATTTCCATTTTTGTTATAACCAACCCTGTTGTTTGTCTCTGTCTTAGGTAAGAAAAAAAATGTGAAAACCAATGACGTGCAGAGGGTTCGATTTCACAAAGAACTAAGATTGATCTTTAGATGTGTATCAATCTTCATTGCTAAGCAAAGTGTGATGTCACAATACAAATCACTATGGTGATACTGATAACTCATCTTTTATTACATATTTCTGAAAATAAAACCAAGGATGCCTCATAAGTGAACTTAATCACTGTAGCTCTCAAGCCTGAGGAAACCTGTAGATAAGGGTGCTTGCAATGTGAACCAGAAACACCGGGGTAAACCCCTACTCTTCCACGATAAGTGTTCTGGGCTCTTTTACGTGCACTACCAATCATAATACAGAAGAACTTTGCCTTAATGTCCCGTCTGGACAAAGGACAAAGCAATTATGGTAAAGTATCTAGCTCGTGACTCGAACCCACGCCCTGCTGCCGACAACACGAGAACTTGAGTCCGGTGATCTAGACCGCTCGGCCACGACACTCAATAATCTTAAGAAGAATCATAGTGTTTTGTGGATTCAAGTCTACATCTCAAGTTCATACATGTCATAGAGCTGCCTAAGCAGAAAACATTGCTTGACAAATTTCTGCTGAGCAAACATGAGCAGGATACCGGTCACAAATAGTATATGTGACATGGTACTTTGGCTGGTAACCTAGATCTGGTAAGCATTTTTTTTTGGGGGGGGGGCTCAGCTACTTTTTGTGCTTAAGCAGATCTATGAAATTGGGCCCAGGTCATAAAATGAATCTTTTTGTGTGCCCCACTAAAAACAATTTGAGTGTCGACACTGCATATCGATACTAGCCTTAATGATGCACCCACCAAAGTCTTCAAACGGAGGTAACATGTAAGTGCTAAAGGTATCATCACAGATGGGCAGTCCAACTTTGCTGAAGTCTGGCTCTTCGCTGGGTCTATGAGGGAGGCCGATCATGGAGACCACCTCTTGGAACATGGCGTAGGTGACTGGAGGAGAGCCACCATTCCTTGTGATTACTCTGGTGGTGTTAACAAGGGTGGGGGGAGATGGGAACAAAATTAACAATAATCAGGAGGTGTGAGTTGACAGTAGAGGGAGTCATAAAACGACCTGGCAGAAAGCAGCCTGGCCTAGGTTCTCTGTCTGAGGATGAAGTCAAATGAACTGGATGGCTTTTGCTTTTCGGAAAATAATCAGAATATTCACAGCATTAACGAAACAGTTACAAAAATAGGGACTTCAAAATCAAGTAAGGCTTTAAAATAAAAATCACTGACTGACATTTCTGGTATCTGACAGGGAACACACTAAAGTGTAACACCTTGCACCCATCATGTCAGCAGTTTTTCCAATGGTTGTAATTTTTGTGCAAGTACCTGAAACCACCCAAAACTGTTTCAACATGTGAACAGACATGCAGGCTTAAACTAGAAATAATTTGAGTTAATTCAATGTTGTTGTTTTTTATTTGTTTAAATCACCCTCAAAATCGGACAGAAAAAGTTACCTGCCTTTTGCCTTTTCTATCAAATTTTGATTAAAATTTAAGAGTAATTAAAAAAATTATAACTCTAATCAACTCAAAATCATTTCAGTATAAGCCTACATGTTCATTCACATGTTGAAATACTTTTGGGTGGTTTTAGGTACTTAAAAAAAAGTAACAACCATTGGAAAAACTGCTGATGTGACGGTAGAAAAGTGGTACCCTTTATTGCGTTTCTTGTCATCTATCAAATCTGCACCACGACTCTGAAGGGAATTTTGACTCACTCGTTGGGATCCCATAATGTGTGAGAGACTCTTTCTATGCACTTGATGCCACGTTCTTCGCACAACCTCTTGACCGCATTGTCCCGATCCTGCCAGATTGGTTCAGGATCTTGCTCAAACGTCAATAGGTTCATTCCCCATTCCTGGTCAATTCAAAAAAACACTTGGTTGTTTGGTATCCCAAATTCTCTGACCAGGCCAAATTTTGGGGCTCAGAAAAATAAAAAAAAAAAATGAAAATGCATATATTCCTGTACCGTTTTTTTTTTTCAAAGGGAGTGTACAACATAGGTAAGAATGAAACGATAAAATTCACAGATTTAATACATGGTTTAAAGATGGTCATTGAGGAAAACTTCCGTTGAATTGTTTGCTTGAAATGCTACAGTTTTTGAAAAATTAGTAAAACAATTAGTTTTTATCTTGCGAGTTCAAAACTCGATGTTTGAAAAACCAATGAAATCATACATACGTTTTTTCCCCCTATTTTCTCAAGACTCCAGATGACTGATTGAGCTTAAAATTTCACAGATTTGTTATTTCATGTATATTTTGGATCACATTAAGTGTGGATACTGGTCTTTGACTATTACCAATGTTGGCCACGTGTTTTAAGTAAATGAGATACAGTACACACGTGCACATAGGTAGGTGGGCATGTAGTAGGAGGCAAACACAATTTATTCATGTTTTTTTTTTTGTTTTTTTTCTCTTTCTCTTGCAATTTCTTGCATTTTGTCAGTCATCATTAATCCAGCATTTCAATAATACTTGACAAAACATACTAATAAAAAAACACTATAATGGACAATGGAACAAATGTATTGAAATTTGGTAGAATGCACTTTGCAAATTAAATTTCATGATCAAACATCCCCAAAGAAGATCGTTGTTACAGGTCTTCTTACAATATAGGTTTTGAGGCATTGTATGGTGAGGTATCAATGTATATTTAGTTTTCGGTAACACCATATTATTATATCTACTTTGCTATATCCAGTAGATTGTTCTTGTGAGAACTTGTCTTGCTATTATTCTACTACCGTGGAGTAGATTTCGGAATTCGTGAGACAACTTAGTTCTGAAAATAACTGTCCTGCTTGTTAAGTACTACCTGGGGAGGCAGGAAATCGGCTAGGACTACTACTAATATTTTTGCTTAGTGAATCGAGGGGACTTCTCGGATAACTTCACTGCCGCAGAGTGAGTTTATTATGTGGTCATCTTACAATTGTATGCATTAGTGATTCTGCATTTTTACCGGTAAAGGCGGCTGCAAGCAGGTTGAGTGTGTCCACATTTATATCATTAATTTTGTGACCTATCACAATCTCCTTTAAACCAATGTCTTGCTTAAAGTTGCAGTTGGCTAAATAATGTAGCTAATATTTTTCCAGAAGTGTTCTAGAGCCTTGCAGGAGGTCGAAAATTGATTGATATCGTCATGCTCATTCAATGTATTACAGTTACAAGAGATGCTTAAGTTTATTCATGTTGTCATTACAATGTACTCACCTCAATCAACTGACTGAAAATTGTACACGGGTCCCCCTTGAATGTGTACAACCTCCCACCAAACTCCTGTCAAGAAAACGTACAGAGTTGGTAGTTATTGGAAAAATTAATAATAATAATAATAACATTTCAAAACTCTGCTGGTTGTACTCGTAAAGTTAACACCAGTACCGATCCGCCAGAGAAATCTGTCCGTCTGAAACACTGTCCAAGTTGAGATGATGGCACCCCAAATCAACATTATCATTTATTATTATTATCTATTTGATCATGACAAACCATACAAATATTACGACCAAACAAATACACGAACATTAAAGAAAAACTAAGCAAAACAAGTGTAGTAAGTAATCAAATAACTCAGTACATAAACAACCAAATAAATAAATAATAAATTAAAGATTAAGCAAAATAGTTTAACAAATTGTTGTTGGTTATTTTGATTGAAATAAGCGCATCAAGGGAAATGCACCTCACTGAATTGTGATCACAAAACTTGATAAAGTTTTCACAGGGCTAGATGGTGTGTTTATTGAAAACTGGAGGATTGAAATAAATTTACTCTTCTGAAAACCAATGACGATACCTTTAAGCGTCTATCAATGTCTTCCAAGGATTCATAGAGAAAACGCCACCTGTTGAAGCCGCAAACCTTGGTGCCTTAAAAAAAAAAAAAAACATGGAGGAGATATCAGGAGATGGGGGAATGGTTAAATTCCACATTGGGGCTAAGTAAATTCCACATTGGGGCTAAGTACATAGTACAAGGTAGACCTTTCAGGGAGCGATTCTATCATGTTATTTTTGCACAGCAAAATATTTAGACTGAACATATACACTAATCCGAGCAGTGTTCATTCATAGTGTTTCACACCACTGCATCTATGGCCGCCGCACAGGCGCGCAACAAGACAAAAGCGCATCAGCACGCATACGTATCAATCATCATAAAAGATTCACAGTGATGTGCATCCACACGCGAGTGTGGCTGCCATAGCTGCAGTGGTGTAAACACCCACGAACGAGCTGCCCGGATTAGTCTATAATATGCACACTGAATGTTGATATTGAGTAGCAAATGATGATTTTTGAGTAAGCAACTGCTAGATTTTGTGTAGCATTTTGTTATGCTATACAAGGGGAGGTCTGATACTCAACGGAGGCAATGGAGGCAATTGCCTCCATGCCCCTGGTCATTGCCTTGGTGTTCCTTGAAATGTTCCAATAGAAATCCAAATTTCCCTCATAGAGGTGCCCTTTACTAAGAAAAAACTGCCCCTCCCTCACAAGAATAGAACATCATTCCAGCAAGGGAAATTATTATCTCTGCCTTTATCGTGACAAAGACTTCTCGTTTTTTCACCCCGAAATCTCCACCGTTCAACTGCCCAGCAGTTCAATGAACTTGCTGAAATGACTCCAGAGAGCGTGTTTTATGAAGCAACTTTTTACAATACAAGTAAGTGCATTAAGCATATTTTCTAATAAACAGTGATACAACAAAACTATTGAGCGAAAACAACAGCCCAAAGGGTGACAGATTACTTTATCATGTCATTTACATGTAAGTACCCTAACTGCTTCAGGGTAACTTTTTCAATCTTCAGTGCATCCTGCTCTCAAGTCCATAAAAAAATGTCCTCGCCAGGCATGTCAAATTCATCAAAGAGCTTTGCAAATTTCCTTTCACCGTTTTCCCCCCGAGGGCATTTTTTTTTATTTACTAAAATTAACACAATCAAAACTGTTTTGTTCACCGCTGTAAAGCTCTCCAATCATTTTAAAAACAACTACAGCTTATAAGCATTTGTCACCTGAAAAATACTACAGGGTATTTGTGATAATGATGACATCACTTACAAAAACATGAAGCTATGTTTAAAAGCTTCAGGTTCATAATTGGATAGATTTTGTGTTTCATCATTTTTTACCTAGCCTCCAAATGATGCCAAGATACACACAGCTGTTTAATTTTCATGTCACAAGTACGATGCACGAGGGCCTAACCTTGTGTGATAAACATATTTTCAAGCCCTGTGTAAAAAAAAACAAGTGCACCTGTAGACACCCTAGTTAGGATACGAACCCAAGACCTTTGCATCCTAGAATTGTTACCAGTAATTTATTTTTCTAAAAAAAACAACAACAACAAAACAGACGATCTAATAAAGACAATTTTTCTTCTCTTGGCATTGCCAAGTCAGGGTTTCTTTGTGCCCGCAAAGAAAAATGATTCAGGCAAATCCGCCAAAAGAATCCCGCCAGGGGGGACGGGACCCCCAAAAAATAATAAAAAATATCAAATCCTGGCGACAGCTGGTTAAACGTAAAGTAATGAATCAAATTTATAAACTGCATCATTCATAAGGTTACACATCTCTTGGGAGGTTTTTAATTTAAATCACAGGAATGGATGGAACAATAACAACGGAGTAAGATGAATTAAGTTAGTCAGATCCAGAGGGGTAAATATGAGGGCAAAATCCCTTGAATCGTTCTCTAATTAAATTGAAATGTAGAGCTTAAAATTTTGATAATAACCTCCGTGTATATATATGTAAATCTACATGTAATTGGCCTAGGAGTTTTTTTTTTCCCTTGTTTTTTTAATCTTTATTTAGTTGTTTTTTCAGTTTAATTATTCATCGTGTAAATCTTCACCAGGCATAATCGTCAGTAGCACCTGATGAAAACCAAACAAAATCTGTAAAACAAGGACAGAAAATACATATGCACCAGGTGACAAAATAACATCGCCAGTTAAATAAATAAATTTAGAATGCACAACCGTTGCACTGTTTTTGTTTTTACCAGAAGACGGTATATAAATTGCAAATTATGAAAATTGTTGTAGGTTCTCACATAAATGGAAAGTGTGTGCATTTTTTCCCCTTCATTATACATGTACACACATGTATGTATGCATACTTTGTGAAAAGTATAAGGATTTAGGAATTTCCATTATTCGATCAAAAACAAAGGGAATTATACTACCACTTACGATCTGTATTTTCTCTGCCCTAAAAAGATTTATCCCCTGCAGATTGTAAGTTTTTTAAAACAAATTAATGCAGCACAGACTCAAAATTTAGACTTATTATCTTTAAAGCACTATCAGTAGAACCAAGAAAAAAAAAAGCCTTGTGAAAAATGCAAAGTAAAAGTAGTATTTTTAAAGCCCCTGTTTTTTCTTTTTTTTTAGGGGGGAGGGACAAGGAGTCAGCAAGCAGAATACAGACCTGTTATTTCATCTTTGAGAGGGCAAGGCCAATTTCATTTTGCTAAGGGCACTTCCATTGGAAAATCTTACAGCCTGTTGGAATGTGTTGATGGGGCACCAAGGCCAAGACGGGGGGGGGGGGGGGGGCAAAAGATGGCATTAGCCTCCATGACCTCCGTGTAACTCTAGGCCTGAGAGAAACTACATCAAGTTTCAAAGTCAATAGACAGATCCATTAAGCCCCGCCTACCTCAGCAACTGCCTACATGTAGCAACAGCACATAGTGTGACTTTCTTGCCACGATCGCAGCGGTGGTTCGGTTGCAGCCATACACACGTATCGGATACACACACGTACATGGTTTTCGACTTCAGGTGACCTCAGGCAAGGTCACCTACACAAACAAAAAATGTCAAACTGTCATTGAACATTTGCTTTATGAGATATTGATATTTAATACTCATAAATTCAACTTCAGGCGACCTCAGGCAAGGTCATCTACACAAACAAAAAATGTCAAACTGTCATTGAACATTAGCTTTATGAGATATTGATATTTAATACTCATAAATTCAACTTCAGGTGACCCCAGGCAAGGTCACCTACGTAAACAAAAATGTCAAACTGTCATTGTACTCTACGAGTATTATTCCCACATCTTTTTGAATTTTCATGACAAAGGGCTTTAAAATAAATAATTTAAAAACTTTGAAGCACTGTAATTCAACACCGATGACATCATTACGATGTCACAAGCCTAACCCGTAGTTTTAAAAATTGGCCTGAGAAACATCATGTACATAGTACACTTACGTTCCAGTAATTTCCCTTTTCTAGCACATCGAAAAACTACACAAAATGTATGAGCTGCAACTCAGAAACCATCGTTTGCTACTCAATACTAGGATTCAGTGTGCACAGAAACCATCCTTTGCTACTCAATACTAGGATTCAGTGTGCACAGAAACCATCGTTTGCTACTCAATACTAGGATTCAGTGTGCACAGAAACCATCGTTTGCTACTCAATACTAGGATTCAGTGTGAACAGAAACCATCGTTTGCTTCTCAATACTAGGATTCAGTGTGCACAGAAACCATCATTTGCTACTCAATACTAGGATTCAGTGAGAACAGACACCATCGTTTGCTTCTCAATACTAGGATTCAGTGTGAACAGAAACCATCGTTTGCTACTCAATACTAGGATTCAGTTTGCACAGAAACCATCGTTTGCTTCTCAATACTAGGATTCAGTGTGAACAGAAACCATCGTTTGCTACTCAATACTAGGATTCAGTGTGCACAGAAACCATCATTTGCTTCTCAATACTAGGATTCAGTGTGAACAGAAACCGCCTTTTTTGCTACTCAATACTAGGATTCAGTGTGCACAGAAACCATCGTTTGCTACTCAATACTAGGATTCAGTGTGAACAGAAACCATCCTTTGCTTCTCAATACTAGGATTCAGTGTGAACAGAAACCATCGTTTGCCACTCAATACTAGGATTCAGTTTGCACAGAAACCATCGTTTGCTACTCAATACTAGGATTCAGTGTGAACAGAAACCATCGTTTGCTATTCAATACTAGGATTCAGTGTGCACAGAAACCATCCTTTGCTACTCAATACTAGGATTCAGTGTGAACAGAAACCATCGTTTGCTACTCAATACTAGGATTCAGTGTGCACAGAAACCATCGTTTGCTTCTCATTACTAGGATTCAGTGTGCACAGAAACCATCGTTTGCTACTCAATACTAGGATTCAGTGTGCACAGAAACCATCGTTTGCTTCTCAATACTAGGATTCAGTGTGCACAGAAACCATCGTTTGCTACTCAATACTAGGATTCAGTGTGCACAGAAACCATCCTTTGATACTCAATACTAGGATTCAGTGTGAACAGAAACCATCATTTGCTACTCAATACTAGGATTCAGTGTGAACAGAAACCATCGTTTGCTACTCAATACTAGGATTCAGTTTGCACAGAAACCATCGTTTGCTTCTCAATACTAGGATTCAGTTTGCACAGAAACCATTGTTTGCTACTCAATACTAGGATTCAGTGTGCACAATAACCATCGTTTGCCACTCAATACTAGGATTCAGTGTGCACAGAAACCATCGTTTGCTACTCAATACTAGGATTCAGTGAGCACAGAAACCATCGTTTGCTACTCAATACTAGGATTCAGTGTGAACAGAAACCATCGTTTGCTACTCAATACTAGGATTCAGTGTGCACAGAAACCATCGTTTGCTTCTCAATACTAGGATTAAGTGTGCAGAGAAACCATCATTTGCTTCTCAATACTAGGATTCAGTGTGCACAGAAACCATCATTTGCTACTCAATACTAGGATTCAGTGTGAACAGAAACCATCGTTTGCTACTCAATACTAGGATTCAGTGTGCACAGAAACCATCGTTTGCTACTCAATACTAGGATTCAGTGTGCACAGAAACCATCGTTTGCTTCTCAATACAAGGATTCAGTGTGCACAGAAACCATCGTTTGCTTCTCAATACTAGGATTCAGTGTGCACAGAAACCATCGTTTGCTACTCAATACTAGGATTCAGTGTGAACAGAAACCATCGTTTGCTACTCAATACTAGGATTCAGTGTGCACAGAAACCATCGTTTGCTTCTCAATACTAGGATTCAGTGTGCACAGAAACCATCGTTTGCCACTCAATACTAGGATTCAGTGTGCACAGACACCATCATTTGCTTCTCAATACTAGGATTCAGTGTGAACAGAAACCATCGTTTGCTTCTCAATACTAGGATTCAGTGTGCACAGAAACCATCATTTGCTACTCAATACTAGGATTCAGTGTGCACAGAAACCATCGTTTGCCACTCAATACTAGGATTCAGTGTGCACAGAAACCATCGTTTGCTACTCAATACTAGGATTCAGTGTGCACAGAAACCATCCTTTGATACTCAATACTAGGATTCAGTGTGAACAGAAACCATCCTTTGCTTCTCAATACTAGGATTCAGTGTGCACAGAAACCATCCTTTGCTACTCAATACTAGGATTCAGTTTGCACAGAAACCATTGTTTGCTACTCAATACTAGGATTCAGTGAGCACAGAAACCATCATTTGCTACTCAATACTAGGATTCAGTGTGCACAGAAACCATCGTTTGCTTCTCAATACTAGGATTCAGTGTGCACAGAAACCATCTTTTGCTTCTCAATACTAGGATTCAGTGTGCACAGAAACCATCGTTTGCTACTCAATACTAAGATTCAGTGAGCACAGAAACCATCATTTGCTACTCAATACTAGGATTCAGTGTGAACAGAAACCATCGTTTGCTTCTCAATACTAGGATTCAGTATGAACAGAAACCATCGTTTGCTTCTCAATACTAGGATTCAGTGTGAACAGAAACCATCGTTTGCTACTCAATACTAGGATTCAGTGTGAACAGAAACCATCGTTTGCTACTCAATACTAGGATTCAGTGTGCACAGAAACCATCGTTTGCTTCTCAATACTAGGATTCAGTGTGAACAGAAACCATCGTTTGCTACTCAATACTAGGATTCAGTGTGCACAAAAACCATCGTTTGCCACTCAATACTAGGATTCAGTGTGCACAGAAACCATCGTTTGCTACTCAATACTAGGATTCAGTGTGCACAGAAACCATCCTTTGATACTCAATACTAGGATTCAGTGTGAACAGAAACCATCCTTTTCTTCTCAATACTAGGATTCAGTGTGCACAGAAACCATCCTTTGCTACTCAATACTAGGATTCAGTTTGCACAGAAACCATTGTTTGCTACTCAATACTAGGATTCAGTGAGCACAGAAACCATCATTTGCTACTCAATACTAGGATTCAGTGTGAACAGAAACCATCGTTTGCTTCTCAATACTAGGATTCAGTGTGCACAGAAACCATCGTTTGCTTCTCAATACTAGGATTCAGTGTGCACAGAAACCATCGTTTGCTTCTCAATACTAGGATTCAGTGTGCACAGAAACCATCGTTTGCTACTCAATACTAGGATTCAGTTTGCACAGAATCCATTGTTTGCTACTCAATACTAGGATTCAGTGTGCACAGAAACCATCGTTTGCTACTCAATACTAGGATTCAGTGTGAACAGAAACCATCGTTTGCTACTCAATACTAGGATTCAGTGTGCACAGAAACCATCCTTTGCTACTCAATACTAGGATTCAGTGTGCACAGAAACCATCGTTTGCTTCTCAATACTAGGATTCAGTGTGCACAGAAACCATCGTTTGCTACTCAATACTAGGATTCAGTGAGAACAGAAACCATCGTTTGCTACTCAATACTAGGATTCAGTGTGCACAGAAACCATCGTTTGCTACTCAATACTAGGATTCAGTTTGCACAGAAACCATCGTTTGCTTCTCAATACTAGGATTCAGATTGTACAGAAACCATCGTTTGCTACTCAATACTAGGATTCAGATTGTACAGAAACCATCGTTTGCTACTCAATACTAGGATTCAGATTGTACAGAAACCATCGTTTGCTTCTCAATACTAGGATTCAGTGTGCACAGAAACCATCGTTTGCTACTCAATACTAGGATTCAGATTGTACAGAAACCATCGTTTGCTACTCAATACTAGGATTCAGTGTGCACAGAAACCATAGTTTGCTACTCAATACTAGGATTCAGTGTGCACAGAAACCATCGTTTGCTACTCAATACTAGGATTCAGTGTGCACAAAAACCATCGTTTGCTACTCAATACTAGGATTCAGTGTGCACAGAAACCATTGTTTGCTACTCAATACTAGGATTCAGTGTGCACAGAAACCATCCTTTGCTACTCAATACTAGGATTCAGTGTGAACAGAAACCATCGTTTGCCACTCAATACTAGGATTCAGTTTGCACAGAAACCATCGTTTGCTACTCAATACTAGGATTCAGTGTGAACAGAAACCATCGTTTGCTACTCAATACTAGGATTCAGTGTGCACAGAAACCATCGTTTGCTTCTCAATACTAGGATTAAGTGTGCAGAGAAACCATCATTTGCTTCTCAATACTAGGATTCAGTGTGCACAGAAACCATCGTTTGCTACTCAATACTAGGATTCAGTGTGCACAGAAACCATCATTTGCTTCTCAATACAAGGATTCAGTGTGCACAGAAACCATCGTTTGCTTCTCAATACTAGGATTCAGTGTGCACAGAAACCATCGTTTGCTACTCAATACTAGGATTCAGTGTGAACAGAAACCATCGTTTGCTACTCAATACTAGGATTCAGTGTGCACAGAAACCATCGTTTGCTTCTCAATACTAGGATTCAGTGTGCACAGAAACCATCGTTTGCCACTCAATACTAGGATTCAGTGTGCACAGACACCATCATTTGCTTCTCAATACTAGGATTCAGTGTGAACAGAAACCATCGTTTGCTTCTCAATACTAGGATTCAGTGTGCACAGAAACCATCATTTGCTACTCAATACTAGGATTCAGTGTGCACAGAAACCATCGTTTGCCACTCAATACTAGGATTCAGTGTGCACAGAAACCATCGTTTGCTACTCAATACTAGGATTCAGTGTGCACAGAAACCATCCTTTGATACTCAATACTAGGATTCAGTGTGAACAGAAACCATCCTTTGCTTCTCAATACTAGGATTCAGTGTGCACAGAAACCATCCTTTGCTACTCAATACTAGGATTCAGTTTGCACAGAAACCATTGTTTGCTACTCAATACTAGGATTCAGTGAGCACAGAAACCATCATTTGCTACTCAA
The DNA here is from genome assembly GCA_911728455.2 of Marthasterias glacialis. Classification (NCBI taxonomy): domain Eukaryota; kingdom Metazoa; phylum Echinodermata; class Asteroidea; order Forcipulatida; family Asteriidae; genus Marthasterias; species Marthasterias glacialis. The sequence continues at coordinate 16,614,829 of OU452223.1, forward strand.
TACTAGGATTCAGTATGAACAGAAACCATCGTTTGCTTCTCAATACTAGGATTCAGTGTGAACAGAAACCATCGTTTGCTACTCAATACTAGGATTCAGTGTGAACAGAAACCATCGTTTGCTACTCAATACTAGGATTCAGTGTGCACAGAAACCATCGTTTGCTTCTCAATACTAGGATTCAGTGTGAACAGAAACCATCGTTTGCTACTCAATACTAGGATTCAGTGTGCACAAAAACCATCGTTTGCCACTCAATACTAGGATTCAGTGTGCACAGAAACCATCGTTTGCTACTCAATACTAGGATTCAGTGTGCACAGAAACCATCCTTTGATACTCAATACTAGGATTCAGTGTGAACAGAAACCATCCTTTTCTTCTCAATACTAGGATTCAGTGTGCACAGAAACCATCCTTTGCTACTCAATACTAGGATTCAGTTTGCACAGAAACCATTGTTTGCTACTCAATACTAGGATTCAGTGAGCACAGAAACCATCATTTGCTACTCAATACTAGGATTCAGTGTGAACAGAAACCATCGTTTGCTTCTCAATACTAGGATTCAGTGTGCACAGAAACCATCGTTTGCTTCTCAATACTAGGATTCAGTGTGCACAGAAACCATCGTTTGCTTCTCAATACTAGGATTCAGTGTGCACAGAAACCATCTTTTGCTACTCAATACTAGGATTCAGTTTGCACAGAAACCATTGTTTGCTACTCAATACTAGGATTCAGTGTGCACAGAAACCATCGTTTGCTACTCAATACTAGGATTCAGTGTGAACAGAAACCATCGTTTGCTACTCAATACTAGGATTCAGTGTGCACAGAAACCATCCTTTGCTACTCAATACTAGGATTCAGTGTGCACAGAAACCATCGTTTGCTTCTCAATACTAGGATTCAGTGTGCACAGAAACCATCGTTTGCTACTCAATACTAGGATTCAGTGAGAACAGAAACCATCGTTTGCTACTCAATACTAGGATTCAGTGTGCACAGAAACCATCGTTTGCTACTCAATACTAGGATTCAGTTTGCACAGAAACCATCGTTTGCTTCTCAATACTAGGATTCAGATTGTACAGAAACCATCGTTTGCTACTCAATACTAGGATTCAGATTGTACAGAAACCATCGTTTGCTACTCAATACTAGGATTCAGATTGTACAGAAACCATCGTTTGCTTCTCAATACTAGGATTCAGTGTGCACAGAAACCATCGTTTGCTACTCAATACTAGGATTCAGATTGTACAGAAACCATCGTTTGCTACTCAATACTAGGATTCAGTGTGCACAGAAACCATCGTTTGCTACTCAATACTAGGATTCAGTGTGCACAGAAACCATCGTTTGCTACTCAATACTAGGATTCAGTGTGCACAAAAACCATCGTTTGCTACTCAATACTAGGATTCAGTGTGCACAGAAACCATCCTTTGCTACTCAATACTAGGATTCAGTGTGCACAGAAACCATCGTTTGCCACTCAATACTAGGATTCAGTTTGCACAGAAACCATCGTTTGCTACTCAATACTAGGATTCAGTGTGAACAGAAACCATCGTTTGCTACTCAATACTAGGATTCAGTTTGCACAGAAACCATCGTTTGCTACTCAATACTAGGATTCAGTGTGAACAGAAACCATCATTTGCTACTCAATACTAGGATTCAGTGTGCACAGAAACCATCGTTTGCTACTCAATACTAGGATTCAGTGTGCCCAGAAACCATCGTTTGCTACTCAATACTAGGATTCAGTGTGAACAGAAACCATCATTTGCTACTCAATACTAGGATTCAGTGTGCACAGAAACCATCGTTTGCTACTCAATACTAGGATTCAGTTTGCACAGAAACCATCGTTTGCTTCTCAATACTAGGATTCAGTTTGCACAGAAACCATCGTTTGCTACTCAATACTAGGATTCAGTGTGCACAGAAACCATCGTTTGCTACTCAATACTAGGATTCAGTGTGCACAGAAACCATCGTTTGCTTCTCAATACTAGGATTCAGTGTGCACAGAAACCATCGTTTGCTACTCAATACTAGGATTCAGTGTGAACAGAAACCATCGTTTGCCACTCAATACTAGGATTCAGTGTGCACAGAAACCATCGTTTGCTACTCAATACTAGGATTCAGTGTGCACAGAAACCATCGTTTGCTTCTCAATACTAGGATTCAGTGTGCACAGAAACCATCGTTTGCTACTCAATACTAAGATACACTTCAAGGGCACCAAGGCAATGACCCGGGGGCAATGGAGGCATTTGCCTCCGATTGCCTCCATGAAGCATCAGGCTTGCCATGAACAATGCACAAAATACATGTAACATGCAAAATTGGTTGTGCATGGCTAATGAATGTTAAAAATTAATGTCGGGATCCCAAGAATAATTCATTTTTAGTTTTTAATGTATACCACTTATCATTGGCAGATTTTCTCATTTATTACCTTAAGCAGAGCTTTTAACTTTTTTGAATTCAATAAAAACAGCTATTTAAAATGTGCATTTAAATTTTGGGGTCAAATGGGCCTGAAATCAGACCTTAATCTTTAACTTAACCTGTCAACATCCGTTGTTGATAGTAACAGACTTTAACAATTTGAGTAACTATTCCTAACCAATTATATTTTCACAGATTTTTGTTATGCTTCATAAAAAAAAGAAGATTCTAAATGATGGCACTATTCCCCCTCCCCCCCCCCCCAAAAAAAAAGGTCGATGAATTTTTGTCCCTTTATTAAGTGATGATTGCATTATGGGCATCAGTAATCAAGTATGGTTTAACTCCCATTCCAATCAGAAATCACGGTGCACATGGTTATCTCTCATCGGCTTTTTATCTTATTTTTTTGTTTATGGAAAAAGTACACATAACTCACCAGCCACTTCTCCGTCAAAGATAAATATCGGATACAGCTCATCACCAAGATTGATGGCGTCCAGGAGGCTTGGGTTGTCATGGAGACGCAGGCCATGGCGAAACCAATGGACAGCGACGGTGGTCTTCCTCATGTCTAGACTTGGTTGGGGTTTGGAAGGCATATTGGTGAATTTAATCCTAGAAAACAAATATAAATAAAAAACACCATGTTTAGGTTTCTCCCCTGGATTTTTGTCATAACTGTGGGGCATTCTTGACCCAGATTGTGGCCGAAGCACACTGATTTGAAACCAGGTCCTGGAAATGTTTTATTTGATGTTAATGTTTGGTTTGAAAAGCTCTACGGTGCAATTTGAAGCATTTAAAATGGTTTTACGATATGATTTGATCTTAAACCTATACGCCAAAAAAATAAACAATAAAAAAATTGTTGCGTATCGGCCGTAATTCCCGCGTATGGGCCCAATATAATAGCTCTATGTCAAGATTGCAGCTCCACAAATCATAAATGAAGACACCATTTCTCCATGCAGTCTCTCCCTCAAACCCCTCCACACAAATAATAAATAAATAAATGAATAAATAAATTAAAAAAAATAAACATATGAATGAAACTCACTGCTGGTCATCTGAAAAGTATTGACACATTTTGTTAAAAGTCTTTCTGTTGGCTTTCTTACTTATCATTGCCCTTGTGTGTTTCTCCTTCAATGAAGGTTTAATTTCTCCTTCAAATCTAATAATACCTCAGAATCTTTTATCCTTCAATGTATACATTATTAACTGGATTTTGACAAAATAAATTTCCCAAAGGGTCTCAGGGATTTACATAATGTACAATGTAAAGAGTTCAACCAGAAGTTTTATTCTACAGCTATTACTGTACAAGGCTCAAATATACATCAGACCACACGCCCAAGACCTGTGATTTAAGTTAGCCTTGGTCCAGTAAACTCATGACTGGACCAGTCCAGCGGTTTTGTGTTGTTTTTTTTCAACCTTACAGTTCCACACCCTATACATAAACATTGTGTATGTCTTACTAGCTTGCAACGCTATTTCACAAGCCTGCTTAATCCTGGTCCAGTAAATATTTTGAATTTTTTTTAACCAAATTTGAGGCCTGCTGTGTGTGCCTGAAGTCCACAGCAAATTGCCAGCACTACAGCGCACACAGTTTCTTGGGGGAGGGGGGTTCAGTGCCATGTACGTCGTCATGTATCCTATAACATGAGCAATTCCAGACCCTTATCCTCTGAGCCTCATGTGTGGGCAGTGTTTTTTAATTCCCTATTACGGAAACTAAATATTGACATGCATCTGCACAAATCTTACATAAATAGGAAGAAAACCTTAAAGAGGGGATCCACGGTAAAATTCCGATTTGTGACTCACAGAGTCCTTATGAAAGGGGGGGAAAAATTAACAGTCCATTGGCGGATCCAGGGGGCTAGGGCTAGACTTGATAAGTCTCTCACCTTACGTTAAAATGGTGTAAAATGTCATCTTATTAAATATTCTTTCAGACTGAAATTTGAAACATGACATCATTGGGTATCAACATCAACTGGGTCTGCCAAAGAGGAGTTTTTGCATCGGTCAGAAGGTCAAATTCAATGCTGTTTTGATTGAATACCATGAATGAACTAAATGTTTCCTTTGCAAAATGTACAAACCCATATTTGAAATGGACGTTTTTTCGGACAAAATTCGCACGGGAATGCTATCAAACACAACGGCATCTTACATTGTTTGAGCGTGAGGTTAGAGAACTGTAGGTCCCACTACCCCACACTTTCATCAGTACTCCATTGGAAAAAGAGTGCATCACAAAGTCTTCAGTCGGAAAGTTTTATATCAGTATTTATATGTATTAAGATGAAAGTGACTACAACATCAAAACAAAAACATAAAGCTGGAGGAGTGATTAGTCCATCTCAAGTGTGTTGCCATGACAACAGCTTATCTGAACAACAGGATGCAAGAATAAAGGACTTCCCGAACTCCAGGGGAATACATGTACATGCATACATCGTATTTCAATGTTTTTTGAATGAGTAAATTCATTCTTTCAATAAATACATCACAGGGTTCTTCCCAGGATTTTTCAAAACTGGGGGGGCATTCTGGACCCAAATTTTGAAAGTGTGGCCGAAGCACGCTGAATTGGTAGCAGGTCCTTGGAATGTTTTTATTTAATGTTTATATTTGGTTTGAAAAGTTCTACTGTGCAATCTGGACCATTTAAAATGGTTTTATGTAAGCACTTTTTGTGAATTTGATATCAAAATCTAAAAAAAAAAATATATACATATATATATTTTTTTGTCGTAATTTCTGCATATCGGCCCGTAATTCGCGCGTAAACAACCTGTAAACATTTCATTTAATTCATCAAGTTTTAAAGTTGCATGGCTCGATTTTCCCTGAAATAAAAGAGAAACAATGTTGAATGAATTTTGATAGATGATGCCTTTTCCAAACGAAAAACACACACAAGCGTTTGCATAAATGTGCAAATTGTTTGTACATGGCTGATGGACATGACATAATCTCGGAATCCCCACAATTCTATTTTTGTTTTTTAGTTTACTACCACTTTTGTTTACTACCAGATTTGTTTCGTGCATTACATTTTACAGTGAAAAGGAAACCCTTTTTCTTGATTCTATAAAAGTTGCTATTCAAAATATAAGTCTAAATATTGGGGTCAAATTAGCCAAAAATTGGACCTAGCATCTTTAAAGGAAAAAAATATATATATATGAAAGTGGGCCAACTACGGCCGTTTAGGAAACCACGGCTTGGGCTTGGGCTCCGTCCTCCTGCTTGAAGCCCGCTAAGAAAAGCACACATTTTCTAAATAACTGACAGAGCCTATGCCTAAGCCCAAGCCCAAGCCGTGGTTTCGTAAACGGCCTACATGTCAATGTAGTGTGCATCAACATACATGTACATGTATACGTACGTGAAACCGTTTCACATGTCACAACTACATGACGGCTCATTTTACATTCATTTCTCTGCGACCCATCCTTGAGCACCTCCGAGCTCTGTGATTTGATGAAGCAGAAATAATGAAAAGAAGATGAAGAAAAAAAAACTAATTGAGAAAATTCAGTGAATGACTAATAATATAGTGCACACCACGAAACTTGTTTCACATGTGAACAACTCAAATTTACATTCATTTCTCTGCGACCCATCCTTGAGCACCTCCGAGCTCTGTGATTTGATGGAGTAGAAATAATAAAAAAAACAAAAAAACTGAGAAAACTCAGTGAATGACTAATAATATAGTGTGCACCATGAAACTTGTTTTCCCATACTTGTAAACATTTTTGTTTGCTTGTTTATGACAAAGTACATTAGACATCAATGTTTGTTTATGTGTAATACTCATTCAACACGCAAAGTTTATTAGAACGATATTTTACACTGTCCATTTACGGAGCATGATGCATACGCAGACTTCAATATGATTTCCAGGGAGTATTATATGGTTTATTAACACACTCCTGTTGAGCAATTTGGTTGGAGGATTAACGTCTAATGAAGTCAATAGTTGTTAACGATTGTCTAAAAAAAAAAACTCTTTTCTCTCTCCCTTTCCTAAGATCATCAGACTCTCCAAAATGGTGAAACGATTAAGTTGGTCTGTGGTTAAAGGGTTACTGTCACCATGATCAAGCCGGCCTGTGGCTGCACATGGACTTTATGAACCCCAACCAAGAACTAGAGGGAGCACTCTCTGCGCCACACACGGAACTCCGCTGACCCATCATGGGCGAAAATCCCTGTGGGTCAATTGCATACGCATGTCCACTTAGAAAATGTTTGGTGTGTAGACTGATGAGTGACCAGGGTAATATGATTGGTCAGCGCCATTTTCTCAGTGGTCAAAAATGCTTCTTGTCGAGCCGTGTCGCATGATTTTGTACGTCCTCTAGTTCTTTTATAAAACTCTTGTTGTTGCATGTGGCGCACTGACCATCACATCACAAAGGGTGCCATGTGATGGGACAGCCAGTGCATGCATGCATGCAGTAACTGGGTAAGAGTTCCTAATAGCACTCCGCACTAATGATGTCTCTTTTGCTTTAAAATACCCGGATGTCAGACAAACATTCCACCACTTGAGTACGAGATCACCCTGCTGGCGCGCCAGACCGCAGTAGTACAGTACACAGCGCGTATTGTATGTACGAGCAACGTACGCGTCCGTCAGTGAAATTTGACTTGTTGTCTGAGATACGGGTACTTGAGTGACCTATAGACCGATCCATTAAGCCCCGCCTACCTTAGCAACTGCCTAGCAACAGCACATGGCGTGACTTTCTTGCCACGATCGCAGCGTTGGTTCGGTTGCGGCCACACACACTTATCCGATACACACACGTACATGGTTTTCGTGAACGGTATGGTTTACTCATTTAGTTTTGTGGCCTTTTGAGCAGTGCGTTGAGTCAGAAGAACAATGCAGACAGGAACACTGTTAACCACTTTTACACAACTGTACAGGGACCACTGCTGTGGGATTTGCACCAACAGAAATACGAAAAAATTCAAACAAAACAAAAGTAGGTACAGGTGTGTGCGTGCTGCTGTGTGTCAGAACAATGGCGAGGTTTGTTTACCTTTCTAATGGAATTTTTAACGTGTCTGACTTTTGTCAGACTTTCTGTGGCATTGTCAAGGCTGTGATTGGTGAATACATGAGTAGGCGGGGCTTAATGAATCGGTCTTTTGTTTGCATTAGTGCGGAGTGCTATTCCATGTACATCCACAGACCTGGTATGATCATAACGAAAGTCCCCCCCATTAACTGTCTATGGATTGATAGAGTACAAAATGTCAGACTCCCCACAGGGCATAAAAGGTCTTTCAACCAGACATACAACTTGTTCATGACCCGTGCGTGTAACATAAATTGTAAAGCCATAGGCTCCTTGACTGTTAATGCGTGACTTGTATGGCTCCTCACAACACACAATTAATGCATCACGGCATCTGGTCATTTTGAGTCTCCATCAGAACATGTTTTTTTATGTACATATTGTTTTGGACAATCCCAGGCCTGGTTGCTTCCTTCTTGAAGGGGCAAGAACACCGAGGCATTCTTGATAAAGGGCACCTCTACAAGGAAATCGTAAATTATATACAGCAGAATCATGCAACTCAATGAGCCACGGCCATCATATTGAGCGATATGACCATACCACTCCTTGCAATGCGCATAAAATGCATGACGATGCCTGGGAAAACGCCTCCACTAAAGCCTTTTAGAATATTATCTTTTTTTTTCCCCAGCATTTTTTTTTTCTGTGAAAGTATTTGTCTATTCCTTTCCAATGCGAGTGGTTAACATGGCCATCCTTGAGTCTGGGGAAACATGCCTGCAAAGTTTGAGTCCCTAGGTCATGGCAGTTTTTTTTCATTTATGCCAGTGACAAGACGGCGAATCTTGAAAAAAACTTCCCAATCACCAAAATATCTCTGCGGGTGGTGTCTGCATGCATTTCTGCACAGTTGCCAGCCTTATTCAAACTCATGACCCTTGGACTTTCAACCAAAGTAATTTACCATTTCACCACATTTTTAGTCATAAAAAAACATTTACATTCATGAACAACAATCAGCTGGCAGCACTATTAAAACCTATACGCATGATGCTTCAAAGGTTCTTAGGGTTGTGAAAGGCTTTGCCTCCATTGTCAGATAATCTGACCTTCCAACGGAAATCATTCCCATCACTCAGAAAAGTGATGTTGCTCTCTTGCATGATTGAATTTATTGTATTTATTCTGAATGTTGCCATGGCAAAGAGGGCATTGCCCAACAAACATGAACATACAGGCCTAAAAACACTAATGGACACATTTGGTGTGACATTTTTTTCTAAAATGGGAATAAAAAATAGAAATTACTTCAGTTTTCTCTCTTGTTTTTACAATATAGTCCCTCTTAGGAATGTTTCCAGAAAAAGCCAAAACAACTGTCTGGGTATTCAAGATTGAAAGACGATTACCTTGAAGATATTATGTTTGTGACATGGACAGACGTTTGGGCACGAAACAGCTATCCATGTTACAAATTAACATTCATATCGTCTTAAAATACTGAAAATCATTCTGGTTTGCCTGAAAAAGGGGCCATGGGTCTCAATAAAGTAACTTTTGAGTTAATCAATCCATTTATTACTTTTCTTGCCACTTTCTAGTCAATTCCAATACAAAATGTCTGTCCTCGTTACAAACATAATGTCTTGAAGACGACCCTGTAATTTCTTCACAGTTTTCTCACTGTTTGGTAAGCACAATCAGTTTAAGCTAAGGAATGTACAAAAACAAAAAAGGATAAATATTGACCTTTTTGCACAACCCAAGTCAGAGCCCCAAAATTATCTTGAAGGTTATATTTGTCCATTAGTGTGGACAGTTTACAATATTACCCATAAATTATATTTTTCAGATTCCATCAACAATTCTGGTATTTTACAAGCCATGTAAGTCTAACATACATCAATAGCTTGGCTACAGAAGTAAAACCTCAAGACAAATAAATAAACATAAATTGTCTTTTTCTTTAAGTATAAAAAAAGGTGAACAACAGAACAGATAAAACAACTTTGCAATTCATGAACTCAGATTATCCCCAAAAACAATTCTGACTTACATGTACATGGATCTAATCAAGACGTTGAATGGCATGAGCTAAAATCGTGTAAACCGCAAAAATGTGTAAACAGGCTGTTGTTTTGGGTCATCTGGGAGACAATGACCTGGGGGATATGTACCCAGACAAAAGAATCCCCCTGGTGTACATGATCGCCAGGGTGACAAAATACTGTTGCTGTTGTTTTTTTGAACAAAAGTCTGAAGTGTATTTTTAAATCTGATCAGTGTTGTTCCAAAACTGACTGTACTGGAATGAACTTGTTTGTATCCAAGGCATTATGGCAAGGGGAAACAGAAACATTTTTAATAGTATTTACCGTGTGTCAAAACAACTGACTAAAAATATATTTTAGGGATGTCATCACAACTTTGTTTTTACAGCAAATGTGTAGTAAACCAGAAAAGACAACTGCAGGTTACATGTCAGTCTGCTTTTTAATTTATAGCAAACCTGTTCACCTTTGATTCTAACTAAAGCACTCTCAAAATTGATGGTAGTTGTTTGATGTAAGTGTGATAATTCCAATCTGCAGAATGAATGCATTTTTCTACTCACTGTGAGATTTATTTTTGTCCATACTGAACAGAAACATCACAAATGAACATCAAGTAATTAAGCCAAAAACAATCACGACATGAACATAATATCAAATAGTTCAACAAGAAAAAATAAAAAAAAAATTTTTTTTTTTAAATGTTATATTGTAAATTATACGCAGTTTTCCCTACAAGATGTGAGTCTCTAATGTACATGCCTGAACACAGACACGTACTTCATGGATGTAACAGAGACTTCAAGCCTTCAAGCCCCTGGTTATTGCCTTGGTGCCCTTTTGGAATAATTACTCCAGCAAGAATGTTCACTTCCCTCATCGAGAAGCCGCCTTTACTGAGGAACAAACTACCTTTCAACACCAAAGTAACAGACTCGAATACATCCTGTGCATTCATGGCATTAAATACAAAACACGTACACTACATGTACCTCAATCGATTCTTACATGTATTAAAGGTTGCACAGTCGTTAATTGAGGCTTATTTATTTCCTGAATTTATAGATGGTTTCAGTTCAGTTAATTATGAAGATGTTTTCAGCTCAGTGACTGTGCTCATCACACAACCATTGTTTGTACCACCATACATATATGACTAAAAACTGGTCTGCCAGGCTAGCAATTAAATTTGAGATGAGTACACCTTTTCGTCCAGTTCTCAATGGACCATTATCATGCTGCCAATATCTTGGGCAAGTTCCTTGTATCCAATAACAGCAATGAATGCAAATATTCCATGTACAAACTGGAACCAGACTATTTCTCCTTCCAGCCTCAGTTTGGTTACATTGATTTGAATGGGACAAAAATCAAGATGGCCGCACCATGATAAAGGTTTTCAAGCAAACCATACAACCAGGAACCAGCCCATGAAAATTTCATCACCAAAAAAGGTGATCAAGGATTCCAACGTGCCTCTCGCACCTGCCACGAACGGTGATCTAGTGGCTAACATATCTGCTCTAGAATGTGCAGGGTTGTGGGTTCGAATCCCTCCCATGAAGCATGCCTGTGGATTTTTTTTGTAGGACTCGGAAAGCACTGAGTTTACCATACATCAAAACCAAAAGTCAAATGCTTTATCCCTGATGCAATTACTACAACTTTTAAAAAAGGTGATCATAACTTTAAAAAACACACAAATTATTCGCATTTTGTCAACCCAGATTTTCAGGACATTCAAAAAAGAAATTGAGTGGGGCCTAATGGATGACACTTATCTTGCCCATAAAACTTCATAGTACACTTAATTTCTCAGGAAATTGGGCACTGGTCCACTAATCAAATTGATTTATTAAAAAAAAAACAACAACTTTGGATTGATTTTTTCTTTGGCCTTTTTCTTTTTACTTTTTGATGATTACTGATCACACAGAATAAAGTAGTATGTAATTACAAAAAAATGAAGGCAAGCGAATACACCTAGCACACTTTATAATAAAAAAAGGGTCGGTGAAATATCTTTGAGAATGAGATCTGAAATCTGAAAATTGCATGCATAGCCTGAGGGAAATATTGTGCACTCTTATCCGAAACAACAAGATCAACATCAAAATAATAATCATTAGTCATACAATACTTGGGTACCTGTGTTGGTGAAAGAACGTTCACAAAAACAACTAGACGTCCACCAGAGCAGGGCAGACTCGATCAGCAAAACAAAAGCCGGATACAACAGAACGACAGTAGCCTCTGGATGTGAGCTGAACAAAATCAACCAAATCCTTCAATGCAACCCAAGATAAATGCTGGCGTCCCTAGAATGTTTCATGACTGTGTACTACACTCTGTGGGTAGGTTGTCTTTCAGCAATTTGCATAAAAAAAGGTTCTTGAGATATGATCAAAATGACACAGAGCAGTGTGATTGGTCAATGCCAAGACTAATTTAAATTCTGCAGTGACACGTTTAACTGGAATTGAATGTGCCCACTGCACACATTGTACACAGAAAAACCCACTGCTATTACATGTATCTTTGTTCATAATGTTCCCAAACGTATCAGCTCATACATCTTTTGAATGATGTGTGAAGGGCTTGAATTGAAAACACTTTAAAGTCCAACAGTTCTTGATGCTCCTAACTAGATTATTATGGGTTTTTTTCACATTTTGGTATTTTTACCCATACACTGATATGTTTGTTAAGCACTGTTTACTCAGTACTTTCCCCAGAGGCATAATAATCTTGATCCCTGATGCAAATTTAAAAACTATAATTTAACAACTAAGTGACCAGAAATATTCTATGCGAGACCAAAACATTTCTTTCAAGCCCTTCTTTTCAGCCCCGTGTAAGGATGAAAATATAATTGTCCCATCTAAATAAACCAGAGAACCAGGACATCGCCGCCGTTGCTGTTGTCTATGGAGCACAAAATAGTGTACCCTCAACGTGCCTTGGTTGTGCCGAAACATGTTCATGACAAAAACACGTCGAGTGGCATGAACACACTCACCGCGTTCGCACCACGCACTTTTATGATTGTACTGGACATGGACACACTAAAGCTGCAGATCACGCAGAGAAAACATGCCATATTTTCTGGCACCCTATTTGGATGCGCTGTCTACCATTCACTTTAGGTCGGTCATCCGAGGGTAAACTATTTGAGACGCCATAAGGAACGATGTGGTTAAACTGGGCGGTATCGGAAGTCCTCGTTCTCTAGTTTATTTCTATGAAAAGATCGATCCATTAAGACCCGCACTGTTACGTGTTGACCAATCACAGCCTTGGCTACACCACCGAAAGTTTGACATAATAAAATCCTATTGGAAAATGTAAACATGCATGCGCATACTTACAGTGCGCGTGTTCATGTCATGTCATGTTTTGATAGAAGAGCCTTGTACTATGATGTCACAAGCTGAGCTCAGCAAAGATGCCTCATTTGTTGACAGTCATTAATTAGACACCATGGCACATGCCCGTGTGTACACTTTTGAGTAGTCTTGGCATTTTTACAGCGATCTTGCTCAATGGTATCACAACGCTTCATAGAAACTGTACTTTTGTGTTTACAAATCAGTGGGTGTGGGGGGGGGTGAAATAGAATGACCTGCCCAATTAAAATTGAGATTTTCAGCATGATAGGCACTGTATGACCTGAGGAGTGTATTATACTATGATTCTCCTTCACTACCTTATTTTTGAGTCTTTCAAAATATTGGAAGGATTTGTATGATTTTTAAAATTGACATCTGTTTGACATTCATCTATTGGAGGAAGTATGGATCTTACATAAACTCCTGTCAGTTGAGTTTGGAGGATTGAGGCAGTGGGGATCCTACATAAACTCCTATCAGTTGAGTTTGAAGGATTGAGGCAGTGGGGATCCTACATAAACTCATATCAGTTGAGTTTGGAGGATTGAGGCAGTGGGGATCCAACATAAACTCATATCAGTTGAGTTTGGAGGATTGAGGCAGTGGGGATCCTACATAAACTCATATCAGTTGAGTTTCAAGGATTGAGGCAGTGGGAATCCTACATAAGCTCATATCAGTTGAGTTTGAAGGATTGAGGCAGTAGGGATCCTACATAAACTCATATCAGTTGATTTTGAAGGATTGAGGCAGTGGGGATCCTACATAAACTCATATCAGTTGAGTTTCAAGGATTGAGGCAGTGGGAATCCTACATAAACTCATATCAGTTGAGTTTGAAGGATTGAGGCAGTAGGGATCCTACATAAACTCATATCAGTTGAGTTTGGAGATTTGAGGCAGTGGGGATCCTACATAAACTCATATCAGTTGAGTTTCAAGGATTGAGGCAGTGGGAATCCTACATAAACTCATATCAGTTGAGTTTGAAGGATTGAGGCAGTGGGGATCCTACATAAACTCATATCAGTTGAGTTTGGAGGATTGAGGCAGTGGGGATCCTACATAAACTCATATCAGTTGAGTTTGGAGGATTGAGGCAGTAGGGATCCTACATAAACTCATATCAGTTGAGTTTCAAGGATTGAGGCAGTGGGAATCCTACATAAACTCATATCAGTTGAGTTTTAAGGATTGAGGCAGTAGGGATCCTACATAAACTCATATCAGTTGAGTTTGAAGGATTGAGGCAGTGGGGATCCTACATAAACTCATATCAGTAGAGTTTGGAGGATTGAGGCAGTGGGGATCCTACATAAACTCTTATCAGTTGAGTTTGAAGGATTGAGGCAGTGGGGATCCTACATAAACTCCTATCAGTTGAGTTTGAAGGATTGAGGCAGTGGGGATCCTAAATAAACTCATATCAGTAGAGTTTGAAGGATTGAGGCAGTAGGGATCCTACATAAACTCATATCAGTTGAGTTTGGAGGATTGAGGCAGTGGGGATCCAACATAAACTCATATCAGTTGAGTTTGGAGGATTGAGGCAGTGGGGATCCTACATAAACTCATATCAGTTGAGTTTCAAGGATTGAGGCAGTGGGAATCCTACATAAACTCATATCAGTTGAGTTTGAAGGATTGAGGCAGTAGGGATCCTACATAAACTCATATCAGTTGATTTTGAAGGATTGAGGCAGTGGGGATCCTACATAAACTCATATCAGTTGAGTTTCAAGGATTGAGGCAGTGGGAATCCTACATAAACTCATATCAGTTGAGTTTGAAGGATTGAGGCAGTAGGGATCCTACATAAACTCATATCAGTTGAGTTTGGAGGATTGAGGCAGTGGGGATCCTACATAAACTCATATCAGTTGAGTTTCAAGGATTGAGGCAGTGGGAATCCTACATAAACTCATATCAGTTGAGTTTGAAGGATTGAGGCAGTGGGGATCCTACATAAACTCATATCAGTTGAGTTTGGAGGATTGAGGCAGTGGGGATCCTACATAAACTCATATCAGTTGAGTTTGGAGGATTGAGGCAGTAGGGATCCTACATAAACTCATATCAGTTGAGTTTGAAGGATTGAGGCAGTGGGAATCCTACATAAACTCATATCAGTTGAGTTTTAAGGATTGAGGCAGTAGGGATCCTACATAAACTCATATCAGTAGAGTTTGGAGGATTGAGGCAGTGGGGATCCTACATAAACTCTTATCAGTTGAGTTTGAAGGATTGAGGCAGTGGGGATCCTAAATAAACTCATATCAGTTGGATTTGAAGGATTGAGGCAGTAGGGATCCTACATAAACTCATATCAGTTGAGTTTGAAGAATTGAGGCAGTGGGGATCCTACATAAACTCATATCAGTTGAGTTTGGAGGATTGAGGCAGTAGAGATCCTACATAAACTCATATCAGTTGATTTTGAAGGATTGAGGCAGTGGGGATCCTACATAAACTCATATCAATTGAGTTTGACTTGTCATAACCATACAGGAAGTTTTGCAGCATTTTTCTGGACAGATCGCCAAATTAACAGTCTAAAGATAACTACAATTGTGGAAAGAAGGAATTTCCCTTAGGGTCTAATTATGTGTTTTTTCACTCACTTTCCGGACTTCATGTAGCAGACCAGACTTATGAGTAGTCTGAAAGCTTCTTTACTAGTCCACAACACTGTACTAGATGCAAACATGAGCACAGGACAAATATAAAACACAGGCCAGGAATGAAACAAAGGCCAATAAGGCTATGGCCTCTGTTGCCCTGGTCATGGCCTTGGTGCCCCTTCAAAAAGTTTCCCATCAAAGTGCCCTTTGCAAAATGAAAATGACCTTGCCCTCTCAAAGATGAAATTCCAGGTCTGCCTGATGCCAATTGGATATTTTCGGTCTTGCAATTCACCCTGAGAATATACTTTGAGTACATGCCTGCAGACTTGTGAAGTTTTTGAGAGCTTAAAAAAGAGAAGGAACAAAAAGAAAAGTTACACGCCCGGAATTTCATCTTTGACAGGGCAAGGTCATTTTCCTTTTGCAAAGGGGCACTTTGATGGGAAACTTTTGAAGGGGCACCAAGGCCATGACCTGGACAACAGAGGTCATGGCCTCCATTTTACTCTATGCTTGACAATAGTCATTTTTTGTACCCAACAAGTTTCTCGCATTCATCGAGAGTACACTTGAGTAATGTAAGTATAAAGTCCAATTTCTTATCTGTGCACATGCATACATGTACACGTAATACGCAGCTCATCTTATTCCCAAATAATCAGGAGTTTTTGTGCTCCCACGACTATTGAATTTTTGTGATGTAGATAATGTCCCCCTAAACGATAACCCACAGTTGACTTGGGAGTGCCAATTGAGATTCCAAGTCCTTCTTTAGGCTAAAAACAAACCTTGAGTTTAGATCTGGGCCCAATTTCATAGCGCTGCTTAACGGTAAGCAAATTTTCGTGCTAACTATAGCAGAAAAATTTGCTTAAGCTTAGCGTATTTCACAGGTTAGCACGAAAATTAGGCGGCAAGCTTACACGTTCACCAAGGATTTGCATTGTTACGTCATTCATTTTCCTACAGTAAGCACCGGAAGGTTAGCATGCCTTTTCCTGTGCTTACGGTTAGCAGCGCTATGAAATGGAAATCGCACAGTAAGCACAAAATCGGCTGTTAAGCAGCTCTATGAAATTGTGCCCTGGCTTTAGCTTCGGCTACAGAAAGGAGCCACCCTGAAACTGTGCACTTCATACATGTAGCTTGAGGAGCAAACGCCTGAGTCTTCACCACAGCCAGAGCGAGAGCCAGAGCCAAAGCTTGAGCCAGAGTGGATAAGTGTGGAAGCCCAGGAATTTTTGAGTCCCTTTGTTTTAGGGTCACATGGCACTGTTTTTTTAATTTTTTTATGGAAGTCGCCAGACACACAAGGCCTGTAAGCCACTCGAGGGTGTGGACTACAAATCAACTGTTTTTTTCCAGGGGCCGTTGCCACCTACTCCTAGGGCTGAAACAGGGTAACCCCCTTTACAGTCCGTAAGGATGTAGGCTTGGGTATCATCCATCAGAAGCCTGGCTGTTAGAGCTGAAGGTAGAGCTGAAAGCTGAAAGCTGAAGGCTCTACCTCCTCAACTTTTACGGAGCAATTATGGTTAAGTGCCTTGCTCAAGGACACAAGTGTCATGACCGGGACTCGAACCCACACTCCGATGACTCAGCCACCAGAGCTTGAGTCCGACGCACTAACCACTCGGCCATGACACGACCCCCTGAACTCTGCGCTTACGACATCCTATAAAAGCACATGATTCTGCGGTAACCAGCGCCATGATTTGGGGCCCAGTACAATGTAAGCCCGGGAATGTTGTGCTTAACATGAAACTGATTACCAGCCAAACTTTGCAGTAAACATTTCTTGTTACTGGTTCCTTATTGACCCAATACAACTGACAGCATCATCACAATAATCTTGGTTGCCCCGTTTGGGTATTCAATGTCCCTGTGTGTTAATACAGTGTAGGGCGAATTTTAGGCGACGCAGCGTTTACACGCTCACCCGTTGACACCCCAAATGGTGAGCATGGCACAATCGCTGCGTGTGACATGCGTGCACAGGGGTCAATAGTCAGGTTTGCCAAGCAGATAAACTGAGAAGAGGAATGTTGGGTTTTGCTGGAACCGTCTTATTTTGTAAATTGCTGTCCTTTTTTAACCCAGGGTGAGCCAAATCAATATAAACTGGTTTCCAATCGGGTCCTGCATCATAAAAATTAGAACAGTTAACATATATACTGGGTTCCTTATTTATAGTTTTTTAAACATGTATAGACAGAAAAAAATCCTTTTATTTTCTGTAATAAGAAAGTTTAACTGTGCAATGTTTATGGGACGATTTTTAAGTGGGAAACGAGGCAAGGACTAGGATCACACACAGAGACCAACTTTTGTGAAATTCACGGTCAAGCTCTTTGACTCAGTGAGTCAACAAGTTGTTTCCTTAGCAGGCTGTCAGATCAGGGGGGAAAATAAGACATATTGCTTGTCATATCTTATCCACACTGAGATAGTCAGTGGTTGCTGTCTAAAAATGGAACAACATTCTTGATTCTGAAAAGTCTTGATAGCTGGAGTTGACCTTGGAACGGTGACAACTGACCCCAAATGTCTGATTGATCTGATTGATAAGTTTTGCGAAAATTCAAGGACTACAAACTGTTTCCTAATTTTCATTGACATATGCTGCCCTGTGTTAGTTAGGGGTGGGGGTTGAATTTTCACTGATGAATGCTATGGTGTCGTATAAGTTGCCCCTAGCCAATCAGTGTGCGGAAAAGTAAGCAACAAAAATGGTGATCACCAAATGGACTAACCCATGCAAATCATATTACAAATGACTTAGACCTATGTTTAAATTTACAATCCTTTAAAAAGAAAAAAACATCAGTCAAATACACAGTTTGTCTCAAAACTTTCCGTCAAAATGTACGCCGCCATATTGAAAAAAGTCATGTGATCGTACTTGTGTCTACATCATTGAATCATTATCACTGATCAATCGAGGGTGACATGGGCTTGGTAGTGTCAGGGTGACACTTCTGAACAAGACATTCACATGAATTCTCAGTTAAAGTGACCTAAGCATTAGTTTTCTGCTTGATGCCCACAGTTCTGTCGAAGTGCAAGAAAATTGCAGTTGGCCCTGAGGATGCCATTTTACTTAACATTCAGAATATAGGACTTGTTTTGTTCATAATACAAAATACTTGACATACAGTACATACTCTGTATGTGTCCAAGGTCAAAAAATCTATTTCATTTTCAGGCCTGATACTTCACGGTGGCAATGGAGGCAATTGCCTCCATGCCCCTGGTTATTGCCTTGGTGCCCTTCAAATGTTCCATTAGAAATGTACAATTTCCTCATACAGGTGCCCTTTATTGAGAAGAAAATGCCTTGGTGCCCTTGTCCATTCAAGAATGAAGCATAAAGGCCCGTCTTGGTGCCCTTAAATGTTCCAATAGAAATTTAAATTTACAATTTCCTCATAGAGGTGCCCTTTATCAAGAAGAAAATACCTTGGTGCCCTTGCTCTTTCAAGAATGAATGTTAGATGACAGGACATAGGGTGCATGAGTAAGCAAAATAGAACTTCTAAAATCCCTATGGAGGGTTCTGCCCAGGATTTCTTTAGTGTTGGACAGAAAAACATTGGGCGGAGTTTTGTAAAAAAAAAAAATTAAAAATTAAAGATTGTGGAAAAGTTTTTCCCTAGTATGGTCAAGGCAATTTCCTTTGTGCACAGACTGGTTACAAATGTATGCGCTGTGCATTGAACTGAATGGAGGCCTTTATCACCATGGGAATAAAACGTTAAATGATGGCATGGTCTCTAGTTCATTTTTCCGACGTACATGTATATTAGGGCCTAACACCATGAAATAGAGTGCGTGACATGTTTGAAACTGGTATCATGTTTTGCCAAGCTTTAAAGCTATGATCAGCGTGACTGGAAACCATTGCGAGATCAATGCTGGTATATTTCGCTGGACCATCGGGATAAGTATGAATCATTAAAAAAGATTCAAACCAAAGGAAATTGGAAGGAAATGAGCAAGTTTAATTGAAAAAAACTTGGAAAATGTGTGGTGGTCAGAAAAAGAGAAAATTCTGCCAGTGGTGGTCGAGGAATCCCGACATACCTGAGTGCCGGGCGGAGTTTCCAGCACCGACCACAGTTGGCAGAACCCTGCTATGTCCAATGCCAAAGTAACAGGCCATTTTGTGTTTTTGGACGTTTTCGACAAATTTTGGGGCCTTAAAAAGTAGTTTTTAGCTACTAATGAAAAGCTCACCAGGCCAATATGCAAAATTATATTAATAAAATCATTTGTAGACATGTAAGTCCTTGTCCTTACTTGTGGAACTTGTTTGTATGTTTTTAGGCCTTGCAAAATAGATATTTTTAGCTCTTTTTTGCTGCATAGAATGTCAACTTGCTAGGGGTCTCAGAATGTTTTCCTTTTGGTTGTGATTAGGGTCAACATTGATCTTTTCATATCAGGTAGGAAACTCTTGTGCAATTGTATCCTGTTGTGCCAGGACTGCCAGTGATGCCTAAAACACAGTAACTTGCAAAAAGCAAAGAAAAAAATGGAAAACACTTGTACAACTTCAAGTAAAGTAGTTTTGTGCAAACAATGACCCATGAACTCAAAGTGGCAAGGCATGAAATCATTCAACTGGCCTGAAGAAAATGCCTGATTCATTAAAGCACACATTTCTTTGAGTACCACTAATTTGAAACGAAGGAAAACATAAAAATGCACTTTTCCTATTTTTGGAAAAATTACCATAATTGAGGCAACACTGTCACAACTCCAAGACTGCCTACTACATGTACATTGCCCAAGATTTTCTCATCAGATATGAAACGACCAATGTTGGCCCAAATCACAACTGAATAATTCACATTTTGAGGGGCAAAAAATGTCAATTTGCAAGTAAGGGCAAGGATGATAATTTTCTGATTACACAAATGCTTTAGTGATATACGTATCTTTTATTTTTTTATTATTTTTTTTGGCTAGGTGAACTTTTAAATATAAGCTAAAAAACGTTCTTTTTTAGGACCCCAAAGTATGCAAAAAATGTCCGAAACACAACATAGCCCGTTACTATAGCAACCGGTTACAAATGGATTTTGAAAGTGTTTTTTATTTACTTCCTCCCAAGTCCTTTATCCTGCAGAGTATAGAAAATTCATTTTTTTACCTTAGACACTTAGGCCTATATATGTCAAGTGTTTACGAGAAATGACTCATTTATAAGCAGAAAATATCGCTTTTAAAACAAAGCATTATTTTTCATTTTACTTGTCTAGTAGGGAAATATTTAGTACTGTCTCTGATTCCTTAAAATATCCAAAGATAATTTCCACCTTGCCTCTGACCTGTGTCAAAGTTTTTAAGCTAAATTCATTTGTTCATGAAAAAAAGTTATGCCATCAGCAAACATATGTAGAGGCCATGGGCTTATGTTTATTGTCTCCCCCCCCCCTTATTTGTTGGTTTTTTGGTATTGTTTATCTTAACTGTTTTATGTCAGTAAAAGCTGATGCTGCAAGCACAAAATAGCAGGACAATCTCAAGGAGTTAGCAACTTCCTGAGTACAGAGAACTGGTGAGTTGTTGGCAGTCCTTGTTCCTCCCAAGTCATTCTTATTACTGATGACTTCAGAGAAACATCGAAAGCAGTTTTTGAGCAACAACTCACCTGTGTCTTTGCACTGTTATTTCACAGGTAGACGCATTTTTATATTTTTCTTGATTAATCTTTACTAGTCATCTTCAACTTACTTTTCTAGAACATCTTTCTAGAGTATGAAATTTTGATTTAGTTTTTAAAGAATTAATTGTTTTGTTGTCATAGTTTTGAGCATCCTTGTCTAGAGACAAGGTCAGGCAGGATATTCCAGAGAACAAAGAATGTTACTTCTTCTGCTCAAAGCTACAATTTATACATTTGGATTGTTTAACTAGTTTTACTTAAAGATTATTTCTCCCTACTTTTTGTGTTCTTAATCATTTTCTTATGTAGAGTTACTTTTTTAAAAAGAAACGATAAAAGCATTAGAATAGAAGTACCAATCGGTCAGATTTTTGTAGATTGCTTTCTGACAAGTTTGCTTGAAATTTTAAAGCACATTTAAGACAGAAAGGTTTTGGTTATTTATGTTTCTGCAGTTATTTGGTTAAAAGTGCAGAGTTCTGGAATTTGTGTTTTATTTTATCTTGTGTTTTCCAGAAACAGATTCTAGTGCATACATGTACATATTAATTTTGTATTTCCTTTTTCTGACTTGATGGACTGCAATAAACAGTTGGGACTACCAGGCTTAAGCCGGATCAGTCAAGTCA
The DNA here is from genome assembly GCA_911728455.2 of Marthasterias glacialis. Lineage (NCBI taxonomy): Eukaryota > Metazoa > Echinodermata > Asteroidea > Forcipulatida > Asteriidae > Marthasterias > Marthasterias glacialis. The sequence goes on from OU452223.1 coordinate 16,636,722, forward strand.
GAGCAATAGGGTCTCAGATAAACTAAGAGAAGTTAAAGGATTAAGTCAGATTAAGTTAGTAGTGGCTTATTGCATTATTTCTATAACTATGGTTTTTGGTATTGATTATTGATTTATGTTGTATAAGATTTCCTTTATTGGGGATTTATCGATATAATGGTTTTAATTGATGATTTTTGTAAATGATTCTTATTACTGATGACTTTAGAGAAACATCGAAAAGAGTTTTTGAGCAACAACTCACCAGTGTCTTTGTACTATCATTATTAATGTACATCTTGACGTAATAATTTCATTATTACCCAGGTGCAACACATAGGCCTACAATACAAAATAAACTAAGCCTATAAAATAATAAAGTGTGCCTATCGAGGAGTTATTTTGACTTTGCATTTACTGAAATAGTGACGATTGAAAATCGGGTTATTGTTTGAATCAGTATGAAAATGTTGATAAAAAATTGTTATAAAATGTGATAGACCAGTAAAAAAACTGGCAGACAAGTAAAAAATCAAACCAACTGGTCCTGTTGGCTCTTTTGGCTTGTGAAAAAAATAAAGTTAAGTGCAAACCCTGGGAATAAGATTTTTTTTTAAGTTCATTTCTGAATTTAGATGGTATTCAACCAAAATGGCATTGAATTTGACATTTTGACTGATGCAAAATTCCTCTTTGTAATGTACAGATCCAGTTGTTGTTGATATCCAATGAAAGAGTATCAAATAAAATAACACTTTTACACCATTTTAACGAGAGGTTAGAGACTTGCAGTTTTGTTTACACTTTCATAAGGACTCCATCTATTGGAAAATGAGTGCGTTCCTCACAAAACTGAATCTGAACTTGGACAGCCTCTTTAAGATGGGCCATGGTGATATGACATTCCATCCCCTCATAGGGTTTATGGCTAATACAAAGTTGAACCAACAGAGGGCGCCCTTCTCCAACGAATCATGAGATATAAAAGGGAGCATCTTTTGTTAACAAAAACTGTGCCGTCTGTCATCAAGTGTGTTGTTAAGTGGAATGCCGCTCTTGTCCCTTAAGGTTTGTATCCCATAATTCCTTTAAGCCAGAATGGTCTATGGTGAAAAAGGTCTAATGCCCTGTGGTAAAGACTTCAGCGATCACCTTTGTTTAATAATGTAGGCGTACAAGTTTAGCCACGGAAAAGATGCCAAAGTCGACCCTCACTTTTTCCACACATTATGGAAAAAAACAGTGTCTTGTTTACCCAAATAAGACCATGTTTGTGGTCATGATGATGATGATGGAGTCCCCCATCGCTGTCAGCTGATGGGTGTTAAAGCCACATCTGGTGTCTTCATTGTTTGTGGTCATCACCAGTGAAAAATGGCATTCAGATCATGGCGCTATAAAAATGATAGCTCCATGGTCAGATAGAGTTTCTTACACAATACCTACTTGCACATTGTCACATTTTAGACCCAGTAACTGGAGCGCTGAACTCCTTTTTTGAGATTTTGACATTATCGGTCGTACTAGCTAGCACGACCGATAAAGTCAAAATCTCAACACGGAGTTCAGCGCCCCAGTTACTGGGTCTAGTCACATTCATGACTTTTACACTTATCCTGGGTACTCATAATTATACCAAAAACGAATTCCCATCTCTGGGCAAGATATTATTTATGTCACCATAAATCATAAATAACTTTAAAAAGTGGTAGATTTATTTGATTTGTCACTCTATAATGGCTGATGTGGTCAAATCCACTTGACCTTGTTAACAAACGGGGTGGGGGAGGGGGGGAGGTTGACCCATGTTTGACCGTGTGCTACAGTATGTTTACAGTGTACATGTGGCTGGCTGATTTTGATACACTGGCAGTACATAGTCCGAGTTACTGGACCCAACATCGCCTTTTTTAACTTTTTGAAATTATCTGCATATACATGTAGGGTCCGAGTTAAATGCTCAAGTTTTTGGTACCTGTGTACAAATGCCCAACAAAAATTGAAACCAAAATACAGGGAGAGACAAAAACTGCTCCCAAATCAAAAGACCTCTGTATAATACTATAAACTCACCTGATGTATGCAGGAGATGCTGCCGGTTAATATGTGATTGTGTTGGACATTTCTATAAATAAAAAAAAAAAGTTTGGCTAAAAATCTGAACTGATGTCCAAAATGGACCACACGTGACTTCTGCTGCGCAGATTTCCCATGGACAAAATCATGCGCAATCTGCAGATTGTGCAAATGCTTAGAATGCGCTCAACAAGCACTGACACACAATAGCAATCATGTGCGGTTCATTTTTTGACAACTCAGATTTTAGCCGAAAATTTATTTACTTTGTTTTTTTTTTACATTCGTACTACCATTAACCAGCAACATCTCTTACATACTTCAGGTGAGTTTAAAGTATACTGTAGCCTAGCTCTAGTCTTTGATGAATTCTGGGGCACTTTTTTGTTTGAATTTTGTAGGGCATTTGTACACGGGTACCACCTAGCCCAGGTGGGTGGTAGCCCTGATAGGACGCCAGTCTCCGTTGCACTGCACTGTCCGTCGCGTTGTATGCAACGGAGACTGGCGTCCTATCAGGGTTAAGGTACCACCCAAATCCAAATGAGCATTCACTCAGACCCTATCCCCATTCGCCAGGTAATTTCCAAATGTTTAAAAAGCATCGTTTTGGTCAAGTAACATGGACTATTCAATTTGGACGCTGTTCTCCTTTTTTTGAAATTTTTACTTGGATGGCAGTACAACCGTCCAAGTCGAAATTAAAAAAAAAAAGGAGTACAGTGCCCCAGGGACTGGGTCTACTGGCTACTGCACACATATCAAAATCTGCCAGCCAGACTACTAGTAGTATAACATAACTAGCCCTGGTTGGACGTCAGATTCCCTTGCACTGCCACTGACGTCCAGGATTATAAGGGGTCGCTACACAAGGAATTAGGCCTAGCTAAAGTTTCAGCTACATGTAATTTAACAACTAGTAATAATAATTTTGTTATAAATGTTTTTGCTATGTTATGTAGCGACCCCTTTACACCCAGGACGTCAGTGTTAGTGCAACGGAGATTGTCGTCCTTCCAGTACCAGGGCTACAGTATGTAGTTATGGCATTGGTAGTGGGGCTATGTTTGGTAGTGGGGCTATGTTTGGTAGTGGGGCTATATTAGACCCTGCAGTAACTGGGCCGCTGTACTAATTTTTTTGAGATTTTGACATCAGTCATACTTTTTTTGAGATTTTGACATTATCGGTCGTACTACGACCGATGATGTCAAAACCTCAAATCAAACTTAAAAGGAGTACAGCGCACAAGTTACTGGGTCTAGGGCTATGTACAGTCGCATCAGGGGGGTTTGTAGCCCCACTAGTGTGGCAAAGATTTTTGACATCGGTTGAATCCTTAAGGATTCAACCGATGTCAAAAATCCTTGCCACAGGATTCAACCGATGTCAAAAATCCTTGCCACACTAGTGGGGCTAGGGGGTTTGCAGGAAAAAATTATCAAGATCAAGATCAGCTTATAGAAAAATTGAAGATATTAATACTATAATTTACTAATAATATAGAATGCCTAAAATGGTTGACCACAGACCATGATAAGTCTAACTTGTCTATGGATGGTACCACCGATAGACTCGAGCAAGGTACCACTAACTAGAGTTTAACTAGACCCAGCAACTGGGGCGCTGTACTCCTTTTATTGTAGATTTTGACATTATCGGTTGTACTAGCAACTAGTACTAGTAGTAGTACTAGCGATAATGTCAAAATCTCAAAAAAGGAGTAAATAAAGCGCTCCAGTTACTGAATACTGGGTCTAGAGTTTAACGTTATTGGTCAACATCGGTCCAACCATCCATGCCAACATTTTGTTAATAAACTCATGAAAAATAAATTAAAACATATACATTCATAATTTGATAAATTATTTATTTATTATTATTACCTGTCCTCTTCATACTCATCCATGTCATCGTGCTCATCATGTTCATCATGAACTTCATGGTTCTCGGATTCCATACACTGGGTAGGGGCAGTCTGATTCTGGGCATACTTGGATAATTTGGGCTGCAAAATGTCTTCAAAGTCGCTTTCACGTTTCATGATCGTTGATACTTAGACTTAGAAATATTAGACCAAAACAAACGCAAACACAACACAGCCGCATCGATATATTCTCACCACTGGCAGTAACCTAGACGCAGTTTTAGTTCATCATTGATGTGAAAACAATGGCATAACACACATGATAATATAAAATAATAAATGAGATTAGGAACCCGACATAGTCGGCGTCACAGCCACAGGCTACTGCAACTTTTTTCTGCAGTTAAACTAGTTCCCGGTCCCTACATCGTTCTCTTCTCTCTGTACAGTCAGTCAGAACGAAAACGATGTAGGGACTGGGAACTAGTCTAAGGACGATACTTTTTCGCCGGGGGGAAACTGAAAATCACCCGGGCGAATTAGAAATCGCCCAGGCGAAATAGTTTTGCTGCTGTGTTCTAAATACGCTTCCGTAAATTTCGGACTGCAGAAAAAAATTAAACCCGCGGGCTCGCGAGTCACGGCCCAAGTTTTTGCCAACCAAGATGGACTCACTACGGGGAGCCATCAATGCAAAGCAAAAACAGATAGGCCTAATCACAGTTTGCAAAAACGTACACATGTATATTTAAAAAAAATTAAAACTTGTTGGAAACAAATCAACCATTAATGAGATGTATTTTCTTTCAGCAGAAACATTACAGTTTTGTCATAACGTCTGTCAACAAGACTTCAATGTTTTGCTACATTTGGCCGTCAATGCCAACCAGCGTGGTTTGTTTATCAACACTAGGGGATGGCCGTGTCCGTAGCCGAAGTCGCTTGATGCGGACACGGCCTTGTAAACTGCTGGTTGGCAAAAGTGCGGGCGACCTTCACTGCAAAAAATACAACAGTTTATTATTTGATCAACCTAATAATCATTTTACTATCAAAAACAATAAGTAAACTTCATAAAAAAACAACTTTTTTACTAAAAGGGCAAATTATTGGCTAGCCAGTTTATACATTTTGTGATACTCAAAAGGCCTCTCATACAAAACGGTGGTCAATGTTTGTCAACAAAATAAATGTCTATTTTAGCTCTCATATGAATTTGTCTTGCACAAAATTGTATTACTATATTTCCCACACAAAATGCATCCTCCACGTACAAAGTAAAAATGCACGCTCTCACACAGCGCGCGCGGCCCCCCACACAGCACTGTCACAAACAAGGCCAATACCATTGTGCCGACGGGGAGGTTCTAGCGATTGGGTAAAATGAGGGGAGAAACAATAAACGGAATAATTTTAGCCAATAACGTTTTCATTCCTTTGTTAACAATAAGTTTAGCACCAAACGGTTCATTTAATTCATCTTAAGTGAAATGTAATTAACATGTTAAAAATTGCAAAGAACAATAATGCATAAATAACTCAATCTTTCTCTACAAGGAATCTTTGTTTACCATAGCTTTCATATTAGCAGAAATTTAACCTTTTGAAGTAATTCATTTGTATTACATTATCGAACAACATTTAAAAAGATTAAAACATCCTACAATCAAGTGAATTGATTGTCCTGCAGGACTTTTTCAAAAGAACTAATGAAAACATTTTAACAAATTCTTGAACTTGAAAACAGTTATATTCTTCGTTTCTAGATTAAAACTTTGAGAACATACAATTAACAAATTTTATAAAAACAGCAGGCATACAATCATATTTGAAACTACCATTGATCAAGTAACTCATTTTCACTAGTCTTATTGGAAAACAGAGTGTAAAAACATATGGGCCTTGTGGGAGCCTAAAGTAACAAAATGAAAATGTTATAGTATAACATTTTCATTTTGTTACTTTTCTTAATCTGTTCTTCATTCTCATGTAGTCTCTCTCCAATAATGTCCAATCTCCAAAGTTTAGCTGTAGGCCGTTTATCATCTTTCACAAACCACCCACTTTGACTTTGAGGTACCACGTCTTTCCCTTTATAGCTGGCTATAATCAGGTTTTGGGTTCTTCCGTAATTCCATCTAAAGAAAAAATAACATGAACACAACAAAATTACTGGTATACAAATAAAATTTACTTATCACATTATGATACAAAATTGAATAAAAGATTTGTTCATTATGCTTGTTCCGCAATGAAATTTGTTAAGCCTAAGCCTATTAAATCCTAAGGCTAAGCTCAGTAGTCCATAGATAATGTTACTTGAAATATGGCCTGAAACAACTAATTCTCTCGATATGAATTCAGTTTTAAAGGTTAATGGATTTGTCTTCAATTGAAAATACATGAGGGGAAATTTGTTGTGTTTGGCAGCAAAAGTGTGGTGGCTGCATGGTAATTATATTTTTATATAAATGAAAAACTCAAATAAATAATGACCCTGACCCTCAGGTTAGTTTGTTGAAAAGAAATAGGAAGTGTACACAATTTTCTGGAAATAGACACAAAATGTGAATTGTTATTCCATAAATTATTATCACAGTCATCAATAACAGAAACAGAACTAACGGTCATGACGGTTGTGCGCTCTTGATAAGGTGCGTGTCAAAAGTAGGTCATACCCAAAGCGAAATGGAATGGTCAAACAAAACTTTTCAGGCTCACTGTGCAAGCTTGTGGACTGCAGACCAAACTTTGTACCGTATTTCTTTTACTCTTACTAAAGATTAAGGAACATCAATAACCAAATGAATATCGAAATATAATCTATAAGTTTTCAGCTTTCTTACCATATAACTAAATATACAATTGGTAGACTCAACGAGGAGAAACTTACCTAAATACGGAGAGCTACTACCATGTCTGTCAGTGCAGTTTTATCACGAAACGTGTGTGATCAATAGGCGGTTTTACGTTTCTAAAATAAGTTTTGGTTGGTCAAGAAATAGTTATCGTCAAAGTGCCGGTGGTTAATGTTGACCAATCGCAATGAGTTTTGGAATAGTAATAGGCAAGGCTTGGTAATTTCGTATCCCGCGCGAACGGAACGTTTCGTCACAATGGTTGCCGAGTTACAAGAGAACATGCAGTATGATTGCGAGATATTTCGAGGGCGCATTTTGTGCTTTGCACGCGGGAGTATGGGCAGAGGAAAACGGTTTTCTTTTTAACTTTGACGAAATGCCGGGGACAAATATATTTAAAAAAACAAACAATTTATATGATAGAATAGTGTACAAATCAAACTGTCTGAAGGAGAACGAACGAAAATGATAGCATAAGCGGTTGATTTGTTATGACAAGATCTTTTCAAAAAAGTGGCCTTTATTTCCCCTTTTTTGTCGTTTTGCGCTCGCGCGCTGTGTGTGTGGCCGCGCAGTTCGTTAAGTTCCCCAATGGAATTCATATGTTTGTAGTAGGTGCGTAACTATACTATCCATTGATCTCCAAAACTATACGGCCAATGTGGTTTTTATGTGCCAATATAACCCTACTCTACGAAGACACAGCGTAAAAATATCGCTACAGCGACCTCTATCGAGAACAATACACACATCATAAAAGGAAAGCGAGCCCAATTTCAATTCAAAGAGCAGCTTCGGCGGACATTACAATAGTGCAACAATTTTTCTGCTAAAAATAAGTCTGCAGGCCCAAAAACATACTGTACAAGTAGACGTTTTCTGCTTACGGACCATTAACAGAATGTATAATTGTCTTCACTGATAACCGTGGGCTGAACATTTGTAAGCAAAGCCAAAAACGCACACTTGACCTAACTTGCCGGAGGTTTCTGTAGTGAAGCAGACGAGTGACGCAAATTGTGAACGCGCACACGCGCTGTCAAATCTTCTCGATGGTTTATAAAATACATTTTGGTCATGCACGTCTTTCTGCTATATTATTAAACACAACAAAGTACCGGTAAGCAGCTTTATGAAACTGGGGCCTGGAAACGACATAAGACATTAGCCGTGGGGAAAAGGTAAACATTTCAAAAGTGCAGGTCTGAGTCCGGGCGGGCCCTGTGCCCGCGCCCAACCCCGCCACATTCCTGTAATTATATAGTAATCCATCTGGTGCAGGTGGCCTGCCAATGATAAGTGGTAGTGAATTCAAAACTGAAAATTAATTATTATCGGGATCCCAACAAAACCTATCTCACGTCCATCAGCCATTTACTAACAATTCTGCATATATGACGATGTTCCTAATATAATCATGTATGAAGCAAACACGTGGGAACCACGTACATACAATACGCGTGAAACTTGCACGGGGTAGAGAGGTTGAGCTACACGCAAGTTCATGTAACTCTTCAATGCAGTGGCGTAAATTTGTTGTGAGAAGGGGGCGGTAATGGGGGATGGGGAAACAGAATAATGCTGAGATCACGAGCAAGAGGGGCATGGGAAGGTTACATGTAAATCCAAAGCAGATGTTCGATTGCATTATGGATGTCATCTATGTTGTTAATGTTCTACGTAGTTTGTTCAAATAGTTACAGACAATATTTCTTTTCTGCTTTTCTGCATAGTACATTGTACATTCATTAGGCCTTGTCAAGTAACCGATACCAACCTCACTTTGGCACAGCGGTGCTGTTTGGTGGGTAGGCCTATAGCTAAGTTCCGTAACGTTCGTGTAAAATGACCGTCGACTCACTGTTTGCTACAGATGGGTGTACGGGCGTCTACAGACGTTGGTGTTGTCTTGATAGGGATTTGTGGAAATGTTTTATTCATTTACTAAGGTATATCGGGTGTTGTTTTTTTTTAGTGAAAACCACAATTCTTTTTTCAAGGACCAAACATCTGGGGATGATCCTTTGCCCCTGGACAAAAAGTGGGGGGATATATACCCCCATCCCCCATGGTATTTACGCCCAAGACGCGTAAGTTTCTTTTTCTGTTTCTGTAGCAATCTGCAAGGGAGACCTCTTAGGTACATCGCCGCAGATTGCCCATGATGCGTTGGCTAGACCATAGACGTGTAGGCCATGTCTCATTATTTTTATTGAATATCAATTAAGGTCTGACGTACACGTCACAGGTAGACGTTTACGCAAACAACGTCACCTCTCTATTATTGGCAAAACGTCCCGACCATTATGGAGGAAGCCTCATGCAATTGCACTTCCTAAATCGCATACTTTGTTTCCCAACTGCATATTTTCTCAATCAGTATACTCCACTTCATCACCATCAGTGTTATCATATTCATATCGGTGTAGTTTTCCATCTTCGCCTTGTTGCTCCTCATCACTTTGGTGCACTCCCTCCTCCTCCTCCTCCTCATCATCCTCTGAGGTCCCAACTATCGGGAGGAACACATCAAGGTAGAGTTTCCTCCGAACACTTCCTCCATCTTTACCGGAGACTTCGATGACGCGCCTTAATTTGGTCATTCCCTTTCTTCGTGAACGAGTGGGAGATATTGTCCCAGATGAGGAAGATGGGCGCCGCGACCCAGAACAGGGATTGCGCTTCCGTGTTCGGCGTTTTGTCGGTGTTTGGTGGCGTCGCTTTGCACCCACCGAGCGATGATTCCGCCAAATCGGCCTTTCATTCATGGCTTTGGATGAATAACTTGGTTCTATGTTTGTTTCTGCACCGGAAGAAGTACCTGTTAGGTCAGGACGGGGATTTGGAGATATCGTCACCCCACTGCTGCACAGATTTCTCGCCAGATGACGCACTTTTACCTCCCGGACAATTTTCAAGATGCCGGAGGTAAAATCATCTTCAGGCCACAGGCGAGGCACGATGGGCGAGGCGTGGACGTGGGGTAAAAAGTCCAGAAACGTTCTCCGCTCTGGTGCCGGGAGAGCAGGCGTGAACCGCCGCGACGCCAAGATACTGGTGGAGACTCCAGTGGGACGTTTGGTCCAATGGTTCGAATCGTCCCCGAAGAATTTGTTCTGGCAGATGCCTCTAATGATTTCTTTCTCCCCTGGCGTAAGAGACACTCCCGAGGAGCGATTCTGAAAAATTTGTCTCCCCGACGGCCGGGTCTGAAGGTGGGGTTTGGTGGAGTGGTCTTTTTTGGTTGTCATCATGTTTGTGAAGAACTGTTTTTATTTCTTCCAACCGGAGCAACCGGAGATAGATCAGCCGATTGGGTCCGCTTTGTAGTTCAACAGTAGACGAGTTCAGGATATTTGTGTGTTTGTTGAGCTTCCAAATCGGTTCGGAAGTAACACAAAATGGCACACTTTCATCAAGAGGTATTCAAAATAGTGTCATTCACCAAAATGCACCTTCAAAATGATTTCAGCTTGTTCCAGGGCAACGCCGTCCAACTTGCAAATACCATCTTTGGCTCGCATTTCAGAAACAACAACCTTCCAGCGAAAACACCTCACTTGGACCTGCTAGTTTGCATACTCGTAGAAACACTTGGTATAGACGCAGTGTGCCACTTGAGATTGTTTTCACGTGAAGTGAGAAAAATATACCCATTTTGACATTCAGTATGTGCTCATACGACCGTTTCACTTGAAAACGTCGGTTGTAAATTCGAAGTAGAACATTCTGTAATTTTATATTTCAAGAGCTTCTAAAGTGCTGCCACGAGCAAGATTAATAGCCCATAAACCCCACCAGGGAGCGAGCAACTGTGGTATTCCCACAGGTAAAAGTAAAGAGTAACTCTTCATATCAAATTTGTCGTCTGGGACTTGCAGGAAAAAAATATGAGAACCCGGCAGTCATTACAATCGTTAATTAAAACAGAAAACTCAAGTCTGAACGAGGGAAACTAATACAGCCGTAGGTGGTCTTGCTTTAAAATAACAAAAAAAAAATAAAAAAATAAAAAAATAAATTAAAAAAATGGAATTGTGAAGATTCGATTATTGTGTTTGTTCCAAAATCAGACTGGGACGTTTTCGATTGTTAAAACAAACATCATCATCCTCAAGTATCTGAACAACATCGTCTACTAAATAAAGACTCTTCCTCTGTGCTGTAACACTGTAGTGATGATTAGAAAGCGAATGGGTCCTCCTTTGGGCTAAGATTTCCCGTGATCGTAACAGATAGACGTTAATTGTATAGTTTTTTTTTTAAATTATTAGACCGTGTCCGACGAGTTAATGGCTTTGGCAGTGGCTTTTATTTGGCTGAATTGCTGAAAAGACCCATTCTTCAACGCTGTCGCTGAAGTCACCAGCCATAGCTGAAGTTGCTCTATTCAGACGCGACAATGATTACTTTGAACGAATCTCCCCTTTTAACATTCTATAAATTTTCATTAAACTTGAGAACTCATGGGTGTAGCTGTATTGATTTCCGAGTATCGATACCACATGTGACTACTCGTCGACATGGAAACTTTGGAACATTCAGGTATCGTTTTCAAGACTTTTAATTAAAGACACAAATGATTTCCTAAAATTTCAACTCTTAAGGGCAAGCCAGGACAAAGAAATCACGTGAAATTAACCCGGTAATGAGATGTAAAGCTTATTTTCAAGTGAAGAAAACTGAGGTTTTCAGAAGAGCATAATTTCAATTCGGGGGGTGTACAAAATCGATTGAAAATATAAATGTTTATAATTATAAATATCACAAATATAAATGTTCGCACATAATTAACATCGATAAAAAGATGGTCTTGATGGAAAACTTCCCTTGAAATATTGTTGATTGAAGTGCAATAGGTTTGAGAAATGGATAAAAAATAAGTAGTTTTGACTCGTGACTCTCAAATCCTATGTTTAAAAACAGTGACAACTTAGGGTTTTTCCATTCTATATTTTCTCCGATGACCGATTGAGCTTAAACTTTAAGGGTCACATAAAGTGCAGGTACTGGTCTTTAACAATTACCGTCTTTGTTGTGAAGGATTGTCGTGAAACTCTGAAAGTTGATTAGTTTTCGAGTACACGTTCTGCCTTTTTTGTTCCATTTCTTTCTCGCGTTCTAAGACTTAGTTGGGATGAATTCAACAGCAGCTTTCTCGTTAGCATTCAAGAAAAAGATGAAACGCTCATCAGGATAATTGGTTCTAGTGTCATTTTTTTTCACCAAATGAGTTTTCAGATGATTTTTTTTTACAAATTTATTTGCTTTCTAAAATGTATACCATATGTAAGTTAGTATTAATTTAAGTAATGTTCTTTCAAAGAATATATACATAAATTGAGATTATTTACACGGCATCTTGCAAATTGTACAGAATTTAAAGTGCCTCGCCCACAGGAAAATACCCAACTACATGTAAACTTTATACTGCAATTTCTATCCAAAAATACGACTGTAATTGAATACAGTTTCATTTATATCAATGACTTATTTAAAGTAGAAATATTTTTTAAAAGTTTAAGGCACCGTCACAAAGATCAGCTTAAATTCACAGTAAATATATGCAAGTTAAAAATGGACCATTACACCAGAACTTAAAAAAATATCATTTGGATTTAACATAACAAGTTAAAACAATAAAAATGAATGCACTGAAAAGTACTGCTGGTGGGTTTTAAGGTTGTTGTTGTTGCTGTTTTTTTTTTGTTTTGTTTTTTTGGGGGGGGGGTAGGAATCTGCTGAAAAATTCCATTTTCAAAGCTTATATTAAATTCTTTTTGGTTTTTGGACCCATTTCACTGTCAAAATAAACACTAAAAAGTGAACAATAACCATGTAGTATTTTGTGCCCCCCCCCTTCCTGACTGCACCCCTCCCAATTTTAGAAATCTTCGGAAGTAAACACGTTCAATGATGTAAATTGGGGATTTTGTTGCTCGCTCACAAACCTGAACCCCTTCGTGTATTTTTTTCTTATAATAGTTTGATTTTACATGATTAAGCGCAGTATATTTAAACAAAAAAATAAATTTTCTGAAATTTTCCCAAATGGCGCAGCTGCATTGAAAATACCATAATTCCAGATACAGATTAAAAAATTGTGACTGAAAAATATATATATACATGATTTGGTAATTCAGAGAAGTTTTCATAAACTACTATGTCTACACTACAAGCAGAAAAGTAACTCGTATTTAAAAAACGAGGAAGAGGAAACTGCCACAGACATAAATAATTTGTAACGAAGATTTTCAGTTTTCGATGGCACAAAATACCCTAGATTTTCAATGGCACAAAACACCTTAGAAAAAAAAAGAGCGGAAATCGGCTGATCCACTGAGAAGTTGCACGTCTGTGAAAGAAATACTGTTGTAAATACTGCACTTAAAATATTTAAAGCTAAACTTAAGTGGCATACATGGGATTGAAATGGCCCACTGTCTTCACTATCTGATCAAATATTACTTGGTGTGGTAATCAAATGTCTTTGACATAAGCGGGGGAAGGTGCGGGGCGAGTAAAATATTCTCGGGACGATATTTCTTTCTTATTAAAGGAAACCTTTATGAGGGAAATAATAATTTTTTTAAACACACCTCTTACTGGTTCTGTATTCTGGTTGGCTGAAACACGGTCATGTGGGGTTACCTAATACAGGCTAGTGCATGAAATGTGCGCCACCGTGAACTAGACGTGCGTCAAGACACCCTGTGTAGGTAATTCCGTTTCCTCTGTGAGATTTTCCTATATATGGTGTACATAAAATTAATAATAACATGTGAAGAAAAAAGGAAGAGCTAAAGAAAAGATGAAAACTCATGAAAGATACCTCCTTCCCCCCCCCCCAATCTGAATATGTCACTTACACAACTATTTCAAAAAAGTCTGGTTTAAAAATTGATAACGACTATACATGTGAATTAATAATACAAATAATTTGAACAACATGGTCAGCTGGCAATAAGGCACTTACAATCGAGATCACTTCTTGTTAGAAACAGTCATCACGGTAGTTTGTGTAAAAGTACGAGTAGAACATAAAAAAATCGCATGAAAGAATGTCTAATTAGTAGCTTGTCTGTGTCATTTAAAATGTCATATATTAATGGAATGTGGTGGCAAACAAAATTACATCTTTATCTGAAGATGTAGTTTTCATCGTCATCTGAAGATGTAGTTTTCATCGTCATCTGAAGATGTAGTTTACATCTTCATCTGACCCTGACTCTTCTGGAACATCTTGCTTGTTGCATTCTTCATCTTGTAGAACAGATTTGCCTGCTTGTCTGTAATCTTCTGTCTCCTCTTCTTGGCCTGCATAGAAATTAGAAGGGGGGAAATGGGGGATTGTGAAAAGGAAAAAAAAAAACACCGTGAAAGTACATTCAAACTGTACTTCATGCACAATAATGGACATTAATATAGTGCAGGTATCCTCCAATTTTGACGCTCATGGTGCTTGAACTTTATCACCCTGGTCAATTGGTCATTTATTTCTTTCCTTAAACCATCTCTGCTCCCTTGGGAGTATACAGCCTGTGTTGCTAAGTATATAGCACACCAAGCTAAAACAACAATCACAAGAATCATCTCTTTCCCAAAAAGATACCGATTTATCCCTCGGTGAAGAGAAAAGTAAGTGTCTTGCTCAAGGAAACAAGTGTCATGACCGGGAATCGAAGCCACACCCTGACGACTTAGCCACCAGAACACAAGTCCAATGCACTAGACCGCTCGGCTGTGACATGTCATTTGTAATCAAACAAATTCCAACAAGATGAGACGGTTCCAAGAAAAGGAACAAAACTTACTAGTTTTCACTTCTGTTTTAAGCAATTAAATGCACTTTAGAGATCTGTCATAAGAAATCAAATCTTACAAGCAGATAATGTCTCGAAGTTTCAAACTTTATACTTTTGTCTTCAGCAGAAGATGCTGAAACCCAAACATCACACCTTGAAAAACCTCAAATCTTACAACTTTATCATAAACACTTAAAATAAAAACTTTTCTGGAATAAAGTTGTAACAAAATCTCTTCGCCACACACCCCCCACCCCCACGTTAAAAAATTGCTCAAGCATGACAAACACTGACCTTCTTGGACAGTCCCCTCTTAACAGATTTCTTGTCGCCAACAAAATATGTGTAAACTGGTGCCTCGTCATCCATATCCTCACTTGGTCTTGGGCCAACTTGACGGCGTGCCGACTGGAACAACAAATAAGCAATTGAGACAAGTGAAATGAAATGCAAGAAAAATATGAGTAAAATAGTGATCAGGCCAAATGTCATGGAGCTGCTTAAGCACAAAAAGCAGCACAACAAAATTATGCTTACCAGAAAATAAGGTTAACGGCCAAACTACCGTGTCACATGTACAATTTATGACTGGTCTCCTGCTCATTTCTGCTTAGCAGCAAATCTTTAAGCAATATTTTCTGCTTAATTTATAATTTGGGTACCAAAAAGGTAAGTTAGCAGTAACGGCAGAGGTGTAGGTATTTTTTCAAAATCGTGAAGTTGGGGACTAATGTTTGAATTGGCAGTTATGAAAAAAAATAATGTTAAAGTATCAGAATTACAAATGACTGATAAAAAATTTAATACTACATCTTTCAAGTTGGGGACTAATGTTTGAATTGGCAGTTATGAAAACAAATAGTGTTAAAGTATCAGAATTACAAATGACTGATACAAAATTTAATACTACATCTTTCAAGTTCTGCATAACACTTTTGCTGACAACTTCACAATCAAACCCTGTCTGTAAATAAGTATAAAACAAAACCATGTAAAATATATCTGCTTTTGTAAAAAACCAAAAGTTGATATTGTTAGCTGCATTTGAATTGGTCTTTGGCTGTGGTTACGGCTGGCTTAAAATGTATCAAGCTGTAGCCATAACTAATGTATGGAACAACAATGAGCAAGTTTGATCAAGGACCAATGGTTGACTAGTGGTTGGTTAATGACGTACGTAGCACAAACGCACTAAAGTTGAAGTGTGAACAACTCTAGCCATGTCACGTCAAAGCGACCATGAGAAAATGGTTATGGCCAGTTTGTTTCTGTTTTTGGCAAGTTCGTATGGATGAAAGCAACATGGACAATTTGGACACAGGGAAGATGTAAGCTCAGTATCTCAGCTAATCTCACAAGTAGTGACGGGTGCCTCAGACGACTGTGGTCGAACAGCGCCCACAAGTTTATGGCAAGCTTTTTATCAAAATAAATTATTTAACCGACAAAAGTTAGTAAAACAACATCTGCGTGATTGTTGTTATAACATGTTGGCTGGATCAACTTTATCATTTTTCTGACATCTGGTCCTCCCTGCACTGTGATATAAAAACAGCTATTGGTAACCAGTGATACGATCAACCTCGATAGGCTGGTCACGAATCGTCGACCAGACCTAGTCCAACCATCATTGACAAGAGTGCATTCGAACAGAGTTAGACCAACTATGGTCCTTGATTAATAACTGTTACAGATTCTCACTATATCAAAGAGAAGCCAGAGTATTTTTCCCTTTCAGCCTCTGTTTGGCAACATCAAAGGGTATGGGAGAGAAAAACAAAATGGCTTTACTATGATGTGTCTATTAACATCATTGGTCTTACCGTATGAGCTCTGTACAGCTCTGATTGAATGGGCGCCAATGTAGCTACAAAGCTCTGATACACGTCTTCCCCTTCATCCCCTTGATGTTGGGCGTGCCTCTCCACCAGTTTCTGCGTCACCAGGGCGTTGATACGGGCTTCACCGTACAGACCCTCCACAGCTAGCTTAGCAGCTGACTGAGCAGCGTGGGCACCGAGAACACCAACGTTGGCATCTGAAGGAGGAAAAGTTGATTTGATATTATATTAGTTATCACGACCAGAATTACTGTGTCCAGTAACTACATCTACTCTTATCCCATGTCCTTTGAGTGGCTTGGGTGGCTAGTGCAAGGTTAGTGGCCAGAACAAGGTTACCAGCCAAAATATAATTTCACATGCACCATCTGTGACCGGTATCCTGCTCATTTTTGCTCAGCAGAACATTATTAAGCAATATTTTCTGCTGAAGCAGTTGCATGGAATGGGCCCATTTGTTACATTAATAAGTTGTCAAAATCAAACATTTTTTTCTAAAGACAAAACCAAACAATTCTCTTTCAATCAATTTTGTCTTACTTTGCTCAGCAAAATGACGATCTTTGGTGATTGGACGATCCATGGTGATGACCCGGAGGTTCTGTGCACCATCACGTCCAAGGTACCAGATATGGAGCTGGAATGGAAGACTCTCCAACCCTTCAATCATACTCTTGGGTGCCACAGAGTCATAGATTGGCTCTGGCTTAGCTATAGGGGAAAACAAACAAAGTATTTCAGGTAGGATTTACAAAATATTTTTAATGGCATCATGTTTTGATCCTGCAGAGTCTTTCTCAGAGTCTTTCTGCTAGGGTTGAAACGTGAGGCCATTAAAACAATGTTTTGCATTTGTGGCCCTTGTGGTTGGTAAGCAGTTTGCAACACCTAATTTTATTTTTTTTCAGGTATGATTTGGTGGGAAATTATGCGATAGTTCTATTGCAAAGCTGTTATACGTAAAAAAAAAACATTGTTTAAAAAAAAAAAAAAAATGTGTGAAAAGTTCAGCAGAAACAAATTTTCAATTTGAGGATTTGAAAACATCTTACCTTCGTCATCTTTGTGCGTTACAGTCAGGCCACCAAAATTGTCATAGATAACTGAAATGATAAAACAGAAATCATTCCTTTAACAAAGACAAAAATTAGCTCGGACAACTGAAACCCACATTTATATCCACACATAATGGAAAAATAACAAACAGTGCAAAAATGTACAATATTAAAAAAACAAAGAGACAAACTAGAACACAACATTTTATGAAAACCAATTGAAAAGCGTAAAATGTTAGATATTTGGAGATGAGAGCTCTTTTATATGAAAAGGCACTTAATTTCAAATTTCTTGTGCTTGCTTTATTCTTTTTCTAAATTATACACAAAAAATGTTTTCAGTTGGTCCTCTTCTCGTGAGGTATAGTTCAACTCACCTTCTCTGATGGGTTTAGTACGGACACCAAACTCAAAGGTGGTCTCAGAGTCCTTGGTTACAATACCAACGCTCCGAGTAGTCTGACTCGCTTGCTCATCAATATCCTCATCATTTCGAAAGTACCTGCAGGTAGAATAACAGACCATTTTTTTAATAACCCCCCACTTTTTTTTTAATGAACAAAAGGGCCAGTCATAGCCAGACATAATCAAGCCACAGTTCATGGCATTAAGCAGGTAATCTTGATTTGAATTGGTTTCTTGACACCAGGCATTAGAGACCCTTCCCATGAAGTATGTAAGTTGTACATCGCGCGTGTGCATTAACACTACTGGTTGGCAAAATGAAGGAATATTGAAGCTGATGGTTGCGTGACACATACGCGTTTGTGCGTCTGCCTAGTGCACAACCAATGGTGTCTGTACGCGTGAATGCAATTAGCATATTTCATGGAAAAGGCCATTTGTTGGGTCTAGCACTTTGGAAATCTGCTCTATAATGCAAGGGTTGTTGGTTCGATTCCCACCAGAGTACCCATACGTAGTGTTTATCAAACATTAGAGTAAGGGTTAAATAAATAAAAAAAATTCTATCCCTGATGCACTTTTTAATCAATTAAATATATCTCGATTTATTGGTCGATAAACAAATACATCAGGGATCAATTTCACAAAGAGCTAAGATCTATCTTGAGTTTTCTCACCAGTGATTTGTATTGCAACATTGGATTTTGTTTACCACTTTAAGGATTCATTGTTTTAAATCATTACAATCCTGTAGAGACCAAAGCTGGCCGCAAGCTCTTAATATCGAAATGCCCATACCAGCTGTAAATGGTTGCCGAATTTGACCTTCTTCTCATCAACCGGTAAAATCAAAGTGATATCCTATATTTACCATTTCTCATGTTTCAAGTTGTTGGCTACTGATAATTTACAATGCAAAGCAAACTTTTGTTTCACATAATTTTTTCAGACATTTTTGCTAGAAAAGGATAAGTTATAAACAAAACTGGCACAAAATCAGACATGCCTGGGTGTACGGTAACAGCTGTACAAAAATGCATGGTCCCTAAAGGGTTACGATGAATCTCAGTGTATACTTTATACAATCGCAAATTGAAATGAATCTCACGACAACAACAAACATCGCTTTCAAACATAACAGAAATTTGATCCACATTCCATGAAATCAACTCACAATCCTTTGTGGAGGATCAGTTTAGCCGAGACGTTAGTCGCTAGGATTGGGTGCTCAAGTATGTTGGAAAACTCCTCGTTCAGTTTCAGTGGATCTACTATATTGACCTGGGGAAAAGAAAAGTCAAGAAAATCAAAAGAAAAAAGAAAAGGAAAAAAATATCTTGAAACTTGTTCTTACCAAAAACCTTCCGGAATCCATCTTCAGAAGGGATGGTTTTCCATAAATTGAACTATGTGGTGAACTTTTAAACAGTGTTTCTGACTTGTATAATCGGTGGTTGTAATAACAAACACAACAACAAAAACATAAATATAACCGACGGACGCTGCTGCAGTTGGTAAGCCAAGCTTATCCTATACATGTACTATAATCCTTAATCCACCCAGCTATCCAGTTTTATACCAACAGATGTTAACCAGAACAACATACCATCTTTAAATTGAATCAATCAAAACTAATTTCAGTGCCATACAGAAAAAAAAACTTGGATTTATACTCCTTTCAACAGTTTACTTTATTACGTTAAGATATTCCAGATGATTTTGTTTGAACTTTTCTGAACATAAAAAGAATGACCAAAGTAGTCTACCTGTCCTCCAGTTTTATCAGCAACACTTCCAAGTTCGATTACTCGGCAGTCCTCCCCTTCCATTGTCAACACTGACACACAGGTCCTGTGAAGTGAATACACACAAAATGAAAACAAAAAAACCCACAAAACAAAAAAACAAACAAAAGACAGACGCTTTTTCATCGTATGATTGCACATTAAATCCTAACTATTAATACAAATTTCTAGGAGCAGTTGACTCGTCAAAGACAACAATTAAAATACAAATGAGAAAAGAACACAATGCTGAAAAAAATTGCGGATTGAAAGACTCATTTTCAATGAAAACTTCTTACCCACTGTCTCGAGCGTAATGTCCCACGTGCTCGTAGAATTCTGAGGACGAGTTGTAGTGCTCATCATCATCAACGTCTAGCTGCCCCAGTCCGACATTGGCCAATCCGTCTGTGCACACTATGACCTTGGACCCGACCTTTTGTGCAGCCATGGCAACTGACAGCATGAGTGCTGGTCCAAGAGCTGTTTGTCCTCCCTCTGTAAGGCTGTTAAATGGAATTGAAAATATTAGGTGGATTTTAAGGTGGATTTTCCCATCTAATGTCTTCCTTTAACAGCTGAAAATATTGTACTCATTTCTTGGAGACTTTCTTCACCATAGAAATGCTTGGTATTATACACTTGTAATGCCATGCATTCTAAATTGTAAATTACCAAAAAAAGTTCGGAAAGTGTGAATAAAAAGTTTTGAAACCATGACTGCATTCAAGGCATACACAAGTTCAAAGGTAACTTCACAACCTTTATCTTTGTCACAACTTAAACTTTCACAGGTCACGTGGTGTGCTGTAAAATTGGCTCTTCATTGCAAGAATGCAAAACATTCATTACTTGTTTCATATAACATCCAAGTAGACTATAAGTTGGATTAAACCAACTGTACAAGATTGTATTGTGGCCTCCACTATGAGGGCGTTTTGTACTGCTGGGTATAATGCAAGGCATGGTCTAGTGTGTATTTTAACACACCTCTCCCTGGTTCTTTATCCTGATTGGCTAAAACACGGTCGCGTGGGGTGAACTAAAAAAGCCTAGTGCATGAAATCTGCACCACAAGCACCGCACGCGCTTCATTTGGGGGAAATAGTTCGCAAAGCGGGAAATAGTTTTAAAAAACCCAAAACTATTGACTGGTAAACAGCGCCCTCAAGAGAATGAAAATGGCGGCGTCTGCGGATTGAGAAGAATCTCCGGCCAAGAAACCGCAATTTACTCTTCTAATCGACATTTTGGACTGAGGTGTGTTATAAAACACATATGGACTGGCATTATTCGGGCAACAGTGCACGTCTATGCACCCCTCGGGCATGTGAGTGACCAGGAGAGGGTCCTATTTCCCGAGGCCTTCGGCCTCGGGAAATAGGACCCTCTCCTGGTCACTCACAGGCCCTCGGGTTGCATAGACATGCACTATTTCCCTCATTGCCAGTCCATATGTGTATAATAGTGACAAAGAAGGGACGAAAATGCACGGTGAATAGTACTCGAGTGCACGGTTTATGATATAGGCCATGTAATGGATTGATCAATGCCCTGTGACATACAGTCCTCCAATCACAGGACAAGGATCTTCTTGGGCGTTACATAAAGATACATAATTTCTTTACCAAAGAGGTTAAAACATCTATTCTACCTGAAGACCTTGTCCGAAAGACATCTACGGACTTCTTTGATAGGAGCTGGCAGAGGAAAGATCTGACCCAAGCTGATGATGCTCTGCTCATCTGTCAATCCGGCGCCCTCTAGTGGTACTGGCTCTTCACTCCCATCTCCAATCACTGTCACCTAAATAAAACAATGGGGAGAGAGGTTCACTCAAATGAAATCGGAGCTAGTATGTTTGAGAAGGTCAAAAGTTTGCAGTTATGAAATGAGTAACAACAATAAATCAAAACAAACAAAACACCTGTTATCAGCATAATAATGCTGTGGTGAACTACACAATTGATATTTTTCGGGGGAAAAAAAGGAACAAGTGACAAAACTAATTTGGGAACAAAAAATATTGACTAGAACAAGATTTGAACCTGCAACCTCTGGATTTATGTTCCGGTGCTCTACCCACTGAGTCTTCTTTGTTTTTTTCAGTAACATTTATTTCCATACTGTCAAAAAAACCCAAACAGTATATAATGTATGTACAAGATGTACAAAGTTATAATGAATGGAATAGACTAAATTAGGTTTGAACAGGCAAAGGATGGGATCAGTATGAAGGCCGATTTTGAAAAGCCGAGGCTTGTAGTAATCAGCCTGTGGACAGAGACAAAACAAATGGACAGAGATGAACAAAACAACTTACAAACAACGCTTAAATATCTCGCATGAAATGAAAAAGATGATTTTGAGAAGTAACGAATGAGTTATTAAAGATAAGTAAAAAAATACAGATGAAACTCACATTATCGTTGAAAGCAACGAGTCCCACTCTTTTATTTCCTTGAAGTTGTTCCATTTTTGACAGCTGCTGGTCAATGGCGGACTGCATGGCCTGTGCCGAAAAAGAAAAAAGGATTGATGAAAGATAAAATTAGCTGGGGTTTTATTTTGTCAATCGAAGATCATGATGCCTGTGTTTGTTGTGACAATGGCGTTTCTATTAAGAAATAATTTGCAATTACAATAGACATCTTGAGATAACATTAGGGCAGTAGAAACATTGTTGGTTTGGTCATCTAACAAGAATGACCACATCACTTCCAAAGTCTACCCCAACTTTTTTTAACAAAACAGTAATAGTAATTTGCGACGTAGCAACATCTAAACAAAATTTTATATTATGAATTATTTTCTTAAATCTAGAATATTGTAAAACGTAAAGGAATTATCATGTCTCCATTCAAGTAAAATTGACTAGAAATATCCTGCCATACCATTTTTTCATATTTGGCAAAAATTTTCAACAGTAATTTTATGATTTAAAATGAAAGATTAAGCAATCCTGAGCTCATTTTATTTATGCCAAACACTAATCTTACTAGTATTTTGCAAGATGGCAACATTTTAACATTACTTTGTACTATTTTATTATGATTCTTTTTTCTTGAGTCTTGAATATTTCAAAAAGTAAATGAATGATCCTACTACAAATATCCTTCATCATTTTCCATAATAAAATGGCATTTTAAAATTTTGGGCAAAAAATGAAAAGTTGCAAGCCTTCCATTTGTTCATACCTGGCAAGCAATTTCAATTGCAATTATATGATTTATATTGATAGATAAAGCATTCTTGACGTTTCATTTATGCCAATCACACCATAAATTAAGAGTATTTTATTGTGGACCATGTGAACTGCTGAACCAGATGGGCCATTCAGGTTGGCTCAGTGGTTTCTTTCCCTGCCTTCCACATCGGTGACCCCGGTTCAAATCCCAGACCGGACCCTTGCATGTAGATTGAGTTTCAGTCCCTTCCTGATTGCATGGGTTTTCCTTATTGGTATTTGGAGTTTACCTCCAACATCTTAAACTCACAGTACATTTCTTCATCATCTTCTCCAGGCCTCGATCTTAAGAAAAACGGGGGCAGGCCTTTGCTGGCCAAATCAGAAAAATTGTACAAGGGCATGCTGGCCAAGTTGGTAGTAACAGTGCAATTTTTCTGAAGGGCATGCTGGCCAACTCGACAGGGCATGAGGCCAATGGCCTCAGTGGCTTCGGTTAAGATCAAGGCCTGCTTCTCTACCGCCCGATTCTCTTCAATTGTGTCAGTAGTAAGCGGAACAAATTAACACTGAGCCCTCGTCCATAAGCGACACAGATTATAATCCAATAACCTAGATTTACTCTAGTGTTTACACTGACTGACGTTATTTAAGAACACTATGCAATCTAGGTTTTGGAATGCTTGTGAACGAGGGCTCAGCGTTCCTTCATTCCGCTTACTACTGACACAAATGAGGAGTATCGGGTGTCTCTACACAGGTATCTTCAAGCCTATGAGTCACAGTGCTAGTCACTTTTAAGGGTCCCTTTGGTTTCATTAACAGAGAAATATAACGATGAAAATCATAATTGATACTAAACATGGCCCAACTGTTTGTGACCATATGCAAGTTCTGATTGAATTCCATACCTGCAGTCTTGATATGTATGTGACAGTGGTCTTGGGTTCTGCAGAGTACCGGTCGCGTTCTGCTATCTCATCCCAATATGTAGACAGCGCAGCACCAGCGTCGTTCAATCTCTGGTTACCAAGCGTTTCCATAGGGACCTGCGAGTGCGTCAGTAATTTAACAAACATTTGATTACACTGGTACAGAATTTCCCAATTGAAGATAACACTTTGGACCAATAAAAACAAGTACATGGACATGCTTTTTGGCCACTTCTGGAACAAACATGTTTTTTTAATTGTTTATTTGTCAGATTAATTTGACATCTATTTATAATATCTATGTGTTCTTGCCCATGTTGACCAGATTTCAGGTTTCTTTCTGTGACTTTCCGTGTCCAATGTTTTTCCTCATTTTATTTGACAAAATATTGTTTTGTTCGTTTATGAAAGCTTTTGTTTCCGCTGAGCTTAAACTACATTCTCTTTGATTGGCAAAACCTACCGGTGTAGTGACAGACATACTGCCTGATATATCCACCATGAAGATAACGGCTGTATCATCCCCTTCTCCTGTGCCTGGGTGTATTCTGTACGTCACGTCAGGTTCCGGTGGGAAGTTCTGCATCCCTGCACTGACGGGATTATTTTGATCACAGAATTCACAATGCCATACCTGGGGGGGGGGAGGGAATAACAGAAAGTTATAAACATTAAAACGAGAATGAATATCAAAGAAAATTTAATCTCACTTGTATATGTTTGTTAAGCATTAATTATTATATAAGTTTCAATTTGCCTTACACCGATGTGTGAGGCAAATTGAAATTTATATTCATTCCCCCGATGCAAATATTAACATCTATCTAATTAATGATTATCTTGAAATACTTAGACATGCAACTTTGAATAAGTTGGACAAAGAGGGAACTGCCAAACACATTGGATTTTTCATGAAGAAGTTGTATTGTTGTTTGACAGGAAAAATAAAATGCAAGGTAAAAAAAGTGAGAGCATCTCTAAGAGGAGATGGTCAACCAGGAGAATGATAAGTGAAAAACGAAATTCCTATGTAAACATCGTTTCTTGGAAGAAATGGTAGTTGTTTTATCCTTGAAGTTTTGATTTCCATCCTCTAGCTATTCTAGGAGAGGGTTAGCAAAACAGTGGGGAAAATTCAGGCAAAGCAAGAAGAAAAGAAAACAAGACAAAAAATAACCAACTTTGCATTGGAAATTTGTACTTCAGTTTTTATCTGTGTAAAATTTTGGGCAAATCAACCCCTCTGCCCCCCTTAACCAAAGAGTCCCAGTACAGGTGACAGAGCTATGACATATCTGACAGGATTCTTTCTTTTACAAAAGTTTGGTATAAACTGTGATTCTATTTACATACTCAGTCATTGTCTGTCCCAGTATTGATAGTGCCAGTCTATCCGCGCTTTCTATTTAATGTAGGGCCTGATATTTCAACCCTTTTTTTTGTCTTACTTAATATTTTCAGTTTAAACCCTACTCAAGAGAACAAGCAGAAAGTAGAAAACCACAGCTAAACTTTGTAAATTGTGAGCAGAGGGTATATGAAAGATTACACTTCGAATAGATTCAAAAGACTGGCTGGATGGAGCTACCACTGCAGAAGCAGTTAGAGAGTTCAAAAAACTTGCACAGGATGCTGTGAAGGATCTCCGATGCGCTCTGAGTAAGTGACTTTGAGGTGACAGCTGTTTGTTGATGGAATGCAGATGACGGCCTGGTTTTTACTTACTTGTGAACCGTCTTCACCGGGAGTGATTTTACTGAGCACGGAAAACACCGCTTCACATCTACTGCAGAAGTCTGGCTTCCCAGTGTGGAGGTGGCTTGGGTTGACCAACATGTCAAACTTAACGGCAACGATGTTGGTGTCTGCCCTCCGGTGCTTATGACTTGGATCTGGGATAAGAATGGTTGTTAAGACTCACAATAATTTTCTGTCAAGTTTGTCGCTTTCATCTGCAATATTTGATTCCCCAACCAACTTATCAACTTAACTTTTATTGGCAATAACATAATAATGATAATACACTTCAGATGGGAAATCCAAGATTTTCGGAGAGGAGCTTTGTAATAATAATAATAATATAAATAATAATAATAATCATGCGTTTATAAAGTGCCCTACAAGGATCACAGTTCTGAAAAAAGGCAAAAAATATAACAAATTACAATGTACACAATATGAACAATAAAACTCAAAGTACAGATCAATATTATCAAAACAAAACAAAGAAATAATATAAATTAGTCAAACAGGTGTGTTTTTAGAAGACTTTTGGAAATGTTCAATGTTTTGGCCTCCCTGATGTTTATCGGCAGACAGTTCCAAAGGCGTGGTCTAGCAGCTTGAAACCAAAGAACTGGTGAAACTTCAAGTGAAGGGGTTTGCTTCATAAAACAAAAACACAAGGACCAAGTTGGCTTAGTGGTATCTTGCCCTGCCTTTCACCTCTGTGGAGCCCGGTTCGAATCCCACCTCAGACCCAGCCTCACATGTGGATTGAGTTTTTAGTCCCTACTTGAATAAGGTTTTTCTTCTCCCACATCTAAAACTTGACACTTCTCCAACGCCTTCTCTACACCGGTATTTTCAGGCCTATGAATTACAGTGCTAGTCACTAGGGCTAGTGCCTTTTGAGAATCCTTTGGTTTCATTACCAGACCTTTTTTTTAAAATAAATAAATAATTAAATAAACAGGATTTGTAAGTTTTCTGACCTTTCCTTTCTGGTTTCCTCATAGGTGGAAGTGGAGGCGGCTGTTGGGGAGATACTTCTGTACGACAAGAAATGAGAACAAAGATAAATCAGACCAAAAATAAGAAGGCCCAAAAAAAAGTAGCTATTTACTGGAATTCTTGAAATTAGAATAGATAAAAGTCTACTAAAAGTCAGATCGGGAGTGATACATCTCTTACTAACTCCAATGAAAAGATCCACCAAGTTTCTTTCAATTTGTTTATTTTGATGGGCTCAGTTACACCCAAACCATACCAAGAGTGTGGCAAGGCTTGGAAAATTCATTTGTGTCCACAGGTGTGTTTAAGTTAGTATTTGCTGTTCTTTTCTAATTGATTCACAAGGAAACACAATGCTGTACATTAAATT
The DNA here is from genome assembly GCA_911728455.2 of Marthasterias glacialis. Classification (NCBI taxonomy): domain Eukaryota; kingdom Metazoa; phylum Echinodermata; class Asteroidea; order Forcipulatida; family Asteriidae; genus Marthasterias; species Marthasterias glacialis. The sequence goes on from OU452223.1 coordinate 16,663,617, forward strand.
GTATATACTGTACATTGGTTTACTTCATTCTAGTCAAGACTCGCAGGCCAAATTAACAAGAATGTTACAACATAACAACATCTAAAATACACTAAAAAAAAAGCAAAGACAAAGTTATCAAAAAGCCAAAAGTTATCATCTTGCCAAAACAAACCCTAGGAAAATAAAGCACCAGTACAAATAAAGGTAGACTGTAAACAAGCAATTCAACAAGAAATATGAAAAACTAAACTACACTAAAAAGGATGGCACGGCCATCATGGGTAAACAAAAGTACACAGAAACACACACTGTACAGGCATATTACAATCAAGAATTCAAGAAGTCAATGAAGTGTGGAACGGGGCTCTTTCTGAACCGGTTGGTCCTACAGGGTAGCGATGATATGGAGTGAGAGTGATGCCAGACTTCAGAATTTTCCGCATCACGGTGAACATGGACGGAATCGCAGAAACGAGTATAAAACATGGAATCCGACAAACTGCACGGAATTTCACGGAAGTCATTAAAAAAATCAGAAACCACTGTAAATATCATTTGCAAATTAAAACTGTGTCTCAAAATTAAGAAGGAAAAAAAAAATAATAAAATTCAACAAACTTTCTTATGGCTATTCTGACAAGTCGATGCTGATTTAATTTTCCTCACTGTCTCTCTCCCAGCACTGCGAATCGGCCCCCTTAACACTACACGTCGTACGTACACACGGCGCTGCCATTGTACAGTGGTAAATATTCCAACACCAAATCTCTTAGTATGTTGTATTTCCCTATCTGCATGCAGGGGGTCCAGACCATGCATGGCTGGTACCACGCTAATTGTGGTATAAACGAAGCGCGCTGTTTGGGTTACCAATGCGCTCGTGGTTAAACATCATGGCGTCCAAACAGAAGGCTTTGCCGTCAAGAAAATTAGGAAATGACACTCTATCACCACAACTCAGGACAAGACAGTATCCAGGGTTTTTATGTTTCGGACGGGCTTCTATTTTGCAAATTTTATGTTCACAGTATTGATTTTCGTCGTAAAGACACAGTTTCGGATCACGTCGCCAGCAAACTAACACCGTTGTTATCACCGAAACAGAATTCTCACTTTTACAAAACGGAACTCAGCAAAAAACAAAACGGAAAGTTCTGATGTCTGTTATGCAAATTCCGAAAAAATGAGGAAATGAAGGAAGAGCGAAAACTGAGACCGTCCTTAAAGGGCCAAAAACCCAATACAAAAATTGACAAGAAAGGATTAAAAAAAGGGCATTCAAACAGAGCAAGAAAACATGGCGTACTCACCACCCTCAATGTAGTAATATTGATTGGTTGGTCTAAGTATGTCATAGGCGGCTGCATACTCTCCATTATCTTTCTTCTTGGGTTTGGCTTTGACCCTTGGTGGTGGGGGCTTGGGTATTGTATTGTCATAGATCGCCTCTGTAATTACAAAAGGGAGGAAATCTTACAAATATGTTCAGCTACTTTAACGATGTTCATGTATTACCCATCGTTCTGTCTTGCCATGTTTGTTTTCTAGGAACAAGTCTTCAAGATGGATACACAACTTTTGAAAAGCACTCTTTCCTTTGATCAACTCAAATCAATAAGTCCTTACCTGTTCTTTGTGGTTGAGCAGAACTAATGCCTTGACCAGCATTGTCATAAATCACTGGAAAAAAATAATTGTAAAAAATATGGAAGAGTTAATGATTTACTTGAAACAAACACTGTAGACTGCCAGTCTCGGTACATAATTAACCTTTACACAGTCTATGTATACATTGACATTGAGAACGGCTGTGTGCACATCAGCCCTGTATATCATTACATAATGCTTTAAAAAACGTTTTAGTAATGTTTTCAATTGTTAAAATTATGCACGCACTCTCCCCCACCACCTAATTTTGAGATCTCCTAAATACATTAAGTAACATTGGTTAAACAATCAAAAAGCTATTGTACAGTGATTTTTTTTACTTTAATATCTTAAATCTTTCAAATGGAAAGATCTATCATTATTTTAAACGATGAAGGTTAAATGTTTTGTGAACAAAATTTTTAGTAATGATGTATATAATAACAAAAACATTGGAGGTATTTAAACACTGTAAATTTTGTACTCTCAGAGTAAGACTTGAAACTTTCATGTATATGAAAACAGCTGTTGATAATATTACTTGCATTTTCAAGATGGAGGACTACATGTGCATTGATGCACGACAACTTTATGAATAGGAATGAGGGTTTGCGATAGAGGTTCCTCTACTGATCCAGAATAGAAGCAACTAATCCAGAACTGGTCAACTGGTTAAAATGTTTTTATCAAACGTTGCTATGAGTATTGCTGTTTTCAAGAATTCTGTATAAATAAAATCAAAAAAGAAGATTTTCTTTCATAAAAAAAATATAGTCTCCGTTCAACTTGTTTTCCCGTTTCCGATCCACGCAAGACTTGCTCAGTCTTTTATCATTTGCAATCTGCAATTCATTTTGGAAATAAATATATTTATAACATTGGTTTGCAAAAATGAATACTTGTAGTCAATACCTTCTGGCTGGTTAAAACCACTCTGAAGTGACATATACTCAGAGCTTGCCTGGGCACTATCAGAGGAGAGAGAGAGAGAAAAAAAACATGATGTTTGTTTAATATCTACATGTAAATTGTGAGTGTGGAATCAAAGAGGGTTTCCCAAAGTTTGGTTCCAGTTCAACGGCATCTACAACTAAGGTCACCAACCATCAGGATCCATTCAACTGCACAGGTTGAGTACAATAGCACAACTGTGCACAAAACTGTCCATGTACTGTGTCATGCATTCACCACATAATATTGTAGATTGACATACATCATACCATGGAGGCTACCTCCGTGATCATACATATGTATGTACATGTAAATGTACATGCACCAAGCTTATAATATGTGGCGCCCAACACCAAAATCAGGCACAGTTGGAAATAAGGGAAACAGCACTAAAAGTGAAGACAACCCAAATATTGGCCATGATGGTGAGAAATACTTACACTATAGGCCCTGGGCTCGATTCCACAAAGAGCTAAGATTGATCTTTACTGCGAATTACTCTTAGTTGCTAAGCAAAGTGTGATGTCACAATGTAAATAACTATGGTAATACTGACAACTCATGTTATGATGAAACTTAGTGCTTTGTGAAATCGGCCCCTGGTGTGGATTTCACAAAGTGTTAGTTAGGACTAGTCTTATCACGAGTTAGGACGGGTAACTAGTCCTAACTTATATGACTACACATAAGTTAGGACTAGTCCTAAGTTGGACCAGTTTTGTGAAATCCACCCCTGATACATGTAGGTGTTTTGTGAAAGCTCTAATTCTCATCTATTTGATGAGCAAATAAACCCAGTTTTGAGTTTTGACAGGTAGTGCCTGGTTTGGGCCCTGAGTGTCACACACTATCATTCAAAACCACAGTGGATGACACCGAATGACAAGACTGTACGAGGGTTGATTGTATTGTGTAGGCTGCATTCACCACAAAGTGTTTTGCAGGCTGACAGAGTAAACTATGTGGATGATATTGAATGATCAGAGAGTAGGAGGGTTACTGTGACAATTTGTAATTACAAACACTATTTCTAACTTATAAGGTGAGCCACAAATCTTCTCCAAAAGGGGTGCATGCAGGAAAGAAGTCCACAAGCAAACTATTCATCCATGAAACCGGTGAAAATGCTTTGCATAATTTTATGAAATTTTATAAAAAAAGGTAACAATGAATGTTGGCTCAATCATTTTAACAATAACAAATACAGTAAATCAAACACATGGAGACAATAAATTAAAACCCTTACAGTCCCAAATCCTTCTAAATCCCATTGCCAAAGTGAAGGAATTCGAAGGAGTTGGGTCCTTAGGCCCAAACAACCAGTGCTTATCACAGGATCAGGCATTCCAAGAATGTCCAAGTCCAAACAACTTGGTGTGGTGTGACATAGGAGAAGAGGATATTGGAGGAACTGGGCTACATCCTAGCCAAACTGCCTAGTCGGCCTAGTAAGGGAATTTGTCAATCATTAAAAAAAAATTGTTCAAGGACACAAACATTAGGCTACTTCACAGATCTAGAAGCAAATTTATGAAACTCAATACATGCAGGCAAGGCAGGCAGGCAATGGTAGGTAGCCCCCCTGGAAATGAAACATGCACTTTGTCATCATGATTTGCATGCAATGAAAGATTCACAGACAGCTTACTGATTTGTTATGCACAAAGTTCTTATTAGGGTTTTCAAGTCTGCTCAGTGTCCTAGCTCAACTTTATCAACACATGTAATCAGAGTTTAATTGAGCCTAAGAATCTTTTAGTAAAAATGAACAAATCTCTCATCACAGAAAAATGTTGTTCTCTCAAACATTACATTTTAAACAGAAAATTATCAGGCTCGAGACGTCATCATTCCACAAAGAGTGCGTTGAACCATTGCATATTGAGTACGCATGACCAGAAATGATTGGCGCACTTTGGCCCTTGGAAAAAAGTAGGAACAGTTTATGGAATTCAAAGGCTGACCTATAGGGCCTACATTATAAAGATTTGACAGTCCTTTCCGGCATTATTTAATAGCAATTTTGCTGATTTTTCTGAGGGCGAGAAGTCAGAAATCAGATTACATTATCATAGAAAAAATATAGGCCTAATGCCTGCCTGATGTCATCACCCCAATAGTCTTGGTTGCACCATTTGAGGAGTCAGTACCCCCATGTGGTACTGTGCAGGGCGCATTGTAGGAGTTTACGCAAACGCGGTTTGATGTGCATCATATTATCTTTACATGCAATTTGACTCCCAAAGATGCAGACCATGGGCAGACAGGCAGTGGAAGAGGTCAACAGACACATCCTGTAATTCAATGACAGGAATCAAAGTAAATGAACAACTTCCTGACAGGATTTGGATTACTTCAAATAATGTCTCTGATTTGCCAAGTAGGCCTAATCAATTAGAAATTAAACCCTAAAACTAGCCCCTGGTACAAAGGCTTTTGTAAAATTTTTCGCATTTTATGCATAAGTGGCATGCATGAGAGTCAAGTATGAAGAGCCTGTAAGGGTAAAATCAAACTAATACTCTTCATCCCCGATGCAGTTATAACATCAATAAAAATCAATACTGCTCTTGGTAACAGTTTCCAGCAAGTTGACCAACCACTTGAAACCATTTAACTGAAAGGGTTGTGTATGAAACTGTGTACGTTGTACATTGTAAAAGCTAGTATGCATTCACAACTGTGTAAGCATTCGCCACATGATATCATATTGCAGGCTGGCATGTTCATGTCGATCATACAAAACCACAGTGGATGACATTGAATGGTCAGACAGTAGAAGGGTTGAAAAAATAAACTTCTATTTGGATTCTTTTTATGTATGCAACACTATCCTCTAAAAACAACAAGACGACTACATAAAATACACTTATGTGCAACAAGTACAATGTAGGAGGGGGGTAGTGGTGTGGTTGGGGTCGAGGAAAGATTGGAGGTTGGAAATAGGGAAGGCTCTGCAGCAAGGTTCTCTTCAATGAATGCACAAAGCAAGCGTTCAAGAACTTGAACATGTACATGTAATGCTCAAATGGAATTCGTTTAAAGCACTGATGACATCGTTTTCCAAGCTCAGAGGTGGATTTCACAAAACTAGTCGTAACTTATGACTAGTCCTAGCTTATGACGAGTCCTATAAGTTAGGACTAGTTACTCGTCCTAACTTGAGATAAGACTAGTCCTAGCGCTTTATAAAATCCATGCCAGGTCAACAGTTGAGCTTCTGGTCAGTACAAGGGCACCTTGAAGTAAAAGCCTGAGAATGTGTGGTGTGTGTAAGAAATGGGGGTGGGAGCCTTCGGATACCAGACTAAATGGGCCAGCTGTTGACACAACATCATAGAATTATTGGAGAATAGAACTTTATCTTGTTGCCACCATCTTTGTCTTGTCCCCTGTCAACCATATCAATCATGACTACTAATTTTTCATTATGTCACAAAGGGACCTGACTATTTTCCTTACGGCCTCGCTTTGGTTACATTGATTTGAATGGGACAAAAGCATTATGACTGCACCATGATAAAGGTCTATTTGAGACGAGCTAGGATCCACCCTTGTACGGTAAGCTCAATGTACTAGGAGAAGGAAAGTCATTATGAAATGTGAGAGACAAATAAACAGAATGGAAATTAATTGAAATTTTCTGTCTCTTACCGATATGGTTGGTAGTGACAACTTGTGATTAAAGAGAAATCAAATTACGAAAATTAGGTGAACATTTGATGTATTAGTTTGCACTTAAATGACTAAACAGGCCATGTTAGTTAGATGTAAAACATTTGTTTCATTGATCAATTGAGCTTGAAAACAAACCATGTTTGAAAGAATAATCAACACTTCTGCACAATTCTGTTCATGTACAGAAAATGTTGTCGATAAATTGAAATAAGATCTTCCCCTTTCATATAATTATTTAAATATCTTACTCAGTGCAAATGTAACTATAGTTACATGTACAGTAACTGTTGCTTGTGATTCTACCAATCACTGGGTGACATTAACGCTTTTTTCAAACACAATATCAACCTCTTCCCTCGCAGGTACCCAATTACATGTATACCCCCGGGTGAAGAGAAGCAATTATACATGTAGTAAAGCATCTTGCTCAAGGACACAAGTGTCATGACCAGGATTCGAACCCACACCCCAATAACTTGACAACCAGAACTTGAGTCCGGTGCACTAGACCGCTCGGTCATGACACTTTACATGTGAAGAAAACAAAATCACACACGTAATTGAATCACACACCTTATTGGTGCCCCAAGGTGTGAGATTTGCATGAGACAGTCTATACTTCAGAGACTAACTTCAACATAAAATTCTTACTAAATATCTTACTTAAGATCTAGATCCGTTTCTGTGATTTCTTCTTCATCAGACTCATCATAGTTGTACACGTGAGTAGAAGCAAACTCCATCATTCATCCGTTTCCTCTTGCTCTTGATGCAGAGTAAAACTGAAGAACAAATAAATACAACGTTTCTTTTAGCACATATTTTCATTAAAAAACTTGGCCCTTACCCCTCTGTTTTTCTGGATTTTTTTCAGGCCGCTTGTACCACCTTGGTAATGGGCCTTATGACACTCGGGGTTCTGGGCCTTATACTCAAAGTGGAACCATACATTTGCCAGACGATGACCCAAATTGTTCAATTAAAAAGTAATCTGGGGGTCCAAGTAACTCAGACCATGCTCAGACTAAGGCTTTTAATAATGGATATGATCGTTGCAACTCCTCATTTGGTTCTGAATCTGAATTATATAGTCAGCAAAGCATCCTAACGCCAACGAAAACATCACACCATCCATCAATAAAGAACAATTGGTCGAGTCATGAAATTAATTTGATGGAACAAGTCTCAATGAAATTTAAATTAAAAATCATTACCTTAATCTTAACTTCTTCGATCAGGCCAGTGTTGATTCTGTAATCTATTGAAGAAGTATGGCCGAACCAAGATGAAATTTGTTGGTCTTGAAACTCACTAAGGACAAGGTTGAACCAGTTGCTTCAGAACACCAGTGTTTCTTATCAAACAAAACAATTTCTGGAAGGGTGGGGGGGGGGCAGTTGAGCAGTTTGGAATTGTTTTCGTTTCCAAACTTGCTGAGGCTGTATACGGATTACGAGTACCTTAACTTTAATAAGGCTTATGGGCAAGAAGGCCAAATGGACCACTTCCTAACTTGTTTTGTCCGGAAAAAGCAGTAGTTACGCCAAAATATCAGCAGTTATTGTCGAAATCAATAAATGTAACGTCGCAATATACAATTTTCACCACAGCACAAGATAATACAAATAAGAAATTTTGAACTGAACTGATTTTGACAGTCACACTCAATTCATTTCCGCTATAGCAATCTCCACCAGTTTTGATCCCGTCTTGTGACTTGCATCATTATTTTCAATTCGGGAAAACGACACTCACCTTTTACGTCAAACATGTGTCACAAATAGCTACGTTCATTCACCGAATCTCTCACGAGCTCAGGTGCGGAAGTGATGAATAAGATGAACGGCCTTTTTTCAATAATCTACAAAAAATAACCTATTGTGCATTTTTGTTGGGTGTGCTCTCGGGTCATGTATTCAATACTACACGGCACAGTCAACCGAACAGCACACTCAGTAAATATGATGTTTACACAATAGTAAACAAAATAGGTCGCAAATTAATTGCCTTAAAATTTGCTAAAAGAACTACTCACAGAACTTCATCATTAGATTCACTCGGATGGATTATTTTGTTTAAAAAGTTATAGCATCAATCTGCAATATAGCAATTACAGTGTGCTTTATATGAACCAACTTGTCGCTAAAGTTAGAAAATAATCCGCGAAGTTAGAGCTGTTTTGGTATAATAAGCAGATACCCGTGCCAAACCATTCGCACGAAACATTCACGCTTGTACTATTTTTAGACTAATGAGCTACCTGCCCGCAAAATTACTATGACGTCCAAATATGGCCAATCACATTATCCGTATACACACCTTCATTCGTACACAGTATATTCATGGTTGTATAACTTCTACCTACATGGTATATTAGAGCCACTCGCAATCTAAACAGTAAAAACATTCAGTTTCAAGAGTGATCTGTAATTTATTTTGCACAATAAAGTGACTAAAGGGACCGTTTCAGTACATTCTAACTGTAGATCGAGATGCCCCCACCCCCAATTAAGCTGCTTAGCCGTTACGCAGGGGGTCGCAGGATGAAATCCCTTGCCATACAATTTGTCTTTGTTCACACCAAAATTGAATTAAAATTTACCCAGCCAGTTTCCCTTGTGGTTTATTGCTTATTACATTGTTACTGAAGTACACGAATAATTTGATTGGTCTTGTTTGGGCACCGTAGTGATTTTGCTGGAGAGTGAAGGTGACGTCAAAATTGTTGATGAATATTCAGTACATGAATAAACATTACTTAGGTCGTCAATGGCAACGTGTACAAGCAATGCATCTGCTTACTTCCGCATGGGGTGGATGCCGCGATAATAATCTCTGATCAAGTTTTACTAGTTTTCTCAGTTTTCAAGCTTCAAAGACATTTTTCACCAAAATACACATCAGAGAAAAGCAAAATAACATAAACAAGAGCACAACTGTAACAGGTAAGAGTGATCAAAATTGCAATTTAATCTGTTTGTCATTTGCGAGCTAACTGAAGTTTAACTTTGTCGTGCTGTCATTGACAACAGTCAGGCAGTAGTGCTAGTTTACAGGACAGCGCTAGTGCTACTGCTACTGCGTGCTAGTGGCGTGCTACCTGGAAACTACTGGCCGGGCAAGCCTTTATTTCGGGTTGGGAGGGTCGCAAAATTTTGCAATTTATACAGTAGCATGAATTGTTAACTAACAAAAAAACATAATTTATTCTGCAGTAAACATTCGTTCATTTTCTTTTCTCAATGTGAAAATAAATAAAAAATTGCCAAGGACAAAGTTGTCTTAAATTTAATTGAAGTCGGGACTCTTTGTTGTTTATTTTCATTTAGAAAGTGTAAAAGAGAGCAATCCTAGTGAGCTTCTCAATTATCAAAGTGTAGCACAATCGTGATTCTGTAAGTAGCACTTAACTCATTTTAGACCTCGCAAGACTAATTTTTAAAAAAATTCTATCCACAGTAAGCCACAAGATGGGACGTCTACCCCATGGACAGAAGACGGCTCATGTTCATGCCAGCTATGGACCCGATGCAGACATCATGAAGTTCTTCTCAACTTCTTATGCTTCATCGCATGGCAAAGATGGTTTCACTCCAAGAACTGGGAAACATGTCGGGACTGGATACCAGTCTAACTTCCGTCCTGGGGTATACTACAGCCAGCGTATTGACGTCCTTGATAATCCAGCCATGGAGTGAGTGAGACTGATTGGTCTAGTAACTAGTTTCCCCTACTCAAACTCAAACACGGCCTCAGTATTCATGATTGTTGTGTAGAGAATGTAACAAAGATGGCAGCAAACTAGTGCTGTCAAAATACATAAAAAATAACAATGATAAAAAGTAAGGTCAAAAGAAAGACAGACAAACAAAGTAAATTATGTGTGATAAGTTCTCAATAATATAAGTAGAAACAAAACAAAAATAGGGTCAACGGAAAACGGATAGCATGGGGGCACTATCATGAAGCCGAAGCTTGTGTAGGAGTGCCCGAGAGACACAAAACAAAGAAGACAGGACGGGACAGGACAAAACAGGACATGGCAGGGGAACATTAACATAGAATAAAGATCAGACTGAAAATCACAATATGGAAAGTCCTACTGCTTATAAAAACTCAATAATCAGGAGAAGAAGTCGTGTCAAAAAATGGGAGATAAAGGTTCATTTGTAGGAGAACTTGAATCTTGAAAATTTTACCATCATCTGCCCCCACCTCCAAATTCTTTTTAGTCATTTGAAAGTTAGGTCTGTTATTTTAATTTTTGTGAATGTAAAATAAACCCAACATTAAACATCTGAATTGCAGGAAACTTCTACGCAAGAACTACACATCCATCACGAAGATGCACTTTAACCCATCCCAAGATTCTGATGGGCGTGACCCCCTGTCTTCAAATCTGACCCAAGTCGGCAGTGGCTTCACACGACAGGATCCCATCACAACACCAACAGTCAACAATGTAAGAAGAAATTACAGGTTGCACTTCAAGTATTTCCTGTATTTAAAGGGGCTGTGTCGTCATGATTATAGCAGGCCTGTGGCTGCTGTGCAAGGATAGGTGAACTCTCACCCAGATACTGCACACTTACGCGCTTGTGTTCAAGTCACAAAGGGTGCCGTCTTTGTCAAACTGTGATGTGACAGCCGGCGCGCACGTGCACGTAGTAACTGGGTTATTACATTTACTGCTATAATCATGACGACACAGCCCCTTTAACATCTACTTGTTCAATTCCCTCTAAAACCATTTGTCAAAATGTGATGTTCTATTAATTGTCTTTTTTTTCTCACAATAACAGGTGCGTCGTGTTTGTGTGGATACACGTAATCATGGTATCGGCCCAGCGATCAGTGGTGTTCTTCCAAAGCATCGACCACTCCTCCACAAGCTTCGGTCTAAGGATCCTGTTGCTGCAGAACATGCTGCTCATGTGAGTCGATGAGCAAACACATACAAGAACAAAAATAACAATTAGTTTCTACTTGAACTAGTTCTTATTGAATGTAATACCTCATCATTTTGTTAAATCATTTCTCATTGAATGTAACACTTCGTCATTTAATAGTTCATTTTTCTTTCTTACAGGGACCAGGGTTCATGTCCACAGAATCCAAAGTCCGCTACCAGGGAAAGCCAAGTGTGCGCCGTAAGTCTTTTAACATACCATCCTGAAGAAAATACATTTTCGCTCCAGGCTTCCTCTAAAAGTTTTAATAAAGGAATGAAAGAGTGGCGACGAGATCTTCATCAGCCGTTGAAAAACATCAGTTTCGCAGCCCATTTATCACACAGCGGCGACTCTGTAAAGTTTTAAACGGACGATTAAGACCGGGTCACCACTCTTTTACTCCCATTCATAAATGCCCTTTTATTGGTAAGAAATAAAATGTTGAAAAAATCAGTGAACAACACAACAAACCTTGCTCGCTTTGCAATGATTTTTGTTGGACGTAACGTTATGTTTAGGAGCCTAGCTTGGCACTATGGGTCAGTTTTGCTCCTCTTCATTTACGTTTACTAGTATTACAATATCAAAGCAGGAAACCAGACTAAAATAACCGGTCTTAAACAACTCAGCCATGTCTTTATCAGCCGTGTTTTTATCAGCCGTTTATTGCCAGGTAAACACGGTCATGTGACAGTTTTTCAAGCAATAGGAATGCCTAAACTGTCTTGGGTTTTTATGAATGTATGATAAAACTAAGTAATGTTTAACAATTACACTCCATTTTGCAAGTTAATTTATAAATTGATTACAAACTTTGTCTTTCAGACTTTCAATAATTTTTTTTTTTTTTTTTTTTCATTTTCAGTCGATACATCAACCAAAACTGTTGGAAAGAAGGAAGGGTCTGGTTACACACACGCCTACAATGTTGAACCAATCCAATTCCATCCAGGCTCCTCCCACTCCAATCAGTACCCAGTAAGTATCAACCACTTCATGAATATTCATGGACTTTTGCTATCAGCAATTCCTTTTCAATATTTAGTTCCAAGGGGATCAAAATCGGACGATATTATTTTAGTGATACTTCCTCAAACGTATCAATGAAACATTCAATATTTGACAGAAAATTGTTCTTTGTTTTCACAGGGTTTCTACACAGATCGCCCAACTGGTGTGAGTGTTATGAAGACTGCATATCTGCCCTCCAGGTTCATGCAGGTAATGTTCATATTGACAAACATCAATCAATCAATTAATTGATCAATTTTATCATCGGATTCATTGTAATGCTTTGAATCAACATCTAGACACTGAAAGAAAAGACATAACTTGTTCTAAAATCTTCACAATTATGGTGTCATATCAGGGGGTGTGACTGTATGAAAATAAACATTCTTGTAAAAATTGGGCGGAGGTCTCATCTTGGTCAAGAGGGACACCCCTGAACTTCCAGGCTGTTGCGTTTCAGAGGATTGACACTATTTACATCGCCACAACTGCTCTGTTCTATATTGTAGTGTTTTTGTCTGTACTGTTTGAATCAAGGCCAGTTAAAGTTTCCCCACTGTGGGATAATCAAGTTTGTTGTATAAAAACTTGATTACCCTTCCTCTTTTGCTTTAAAAGAAGAGGATCTGAACAAAACATCATCACGGTATCACTCTACAATATTTACTCTATTGATGCAATTGTCAAAATGGCTCCTTGGGTCACTGTTTATATTTGCCACACAAACCACTGTCAGTGACCCCACCCATAAAACATGTACAAATATTTTTACATTTTTTTGCTCCTCAAGTGAAAAGTTATAATGTTTCACTGAATTGGACAGTACCATTATTTTTCTATCAACTATCTATCTCATCTACATATCTGTCTTTCTTCCATTGATAGTCAGTTCACATTTTAAACAAATTTTTAAGGCAATAGAAAATCTTTGGACAAATCCTGATAAATCACAGGCTTGCCTGGTTTCAGATCTTTACATAGTGACTTGCTTCCACATTTTCCTCTTTTAACTTTTCAATTTTCTTTACTAGAACAAGAAACTCTGGACAAACTAAGCAAACTATTGTTGTTGTTGTTGTTTGCCCCCCAATCACAGGGTGATGAGAAGCTTCCAATTGTTGCCAATCGATCAGAGAGAGAGACAGGGTTCACACATGAGAAAGCCAAGCCCCTCTATGTCAACAGAGTCATGAGAGATGTAAGTTTTTGCCTGGTGTCCTGACTGCTATTAACAAAAACTCATTTTTAAGAAATGCTATTTCAGAGGAACCAGTGTCATCCAGGCAGGCGTCAGTTTTTGTCTGGTTACCAGGCTACCTGTCAGAATAAAACTATCAATTTTAACGTTATTTGAAAGTGGCCAGTCTACTAAATAAATCTCACTCACCTTGGTTCTCACTAGTTTGTACATTACAAATCAAAATGGTCGTTGTAAAGAGTCTTTGGACAAGAAAACCAATTTATCTACAGAAAAACTTTACTGAAATGTTCTTGCATTTTATTTCTTTTTTTGTATTATGTTGACGGTGCCTTTGAAAAGTAAAACATGTTTAATATGGATTTTAAACATCTGATTATTGCTGAAACAAAACAATTTTCAATTATATCAGATGTTTTACTTTCTTAACTGGGGTGAGCAAAGAAAATTTGGCTGATGCCGGACTCGAACCAACGACCTCTCGAATACCGTACGAGTGCTCTAACCAACTGAGCTAACCAGCCCTATGTTGGTGGGCGGTCCTGTGCAATGCCAAACCTCTCTGCTCGTGGGGGTCCAGTCAGAAGCCAAACCGTATCTGTCGATAAGCCAGGGATCAGCCCCCGGGTAAGATGCAAACAACCTGGTAAACGGCAGTAGCAGGGATACACAACAAATCGATACAGGCTTTTTACGTGGATTTACACGGAACAGATATAGGAAACTGACAGGGAAATATTATATTAATTGGGGTGAGCAATGAAAATGTTTTATTTTCTAATATAATTTCCAACTAAAACTGTTCAGGCGTACACTACCAACGAGCAAGTCCCCAGTGCTTTAGAGAACAGAATGAGGAAGAGTGACCCGGCAGAGTATCTTAATATGACGAATCCCGATAATCACTCCTCTATCACCTCCAAGAGCTTCCTTGGACAGCAGCGGCCCACGCCGAGTGAACACGAACGTCTTGGGAGGTATTACGTTGGAAATAAGGTCAGTGGTTCTATCTGAGACAAGATTTTGTAAAGATAGTTTGGGATGAAGATAAACAAGAGCATTCCTCATGAGTGGGTTTTGGGTCTAAAGAAGCCAATACAACCCAAGTACTTTCCATTTAGGAGGTTGAACACCCTAGTGATCTACACCATTGGTCAGTGTTGTAGTACTCCACTACTTGAGTACCGTTTTGATGTTACTCTAAGTCCATACTTGATACTCATCTGAAATCTACTCGGACTCTGATATTAAGTACTTGTGGTCAAAATACTACTTTCCTTTCTGCTTTCCTATAAAACACAATCAATAGAAGAATAAAGCTCTAGAAAAAGTAAAATTGAAGTTGTCTTTGATGTATTTATGTTTAAAAGATAGTTACCATAATTTAACCACACATCGTCATCTAGAAATTATTCAAAAAACAAATGTATTATTTATACCTCATTTTGCAGTATTTTTTGTATACAGTACTTGTACTCATACTATGAGAAATTTACAGTAACTAGGCTTGAATGTCCCATCCTAAGGACAAAAAAGTAATGGTTATCTTCTCTAGTGGCCATAAAGATTATACTCCTGTTTGCGAGAAGCTTGACAAAACTTCTATTGAAACCATTCTACACACGACATGTCTTAGAAATGATCAGAAATGAGCCAATTGCACTCCCGCTAAAGGCTGTGCAAGTCTTATATGTGTATGAACATGCTTGGGGAAGCTTTGGTTTTCAAGTATATTGTTTCAACATGAAAAGAAAACAAAATTGCGCACAAGTTTCAATTAATTGCGAGTACTTTTAGGCTAATTATTTTGTTTTCCTTTTTTTGCAGGAGTTATCTGGTTACAGCGACAACAATGACAAACCGCAAGTACAGATTCCCATTGAGCCCATGCGATGGATCACACATTATGACACAAAGTAAGTTAACAACGTGGAGTGTAAACCAGTGTTAAACTATAGACTTCCAAGACCATAACCAGGGCACAATTTCATGGCACACAGCTTACTAGGCCCTTTAGCTTACCACAAAATTCTGCGCTTATAAGGTGCTCAACAAAGGCGCATGAATCCATTATTGACAAACATAACCTTTGAAGATTTTGATCTTGATGTTAACAAACCTTGGGGTCTCTGTGGAAAAAAAGAAGTATTTGTCAGTATTTCTCCTGGTGTATATATGCATTTGACACCTAGTGGAGTGTATTTGCTGAGCGATCAAGTGCACTGGACTCAAGTTCTGGGCCCATTTTCATAGGAGCTGCTTAAGCACAAAAAGTAGCTTAGCAAAAAACAATTTTGCTTACCAGAATAAGGTTACCAGCCAAAATACCATTCTATGTGTACTGCCTGTGACTGGTTTCCTGCTAAGTTTTGCTTAGGAGAAACAAACTTGTTAAGCAAAAAGTTTTGCTCAAGGAACTCCATGAAATTGGCCTAGGTGTTGTCAGTGTTAAGGTTTTGGTCCTGGTTATGGCACTTGAGACTTTTAATTAGTAAGACAAACCATAATTGCTTTGTTCTTCGGATGGGATGTAGGTCCTGCGTGTTGTGTAATTCAGGTAAAAGAACCCAGTCCACTTATCATCAAGATGCTACATAAGAACTGCGTATTATTACTTGTGTATCCTGTGAAAAGTGTAAAAGTGTAAAAGTTATTGCAAACATCTATTTTACCAAAGTCCACAATAATTTTTACATCTGTTTTCTACAATAGGTTCTACGACATGAATCCAAAAGGCAAAGCTAGAGCCGGACGTACATTTGGTAACGTGATGGACCAGCTCCCTGACGGCTTCACCAAGAGCACATCCGTACACTCCTATGGTCCGGATCTAGACTCCACAGCTCAGCTAAGAACTCTCCATCCGTACGTGGCAAGGTGAGTTTAGAATCAAGAACACCAAGGATAAGAAAAGCATTATTTGTGAATGGATTCAATTTTTGTTGGACCTTACCAACTCAGTTACTCAACACTCCATCTAACAAGATTTGTACGCCTGTAGTCATGTTAAGTGTGGGAAAAATGTGCAAGTTTCACACGTATTTGAAAATTTGGTCATGTTAAAGAGCGTGATTTTGTCTCCCTCACACTTAAAGCAATGTATATTTTAACACAAGACTTTTATTGATAATTTTCAGTTTTTATTTGAAATTGTTCTTATAACATTTTAACAGTATTTCTCATTGTATCTATTTCCTTGTTAATTTTCTGCAAAGCGTTTTAGAGCAAGTTTCTTCAAATGTATATCTCTTCTTCTCCTTTTTTCCATTCTTTAGGAGTATCAAGGCCAGGGATGTCTTCTATGATGACCACACCCATGATTCTAAGAAACACGTCAGCTTCAACACTAACATTCCTCAAGTCTTAGCTAGCGTGTAGCTACATCCAACCCCATCAGCCAAGTCATGCCTCCCGGTTGAAACATCTGTAAAGTTACAACCCCTTCATTAAAACAAAACAAAAATCTTATGTTTTTACTCTCTTGAGACCAATGTGGCAGGTAGTGGATCATACCCATAAGTTCATTGCAACCGCATACAGCGTTTGATTTAAGGGCTATGGTAGAGGTCATTTAATGAATTGACAGTTTTCTACATTTCTTGTTGTAACAAACCCTACACTGACTGTGACAGTTACAATCTGAAGTTTCAGATTGTTTTGGAAGTTTTTCTCTAAAATAAAAACCGTTCAAAATTATTTAAATCATGTCTGGGTGTATGTTACCCCTTAAGAGTCCATTCATTTCTGTATAATCATCACTGCGACCGACATTGCAAATTTTAGGGGGTTTTTTTTGACGTAATTTTTGCAATAAAAATATCTAGAAAAAAAAATACAGAACGACAAAACTGGCTTTGTTTTAGAAATGTAGTTACAGTAGTGACCAAAAGCATGTGGTGCCATGCAGGGGATCCATTGTGAACCTGCACATGGCCATGCATATAAAAACAAAGGAGGCCCAACCACTTACAGGCAAGGGTTACCTTTGGTGTTTGGAACCAGACGTTTGTTTCAATCCTATATAATTGCAGATATATACCATAAAAACTAACCTGTGCAAATTTTGTTTCAAAAAGATGGTAGTGTTTTGGGGATCTGGCAAAAATCTGGAGCGGGCATTTTCACGTCGAAGGATCAGAAAATGCTGAAACTGCATGTTTTTCATTACGTGAGAAAAGATTCATGCATCAATCGTTTCTCAGATTCAAAAGTTGGGGCAGAAAATTTTTGGTTTCTCTAAAACTTCAAAGGGAATCGTTTCTCACAGTATTGTATACTATCAACAGCTCTCCAGTGCTTCTCACCAAGTAAGCTTTTATGGTCAACCATTTGTTGAGGAATTACCAAAGGTATAACTGTGTCTTTAATTTTGGTCAGTACTGTACTACAATGTAAACAAGGGGAACATTGGAAAATGTCAATTCAAGACATGACCTTTAACCTGAGCTTTTTGGTCGAGTTGAAGTAGGTCAAATCAGCCCTGGGTCAAATCTAAAAGGTCTCTCTACTGGGGGGGGGGGGGGGGGTAATCAGACACTGGTATCCAAAAGTCAGACTGTTAATACATCCTTGATAAACAGTGTTTTGAAATTAGCGACAGCATTAGGTAATATTGGCTAAAAACTTGTTCAAAACCTGACCTGAAAACCGTAATAACTACTAATTATCAATTCAAATCATAATAACATAAAACCGTCCTTAATACCCACCAATCCAGTAAAATTATTTTTGCGTTTTTATAATCTTATCTTTGCCAATATTTGCACTTTAATTTCCGAAATCCCACTATTTTTGTAAATATTTTGATGTTTCAGATTGACGTTTTAAACTAAATTCAAAGCATTATATTTGAAGCATGCTCTTTTTTGTTTGTTTCAGATTTAAATCGTAAAGTTTCATGTCAATTATAGTTTTTGCTATATTTTAAGCTTTTTGCCATTTTCTGAACCATTCTTATATATTTGTAAATCGTTATTTGCTTTGAAGATGTTTTTTGCTGAAATTGTTGCTTTTTTGTGCTGAATTTCTGCTCGTGCTGAATGAAGGTTTTTTTCGCTATTTTACGTACCGGCTGCTTATTAAAAAATACAGTGTCTTTGTAATAAATATTTCTTCTTTATTTTTCATACCTCTTGTGTAAAGCTATCTATAGCTTTAACTTCATCAATCAAGTACATGTAATTTTAAAACATCCGGATGCATCCGTTAAAAATAAGCTGTTTGTAAATTTTGTCGGTAATAATGTTTGCCAGATTTTAAGCACAGTAATAATGGAAAATGTATTTATTTTCAAAAGTTGTTTTTTTCCTGAAACATAAATAATTGTTGATTATTTGTGTGTAATAACACTCGTGCCTTTAAACTGCAATCCTGACTACGTCTGTCCTTTGATTGACTTGAAGTTGCCTTTTTTTGATTAAGTACTTTTAACTCTGTATTTTGTTATAAAGTTTGGTAAGTCATCAATAGACGATGTGTCTTATGACATCACGCTCACAACAGAGCCACTGAAACTGGTCTTACTAGTGCGGATTTCACAAAGCCCTAGGACTAGTCTTAACTCGAGTTAGGTCGAGTAACTAGTCCTAACTTATAGGTCTAGTCCTAAGTTAGGACTGGTTTTATGAAATCCACCCCTGCAGGCATAAAAGTGTATACACAGCCTACTCACGGGACAAATACACTGTTGAGAAGATCAAAAACAAACTTGATCCTGTGAGACCACAACTCAATGTTCTAAAACAGTGAAAACATATCAGGTTTTTTTCTCACTATTTTCTTGTGACTCCAATGACCAATTAAGCTTAAATTTTTACAGGCTTGTTATTTCATGTATATATTGGGCCACATAAAGTGTGGATGCTGGTCTTTGACAATTACCAATGTTATACATCATGGGCTTTAAACCCAATTATCTCTTAACATCACGCACGATAAATCGTGACTGCACAGATTTTAGAAGTTTGATTTCCTGTGTGTTATTACCATGCACTCGGGCAGAGCACATTAGGCAACTGAAATACACACTCTGCCGCCACTAAAGCATCGCAACATCTCCCATTACTACTGAGTCAAACAAGAGCTAGATGTATTAAAGATGGCTACTCACATTTGTCTTACTCTGTTCCTCTCGACCCGACTGGCAGACCGCCGCATCGCACATTGCTTCTCCGTCCTCTGCAACTTGATGAAGCTCCTCCCGGCGGAGTCAAAGAGACACCAGGCATACCTAATGGAAAGAAGTGCAAAATTGATCACTTCTTGCAAATTGTTTCCTCAGAAAAACATGTACTGTAAAATGGTGTATTAATCAGAGTAACTTATTTGTTTTTGTTCTTGTTATGAAAATGAATGATGAATATTTTGTTGGTTGTTGTAATTCTCTAACAAAGTCTCGCGTCGATCATTTTTGGCAAAAAAAACCCTGAAAATGTAAACCCCACAGATTATCAGTTAGGTACTACTTCATGATAGAAATTTTTCATACATATTGAACACAACCTAGTTAGTTTGAAACCTGGCTTCTTCCATTTTGAAAAATAATGAAGCTCACAATGTCATTTTTCTACCAGCATAATCAAACATTGCCACGTGATCAATATGAAAGGTAGGAATGCATTATTTACTGTGCGATGTGTGTTATGATCCATTAGCTTCCATTTTCTGAAACAAGTAGACTAAGTCAGTTTTTGTTTTCAAATGTTCAACAAAACCACTCGTCTATCATTTTAACCATCTACACAGATGTGGGGAACTGCAGGCAGTCTACTTGCTTGTCACTGCAGGTTCTTTTCGCTAAGAACAATGGCGGCACCAGATCGGGGGGGGGGGGGCAAACAAAAATAAGTGTAATTTTGTACTGCTGAAAGGCAGTTAAACTCAATTTTGGGCATTGGCGAAAAATTGAGGCGGGAACTGGGGGGGGGGGGGGGACAAATTGGGAGGCATTTGCCCCCCTGCCCCCCCCCCCCGGCTAAGAACCACATATTCCTTAATTCACTCTAGTTTGCAAAATGCTTAGCAGTAGCATTTCAGTCAATATGTAAGTGTTTCCCATAATTTCAATAAATTCAAACCTGAAAAATTTCTGCAGTGAAGGGAAGAACTTTGCACCATTTACACAAAGGCTGACGCAAGTATGCCCCCTTTTTTTTTTATAAAAGAGCCATTTAGCCTGATGGCTATTGATTCACGATATACATTTATTTATATTCTTTTCTTAACTTTTTTATACAGTCAAAATTGTTATTTCTTGTCAGTGCTGGACATAAAGCTATCTCTTTGGTGCCGGCCCGTCTCACCCCTCGATTGTCTCATCCATTTTCAAGCCGCAGTGTGTACGCGTGCTTGAGATGCGTCATGCAGCCGTACACGCGTGCGCGCATGCAGAATACTCGTGAGCAAATGCTCTTTGAAAATTAAAATCTTTCTTCAGTGACGCACAATGACTAAACATGTCAGCGTGCAGCACGACTTCAAAACGGTTGTGCATCTACAATGTAGGGCAAGTTCGCGCAACAACAATATTGTCAATTATAACACCTCTTCCTTTGATTCTATCTGTTGGTTGGCCGAACGTGCGTCACGTGGTGTTGTGTATTTTTACTATCACACTGCACACCGACCAAAAGAACTATTAAATGGTACTATCCAACGACAACCTCGAACCCGGTGAAACGATCAAATAATACGTGCATTTGAAATACGGTATGAGAACGAAGGCAGTGTGGTACCCACTCTTTCTTTTTGTCAAGATTCCCTGTCAGATTTTATACAGTTGTTCGAAGACTGACATACGCACAGTTGTTTAACGAATACTACCACAAAATGGATGAAATTGAGGTGTTATAAAACAAATATTGACTGCTTTATCTCGTGGCGTAGTAAAACTAGTCACTCTCGGTGATCCCTGGAGCCGCCTATCTTCCCTCGGCTCCGCCTCGGGAAGATAGTCTGCTCCGGGGATCACCTCGAGTGACTAGTTTTACTACGCCACTTGAAGCAGTCAATATTTGTATATTATAACACCTCTTCCTTTGATTCTATCTGTTGATTGGCCGAACGTGCGTCACGTGGTGTTGTGTATTTTTACTATCACACTGCACACCGACCAAAAGAACTATTAAATGGTACTATCCAACGACAACCTCGAACCCCGTGAAACGATCAAATAATACGTGCATTTGAAATACGGTATGAGAACGAAGGCAGTGTGGTAGGGCCTACCCCTTTTTTCTTTTTGTCAAGATTTCCTGTCAGATTTTATACAGTTGTTTGAAGACTGATATACGCACAGTTGTTTAACGAATATTACCACAAAATGGATGAAATTGAGGTGTTATAAAACAAATATTGACTGCTTTATCTCGTGGCGTAGTAAAACTAGTCACTCTTGGTGATCCCCGGAGCCGCCTATCTTCCCTCGGCTCCGCCTCGGGAAGATAGGCTGCTCCGGGGATCACCTCGAGTGACTAGTTTTACTACGCCACTTGAAGCAGTCAATATTTGTATATTATAACACCTCTTCCTTTGATTCTATCTGTTGATTGGCCGAACGTGCATCACGTGGTGTTGTGTATTTTTACTATCACACAGCACACCGACCAAAAGAACTATTAAATGGTACTATCCAACGACAACCTCGAACCCGGTGAAACAATTCAATAATACGTGCATTTGAAATACGATATGAGAACGAAGGCAGTGTGGTACCCCTCTTTCCTTTTGTCAAGATTTCATGTCAGATTTTATACAGTTGTACGCACAGTTGTTTAACGAATATTACCACAAAATGGATGAAATTGAGGTGTTATAAAACAAATATTAACTGCTTTATCTCGTGGTGTAGTAAAACTAGTCACTCTCGGTGATCCCCGGAGCCGCCTATCTTCCCTCGGCTCCGCCTCGGGAAGATAGGCTGCTCCGGGGATCACCTCGAGTGACTAGTTTTACTGCGCCACTCGAAGCAGTCAATATTTGTATACTATTGTTCGACTAACTTCACCCGAACGCTGTTTAGTCACCTATGGTTACTCAGCGCTTGTCAACTATTTCTGGAACCAGCCTACTGACGGTGGTCGCTCAATGGTTGCTTCGCTCGTTATCACAGGATTTGTTCGTTCTTAACTATGACAAACTGCACGGGAACCACGACAAAGTGAAAAAAAATTGCGGAATCGGCGGAAGAGAAGATGTGAGTATAACAATGCAAACATATTACTGGAGGCCGCCACGTTGACATTACACAAAAATAGCTCACGCAAGTTCGACTAGAGCCGTTCGCGCTTTAATATTAAAGCGCATGCGCACTGTTAGACACAAACCAACCATTGGTTGACGATGGTTGCTGCGCGAAATTGCCCGTAGAGTTAGTGCTCTAGTCAATTTATTTAGCTCTATGGTCCAAATATATAACCTATGGTCACCTTGAAAAAAATAGAATGATCCACTTCCAAAGGTTCAAAGAGTCACAGCGATTTAGTTTCTCCGTTTATGACTAACCGTATCGTATGTACAATGCATTTTATGCACAATAATGTACACAGCGGACGACGGCGACAATGGGAAAGTTCGCACTAGAGGTCAATGTTGCCTGGTATATTATTTTGAGGATGAGTACCAGTTAACTCTATGATATCAGTCGACAAAAGGTCCTTCCTTGCGCGAACTTGGCCTATAATAATATGGCTTACTTTTCGTTTAGCCCCATAAATAGGTCGATCTGTAGACAAAACTACTCCCAGAAAAATTTGGATTTTTACAAAATTGTAAATGTTTCCCGACGATTTCCGACTGTCCGCTGATCTTCAAGTGCAGGAGCATCACATCAGTAAGTTTTTTTTAGGATAAGCATGGTCCTGGACAAGGCAGAGCGGAGATAAATCCATAGCTGCCAACAGATTTTATAAATGAGTGGATTGGCCCTATTTATGGGGCTACTTTTCGTTGTGCTTTTGCTATGTTTTTTTTTTTACACATTATTACAAGTAATTTACACGTCAAAGGAATGCGATTATTATATGTAAATACTAATAACAATGTTGGTCACTTCCAAAGGCATGGTTAGATTTATTTCAATCACTTTCTTAACATTTTGTTCTGTTTTGAAACGACGGTACAGTTGTAAAAGTTGTGTGCACAACTTTCCGTACTATACGCTAATAATGCAATATGCACATTACATGCTTACTAATTTAGTTGTGTCGTTATCTTTACGAGCTCAAAGCTTCAAATTAGTAAAAGCAAACACACAAATGTGTAAATCATTCGAAAGATAATTTTATCCTTTACAAAATAAACCAAACTTGTAAAAACAAAAAATAATCACAACGAAAGTTGTATCAAGATTTCTAGATACTGCATGAAAACAGGTGGCTTTTTCCTGCCGGTTCAATGACTTGACGATGAAGTTGGGTGCAGTTGCTAAGGGTTAAAATCAACTCGCCTTAGAATTGGAGCCGGATGAGATTTGTGCTTTCATAAAAATTGTATTGTTCAATTAACATGTGGCAACGTTTAATAATTATGCATAACTACTGGATGGGGCAGATGGTAGATTTTTCATGCATTTTCGAGCATAAAGCATGTTGATGTGGTCTGATCTCAGACATCACTTTGTGAAATCCACTGTGAATGCATTATTAAAGGTAATCAAGCTAAATCTACAATTACTTCTCAAGGGCTGTCCGGGAGCCGCCAGGATTATTCATACTTTTGAGTGCAAAAGGTTTGAAGTGGAGGATATGTAGGGATTACCAAGAGGCAAGACAATTACTTCAAAAAGGGAATTCTTGGGAGGGGGCAGCCCCCTAAAGTTGGCAAAAATTGGGCTTTAATCATAATATTGAGTGCAAGTTAAATTTCTTCATGGATTGCAAGCTGATCATGTACTGAATAGGTTTTCCATACTTCAGAAAATCATTTCTGGTGCAAAGCCCACTTAAGAAGCCAATTAATTACTTGTTTTATCCTAATTAATAGCGCAATAGGGGTCTTCTTAATTGGACTAAGTATACCACTTAAGTAGGTTTTTTTGTGATTTAACTGTAATGAACTGTTGATTCACACAAATTTTACAGTTGCACTCTGTGTTATGATTTATTCATTAATTATGCTAATTGATTTTTTGTGACCTTTAACCCTTTCTTAAGTAGGGATAGCACCATTAAAAATTTTCTTAAGTTGATAATTTTGTTTCTACTTCCTGTAAGGTGCACACTGACACTTGTTTTATCCTTGCACTCATTATTTTGATTAAACCTGTAATTAACGCTAATTAATTGGCTTCTTAAGTGGGCTTTGCACCAGAAATGATTTTCTGAAGTATGGAAAACCTATTCATTACATGATCAGCTTTCAATCCATGAAGAAATTTAACTTGCACTCAATATTATGATTAAATCCCAATTTTTGCCAACTTTAGGGGGCTGCCCCCTCCCAAGAAATCCCTTTTTGAAGTTGTCTTGGTAATCCCTACATATCCCACACTTCTGACCTTTTGCACTCAAAAGTATGATTAACCCTGGCTGGGCTCCCGAACTATTTTGGGGCCTTTCATTAAAGACGAGGACAATCAAAGGTAAGGTTTTTCCTGGTGAGTTTGAAAATGTAGAGATGAAACTGTCTGAGTAATTGTCAACCCTGCAGTTTTTGTTTTACAGACAAAAACAAGTACATGCATTAAATTTGAGAGATAATTAAAAATCTTAAGCATAATGT
This sequence comes from Marthasterias glacialis, assembly GCA_911728455.2. Lineage (NCBI taxonomy): Eukaryota > Metazoa > Echinodermata > Asteroidea > Forcipulatida > Asteriidae > Marthasterias > Marthasterias glacialis. Next base: position 16,688,754 of record OU452223.1, read on the forward strand.
AAAAGTTTGCATAATGAAAATAAAAGCTAGGGAATTGTGCAGAATGATCTCTTAAGAATGTTGTGGGTTCTGAAAAGCAACAAAAGTCTGTTTGAGATATCTCCATGATGCTGCAGTAAACCTCTGTACATCAATGAGATATTCCTCGAATGTACCTGTGCCAAATCATTGGTGGAGACTAAGATGAAGTTTCAATATTTACCTAGTACCAAGTTCTTAACTGTCATAGCTGGGTCAGCCATACTGCCAACAGTAATCCATAGAAGACAGAGAATAAGTAGAACTGCAAAAAAGAAGAAGAAAAAAATCTAAACGACTAATTGGATTAGCTTTTAAACTTAAATATCAGTACTAATTAATCACCTTCAATTTTGTTGGCATGTTGTATAACATAGTCACTGCATCCTTGTTTCTGCAATTGCCCCCATTAAAGGACAACTTCAGAACAGGAATCATCATGGCTGCCAATCCAAATAATCAGAAGCGGGTTTTCATCTGGCACACGGCACGATCTCTGTCGACAGTTTTCACCAGATCTCTCTCTCAAATCCCAGACTCCTACGCTCTCATAGCACTGTTCGCCTCAGCGGGGAAGTTTGGCCCAGAGCGCAAGTACCTTCAAGACTATGATTATGAATACCCTTGCACGGATACCTACGCATCGATGAAGGCCATCTATGAGCAACCCTGGCCAGGCAAGTCTGTCGTCATCGGGAAGAACAGCAGTCATTTTCTGGATGGAAAATACGACTTCATACCAGAAGGCTACCAGCATGTCTTCCTGATCAGGCACCCTTTGAAGTCCATCTCATCTTATGCGGTGCGCATCAAAACCATCCCTAAGGAGCAGGTGTTTCAGACTGGTGTGAATCAATACAAGTCTCTGAGGAACCTTCACCACTACCTGAAGACAAACCATGGAATCAATGCTCCTGTGCTGGATGCTGACGACCTGATGGCACATCCTAGCGAGATGCTACAAAGGTTCTGCCAGATCCTAGGTCTACCCTTCAGCGAGAAGCTTCTAACCTGGAACTGGACTGATGAGAAGCCGGATAACTGGATGGTAAGATACGCCTCTTGGGAAGATCATAAGATCTTAGGATGGTTTGATGACTGTCTCAAAAGTACTGGTTTCAGAAAGCCAACAAAGGCAGCAAAGGCAGACAAAAAGGCTTTGGCGCCAGAGTTTGTGAAGATGGTAGAAGAAGCTTTACCATACTATGATGAGCTACGAATGCTACGTATTACACCTTGACTCTAAGTTGTGTTCGATCTAATAGCCCCTATAGCAGACTCACCCTTGTCCACTCCAGGGATGGTTTGGATGTCAAGAAAAATCTAGTTCCTTTTAGACGTTCCACATTCTGTGGGTTTGTAAACTGTGTTATTATAAATCAAACACAGTTTTAAGTTTCCTCCTTTGATTCATGTTTATGTTCATATACAACTAGGTATGCAGTGTACATTGTATATATAGAGCCTTGGCTTATTTTTGGGTTACCTTCTTAATATCGCTCATCTCTAAGCACTTACTCTTGTGAATTGCATATGTATGGAGCACCTAAAGGGACACGAAGGAAAAGAGGGTTGGGCTGGGAATAGAGATAAGTGTGTCCACTCACATGTCAACCCAACCAGTCTCATATTTGTGGGAGTGAGGGAAATTCAGACTGTACCCGGCAGTAGCCAAGGAGAGACTGAGTGCAAATGCTTGTGTTTAATTTATGACTTTGTGTGAGCCTGTGATAGTTAATCTTCCCATGGACTAGATTAGTATTATTTCGCGTGGAAGACTATAGAGATAAGTGGATCTCAGTCTGGGAGGGATCCAATGGTGATGGTCATACCAGTCTTTTGATCAGGCTTTCCACTGTGAAGTTTTTTTTTTTTTTTTAAATCTCAAGCAGTTATCTCGTATCTCTAAAATTTATTTTCATATAAAAATGTGGTTTTTTTTACTCAAGTTTTTTGTTGTCCTAATTTTTTTAAATTCTTATTAAAATTTCACCACAACTTGTTTTCTTCTCTCAATTTTTTCTTCTTCGTGTTCCTTTGTCCCTTTAGGGGCTCCTTGCATATACATGGAAATACATGTACAATTGATTAGCTGGCTTGAACAAAGGGTTAACATCATGGAGAATAAAAACCCTACTCCAATTTGACCAAATTCACAGCATGGTGATCATGCTTCGCAAAAATTTACCCGACAAAGTAAACTTGCTTTTATTGATATATATTATTATTTTAGTGACAATTTCATGTTTCTTGTGTTCTGGGTTGTTTAGATGAATTTTACGCATAAAAAACCTCCTACTTTTGGAAACATTTTCCATGAGTTGACCAACTGTTTGAGACCATACCACTGCGTGAGGTTTCCTATGGAACTCTGCACAGAATTAACTGTGTACAGATGTGTGTTATGATTGAATTCATGACATTATTCATGACACACTCGCAGTAGCTTTCCTCATGGAATGGTCAGACAGTAAGAGGTTTTTCAATTATATGTAAAAATTGTTGATTGGTAAATTGAAACCCTTGTAGTGGAGTAAATTTGAATGCAAAACATAAAAAATATATAGGCCTACATGTTTATTATAAAAGGTTCCGAGGTAACTCAGGCTACAATGTACCATCAATCTAATTCTCAGGGTATGTTTTTCATGATAGCAAACCTCAACATCAAGTCACAGAATTCATTCATAAAACCATATTTTAGCTTTTTAATTCAGGTCTATCCATTATAATCAGTGTTGTAGTACTTGTACTCGGTACTCGTTGAACTCGGTACTTGTACTCAAGTATTGTTTGGATGGTACTCATATTTGTACTCATACTCGCCTAGCAAAATACTCGCACACTCAATACTCGAATGAAAAATAACTTGTACTCAAAGTCATGTACTCAATACTTGTCTGAAAATGTACTGAAAATGAAGTTTACAGACTCAATTTTCAGTAATTGTGGTATCAATATCACTTTCCTTTACACTTTCCTATATGTGCATTATTGCAAGGAATAGAGGAATAAAGCTCTGGAACAAGGAAAATTTAAGTTGTCTTTGATGTGTACACGTTTAAAAGATATTTATCATAATTCAGGCACACATTGTTGTCTAGAAATTATTCAAAAAAACAGTAAATGTATTTAAACCTCATTTTGCAGTATTTTTTTTATAACGTACTTGTATATGGACTTGAAGAGATCCAAGTACATATGGTACTCGGCTGTTAGACTCAGTTCTTGGATATCAGAATGCTTGCACTCCATGGCTCAAGTACTCACACTCAAATACCACTCAGCCACCCCACCCTAGTACTCAGCAGTACTTGGTAACTCGACTGAAAAGTACTTGATTACAGCACTGATTATAATGTAGATGCATCAACTGCAAAGTATACAATTTCCTTTAAAAGGACCCTGTAATCTGAAATTTTATTTTAGTATGTCATAAAACAATAAAAAATGTAAAAACCCATTTACGACTAATTAGTGTAGGCAATTAAATGCAGTTGTCGGGCCTTAAGTATGATTATAAAATAACTTGCATTTATATGTGTATTTGGTTTTCTAATTCCCACCTTTTAAACCAAGGATAAGAAAAGGATTATTCGTGAATGGATTCAATTTTTGTTGGTCCTTACCAACTCAAGCCTGACAACATTTGTACGCTGGTAGTCATGTTAAAGGTGGGTTAAAGTCTGTGCAAGTTTCGCACTTATTTGAACATTTGGACCGATTAAATTGCATGATTTTCTCTCCTTCACTCGCTAAAGCAATGTACATGGGAACTCAAGGTTCCCCAAATTGTTTGAATACACCCAAGACTTGCACTGTCTAGTTGGGATACAGCGCTGAATCCCAATAAACCCAACCATGATAAATCTCGCCAGCACCATTTTTGGAGTTAGATTCCCACCGTGTTACAGGCAGAGCACGTTCTATGCATCATATGTTTACATGCATTTCGACTCCAAAAATGGCAGACCATAGGCAGACAGCAGCCGTGTGTGACGTCAGTGCAAGGGTTCTATAGAAGGAAATTCAGATATACCAAACATGCAACTTTTCAGCTGATCAACTGAATTCTTCTTTTTTTCCCCTTATAATAATAGTGCCAAAGAAATCTGAAAAAACACTGTACAAAAAGTGTGTTTTGCCGTTCCCTCTTTCTTTCCAAACACAAAGTTGTATGTCTGTAGAAATACATGTAGATATTATCTACGTGTATGTGAAAAAAATTATGAGACATTCTTTCAAAATCCAATCAGGATAATGGACCGATTCATTGTATCCAAACTTACCAACTACAAGGACCTGTTGTATAAATGCAAAAAATTGTTAATGGCCTCACATTTCGACCCTAGCAGAGTCTTTCTCACCCACGTTAACATTTTCTAATAGGATTTTATCGTGTTGGACTTTTGTCAGACTTTCTGTGGCATAGCCAAGGCTGTGATTGTATCAGTTTATTATATAGACACCAAATAATAAAACAATATTGTTGTTATTCAAGAAGAAAACAACTTTCTTACATCTGTATCTTCAAAGTTCAATTCGTAAATTGTGTTCTAGCTTTAAAAAAAGGAAGTGAACCTTCAAAAATGTGTTTTAAGCAACACATTTAAACTAGTACTATTTCTCTAAAACTTTGTCAACTTTAACTCATCGTCAATGAAGTACTACAAACTCGTTTTCTACAGAACTCCAATGTCAGTATGAAGACCTTATGTCAGCATGTCACCAGGCAACAAGTGATCTGAGGGCATTTGCCCCCCTAGCCCCCCCCCCCCCCCCCAATCTCAGACTCAGACAACAGGGACTTGACTACAGCATTGGGAGTTATAATCTACTCGCCTTAGAATTGGAGCCGGATGAGATGTGTACTTTCACAAAAATTGTACTTTTAATACGAATTGGAGCTGTATGGGATTTGTGCCATCATAAATATTGTTTACGTACTAGTTAATTATTCAATTTTCATGTGGCAATGTTTAACAATTATGAATAACTACTGGGTGGGGCAGATGGTAGATTTTTCATGCATTTTCGAGCATAATTATAAGCATGTTGATGTGATCTGATCTCAGACATCGCTTTGGGAAATCCACTGTGAATGCATTATTAAAGGTAATCAAGTTAAATCTACAATTACTACTCAAGGGCTTTTGGGGCCATTCATTGAAGACGAGGACAATCAAAGGTAAGGTTTTTCCTGGTGAGTTTGAAAATGTAGAGATAAAACTGTCTGAGTAATTGTCAACCCTGCAGTTTTTGTGTTGCAGACAAAAAGAAGTACAGGCATTAAATTTGAGAGATAATTAAAAATCTCAAGCATAATGTAAAAGTTTGCATGGTGGAAATAAAATCTAGGGAACTGTGCAGAATGATCACTTAAGAATGTTGTGGGTTCTGTAAAGCAACAAGAGTCTGTTTGAGATATTTCCATGATGCTGCAGTAAACCTCTCTATACATCAATGAGATATTCCTCGAATGTACCTGTGCCAAATCATTGGTGGAGACTAAGATGAAGTTTTAATATTTACCTAGTACCAAGCTCTTAACTGTCATAGCTGGGTCAGCCATACTGCCAACAATCATCCATAGAAGACTAAGAATTAGTAGAACTGCAAAAAAGAAGAAGAAGAAGATGAACAAAAAATCCAAAAAACTAATTGGATTAGCTTTTAAACTTAAATATCAGTACTAATTAATCACCTTCAATTTTGTTGGCATGTTGTATAACATATTCACTGCATCCTTGTTTCTGCAATTGCCCCCATGAATGGACAACTTCAGAACAGGAATCATCATGGCTGCCAATCCAAATAATCAGAAGCGGGTGTTCATCTGGCACATTGGACGATCTCTGTCGACGGTTTTCACTAGATCTCTCTCTCAAATCCCAGACTCCTATGCTCTCATAGAACTGTTCGCCTCAGCAGGGAAGTTTGGCCCAGAGCGCAAGTACCTTCAAGACTACGATTATGAATACCCTTGCACGGATACCTACGCATCGATGAAGGCCATCTATGAGCAACTCTGGCCAGGCAAGTCTGTCGTCATCGGGAAGGACAGTGGTCACTTTCTGGATGGAAAATACGACTTCATACCAGAAGGCTACCAGCATGTCTTCCTGATCAGGCACCCTTTGAAGTCCATCTCATCTTATGCGGCGCGCTTCTTAACCATCCCCAAGGAGCGGGTGTTTCAGATTGGGTTGAATCAATACAAGCCTCTTAGGAACCTCCACCACTACCTGAAGACAACCCATGGAATCAATGCTCCTGTGCTGGATTCTGACGACCTGATGGCACATCCTAGGGAGATGCTACAAAGGTTCTGCCAGATCCTAGGTCTACCCTTCAGCGAGAAGCTTCTAACCTGGAACTGGACTGATGAGAAGCCGGATAACTGGATGGTAAGATACGCCCCTTGGGAAGAACATAAGATCTTTGGATGGTATGATGACTGTCTCAAAAGTACTGGCTTCAGGAAGCCAACAAAGGCAGCAAAGACAGACAAAAAGGCTTTGGCGCCAGAGTTTGTGAAGATGGTAGAAGAAGCTTTACCATACTATGATGAGCTACGAATGCTACGTATTACACCTTGACTCTAAGTTGTGTTCGATCTAATAGCCCCTATAGCAGACTCACCCTCGTCCACTCCAGGGATGGTTTGGATGTAAAGAAAAATCTAGTTCCTTTTAGTCGTTCCACATTCTGTGGGTTTGTAAACTGTGTTATTATAAATCAAACACAGTTTTAGGTTTCCTCCTCCTTTGATTCATGTTTATGTTCATATACAACTAGGTATGCAGTGTATATATAGAGCCTTGGCTTATTTTGGGGTTACCTTCTTAATATCGCTCATCTCTAAGCGCTTACTCTTGTGAATTGCGTATGTATGGAGCACCTAAAGGGACACAAAGGAAAAGAGGGTTGTGCTGGGAATAGAGATAAGTGTGTCCACTCGCATGTCAACCCAACCAGTCTCATATTTGTGGGAGTGAGGGAAATTCAGACTGTACCCGGCAGTAGCCAAGGAGAGACTGAGTGCAAATGCTTGTGTTTAATTTATGACTTTGTGTGAGCCTGTGATAGTTAATCTTCCCATGGACTAGATTAGTATTATTTCGCGTGGAAGACTATAGAGATAAGTGGATCTCAGTCTGGGAGGGATCCAATGGTGATGGTCATACCAGTCTTTTGATCGGGCTTTCCACTGTGAAGTTTTTTTTTTTTTTTTTAATCTCAAGCAGTTATCTCGTATCTCTAAATTTTGTTTTCATATAAAAATGTGGGTTTTTTTTACTCAAGTTTTTTGTTGTCCTAATTTTTTTAAATTCTTATTAAAATTTCACCACAACTTGTTTTCTTCTCTCAATTTTTTCTTCTGCGTGTTCCTTTGTCCCTTTAGGGGCTCCTTGCATATACATGGAAATACATGTACAATTGATTAGCTGGCTTGAACAAAGGGTTAACATCATGGAGAATAAAAACCCTACTCCAATTTGACCAAATTCACAGCTTGGTGATCATGCTTCGCAAAAATTTACCCGACAAAGTAAACTTGCTTTTATTGATATATATTATTATTTTAGTGACAATTTCATGTTTCTTGTGTTCTGGGTTGTTTAGATGAATTTTACGCATAAAAAACCTACTTTTGGAAACATTTTCCATGAGTTGACCAACTGTTTGAGACCATACCACTGCGTGAGGTTTCCTATGGAACTCTGCACAGAATTAACTGTGTACAGATGTGTGTTATGATTGAATTCATGACATTATTCATGACACACTCGCAGTAGCTTTCCTCATGGAATGGTCAGACAGTAAGAAGTTTTTCAATTATATGTAAAAATTGTTGATTGGTAAATTGAAACCCTTGTAGTGGAGTAAATTTGAATGCAAAACATAAAAAATATATAGGCCTACATGTTTATTATAAAAGGTTCCGAGGTAACTCATGCTACAATGTACCATCAATCTAATTCTCAGGGTATGTTTTTCATGATAGCAAACCTCAACATCAAGTCACAGAATTCATTCATAAAACCATATTTTAGCTTTTTAATTCAGGTCTATCCATTATAATCAGTGTTGTAGTACTTGTACTCGGTACTCGTTGAACTCGGTACTTGTACTCAAGTATTGTTTGGATGGTACTCATATTTGTACTCATACTCGCCTAGCAAAATACTCGCACACTCAATACTCGAATGAAAAATAACTTGTACTCAAAGTCATGTACTCAATACTTGTCTGAAAATGTACTGAAAATGAAGTTTACAGACTCAATTTTCAGTAATTGTGGTATCAATATCACTTTCCTTTACACTTTCCTATATGTGCATTATTGCAAGGAATAGAGGAATAAAGCTCTGGAACAAGGAAAATTTAAGTTGTCTTTGATGTGTACACGTTTAAAAGATATTTATCATAATTCAGGCACACATTGTTGTCTAGAAATTATTCAAAAAAACAGTAAATGTATTTAAACCTCATTTTGCAGTATTTTTTTATAACGTACTTGTATATGGACTTGAAGAGATCCAAGTACATATGGTACTCGGCTGTTAGACTCAGTTCTTGGATATCAGAATGCTTGCACTCCATGGCTCAAGTACTCACACTCAAATACCACTCAGCCACCCCACCCTAGTACTCAGCAGTACTTGGTAACTCGACTGAAAAGTACTTGATTACAGCACTGATTATAATGTAGATGCATCAACTGCAAAGTATACAATTTCCTTTAAAAGGACCCTGTAATCTGAAATTTTATTTTAGTATGTCATAAAACAATAAAAATGTAAAAACCCATTTACGACTAATTAGTGTAGGCAATTAAATGCAGTTGTCGGGCCTTAAGTATGATTATAAAATAACTTGCATTTATATGTGTATTTGGTTTTCTAATTCCCACCTTTTAAGCCAAGGATAAGAAAAGGATTATTCGTGAATGGATTCAATTTTTGTTGGTCCTTACCAACTCAAGCCTGACAACATTTGTACGCTGGTAGTCATGTTAAAGGTGGGTTAAAGTCTGTGCAAGTTTCGCACTTATTTGAACATTTGGACCGATTAAATTGCATGATTTTCTCTGCTTCACTCGCTAAAGCAATGTACGTGGGAACTCAAGGTTCCCCAAATTGTTTGAATACACCGAAGACTTGCACTGTCTAGTTGGGATACAGCGCTGAATCCCAATAAACCCAACCATGAAAAATCTCGCCAGCACCATTTTTGGAGTTAGATTCCCACCGTGTTACAGGCAGAGCACGGTCTATGCATCATATGTTTACATGCATTTCGACTCCAAAAATGGCAGACCATAGGCAGACAGCAGCCGTGTGTGACGTCAGTGCAAGGGTTCTATAGAAGGAAATTCATATATAATAAATATGCAACTTTTCAGCTGATCAACTGAATTCTTTTTTCCCCTTATAATAATAGTGCCAAAGAAATCTGAAAAAACACTGTACAAAAAGTGTGTTTTGCCGTTCCCTCTTTCTTTCCAAACACAAAGTTGTATGTCTGTAGAAATACATGTAGATATTATCTACGTGTATGTGAAAAGAATTATGAGACATTCTTTCAAAATCCAATCAGGATAATGGACCGATCCATTATATCCAAAATTAGCTGTGGCAAACTCCTTACCAACTACAAGGACCTGTTGTATAAATGCAAAAATTTTTTAATGGCCTCACATTTCGACCCGAGCAGAGTCTTTCTCACGCACATTAACATTTTCTAATAGGATTTTATCGTGTTGGACTTTTGTAAGACTTTCTGTGGAGTAGCCAAGGCTGTGATTGTATCAGTCTATTATATAGACACCAAATAATAAAACAATATTGTTGTTATTCAAGAAGAAAACAACTTTATTACATCTGTATCTTCAAAGTTCAATTTGTAAATTGTATTCTAGCTTTAAAAAAAGGAAGTGAACCTTAGGATTTTATCGTGTTGGACTTTTGTCAGACTTTCTGTGGCGTAGCCAAGGCTGTGATTGTATCAGTCTATTATATAGACACCAAATAATAAAACAATATTGTTGTTATTCAAGAAGAAAACAACTTTATTACATCTGTATCTTCAAAGTTCAATTTGTAAATTGTATTCTAGCTTTAAAAAAAGGAAGTGAACCTTCAAAAATGTGTTTTAAGCAACACATTTAAACTAGTACTATTTCTCTTAAACTTTGTCAACTTTGACTCATCGTCAATGAAGTGCTACAAACTCGTTTTCTACAAAACTCCAATGTCAGTATGAAGACCTTATGTCAGCATGTCACCAGGCAACAAGTGATCTGAGGGCATTTGCCTTCCTAGCCCCTCCCCCCAATCTCAGACTCAGACAACAGGGACTTGACTACAGCATTGGGAGTTATAATCAACTCGCCTTAGAATTGGAGCCGGATGAGATTTGTACTTTCACAAAAATTGTACTTGTAATACGAATTGGAGCTGTATGGGATTTGTGCCATCATAAAAATTGTTTACGTACTAGTTAATTATTCAATTTTCATGTGGCAATGTTTAATAATTATGCATAACTACTGGGTGGGGCAGATAGTAGATTTTTCATGCATTTTCGAGCATACAAGCATGTTGATGTAGTCTGATCTCAGACATCGCTTTGGGAAATCCACTGTGAATGCATTATTAAAGGTAATCAAGCTAAATCTACAATTACTACTCCAGGGCTTTTGGGGCCTTTCATTAAAGACGAGGACAATCAAAGGTAAGGTTTTTCCTGGTGAGTTTGAAAATGTAGAGATAAAACTGTCTGAGTAATTGTCAACCCTGAAGTTTTTGTTTTGCAGACAAAAACAACTACAGGCATTAAATTTGAGAGATAATTAAAAATCTCAAGCATAATGTAAAAGTTTGCATGGTGGAAATAAAATCTAGGGAACTGTGCAGAATGATCTCTTAAGAATGTTCTGGGTTCTGTAAAGCAACAAAAGTCTGTTTGAGATATCTCCATGATGCTGCAGTAAACCTCTGTACATCAATGAGATATTCCTCGAATGTACCTGTGCCAAATCATTGGTGGAGACTAAGATGAAGTTTCAATATTTACCTAGTACCGAGCTCTTAACTGCCATAGCTGGGTCAGCCATACTGCCAACAGTCATCCATAGAAGACAGAGAATAAGTAGAACTGCAAAAAAGAAGAAGAAGAAAAAAATCCAAACGACTACATTGTAACTGGATTAGCTTTTAAACTTAAATATCAGTACTAATTAATCACCTTCAATTTTGTTGGCATGTTGTATAACATATTCACTGCATCCTTGTTTCTGCAATTGCCCCCATTAAAGGACAACTTCAGAAAAGGAATCATCATGGCTGCCAATCCAAATAATCAGAAGCGGGTTTTCATCTGGCACACTGCACGATCTCTGTCGACAGTTTTCACCAGATCTCTCTCTCAAATCCCAGACTCCTACGCTCTCGTAGAACTGTTCGCCTCAGCGGGGAAGTTTGGCCCAGAGCGCAAGTACCTTCAAGACTACGACTATGAATACCCCAGCACGGATACCTACGCATCGATGAAGGCCATCTATGAGCAACCCTGGCCAGGCAAGTCTGTCGTCATCGGGAAGAACAGCAGTCATTTTCTGGATGGAAAATACGACTTCATACCAGAAGGCTACCAGCATGTCTTCCTGATCAGGCACCCTTTGAAGTCCATCTCATCTTATGCGGTGCGCATCAAAACCATCCCTAAGGAGCAGTTGTTTCAGATTGGGGTGAATCAATACAAGTCTCTCAGGAACCTCCACCACTACCTGAAGACAACCCATGGAATCAATGCTACTGTGCTGGATGCTGACGACCTGATGGCACATCCTAGGGAGATGCTACAAAAGTTCTGCCAGATCCTAGGTCTACCCTTCAGTGAGAAGCTTCTAACCTGGAACTGGACTAATGAGAAGCCGGAAAACTGGATGGTAAGATACGCCTCTTGGGAAGATCATAAGATCTTAGGATGGTTTGATGACTGTCTCAAAAGTACTGGTTTCAGGAAACCAACAAAGGCAGCAAAGACAGACAAAAAGGCTTTGGCGCCAGAGTTTGTGAAGATGGTAGAAGAAGCTTTACCATACTATGATGAGCTACGAATGCTGCGTATTACACCTTGACTCTAAGTTGTGTTCGATCTAATAGTCCCTATAGCAGACTCACCCTCATCCACTCCAGGGATGGTTTGGATGTCAAGAAAAATCTAGTTCCTTTTAGTCGTTCCACATTCTGTGGGTTTGTAAACTGTGTTATTATAAATCAAACACAGTTTTAAGTTTATTCTTTTGATTCATGTTTATGTTCATATACAACTAGGTATGCGGTGTATATATAGAGCCTTGGCTTATTTTTGGGTTACCTTCTTAATATCGCTCATCTCTAAGCACTTACTCTTGTGAATTGCGTATGTATGGAGCACCTAAAGGGACACGAAGGAAAAGAGGGTTGGGCTGGGGATAGAGATAAGTGTGTCCACTCACATGTCAACCCAACCAGTCTCATATTTGTGGGAATGAGGGAAATTCAAAACTGTACCCGGCAGTAGCCAAGGAGAGACTGAGTGCAAATGCTTGTGTTTAATTTATGACTTTGTGTGAGCCTGTGATAGTTAATCTTCCCATGGACTAGATTAGTATTATTTCGCGTGGAAGACTATAGAGATAAGTGGATCTCAGTCTGGGAGGGATCCAATGGCGATGGTCATACCAGTCTTTTGATCAGGCTTTCCACTTTGAAGTTTTTTTTTTTTTTTAAATCTCAAGCAGTTATCTCGTATCACTAAATTTTGTTTTCATATAAAAATGTGGGGTTTTTTTACTCAAGTTTTTTGTTGTCCTAATTTTTTTAAATTCTTATTAAAAATTTCACCACAACTTGTTTTCTTCTCTCAATTTTTTCTTCTTCTTCATGTTCCTTTGTCCCTTTAGGGGCTCCTTGCATATACATGGAAATACATGTACAATTGATTAGCTGGCTTGAAAAAAGGGTTAACATCATGGAGAATAAAAACCCTACTCCAATTTGACCAAATTCACAGCATGGAGATCATGCTTCGCGAAAATTTACCCGACAAAATAAACTTGCTTTTATTGATATACATTATTATTTTAGTGACAATTTCATGTTTCTTGTGTTCTGGGTTGTTTAGATGAATTTTACTCATAAAAAACCTCCTACTTTTGGAAACATTTTCCATGAGTTGACCAACTGTTTGAGACCATACCACTGCGTGAGGTTTCCTATGGAACTCTGCACAGAATTAACTGTGTACAGATGTGTGTTATGATTGAATTCATGACATTACTCATGACACACTCGCAGTAGCTTTCCTGATGGAATGGTCAGACAGTAAGAGGTTTTTCAATTATATGCAAAAATTGTTGATTGGTGAATTGAAACCCTTGTAGTGGAGTAAATTTGAATGCAAAACATAAAAAATATATAGGCCTACATGTTTATTATAAAAAGGTTCCGCGGAACTCGTGCTACAATGTACCACCAATCTAATTCTCAGGGAATGTTTTTTTAAAAATAAGTGTGTTGACATGTTTTTCATGATAGCAAACCTCAACATCAAGTCACAGAATTCATTCATAAAACCATATTTTAGCTTTTTAATTCAGGTCTATCCATTATAATCAGTGTTGTAGTACTTGTACTCGGTACTCGTTGAACTCGGTACTTGTACTCAAGTATTGTTTGGATGGTACTCATATTTGTACTCATACTCGCCTAGCAAAATACTCGCACACTCAATACTCGAATGAAAAATAACTTGTACTCAAAGTCATGTACTCAATACTTGACTGAAAATGAAGTTTACAGACTCAATTTTCAGTAATTGTGGTATCAATATCACTTTCCTTTACACTTTCCTATATGTGCATTAATGCAAGGAATAGAGGAATAAAGCTCTGGAACAAGGAAAATTGAAGTTGTCTTTGATGTATACACGTTTAAAAGATAGTTATCATAATTCAGGCACACATTGTTGTCTAGAAATTATTCAAAAAAACAGTAAATGTATTTAAACCTCATTTTGCAGTATTTTTTTTATAAAGTACTTATATACGGACTTGAAGAGATCCATGTACATATGGTACTCGGCTGTTAGACTCAGTTCTTGGATATCAGAATGCTTGCACTCCATGGCTCAAGTACTCACACTCAAATACCACTCAGCCACCCTACCCTAGTACTCTGCACTACTTGGTACTCGACTGAAAAGTACTTGATTACAGCACTGATTATAATGTAGATGCATAATCTACAAAGTATACTTTTTCCTTTAAAAGGACCGTATAATCTGAAATTTTATTTTAGTATGCCATAAAACAATAAAAAATGTAAAAACCCATTTACGACTAATTAGTGTAGGCAATTAAATGCAGTTGTCGGGCCTTAAGTATGATTGTAAAATAATTTGCATTTATATGTGTTTTTGGTTTTCTAATTCCCACCTTTTAAACCAAGGATAAGAAAAGGATTATTCATGAATGGATTCAATTTTTGTTGGTCCTTACCAACTCAAGCCTGACAACATTTGTACGCTGGTAGTCATGTTAAGGGTGGGTAAAAGTCTGTGCAAGTTTCGCACTTATTTGAACATTTGGACCGAATAAATTGCATGATTTTCTCTCCTTCACTCGCTAAAGCAATGTACGTGGGAACACAATGTTCCCCAAATTGTTTGAATACACCCAAGACTTGCACTGCCTAGTTGGGATACAGCGCTGAATCCCAATAAACCCAACCATGATAAATCTCGCCAGCACCATTTTTGGAGTTAGATTCCCACCGTGTTACAGGCACAGCACGTTCTATGCATCATGAGACATTCTTTCAAAATCCAATCAGGATAATGGACCGATCCATTATATCCAATTTAGCTGTGGCAAACTCCTTACCAACTACAAGGACCTGTTGTATAAATGCAAAAATTTTTTAATGGCCTCACATTTCGACCCGAGCAGAGTCTTTCTCACGCACATTAACATTTTCTAATAGGATTTTATCGTGTTGGACTTTTGTCAGACTTTCTGTGGCGTAGCCAAGGCTGTGATTGTATCAGTCTATTATATAGACACCAAATAATAAAACAATATTGTTGTTATTCAAGAAGAAAACAACTTTATTACATCTGTATCTTCAAAGTTCAATTTGTAAATTGTATTCTAGCTTTAAAAAAAGGAAGTGAACCTTAGGATTTTATCGTGTTGGACTTTTGTCAGACTTTCTGTGGCGTAGCCAAGGCTGTGATTGTATCAGTCTATTATATAGACACCAAATAATAAAACAATATTGTTGTTATTCAAGAAGAAAACAACTTTATTACATCTGTATCTTCAAAGTTCAATTTGTAAATTGTATTCTAGCTTTAAAAAAAGGAAGTGAACCTTCAAAAATGTGTTTTAAGCAACACATTTAAACTAGTACTATTTCTCTTAAACTTTGTCAACTTTGACTCATCGTCAATGAAGTGCTACAAACTCGTTTTCTACAAAACTCCAATGTCAGTATGAAGACCTTATGTCAGCATGTCACCAGGCAACAAGTGATCTGAGGGCATTTGCCCCCCTAGCCCCTCCCCCCAATCTCAGACTCAGACAACAGGGACTTGACTACAGCATTGGGAGTTATAATCAACTCGCCTTAGAATTGGAGCCGGATGAGATTTGTACTTTCACAAAAATTGTACTTGTAATACGAATTGGAGCTGTATGGGATTTGTGCCATCATAAAAATTGTTTACGTACTAGTTAATTATTCAATTTTCATGTGGCAATGTTTAATAATTATGCATAACTACTGGGTGGGGCAGATAGTAGATTTTTCATGCATTTTCGAGCATACAAGCATGTTGATGTAGTCTGATCTCAGACATCGCTTTGGGAAATCCACTGTGAATGCATTATTAAAGGTAATCAAGCTAAATCTACAATTACTACTCCAGGGCTTTTGGGGCCTTTCATTAAAGACGAGGACAATCAAAGGTAAGGTTTTTCCTGGTGAGTTTGAAAATGTAGAGATAAAACTGTCTGAGTAATTGTCAACCCTGTAGTTTTTGTTTTGCAGACAAAAACAACTCAGGCATTAAATTTGAGAGATAATTAAAAATCTCAAGCATAATGTAAAAGTTTGCATGGTGGAAATAAAATCTAGGGAACTGTGCAGAATTATCTCTTAAGAATGTTGTGGGTTCTGTAAAGCAACAAGAGTCTGTTTGAGATATTTCCATGATGCTGCAGTAAACCTCTCTGTACATCAGTGAGATATTCCTCGAATGTACCTGTGCCAAATCATTGGTGGAGACTAAGATGAAGTTTTAATATTTACCTAGTACCGAGCTCTTAACTGCCATAGCTGGGGCAGCCATACTGCCAACAATCATCCATAGAAGACTAAGAATAAGTAGAACTGCAAAAAAGAAGAAGAAAAAGATAATTAAAAAAAATCCAAAAACTAATTGGATTAGCTTTTAAACTTAAATATCAGTACTAATTAATCACCTTCAAGTTTGTTGGCATGTTGTATAACATATTCACTGCATCCTTGGTTCTGCAATTGCCCCAATTAGAGGACAACTTCAGAACAGGAATCATCATGGCTGCCAATCCAAGCAATCAGAAGAGGGTTTTCATCTTGCACACTGGACGATCTCTGTCGACGGTTTTCACTAGATCTCTCTCTCAAATCCCAGACTCCTACGCTCTCATAGAACTGTTCGCCTCAGCGGGGAAGTTTGGCCCAGAGCGCAAGTACCTTCAAGACTACGATTATGAATACCCTTGCATGGATACCTATGCATCGATGAAGGCCATCTATGAGCAACCCTGGCCAGGCAAGTCTGTCGTCATCGGGAAGGACAGCGGTCACTTTCTGGATGGAAAATACGACTTCATACCAGAAGGCTACCAGCATGTCTTCCTGATCAGGCACCCTTTGAAGTCCATCTCATCTTATGCGGAGTGCTTCTTAACCATCCCCAAGGAGCGGGTGTTTCAGATTGGGTTGAATCAATACAAGCCTCTTAGGAACCTCCACCACTACCTGAAGACAACCCATGGAATCAATGCTCCTGTGCTGGATGCTGACGACCTGATGGCACATCCTAGCGAGATGCTACAAAGGTTCTGCCAGATCCTAGGTCTACCCTTCAGCGAGAAGCTTCTAACCTGGAACTGGACTGATGAGAAGCCGGATAACTGGATGGTAAGATACGCCCCTTGGGAAGAACATAAGATCTTTGGATGGTATGACGACTGTCTCAAAAGTACTGGCTTCAGGAAGCCAACAAAGGCAGCAAAGACAGACAAAAAGGCTTTGGCGCCAGAGTTTGTGAAGATGGTAGAAGAAGCTTTACCATACTATGATGAGCTACGAATGCTGCGTATTACACCTTGACTCTAAGTTGTGTTCGATCTAATAGCCCTTATAGCAGACTCACCCTTGTCCACTCCAGGGATGGTTTGGATGTAAAGAAAAATCTAGTTCCTTTTAGTCGTTCCACATTCTGTGGGTTTGTATTTGTAAACTGTGTTATTATAAATCAAACACATTTTTAGGTTTCCTCCTTCTTTGATTCATGTTTATGTTCGTATACAACTAGGTATGCGGTGTATATATAAAGCCTTGGTTTATTTTTTGGTAACCTTAATATCGCTCATCTCTAAGCACTTACTCTTGTGAATTGCGCATGTATGGAGCACCTAAAGGGACACGAAGGAAAAGAGGGTTGTGCTGGGAATAGAGATAAGTGTGTCCACTCACATGTCAACCCAACCAGTCTCATATTTGTGGGAATGAGGGAAATTCGAAACTGTACCCGGCAGTAGCTAAGGAGAGACCGAGTGCAAATGCTTGTGTTTAATTTATGACTTTGTGTGAGCCTGTGATAGTTAATCTTCCCATTGACTAGATTAGTATTATTTCGCGTGAAAGACTATAGAGATAAGTGGATCTCAGTCTGGGAGGGATCCAATGGTGATGGTCATACCAGTCTTTTGATCAGGCGTTCCACTGTGTATTTTTTTTTTTTTAATATCAAGCAGTTATCTCGTATCTCTAAATTTTGTTTTCATATAAACATTTTTTGTTTTTTTGACTCAAGTTTTTTGTTGTCCTAATTTTTTAAATTCTTGTTAAAAATTTCACCACAACTTGTTTTCTTCTCTCATTTTTTTTTCTTCTTCATGTTCCTTTGTCCCTTTAGGGGCTCCTTGCATATACATGGAAATACATGTACAACTGATTAGCTGGCTTGAAAAAAAGGTTAACATCATCGAAAAAAAAACCTCTACTCCAATCTGACCAAATTCACAGCTTGGTGATCATGCTTCGCAAAAATTTACCCGACAAAGTAAACTTGCTTTTATTGATATATATTATTATTTTAGTGACAATTTCATGTTTCTTGTGTTCTGGGTTGCTTAGATGAATTTTACTCATAAAAAACCTCCTACTTTTGGAAACATTTTCCATGAGTTGACCAACTGTTTGAGACCATACCACTGCGTGAGGTTTCCTATGGAACTCTGCACAGAATTAACTGTGTACAGATGTGTGTTATGATTAAATTCATGACATTATTCATGACACACTCGCAGTAGCTTTCCTGATGGAATGGTCAGACAGTAAGAGGTTTTTCAATTATATGTAAAAATTGTTGATTGGTAAATTGAAACCCTTGTAGTGGAGTAAATTTAAATGCAAAATCATAAAAAATATATACATGTTTATAATAAAAAGTGTGTAGTGTGTTTTGCCGTTCCCTCTTTCTTTGCAAACGCAAAGTTGTACGTCTGTAGAAATACATGTAGATATTATCTACGTGTATGTGAAAAAAATTATGAGAAATTCTTTCAAAATCCAATCAGGATAATGGACCGATCCATTATATCCCGCCCCTAAACATATTGACCAATCACAGCATTGGCTACATCACCACTGTACCGGGGGCAGCACAATGTGCATCTCTTCAATGCCACACTGCACGACATGAACGTGTGCGCTATACGTACACACAAAAATAAAATTAGCTGTGGCAAACTCCTTACCAACCACAAGGACCTGTTCTATAAATGCAAAAAATTGTTAATGGCCTCACATTTCGACCCTAGCAGAGTCTTTCTCACGCACGTTAACATTTTCTAATAGGATTTTCTCATGTTGGACTTTTGTCACACTTTCTGTGGCGTAGCCAAGGCTGTGATTGTATCAGTCTATTATATAGACACCAAATAATAAAACAATATTGTTGTTATTCAAGAAGAAAACAACTTTATTACATCTGTATCTTCAAAGTTCAATTTGTAAATTATATTCTAGCTTTAAAAAAAGGAAGTGAACCTTAAAAAATGTGTTTTAAGCGACACATTTAAACTAGTACTATTTCTCTATAACTTTGTCAACTTTAACTCATCGTCAATGAAGTGCTACAAACTCATTTTCTACAAAACTCCTATGTCAGTACGAAGACCTTATGCCAGCATGTCACCAGTCAGCAAGTGATCTTTGACCTTAATACATGTTAGATGCCACAGCCAATCAGAATACTCAAAGTAGAAGTTCAAAGTAATACTTCACTCATCACATGGCGTTTGAGTGACAGGAAAGTGATAAGAATAAGAATCTTAATTTCTCTTTCGACATATGGTAACCTTACTAAAATCTGCACCACGTAAGGGTACAAAATCAACTTTGTCTGAACTTCTTCAGACTGAAATAAAAATAAAATCACCTCTATTCTTTGTTCCAAAAAGCTCTTCTTTTTGTTTTCATTAACTTGGAATAAAACCGTAATTAAAAATACTGTCTCTAAAAAAGCAAAAAGATGAACAGTGCTATCCAGTCCATGCCAAAATGGATATATTCAAAACTGACAACATAAAAATAAATAATGAACAATTTGAAAATTGTGAGATAAAAAGTCAATGTTCATCTTTGGCAAATTTACAGAAGTAAGATCCAAATATACACAATTCCTCACATAAATTCTTTGCGGATGAACATGAACATCAGTTCCTCACATATAATTACGACAACAACAAAAACTCCAACAGCTTGTCAGAGCCGTGCCAGAGCTGTGTACTGAGAAAGTTGCGACATGGAGGGACCAGTTTCCATTGATCACGTGGTTGCTGGAAGCCATTCAGTCCAAATCTATAACACAACCCAATGCGCAGTCTAGTCTGGCACCCTGTGTGCTTTTTGGACCGAAAATGGCTTCTAATCACAATTTGACAAAACTCTCTCAATTCACAGCTCTGAGCCGTGCAAACTTGAAATATTCTCCTGTAGCTTGGAGAACATTCTCCATACCACCAAAAAAGGGCAAGTTTAAAGAGCTTAAAAAAAGCACACAAATTTGCTCAAAACACAAAATTAGTTGTAAGACCATATAAGATTTCCAGCCAAAATGACAAGTGATGTATATTGCTTCACACCAGTTCACCGCTAACTTTTGCTAAGCTTTAAAAAAAAAAAGGTCTAAATTTGTCTTGTCTTTAAACAGAAGTGCAGTCCAGAAATGGGCGAATAACTTTTTACCAAGCTTTAAGGGAAACTGTAGTTTATAATTTCATAAATGTTATGGTATTTTTACCTATTTCATGTAAAGTTCTTTAATGGAAGCGCATCTGATTACAATTAATTTCATGTTGAAACATGAGATATTCAGTGACAATAAATTGATGTTTCCTTGCATTAATTTGAGAAATCTACCAATGATGTACAAACCTGTCACATCAGTATACATGGCATTGTAAGATTTTTTTTAAGCTCGGTTATTACTGTCACACTGGAGAAGTATTTATTTCCTTTTTTTTTGGCGCAAATAACTGTATTTATATGGTTGTAAAATTGTTTGTGGGAATACAAAAGTTAAACTGAATCCCCACTGAGTTGTGTTTGCCCCTGTCCTTAAGGGTTATGGATTGTAGACAGTTAGCTTTTAAGTGGGACATGAAACTTTGCATGGTGGAGATACAATCTAGTGAGGTTTGTGATTACACTATGTCCGTGAAATATCTCTTTGAGTTGTGGTGGTCCTAAAAAGAAGCGGTGGTGTAACAACGTGATGTTTGGGTCAGTTTGCTTTGTCTTCAGGAGAAAGCTGGACTCTGATGCTGCAGGCTGCATAAAGTACTGTAGATTGTTCTTTTTAGAACCACCACGAGAGATATCTCATGTACATGGTGCTACCCCAAACCTCACTAACGAGAAGCTTGCTACTGTTATTACTGGTCATAAGAACTGTACCCACTCCCAACCACCTACCATTCCCCCCACCCACCTTCCTCCCCCCCCCCCCTTGCCGAAAAAACAAAACAAATAAATAACCAACCTAAAATTGTCTTGAAAAACAGTGGAATGTGAGACAAAGCAGACCCAATTCAAAAATCAGGGGTGGCATCCACCCTTATCTGATCTTCCTATTCCTACGTACAAAACATTTAGTAATGGTTGCATGCTATTAACAAAAACAAATTTATTTTTTTTCTGGGGCCCTTTTTTCAAATTATGGCTGGTTTGTCGAATCAAGGGTGGTGTTTTCCATAATTAGAGAAATAATTTCCTCACATATAGTAGCCAAAAGTTGGCTTCTGCAACCCAGGTCATGTTCTACTTTCCACTTTGAACACACATTGTCCTTATTCTGCAATTTAACAAATTAAACAATTTTTCCCTGAGATGAAATTTACAACTCAAAACAAATGACTAAAACATGTGTTCAGAGTCGTTTGTCACAAGCAAATCAGTGTAAATGACAACAAAAGTAAATTCCTTCACTTTTCCAGTTAACCCTAACTAATCAAAATTGTTAGATGGAAGTATACTTTTTTAATGGACTTCAGGAAATGAAACTCACATTCTAAAACTGAACTGGGTTGTGCTTGTAAAAAAAATCCCGAAAATGGTTGGCAGTCTAGACATAAAGAGACATAAAGTCTCCTGAACTTTGAGGATGTGACGGATTTACATTACAGACTCTTTACATCGATATGAATGGAAAACTAGAGGCTTGAACACAATTTCACATCTTCAAGAAAGTTTTAGAGCAAAGGAAGATCCTTGAAGAAAGTCCTGAAATCAGGAACAAATCCTGAGAAATCACAGGCCGGACTGAATTCTGCAGTATATCAAAACTTCTGCCAAAGTGTGAACAAATTGTCGTCCATTTTACTAGATCTGTCTGCTGTATGAAGTGATGATACATTTTTTGTAATTTCGTTGAATTTCTGCACAGAGTGCTTGGAAATGGATAAGATATGTCTACAAGATGCAGGCAGGGAGCTGCATTAAGGACATGGTTATGACCTTGATACCGCCCCCCCCCCCCCCAGTCTATTTTTTTTACCTGCTCCTATGAAAACAAACTTTCCTGATTTTATATAAATGCAAACAAATGCAGATGTTGCCAAATTATGGACAATTGTGGATGAATCAAGTCAATTCTAATATTGCATCAATTGATGTAGGGAATACTTCAGGGTTTTACCCAAAACATTTTCTATTCTGTAAAATATATCTTCATGAGCAGCTATTCATTAATTATTAATTTATTCAAATGACCCTACAACATCATTGCAAATTATGAAAAGTATGAATACATTTGAATTCAATTCAAAATACCTCATATTGCATTGTTATTAATTTTTACGATTAACATTTTCAATAGTACTTTGTCACTAAAGTACTAAAAAGAGTTCAAAGTTAACTTGATGATGAAAGTGAAAAAAATTAATCTTCAACAAATATCAAACTTTGAGACATTTCAACTGCTAAAAGTGCCTTGTGCCTCTTCAACATTGGAAAAAGTGAAATAGTCTAGAACTAATCTGAACTAGTCTTAAGTAGTCTGAACTGGTACAAACTGGGTCCAATTTCATAGAGCTGCTTAAGCAGAAAATAGTGCTTCAAAGTTTTCTGCTAAGCGAAAATAAGCAGGATACCAATCACAGATTGTACATGTGACATGCTTTTTTGCCTGGTAACCTTATTCTGGTAAGCATAATTTGTTTGCTTAAGCAGCTCTATGAAATTGGGCCCTGGTCTGAACGATTCTGCACAGGGCTGACCTACTTTAAAAGTATGCCTGCACTAGTCTAAACTAGCCCTGCACTAGTCTGACCTAGACTGCACTAGTCTGACCTAGACTGCACTAGTCTGATCTAGATAGCACTAGTCTGAACTAGTATGAACTAGTTATTCTGTAATAGTGAGGAGTCGTAACAAATAAAACAAAAATTGTCAAAACCAAGGGCCTTTTCCAAAGCTGGGTTTATTTATTAGGCTCTGGCTCCGGCTTGAAACTGGAGCTTGAAACTGGAGCCTGAGCCGAGGTGATGAAAATAAACCCTACTCTCTTCTAACATTTTGTCTCCCCATATTTTTCCCGTAATTGTTGAATTCTCTCAGACGGCGCCGACATCCTTGGTCCTTTCTTCTTCTGTGAGTCATCCGTTTCAACGGGAACATCACCTGCTTCATTTTTCCTTCGTAGAAGCTCTGTGTTTTCTATGGGTACTTTGCCGTAAAGGTAGGAACCACCTGGCAGGAGGGTACCAGTGGGAGTTGGGAAATCGTCTTCAAAGTCTTGACTACTGTCGAAGGAGAGAGAGTGGTAGCAGGTGTAGGCTTGGCCGAGGAGCGCCTCAGGGGTGCTAGGGCTATGGTCAGAGGATAAGTTCCCTGATGACGTGTAACCTGATGAGAGATTAGGAAAAACTTTAATCCCACTGGAATATCTACAACTTAATCTTATAAGCCTACCTGAAACTTTGCTCAACTCTGATGTACCCTGTTAATAAAACCGAAAAGGCATTACATCAGGCTGAGCTTCTATTTTGATCAGAGTCCATAGGGTTGGAGGTTGGGGAAAGATGGTATTGGAATGTGCTGGAGTCACGTGTTAGTAGGGTTAGGGTTTCTTGACCATAATTATGAAGTGTTATAAATGAAGCTGTATACATGCAGTTTTAGATTCCTCAGAGCAATGCATGGTGGCATTAAGGTGAAGTGGCCTATGACTTGAAGTGAAAGGGCCTACTTACTGCTTCCATTGGTGCCTATGAACACAAGCTGCTCTGGCCGCACAGCGCCCTCCTTGTTCACCGAGTTCTGCGATCCACTATCATACGTTAATGTGTATCTATCGTTTGTGGACGTTCTGCCTTTAATATTGCCATATCGATCCAGGAACTTAGTGCTCCCATCCCGATGCAGTTTCAACTGCTCAGTGGCGTTCAGACCGGTCCTGACCGGTTTCGGCTCGATAAATGCCGTTGTAACAATTTGATTATTCGGGTCAAGGCTCTCATCAAATTTGGTTTGCAGCTGAAATGGAGAGACCGGAGTTTTGACGTCCTCGTTCACGTAGTAGCAATAACCATCACGGACTCTGAACGAGAGCTGTGATCTGATTGGTTCCATCGGTACACTCTGGAATGATGACATAGATCCAATCTCGGACATCGTATCGAACCGGGCCAGCGGGGCTTTACCGTCCGTCTCGTCATATCCCGGGAAAGTTGGAAGGCTCTCACAGGAGGCGAATACAGGGGAAGCGCTCCCGTCCCTTTTCATGCCATCCTGGCAGCCTGCAGTGGTGCTGGGCTGACTATACGAAGCACGCTTTGAGATCGTAGTGGAAGTCTTTTCGTCCCTACATGGCGGGACTGTGTTGGAGTTCATATCAGAAACGGGAGTGCTTGGGTTCACTGCACGAATCTCAATACATGAGGATGGAGTTGAGGTACTAGAAGGTGTAGAGCACCTCTCCCCCATGGACTTTGAACTTGAGCGAGGTGAATTTCTTGATCTGTAGCACTCTCGGTTTGAAAACTTGGGAGGGCCATGAAGTCTTCCATAATTAAGGCACTAGAAAACAAATTAACAGTACAATATTATCAGCAGTAATGAAACTGCTCCTAAAAACTTTCAAAAGAGATAAAAATTGAAATGATAAAATACAAAAAAAACCTCCAAGAACCCTCCAACTACTTGCATCAAATGTTTTCAAAATTCCCCAATGTAGTAAAAAACAAAACGCCAGGATCTCAGAAGTAACCACAGCATGAAGCACGCACCTTTTGTAAGGCGTTCATGACGTTGTTGGGTAGATGGTCCCCAATCATCACTGGTGATATCAAGACTTCATCAAATGCTGTATTCTTGCACCATACTGCATACCAGGCACAGTCTCGCTTATCCAGTCTGTCACAGGATTAGAGGCCAGTTTAAATCAGGTTTAAATTTTTTTTAAAAGATGGAGGCAGAGGGTGCAAAACAAAGCATCTTTTTAATCAGTTGGCGCCAGACGGCAGATTTTCCAAACCAGCAAATGGATGACATTTGTTTTGTACATAGAGTTATATATAAGAACTAGAGGGAGCACCCACGATGTCACGCACGGAACTCCGCTGACCCACCATGGGTGAACATCCCTATGGGTCAATTGCATACGAATGTCCACTTACAAAATGGTTGCTGTTTAAACTGATGAGTGACCAGTGTAAATGAATGGTCTTCTATTTTCTCAATGGTCAAAAATGCAACCTTGTCGGGCTGTGTCGCATGGTTTTGTACGTCCTCTAGTTCTTATATATAACTATATGGTTTTGTACTTTAGTTTTAGTAAACAGCTGTATTTGTTCTTGTAAGGGTTTACATGGTGATGCAAGTAATTTGCAGCCAACTATGCCAGAAACACCAGGGCAAGAAACGTCTCTTAAAGTATGCCTATCATAGTATTTTATTATTTTTTTTCACATTTTTTACACGCCTATTTACCGTAGAAATAACAATTTCTAAAATTAGGGGATTGCCGCGCTCCACCCTCCATTCCTCACTAACATAAAATCTGTGACATAGACAGTGGACCGGCTGACCAGGGCCATGTGAGACAATAACACACAATGCATTGTTGACCACTCGGCACCAGAGCTGTCTTTGGAACGTTTTACCACAGTCTACGTCACAAATCATTGCGCAATCAAATGACACACATTTTCGGGGCTCAATTAAAGTGTATTAACGCATAACAAAATACATCAAAATAGTCAATGTTATGTTTTGTTAATTTCAAACCATATATTAAGCCACAAAAATGTCATGTGACAAAATACCTCTTCATGGGCCCTTTAAAGATAAGTTTACTGGGTTCTTTTACGTGCATTTCACAACACGGGGGACCAACGGCTTTAAGCCCTGTCCGAAAGGACAAGGCAACAACGCTTAAAAGTGTCTTGCTTAAGGATACAAGGGTCAAGACCGGGACTCGAACCCACACTCTGCTGATCAGAAACACCAGAGCATGAGTCCGGTGTGCTTGACTGCTCGGCCACGACACGCATGTATTAAGGACCACAAGTTTTTTTTTATTAACTCTCACAATGGCTTAATTAACAAACTGCTTAAAGAACAAATATACTAAGTACGTACAAATCTTGAAGACAATTGTGTAACAAATATGATGTCAAAAGTTGGCTCATCAGAAAGAAGGAACAAAGATCCCTTACCCTTCCCTCTTGGGATTGGTGCGTACGATCTGCAAGATCCTCCCTGGTGGGTAGAGGGGATTGTGGGTAGAGAGAAGGAGCGAGAGGTTGGTCGGGTGGACGGCTTTGGCCATTCTTGGAGGGGAGGAGGAATCGGTTGAATCTCTCGGTGTAAGATTCTTGCTGTTGATCTCCCGACAGCAGAGCAGCCCATCAAATATGATCTTCCACTGGCATTAAAAAAATACGTAAATTTTTGTTCAACTGGATGGTAAAACACTGTTTTCTGTACATAAAAAGTGGTTGAAACCTTCCAGTCTTCAAGAATTGTATAAAAGAAAATTGACATTAAGTATCAAAGAAAATCTCCTGTTTGATTGTAATTCTGAATCGACCATGCAAGTCTTGTGTTTTACATACATTGCTTTAACATGAGAACAACAAAAGCAATCATATTTAATAATAATAATAATAATAATAACACCCAGTTCTTATATGCGCTTTATCACACATGATGGACGTCTCAATGAACGATGAGCGCTCAGTATTTTTCCTGAAAGGTATGAGACCTGTTCTTTAAGAAAACACCATGTAACGGTTTACAAGGTGCTGTGGCACAATCTGCAGCCGATCAAACCAGGAACACCCTTCTCTTTGCGATAAGCGCACTGGGTTCTTTTACGTGCATTACACAACACACGGGACCTACGGCTTTACGTCCCATCCAAAGGATGCAGCAATAAAGGTTAAGTGGCTTGCTTAAGGACACAAGTGTCATGACCGGGACTCGAAACCCACTCTCTGCTGATCAGAAACACCAGAGCTTGGGTCCGGTGTTCTTATCCACTCGGCCAATACACGCCACATATTTAAAAGGACCTCATTGTTCTTATGCGAGTGAGACTTGCACAATCTATTGCACTGACCAAAGAATGGACCCCCCCCCCCACAAAAAAAAAACCCACCCACAATCAAAACTTTTTGAACAAGGAATCCTGTACCTTTGGGTCTGTGCTTCTCTTGATGCAGTCTAGGAGATCCGTTCTAAGGCTCTCCATCTGAGAGAGGCCCATCCTCATCACGATGTCTTTCCCAACGACCAAGGACGTGATGAACTTCTTAGAGTACTCAACTGCTGGCATGCTGTGACCAAAAACAGGGAGATTCATCATGTTGTTGGAGTTTGGAAACTTCTCTTTTTGTATTATACAACGTAATTGTTATCATTCGGACAGGGAATATGGCAAAGGGAGCCATGTTTGATGAGGAAATATGGAGGTTCTTTACCCGTTACCTCTACTAAGCACCACAAGTGCATCTGAATTCAAAACTGTTTCTATTGTTCAACCCTCCTACTGTCTGACCATTCAATATTATCCACTGTGGTTTGAATGATAGATACACTATGTCAGAACCCTCATAACTTAATTATCTCAAATTATACATGAGCTATGTACTGTATGGGTAAAATGGTCACGACCACCTCTCTCTCTCTCTCTCTCACCACAAGAGGGCAGTACTTCACTCACAACCTACAACACTCACCTGAGTAAACCTCCAGGAGGTGAGTACGCATAGCAGTGCAGGTTCGGGTAGTCGGGCCTGAGTAGTAAACTGAGTATGGAGACGGTGCCTGCACCTAACGAGTGACCCACCAGGACTAGGTCATAATTCTGGGTACCTTTCACCTTCAAAAGAGATGTCACAGTTCCAAGAGTCAGTACTAGTGCTATCGTTCATTTTAATTTGTTGATGCTTAACTTCGTAATCATGGTGTTATTTATTTATTTATTTTATCACAGAGGGTTTTGAATAGCCCTGGGCATACCAATATATTAATAAGATATTGGGGGAGGGGGGTCATATGGAAGAGGTTTATGATTGTTTTAAGACTCTTACAGGATCATGGGTGAATGCTCTTGATAATATCATCTCTTCTTGAAGTTTCCTCTTGATGTGTAACGCAGCCCCTACCATCCCCTACAGAAGAACAGACAAGACAAATCAATCAGAGAACGTTTTCACAGAGTGCTAAGACTGATCTCAACTGCGAATCAATCTCAGTTGCTAATACAAATTACTCTGGCAATATTGACAACTCGTTTTAACATGAAATCTACGTGCTTAGTGAAATCGGGCCCAGGTCATCTCTGATCTTAATTTACACACCTGGCTGGGTGGAGGAGCAGGTCAACCATGGTTAATTGACATACCCATAAAACAAAAGCACCCAAACTGGGATTCAAATCTCAACTCTGATGACTCAGGCAACAGAGCTTGTGTCGCACTGATGACAATTGTTTTTAACAATGATCAATCTTTTTTATAATAGATGATAATTTTACATCGGGGATAAAGAACATTATTTGTGTTTTTGCCCATACACCAATGTGTGTTAAGCACTGTATACTCAGTACTTCCCCCCCCCCCCCCCCCCCCCGAGTCCTGTGAAAAAAATCCACAGGCATATTCCTCGGGTGGGATTCGAACCAACGACCCCTGCCATTCCAGAGCAGATGTCTTACTAACTATACTACCAAGATTGTCCGGCAGCTAGAGGCAGTTTGAATCCTACAGTGCTTAACACACATCAGTGTATGGGCAAAAACACCAATGATTATTTTTTTGTTCTTTCAGTTTCTTTATTTACTTGCACATTCTTTACTGGAATATACTTTGCTGAAATGCTGCGTTTAAGTTAACAGCAGATGAAGGAGGTTTTTGGGTGGAGAAGGGACCTCGTTTATTTATAAAAGACATTGTGGTAAATCACCTTGTGTCCAAACCAATCGGAGGGACAGTTCTCCAGTGGTATTTCTGAGATGTCAGCAGTTAAATCTGTCAGCCAGTCTTGCATAGACAATGTGCCTCGCACTGAGACAATCACCTTACATCTGGAGTGATCCAAGGCGACGAAGAATGGCGTTTCCCACACCTGCAAATAGAGGAAGCAATTATGTGAATCAAATTTTAATGAAATCGTCCGAGGTGACACAAACTCACCATGCTCAGACATGACCATAAGAAAGTAAGTCAAGCAGTGCACTTTCACCCTTGTCCCCAGTGTTCGGTATATAGGCCCATCTGCACTGTTTCTAATGCGATGGCATTTGCCACGGGATCAAGGTTGCTTCTGAGATCACTTCTCTAGTTCTTAATGTGGTGTTTTGGTTAATGTGGAATCAATACAGAATACACGTTCTCGATTTTGTACCTTCGAGTACTGGACTCCAATACCCATCAGTGTTGTAGGTCTCGAGACCTGGTCTGTCTCGAGACCGTCTCGAGACCTTTTTTTTTGCGATCTCGGTCTCGGTCTCGGTCTCGGGCCAATGAAAGTCTCGGTCTCGGAAGGGTTGGTCTCGGTCTCGGAAGGGCTGGTCTCGGTCTTGATCTCAGTCTCGAATGCCTTGGTCTCAGTCTCGGTCTTGGTCTCGGACTTCCAGGTCACGACTACAACACTGATACCCATTGACCCCTTGCACGCATCTCACATGCGGCGACTGTGCCATGCTGACTATTTTGGGAGTCAACGGGTAAGCGTGTGAACGCTGGTCGCCTAAAATTAGCACTACACTGTATAACACACAGGGACATTGACTACCAAAATGGCGCAACCAAGATACTTGTGATGATGACGTCAGGTGAATTGGGTCAATAAATCCTTCGATGACTCAAAAGTCTGATGCTTGAGCCACAGGCTTTTTATCAAGAGTCACATGTGATTTTCAAAGGGTATGGACTGTGAAATTGCCTTTCAATGCAGTACTGAATCAATCAAACTCCGGGCTTCACCATGGGAAGGGTTTCGCGAGTACTTGGGGTATGTGTAGTTTGGGTAAATCAAGACAAACTTGACCAAATATGAACAAGAACCGTGTCTTACCTGATATGCATCGGCGAGATGAAGAACCATCAATGACATCATGGGGATTTCAAATGGAAATTAAACAAAAGTGAACAAGTTAGACCACAAAGTTGACTTTAAATGCTTATTACTTAAAACAAAGACGAGTGGACTTGTCCAACTGCAGAACAGAAGTGTTAGATTTTTTTAAAGTTCAGATTATTGCCCTTTGCCCCTAACATTATGGCAGCATTCTCACTTAACAGTGGTCCGGCTGGCCAAATGCCAGTTAAAACACATGAAGAAGGACTAGTGAAAAAAAAAAAAAAAAAAAAAACACAAGTGAAATGACAAGGTAACTGGTCCAGCTGGCCATTCACTGAAAAAAGTTAAGGGCAAACCCTGTACGGGCATCTATTTTTATATTGAAACCCTCTTTGGTTTAAAAAAAAAAAAAAAAAAAAATATCAATTAATTTATTCTAAAAGGCAAATCTGAATAAAAAAATAGTTCCTTGCAGCAATTTATTTAATACTTCATTTAACTTAAGCAAACATATTTTCATGAGGTTGAATTAGCAATATGCAAAATTATACATGCTACTGGAAGGATAGCTTCAGCATCAGAGTGATACAATGTTAATGCATATGCATGATTATGCTAATGAGATACATACCGATTACATTAGAGGGGAATCTGAAGGAAAGAATCTGAGTTGGTAAGAACTTGAACATATTTCATATATTTTTCTGAGCACAAAAAAATCTTCAAACATCAGCAGAGAGACTTATCAGCCAAAAGTATTAATGCAATTTTTTATTAAATGAAACCAATGTGCCTTAAATTGTCCATCCAAATCAAACAAAGATTAAATATACATTTTTCTGACATTCAACATTTACTGCCAGAGATTTTTTGATGATCTTCAAAATGAAGAAAAATGTGTTAAAAGGTTTTCAGCATTTCAACTTTCCTTTTTTAAAAATAATAATCTTGAAAATGCGAAATCAGGGAAAGCTAGCATTT
Source organism: Marthasterias glacialis (assembly GCA_911728455.2). Classification (NCBI taxonomy): domain Eukaryota; kingdom Metazoa; phylum Echinodermata; class Asteroidea; order Forcipulatida; family Asteriidae; genus Marthasterias; species Marthasterias glacialis. Next base: position 16,720,172 of record OU452223.1, read on the forward strand.
GCACTCGTATTTTAATTTGCATTAATAAGAAGCAGTATTTAAAAAGCAGCAATAATTGATTTCTTTTTCAAAAATGCTTTACTTCCTTTAAAGCATGCACTGTAGTATGTCACCTTACCCAACGTTCTCAACCCACACCTACTGCAGAGTGGTATCGCCCACTGACAATACTGCAGCATTGGAGACGGGCGGAATGTTCGATTCTCAAGTGGGGATGGTCAGCATGGGCAGAGAGGAGCAGAAGGAAAAGGGATGCTGGAGATTTGTGGTTAGAATTCCAAGCAAATAGGAATGAGGTAAAACACGCAGTTAAACAGCAAGCTCGGTGAGTAATCGTATGGGCGGGCGGTGGACTAGATTTATGAACACACCATATTGTTAGTAATCACTCTATACCCAACTCAAGTGTACAAATCAAATTGGTAGATGGACAAGAAAGTATACCAAGGAAAATGCAAGGTTCCACAGGGAGAAGATCTTTCAACACCTTAATCTTCAGTGTTCTGAGAAAAGTTATTGACCATTGGTTCGATTCATAAATTTTACATCAAATCATATAACAAAAAATGTTTGAAAATTTATGATAGCTCAAAAATATTATTCCAGCATTTTCCTCTTAGCCTTGTCTTCAAAACTTTTCTATGACTTTGGCTTACAGCTAGCTCCAGCAGAGGCTAAGCAAGAACTGTAGCCCAAAATACCATCAGATGGACAAAATCTTGGCCCAGTTTCATGGCGCTGCTTACAACAGAACTCTGAGCTTACAGCACCCTGTAAATCTCATGATTTTATGAGCCGTAAGCAGGTCATGGCTGAGCAGTGAGCGCACTGGGCCTTGGGTCCAGTGCGCTTGACCACCCAGCCCTGACTCTGGTGTTTCTGATCAGCAGAGTGTGGGTTGGAGTCCCAGTCTTGACACTTGTGTCCTTAACCAGAAATCTTTTTTCTTTGAGGGTACAGCTGGCACAAAGAAACCCTGACTTGACAATGCCAAGGGAACAAATATTCTCCTTATTGGATCGTCTGTTTTGTTTCTTGACCAAGAAAATATCAAATTCACGCACCATAGATTGCAAAACCTCGGCCGTAGGAGTGGTACTAAACACAGAACCATGGCTCGATTGCCGGCTCACTCTGACATACCTCCATTCAGCTGGTATACAATAAATGAACAATGGTGGAAGCCTCTCGAATTGTATAACAATAAACGCCTTTTATTATTATTGTTAAGCGCAAAAATCTGAGGGAAGCAGTACCATGAAATTGACCCCTTGTCTCCATTGGATCAAACCATGCAATCATAAACGTAAATAGTTCATCATGCAGTCAACATCAAAATACATTGTCCCTGTAAATGTATTTTTCATTAGTTTAATTCCTTAGACTCTTTTCAGTGTGTTGTGTGATGTAGGTTTAGTTTGGACCAGAAGCACAAGGTTTCTGAAAAAAACATCAAACTGACTACATGTACACAATAATTTTCAGTTCTAACAAAAATGTCCACAATTGTGCATTTACAAAAACACATGAGTTGTAGGGAGGGGAGAAAATCCCCCTCAAAACAAAAAAAGATTAAAAAAACCAAAACAAAACAAAAAAATAAATAAAATAAAATAAACATTATAACTGAATTCAAAAGAAAGCTTCAAACATTTAATAACGGACTAAATGAGCAGCTCACGGAGTTACCAGTTACAGGAAAGTCCAGACGGAAAATAAAAATCTAAAAAATATACTTGCATATCAGAGTCGTCATATATCTAACATGCTTCAAGATATTCCGGAAAAAAACCTATCCTCAACTCTAGAGGTGTTCATTGTTGACTTACTTTTTGAGGAGACGGTGATATCAAACGAGGGGTAGCTTTCTGTCTGGGACGCTATTGTTTTGGCAAAATTAAAATTATTTACCAACTGAGTCTACCTTTTACAGTGTCATCAGCAGTCAATATAAGCCAGTTGCAAGTTAAATTTGAATAATGTCTGGTACCGTGACTTGACTTAAAATGCTCAATTTGAAGTCCTCAGATTAAAATCATGTTGCAAAGACTGGTATCTTTTGTGCCATGTTATTTCATTGGAAATTGTGTATGGGTGTTTGCCGTCCCATATGTAACTATGCACAAACTTGCCCTTACAATGTGACATCACAACACTGAATTTAGCTCTGAGGAATAGATGGATTGCAACAGACGCCATCTTTAATGACAATTTCTAGTTTGGCTTGTAGCTGTGTCAAGCTCTGTACATTTAAAAGCAGCTTAAGTTGCCTTATCAGCCAATCATAAAAAGAGTTTATGAAATGCACACAGTACTTACGTGTAACGCACAGTTGTGCGCTTGAAAATAAGCTATCATCGGCATTAAAGATGGCTGATTTTCCCGTTGTTGATGCCACGTGCAACCCATCTATTCCAATTGAGCATTCACTTGTGACTGAGCAAGGCATTGTAACCGGCATCATTCAAGTCTAACTCGCAATGGGCTTGTCGAAATAAATGACAGTCTTTCAAACATTTTCAGAGTTCACAACTAAAAACAAAGTCATGGGTTTACCATTGCACACAATATTCCAATGTTTTGCCTTTTGGTAACTAGAAAACTACTTCATGATTCTTGCACAGTGTGCATGCATATCATGACGTTTACCAAGTCCTGAAATAGGAAATGTTTTTTTTTTTTAGAGAATTGGAGAGAAGAGTCATGCATCTACATGATGCAATACAGAACGTACTAACAATATGGTGGGGATGATCGAGTCGCAGAAACGTGCATGCTTTCAAAATGGAAAGCAGACTTTTGCATGCTTTCAAAACTGGATTCTAGAATTGAAATTTGAACAGACTGAACTAGAATTGAACAGATGTCCGAAATGAGGAAAAAATGTATATCAATGAATCAGATTCAATGATGGTTGAAAACAAAGGATCTGGGAAAATGGCCACTATGAAAAAAATGGACAAGTGGCCACAATATGGATGTGTAACCACAATGGCCATTTGACCACTAAAGGCCCAAGGACGGCAATGGAAAATCAAAAGGAAGACAGACCATTGCATTCAACCCCAGTGAAAAGTATGTCCATAATTGTCAACATTTTCACTGGAGAACAGAGTACAAAATGATATTGGGTTGAACAGTACTCCATTCATGAATGATTATTGCAGTTGTACATGCATTTAATATTACTAATGTACTCACTAACAGAGGACTGGTTCTTGAAAATATTGACAATTTTGGACATTGTAAATAAAGAAGAAAACAAAAAGACAAAAATAGAAAGTACAAACTAAAATTACATGAAAACTCACAGAATGCATGCCATGCAGTTATGATTGATAGCTAGACTAGGCAGTGATAATGGAGCAAACATGCTGCACAGAGAAAGACAAGACGAGTTACCATGGTTACATGCAAAGTGTTGAACATGCTTTTAAGAAACTAATGGCTGCTCTAATGCTTGCAAGCAAACTCGAACAATAAGAGAAAATGTTTAATTGTCATACTGTATTCATTCACACACAAAGGCAAGATCTTCCTCACACACATTCAAAATAAATAAATACACTTAAGAATTATCGCCTCATGATTTAAAGTAACTTTAAAGTGATTGTCTTTTTGCAGACAATTTAGAGTTTACCCATTTCTCAGGGGCAAGGATAAACGTTTTTGTTTTGAATACAAAAATGAAGATTTTGATCAAACAAGTGCATAATAGGTGATTTGTATGTTATGGACAACCTAAATTCATTTTGGAAAGTAAAGCAACACCTTCATTCCAAGGATTGTCTTTCTCTCCTATATAAGAGATAAACATTGTTTTTTTCCCTTGTGGGGTAATCAGATCGACAAGAAATAATAGATGAAATCATTAATGAAGGTGATCCATCTCTGTACACAAATTGATGGATTTGTGAACTGAAGTGCTTTTTTAAGCTCTTGAACATAACAGGGTCCTGGGCCATCCAGAGCGGCTGTAACGTTAACCTGGATTGCCTGAGGGATTTTTTTTTTCCCAGAGTGGCACCGTGGACAAGAGAGTGAGAGAAGATCTAGTTTCCGCTTTGATTCGTCTGAAATTGGCTTATTGTTGGTAATGTATTTCAGCGCGGTGCCGTTAATGGGACAGGTGGCCTTGTTAATTCCGGAATTTTCTGAACGGATTTGGAGTAATCGGGATTAGGAGTGAAGAGGCAAATTTTACATGATTTATTCTGCATGAGAACAAAAAAATTCAACAATCTGTATTTTTAAGATCGTTGATGAAAATACCAGGGGTGACATAGTAGGCTGGGTGATGGTCAGAACAATTAATGTATATTAAAGAGATTTTATCAATTTTACCGCATCTTTGATTTGGTTTTATAAAGAGTTCATTTGAAACACTGCAAATAAAACATATTTTAGACTACAAGATTTTGTAAAATGATTTTCAAACATTTTCTGAGAGAGAAATCATTTGGGAAACATATTTCTAATAAGATTTAGCATATCAAAATCTTCATTTTTTAATAAACTGTCAGTCATTTTAAAAAAATGTTTTTTAATTTTTTTGTTTTTTTCTGAGAGAATCTATTTATTAAGCCTAGCAATGTCCCGGGCTAATTAAAATCGACCCAATTTTCAGACTGTGTATTGGCAGGGTCATTTAAATCGACCCTATTTTTAATGCATTTGTCAGGCGTGATAATTAATCCTTGAAAAAAAGTAGGAACATTTTACCGAGTACAAGGGCTAACCTACATGTATGAATGATGTAGGCATTAGAAGACTATTCAGGCTACTTAAAGACGCCCGCTCGTCACCTTTACCCGACGATTATTTCTGTGGCGCAAAACGATCATTCATCGTACCTAGTTTATGTACAAAACGTGCGCCGGGCAAATGTGATCTCTTGTGGCACAAATTTGTTTGCCGCACGTTGACAGTGGGTGTCTTTGATCACATTTTTTTCCTGATTTTTCCAAGGGGAAAAAAATAAAAATAAAAAAAAATCGGAATCAGACTCCAGAAGGAAGAATATCATGCCTGATTTGTATTGGATACAACACACAAAGTGACCCTAAAATGACCTTTTGTGAAATTTCAAGTTGCGACCAAAATAAAGTTTGTGCCTTGACTGCGGTGGATATTTCTAGAACTTGTAATTTCGATTTAAACCCCCCCCCCAGTAACAGCTTAAAATGCAAGGCAAATATAAGTATTTAATACAGGACACTACATGCTAGGGTTAAATAAAACATCAGGTTTTACTTGATGTCTAAGCAGAATGACACCATCATTTAAACAATGAATCGTACGGTGAATGCAAGTGGACCCTGAGTGAGACAAAGACCAAATTCAACCACTTCTGGGACCATACGTGACACTCTAGAGGCTAAATCATAAAAATGGAACAAGGCATCCAGACAACTCACAGCTCATAACCATAATGCTCACAAATACACTATTCTCATTTTTCACAATAATTACATACCACATAAAAATGGGGATGTAGAATAAATTTATGGAATAGGGTGGGGCGGGGGGGTGGGGCGGGGGAAGAGAGAGTTGTTTGTGAGTGATTACTAAACAATTTTTTGGTCTCTCTGGCCGAGAGAATTCTTTTGAGCGATCATACCGTAGCAGTGGGCGAATCCACATTCTCAGCACTGCTACCTGCTGCAGATGAATGCCGGGAAGGGGGGCATTCTGGGATACGTTGCGGGCAAAGACACGCCATGCATGATGGGAATGACGATCGTGCAAGGCCCGCGTCAGAGCGCCCTCGCTTGTTTACCCCACCACCTTCTGCTCCTCTCAGGCATCGCTCATCCATCTCCTCCTGGAACGATAAGCTCGTTTCCAGGCAGATCCCCGACTCAGAGGTAATGGTGGCCCCTCTGGAACCCCTATTATCAACAGTGGTAGAGCCCACCAGGTTCAGGCCCTCTGTGTCCAGGCCGAATTCTGTACTGAGGCTGCGGGGGTGATCGCGGAGGCTGGTACTAACCGCAGAGTGGAATGTTGCATAGAGGACGTCGGCGTCTTCTAGTCCGCTAAGTTTCTTAAGGGCAGTGAAGTTACAACGGCAGCAATTATCGTCTGAAAGGTCCAGATATTCAAAGCTCCTGGAAGAACCAGGACAGCATCTGATCAACAAATATAGAGACAAATCAAGGCTGGTACAGGGTCTAAAGTTCATTCCAACAGTGTAAATCATGGCCTTAACACTACAATGAAATAAATCCAAAACCAAAGGTTGTTGTACATTAGGGTTTATCCAAAATGTTCAACTGTTTAAGGTTGTACAGAGAGTACTAATCTGTAAGCCCCCCTCCCCTTCTGTTTCATACAGCTCATCTAACAGGCAATTACCAAAGTCTACCAGCATTGATGATTACAGGAATCAGAAAATGGCTTTTGTTTCTGATGATAACATATTTTCAAGTTCCCTGGTTCCATGCGACAAGATGCGACAAGAATTGATTAGAATTGAACTCACGAGCATCTACCAATGAGATGGCATCCTCTAGCTGGATGGAACATGGCATACCCAGGCCAGCCGTATGCTGCTGCAGCGTACTTGTAATAATAAATCAGCTCCTCGAACTCCTGGCGTTCATCCTAAAGAGAAGACAATAGTACTGATACTTTGTTCTTGTAAGGAGCACCTCTAGTCGTTAGATTCTACAGGAACATTTCAAGGGGCACCAGGGCAATCACCCAGGCATGGAGGCAATTGCCTCTATGAAGTATAAGGCCTGGGTGAGAAATGTGAAACTTCTTTCAAGGGAGTCCCTTTTCACCGCGCAAGATCGGTGGTCTAGTGGTAAGACATCTGCTCTAGAATGCTCTAGAATCCCACCAGAGTAGTTTGCCTGTAGGACTACAGCGAGCATCAAGTATCAAGTGCTTATCACACATCGGTGTAGGGTAAATCCCCCCCGGAAAAAAAATAAAAATAAATAAATAAATATATATAAAAAAAATATAAATAAATAAATGATAAAAATATTAATAAATAAATACAAATAAATAAATAAAACTAAATAAATGCATAAATAAATAAACAAAAAATAGTAACAATAAAAAAAAATTCAAAGAAGTCATTTCAAGTGATACACCTCTGCAAAAAAAGTAAGGCCCCTCCCCCTCCCCACGTCCACTTTCTCAAAAACACAGAGAGTACCAATTCCTCTTTCAGACCATCCTTTTTGACTTCATGTGGTTACAGAGCTACTTACATGGTTGCTGAAATCAACAAACTTGGTGTCCGGCATAACTGGTATCCCGGAAAGAAACTTCAACACTTTGTTGTTTGGGTTGAGCTCGGTAGCCCGCCTGCTTTGCTTCTGTTCCTCTCTCAGTAGCATCAGCCCCGCGACAATGTCGGACGGGACGATGTCAAGGTCTCGGAAGAAATCCGAAAATAGTAGTCCGATCTCAGTGAATGCGCTCTACAGTTATGAGAAAAGTGGGGGAAAAAGAAAAATGCTTTCAGTACATTTTGTTAAATTCATTTTTCCTGTAAATAAAAGGAAACCATGCCAACATTTACCCTACAATAGACCAATCCATTCACCCTACAATAGACCAATCCATTCAGCCCCGCCTACTAACGTATTGACCAATCACAGCCTTGACAAGGCCACTGAAAGTCAGACAAAAGTCTGACGCATTTAAATCCCATTAGAAATAAAAAACGTGCCATTGTTCTGACACACACCAGCACACACAACTATACTAACTTTAATTTGGTTTTAATCTTTTTTGTATTTCTAGTGGTGCAAATCCCACAGCAGTGGTTCCTGTACAGTCGTGTAAAAGTGGTTTAACAGTGTTCGTGTATATTGCATTGTTCTTTGGACTCAACCATGTACGTGTGTGTGTACATTCTATACATATGTGTGGACGCAACCGAACCACCGCTGCGATCATGGCAAGAAAGTCACAACATACTAGGCAGTTGCTAAGGTAGGCAGGGCTCAATGGATCGGTCTATTGTTTACTGGCAGGGTTTATTTGATTGATTTCAAGAGATTCAGGAAGGTTGCTAGTAAAATTACACTGGTGTCTCAGAACTTGGAAATAACAGACATACAACTTGTAAATTTACAAACAAAGAGAGGGAATTGTCTTGGACACAAATATTTGCACAGTGTTTTTAGTTTTCTATGGTACAAAAACCACACAAAGAAGAAGAAAGGATCAACTGAGGAACTGCATGACTGGAATAAAGAGAGAGCAATGGATGGGTTCCACAGGGAACACTCACTGTGTTTCTGGTGGTGACACAAGCTAGGACAAATAGCAGTTTTTCCTAAAAGAATGTTCAGTACTGCAAAAGAACATTCCCAGATTTCAGACGCTCGCTAAGGATACAAGTATGTCTTCCAGATTTAAACTTGTCATTTCAGACCCAAAGTTGTTTGCAAGAGATTGGTTTTATCGGACTTCTCAAACAGAAAGGGCCATCCTCGACCTACATGTATATATACCTCTTGTGTTTCTTGTACATGAATGCAGCAGCAATATCGATGGAAACGCTTCTCCCAATTGCGCTCATATAGTGCTCTCGTTTTTCTAAAAGAGGTTGGATGAAAGTAATAATGTATCAAACTTTTAAGTTACATTACAATGCGAGGATCTTGTTACGGTCCCCAGATGGAGTAACCCTTATTTGGGGCCGACTAAGATGCAAATAGCAAATTATACATAATTAGGTGAAGTGATACTACACTGTGGTAGAGTATGCTACTCTACTCTATGATTGGATAAAGTGGCTTTCGAGTTACAGTGTAATGGTACACTTTTGTTTATCCTGACCGTCTTAGAATGGATTGTTCCCCTCAAAAGAGTCCTGTTCCTCCCTTCTACATTCCTTCGCATCCCATACCCATCCTGACCCCTAAGTCTAGTCCCCTCCTCTTTTTGTAACCTTGTATTTAAATTATTTGTTTTGTTAGTCTAATTGTCTTTTGTACCACATTTCTATGTTGTTGTTTATGATATTGCCGAACAAATAATAATAATACTAATGATAATAGTATGCTACCAAGGGAAATGCTGTTAACACTTTTATAGACCAATCATTTCTGTATGATCATCATCATACGCCCACACATGGTTGATAAATATTTTTGGATTTTTTTCACTCTTTTTTTTTCTCGTCAGGGAAAAATGTCTGGGGAAAACAATTTAAAAAAGAAACGGCTTTGTTTTAGAATTTTAGACAGTTTGTTAACACATGAAACATTGGAGAGTGTCAAATCTGGACGTGACCTTCACTTTGACAGGTGTCGTTGAGTGGAAGTAAGTCAAATATTGTGGCCATCTGTGGCCGCTATGAGCCATTTGGTAAAAGCCATTTGCGGCCGCTATGGTCTTTATACACTAATCCCAGCAGTTCGTTCATGGTGGTCACCGCACTGTGAATCCTCCGTGCTGATTGGTACATATGCGTGGGTGATGCGCTATTGTCACGTCATGCGCGCATGTGTGGCGGCCATAGCTGCGGTGGTGAAAAACACCATGAGCGAGCTGCTCGGATTAGTGTATAGGGTTAAGAAGTTTGTTCTACTCTCTGCTGCTTCAATGTTAACTGTCATCACTATCATCGCCACTTAAAAGCTGCAGCATCATCTCAATGGAAGACTTTCTTGGGCCGTTTACGAAACCATGGCTTGGGCTTGGGCTTAGGCATAGGCTCTGTCAGTTATTTAGAAAATGTGTGCTTTTCTTATGGGGCTTCTAGCAGGAGGACGGAGCCCAAGCCGGAGCCCAAGCCCAAGCCCAAGCCGTGGTTTCGTAAACGGCCTAGCATGCTTGGTCGCAGTAAGCCAAGGGTTAAACCTTGGTACCAGGTAAATCCACTGAAATGTGCGCACAGAATTTCGTACACAATTTTTTTTTAAAACTGCCCAGTAAGTTCTGCTGCCAGCAAGCGTCTCATTGTCTCCCATTGCTACCCTTCGTTTTTTATTAAGATAGATGTATCAGAGACGGCTACTCACATTTGTCTTACTCTGTTCCTCTCGACCCGACTGGCAGACCGTCGCATTGCACATTGCTTCTCCGTCCTCTGCGACTTGACGAAGCTCCTCCCGGCCGAGTCAAAGAGACACCAGGCTCTTGCAATAATTAGAATCAACAGAAGGATATTGTACACAACTATACCTGTTGGAAAAAAGGGCAAAATGGATCATTTATTGCAAATTTAATAGATAGATAGATACAGGCAGATACGCATTTATTGTCCACGTTTTTAAAAACATAGAAACTCAATTTCCACTGGCATAAGGTAAAATGACAAACAATACATGATACACACAAAATACAGAGACCATAAAAAGACCACCAGGAAAAACACAGCGCAAGACAAAAAAATTAAAAGAAAACAAAGAATGAAAGGTCTTCTGGATGACTGAATATAGATACAATCAGGGGAACTCAGAAAACAAGGGGAGGCAAGGACATACTACAGGTTAACGCCCCTCTGAGAAGTAGCATCCTGTTCCAGTCATTGCATCACATGTTTGCCCATCTGCTTCACGCCCAAAGTTTTCACTGCTTCCAGCTCCAAAGCTGGTATACATTTAATTACTGTGTTATTTTACCCAAAAACACTCATTCCTTCATCCAAAGAAATGTCTTATAATAAGAAACTGATATTTCTTATAAGACCTTAAGTCTTTGCGAGATGCTTGTGAAAGGCAATGCTTGTGAAAGGCAACTTGCCTTTCACAAGCATCTCGCAAAGACTTTAGGACTTGCCGCAAGTCCAGAAATTATATTGTTCTTACATAAAACATCAAAGACAAAAAAATTCAATGCATTTTCTATGAGCTTCTGGCAATCGATTGAGCCAGTTTGTGTGAAGTGGGTGGCCTTACAGTGGAATTACGTCACACTTACCCACAGGATTGAACATATGAATGGTATTAGGATTATTGGGAACTGATTGTCTGGAGTGATAATGGGAGGTACATGTACATGGGAAGCGGAGACGGACGTCTGATCTACTGAATAAAAATTAATTGTGCAATGGGTGTGAGGGGTCACGCATTTCTTCATGAATTTTAATAGAACCCGTTTGTTGTAGAGAGAATTTATAGAGGGAAGATCCTTACGAATTATGCAATGAGAGGTCTTTCTACGTCTTTCAGTTTGTTAACTTTAAAAAAAAAATATATTCCCCAAATTACAGATAAAACTAAATGTAACAATGTTTTGAATCAAAGACTGAAAGCACATTACGGTTTTTTTCATGAAATTCTGTACATTTTCTTCAGAAATACAGCTGTTGGTTAGCTTTACCACACAGCATTTAAGCGTTCTTACTCCGTTTTAGTTTTTGTCGATGACTGTACCCAGGTACTTATATTCAGTAAGCTGCTGTATAGAGTGATTGTGAATAACTAAGGGTTCATGGTTTGGCTGAAAAACGAAAATCCTAAATCATTTCTTTGGTTTATTATATACATTAAAAACTAGGTGATGGCGACTGCACCAGTCAACAAATCCCTGGACAGCACTGATGTACTCAAGACAGTCATCAACAGTACCGCTGATGACCCTATCATCAGCATATTTGATGAGACTGCAATTGGGGCTCAAAACATCAAAAATCCCTAGTGTACATTAGAAAGAGAAGAGGAGAAACAACACACCCTTGAGGTACACCTAGACTAGGTGACTTGAAATTGAGACCAAATTATTGCACTTGACTCTCTGTGGTCAATTGGCAAGTGAATAACCAATACAATACGATTAAAATGTGCGTGACAATGGTATTAAAGGCACTAGAGAAATCAGTGAAAACTGATCTAACAAAAGATTTAGGGCCATCTAAATGACTGCACAGTTTATATGAAGGTAAACAGTCACGGCATCCACACTCCTGTTACTCTGGTAAGCAAACTGGGATAGATCAGGATGCAACACTTGACTATTCAGCCATTTTAGCAAAAATCTTTCAGAATATTAGAAGTCATTGCAATTGGGCGATAGTCATTAAATACAAATGGATTCTTAACCTCAGGAACAGGAATGATGACAGAGGACTTCCGGCAATTAGAAATAACACCAAAATCTAATATCAACTGGAAAATACGTGTAAAAACTGAGGCAAGTTGTTGGCTAAAAAGATGAAAAACCTTATTTGAGATACATGTACCATCCGGGCCAAGGGATTTGTTAATTTTAGTACCTGCAATTCACAGCGAGATTATCATCCGAGTCCCAGATCATATCTTTTTTTAAAGATTGCACAATAGAACTGTTATCAACTGGACAATTTTAGATGTCCAAACTACAATAAAACATGTTCTAAAACTCATTAACGAAGTCCAGGGTCCAATTTCATAAAGCCTGAAAGCACACACAAACTTGCTAAGAACAGAAAAATCTTGCTTAGCAAAACAGGTAAACAGACAAAATTCCATGAAGTTTATATTGATACGGATGGTGCCCTACTCATTAATTTCCTTTATAGCAGGGAAATCACAAAAACTTGCTAAGAACAGAAAAATCTTGCTTAGCAAAACAAGTAAGCAGACGAAATTCCATGAAGTTTATATTGATACGGCTGGTGCCCTACTCATTAATTTCCTTTATAGCAGGGAAATCACCAAAACTTGCTAAGAACAGAAAAATCTTGCTTAGCAAAACAGGTAAACAGACGAAATTCCATGAAGTTTATATTGATACGGCTGGTGCCCTACTCATTAATTTCCTTTATAGCAGGGAAATTTAACAGTATTTTCTGCTGAAAATCCACATCGGTGTGTGGGCAAAAAAAATAATAATAATAATAATAACCTAGTTTTTCTTTGATAAAATTATTCAAGTGACTTATGACTTGGGACTCAGACCCCACCTCTGACTCCATTGAACTAGATAGAAGCTTATCATACATGTATCGCCCTTTATACATGTAGTGAACTAAAACTCATTATTCACAGGTGTTTGACATGTACATGTAGGCCCCCAATGGAAACCAATTTCAACTGGTTTGGGCACACTCTGGTTAATGAAAAGCCATTTTATCATTGACCAAGTTTGATACAGCAACCTTTCATGACCTTTTTCAAATCTGCAATTAAAAAAAAAAACACACTAAAATTCAAAGGGTGCATAGTGAACGTTGATGTGGCCTGATCTCAAGCATAAGTGTACCTCTTCAACTGAGTGAGTGTGTGAATACATGCATCGTATCTGAATGTTTTTGAAGGAACTCTAAGGTAAGGTACTTTCTTGTCGAGTTATTAGAAAAATGTAGAGAAGAAACTGTCTGAACAGTTGTCACTCGACTGTTTATTGTTTATTGAGACAACAAGTACACAGGCACTAAGTAGGCAGCGTATATTTTGCCGGCACCAGCTTTCTCTTACATGTAGTAAATGTTAGAAAGCCAGAATAATTGTAAATTTTTTTTTTAATGTGAGAAATGTAAGTCTCAACAATGTCATTGAGACTTCATACTCACACGATGGGAATCAGACCATTTATGAATTTCAGATTTTGTTTTCCTTTTCACAAAATCGTCGGGAGCCACAAATCAGAAAGAGAAAAGGTTCTATCTATTTAAATGTAGGAAATTGTCAAATTTGAATAATAAAAGATAAATATTCTTATTTTTTGGGATGATACTTTTTTTCGCGTCAGCGGGGATTCGAATGCCGAGCATGACAGTTGATAAGCAGGAGCAATTCCACTGGGCTACGTGGCAGTAATCAAAACTCCTGGTAATTTGATACATTAAATAATGTTGGTTACTCATGAATGCATGCATAAAAAAGGGCTCTATAATGCCATCTGCCGGCTTAAGAGTATTTACTAAAGCTTAGCCAGTACCGGCAATATATCCACAATCTTAAGTTTATAAACAATAGTGTATGATACAAAGATCTTGAGTAACTTTGTTGGCAATGAAAAGGATCAAGAGTCTTTTTTAAATCTTTCCGTGTTACTACAGTAAACTTCTGCATTCATCAATGAGATATTCCTGGAACGGCAAAACATTGGTGGAGACTAAGATGATAAATCATCTATTTGTTTGTACTAACCTAGTACTGAGTTCTTGATGGCCATAACCGGGCATTTTGAAAACCACTGGGTCAGCCATACTATGCCAAAAATCGTCCAAAGCAGACACAGGAAAAGTAGAACTGCAAAAAAAAGAAGAAAAATTAAATAAATTACATTAACTTTTACATTTGAATCATTGTATTATTTTTAATCACCTGCAATTTTGTTGATATGTAAATGCTTTTGAGTAACATATTCACTGCAGATTTGTTTCTGAAATAACTGCAACCCTCTCACTATCGCTACACTCTCCTGCCCAACTGGCTCTTTCCAGGTATCATCATGGCTGCTAATCCTAATCCAAGCAATCAGAAGCGGGTGTTCATTTGGCACACGGCACGATCTCAGTCGACAGTTTTCACTAGAGCTCTCTCTCAAATCCCAGACTCCTACGCTCTCATAGAACTGTTCCTATCAGCGGGGCAGTTTGGCCCAGAGCGCAAGTACCTTCAAGACTACGATTATGAATACCCTTG